>CM021105.1:28489711-28529746 GCA_007115665.2 Sequoiadendron giganteum | reverse complement strand
TGGAATCGCTCTGAGCTATGTTCTACCGGATCGATCCCTTAAGGGTCCAAAGGGCAAAATGGCTGCAAACTTCAGCATGCTATTGCTCATATGTTGTGATGCTTAGAAAGTTCTTGTCTAATCCTATAGAATTGCGTTGATCCTGTCTACAAAAACCTCTCTCGGTTTTGGCTATCTTGGAGTGGTTTTCCAGTGGTGGCGGATTTTCACTTGATGGAAAAAGCATCAAATGCAAGCAGTGCAAAGTTGTAGAGTGGTGCAACTTTCGTTTTGCAACTTGTGTGACCAAACGGACTATTCGAACACGTCCAAATAGGTATGTTTACACTAGGAATGGTCCTCTTTTACATCGAAACATGTGGAATCGTTCTGAGCTATGTTCCACCGGATCCATCCCTTAGGTTGGAGGAGTCTTAAGTTGCAAATTTGTAAGTTGCTTAAAGCAAAAAATTTGAAATGATATTGAATGGCCCACTTAACACTCATTGCATCTAAGTGATGCTCACAGAGGTGAGGCACTAGGCCTTCCCGGGAGGTCACCCATTCCAGTATACTCCAACTCAAGTGCTTAACCATGAAGTTTTTTCCCCAAGAAGGCACAGTGGAAAAGGCAGAATCCAGTGTACTTTTAATGAGTGGAAAGGAATTCCTAAGAGACATGAAGGAGGAAGAAGAAGTTGTCTATGCAATCATGTTGAAGCCAAAGGAGGAGGAGTCACCTAGTCAGCAACTTATGACAGCAGAGGTGAAGCAACTGTTGGATCAGTTCAGGGATATCATTTGTGAAGGCACACCAGCTACACTACCACGTAAGAGGGAAATTAGTCATCAAATTGACTTTGTACCAGGAGCAACATTGCCTAACAAGGTTGCATACAAAATGACACCAGAGCAGAACAAGGAGATAGCAAGGCAAGTTCAAGAACTTTTGGACCAAGGGTTGATCAGGAAAAGCATAAGCCCATGTGTTGTTCCAGTGGTGTTGGCACCTAAGAAGGGAGATAAGTGGAGAATGTGTATTGATTCTAGGGCCATAAATAGGATAACCATTAGATATAGGTTTCCTATTCCTAGGATAGAAGACTAAATGGACTGTTTAGGGGGTGCTAAGTACTACTCCAAGATTGATTTGAAAAGTGGCTACTATCAGATTAGGATGAAAGAGGGAGATGAATGGAAGTCCCCTTTTAAAACCACAAAGGGGTTATATTAGTGGTTAGTAATGCTGCAAATGAAAAGGATAGGGCCATGTAAAGTGTTGGCTAAGTATGGATCCAATGCATACAAGGTGGAGTTACCCAAGGAGATGTCCATTTCGCCTATCTTCAATGTGAAGGACTTGGTGAAGTATAAAGGACCAGAAATGGATGAGGAACAGTATAGTGCTGAGGTGAGTAAGGATGTGGATGAACTCAAGGTACCTGATCAGATCAGACCACAAGTGGACAAGATTCTAGACTCAAGGGTGAAGAAGAAGACTAGGCACAAGACATACATGGAGCACCTAGTGAAGTGGAGACATCAACCAAAGTTAGAGGCTACTTGGATAGCAGAAAGTGACTTTAAGAAGCATGAAATTAGTGAGGATCTCTTGACACCACAGGTTCCTTAACTTCTTTGTTGCAGGGGGGAGAATGGTGTAGGAGCACCTTAAGGTCTTTTGGAGAGATCTTTGCAATTTTGGCTTGTAGGTGGTTCTAGCCAACCACCAAGGGAATAAGGACTATGATGTAAAGTCCCAAGAGTGTTTTTGATGAGTCAGCGGTTTGGGTAAGTCTTGGACACTGTGAGCATTTTGAGCAATGTTGCCTTGGCTATTTGTCCTAAAAGTTGGAAAACGGCATTAATGATGCTCTAAGCCTGACCCAAGGGTCCTAGCACATGGGAGAAAGGTATATAAGGTCAGAAAAACCCTAATACCTGGGTTGGAGGATTGTTTTCATGAATTGAGACTTGGAGAGTACATTTTTGTGATTGGAAGAGAGCAAGTTTTCATTGAATTTTTGTGTTTGAGCCTTCATCCAGTCAAGAATGGATTGAAAGGACTTATCTAATGCTTTGAGTCTTCCATTTGTGTCACTTACTTACCTTTTGTAGCATTAGATTAGTCATCTAGACCGACTGGTTATCTTTTTGCAAGTTTTTGGTTTTCTTGGTCTCATTGCCGGTTCAGGCCAGTTTTGTCAATAATGAGTCCCACTTGACTTCCCGTGGCTTTCCTCTCATGGCCACTTGGAATAAAGTTGGGGACTATGTAAATAGTGTACATATAGGTTTTGGGGTCTTTTTTTGCAGGGAAGGTGATGAAATCATCAAGCACTAGGCGAGTGCAAGTGCATTCTGGCTAGTAGCTTGGAGAGGACAACAGCAAGGAGAGTTGCTAAATGGATTTTTTTGTGCCAATAAATAGTATTGGACTGTAGGAACATGTATCTCAGTCATGTGTGTGCCAGGAGGAGAGCTGAGGAGGTCGTTGAAGCCCTCAAAGAAGGAAAAAGAGCCAAAAACCATAGGAACCCTTGAAAATAGGGGGTTTGAGGACAATCATATGTACGAAAACTTGTAGGACCTAAGGCTTCATAAATATTGGAGCCTTGATGATCAAAAGAAAGAATTTATAAAAAAATTTGGGGGTTGTTAAGACTGATTGTGAGAAAAGTCAAGAAAACGGGTTCTAGGAGGCCAAATTGGGGCAGAAGGCTACAAGGCCTAAAATTGAGTTTTTCAAGAAAGCGATGGGTAAAAGGTGAAAGAATCCAATAAGATGGATTAGTGAGGAGAAAAATCAACAAAGGGACAACTAGGATACCCTTCCCTAGCCCTGGAGTGGTTAGGACACTTTGGGTCAGTGTGGAGCCCAAGGAAGCTTAGTGGTGGATTGGGAGTGATGGAGAAGAATTTGAAATTGGTGGAGAGTCTTACGTGGTGAGAGGGGTTTAGGAGTGATCCTTGAGTAGAGTAGAGAGGAATACCCTAGGAAGACTAGAGAATAGGTCTTGGGAAGAGCAAGAGTGCTCTTGAGGGATAGGACTCCCCATCACTTTAGCTCATCAATTGATAAGTAGGAGGTATTTTCTACAATGTGTCAAATTGTGATATTGCTATCAGGATTCCATTGAGCAGTCATTTGTAGTATTAGATATAGCTCTAGCTTCTATAGTATTGCACATGATTGCAAATAGTTTCAAAGATCTAGATAACATCAATAGTTCACATTACTCAAGAAGGATGAACATCTTAAAGACATTTGCGGAAATCAGGACAAGTAACCTTCTTGTGGACTTAGGGTTACAATATTTGATCTACAACATGTTCCACCATTTCTTCAGTAGGATCAAGAACACACATAATGAAGGTGTGTTTGTAGCCATGAAAGATTATGGTTCGAACTATCTAGGAGAGTGATGTTTTATCTCGACCAACCATATCTATACCATGGTTTTCCTGGAAACAAGGATGGATTCTCTCTTCATCGGCATATACATTATTCCTCGATGTGTTCACACCGGTGTTACAAGACTAGGACTCACCTCAGACTTGACAAGCCATTTTTTCACTTGGACTCGGGCTCGGAGCCTAGACTCGACAAATAAACCTTAAAGACACAATAGCATCAACAAATAGATATTACTATGATCCCATACACAAACATACATCAATCACATAAGTATAAGCACAAATTTTAGCTGAAGGAAATAACACATTTAGATACATAAATATTGTGATATTGCTATCAGGATTCAATCGTGTAGTTTTACAAGTCAAACTCATTGACCCATGATTCATCAGTAGTGGTTCACAAGAACCCATCTCTCATGATAATGAATGGTTTCATAAGGAGGAAGATAAATCTTCATACATTTCTTCTATCACAAATGAGATAAGTGCTTGGTTTCATGAAGGTCATGAGACAACCATTAATGAGGAGTGGATACATGAAGAATTGATGGAGAATGATAGTGGCTTCAGACTTGTTATAAAGGAAAAAAAAAATTGTTTCAATGATGCAAGAGGTTTTTCGTTTCACTACCAAAATGAGCCTACGAAGAATGCATGTGAAACCCATTTTGACCTTGAGGGTGTACTTACTCCATCTCAAGGATCATGCATTGAGGATGACATAGATTAATGCTAGGGCTAACCAATTAATAATTATACACGTGAATAAGTCAAACATGTACAAGGGAAGTACAAGTACTCAAAAACATGTAAGCCTCAAAAAGTATACACATGAATACATAGTATACACAAATTAAAACAAAGTATATGCACGAATACAAGGTATATGCATGAAAACATGTAAGCCACAAAGTATACACTCAAATGCACGTAAGTCACAAAGTATACACGTAAGTTGTAAAGTATACACTTGAATATACATAACTCATATCTATTGAACCATCAATTTAGAATGCAAATATGGACAGGCATCGAAAAAAGATATTTGTATTAACCAAATAGCCATGTAGGCTTACAAGAATGCCATCTAGGCATACAATGTCAAATATGTCCAATAAAAAATATGTACAAAACTGCCATGCAGGCATACAATAAAGGACTCTGGAATCAAAAGTCATTGCTCTCCATGCCTAGGAAATAAAATCTTTCCCTTTCCTTTTCGCTCGGATGGCGATAGGTCTGTCACTCATTTTTGCTATGCTCGTGGAGTGCTCTTGCTACTCCTCCTAGGGTTTAGTTCATGGTGAAGTTTTAACTATTACAATAAGAAGTAAAGACATGAATATATAGAAATTACATTATAAAAAATGATATATTTAACAAAATAATCACTTACAGCCATCTCACGATCTCTCTCCACGAGGGAAATATCCTCATGCCCATGCTCAAGCATGCTCAATCCCTGTATAAACCATGCAAATAGACAAAAACTACGTGAATCAATAATGGTTTGATTTCTCACTAACTAACATCTATAACAACAAATGTAAATTAAAATTTACTAATTTGCCTCATACCTCTTCTATCAGAGCCATCAAGGATTGTATAGCAGATGTCACACCAATATCCATTGCCCTCGTCACTTTCAGAAGTGTATCGTCTCGCAACAACTAAAAATAAAACAACAAATTATTCAACGTAATCAACAATGTGCATGTATAAACTACACAAATCTATTAAGTACTTGATTCATTAGTTAAACTCTTTATTCTATTACCTACGTGAAGGTTTGAGTAAATCCACCGCCACTGGGAAGTGTTCCGTCAAAACCTCCAATATTAGTCTGTTCAACATCCAAAATTGCATATCAAATTACCATTCGTAAAACAATGCCATTAATATGCAATAAACTTATAATTGTTTACTAGTTACATACCCTAGCGATAGGTGTACTGCAAAAATAGGTTGGTGGGGGGGCGGTGTATCCAGTCTCAACACTGTGACCCTACAATTTTATTAAAATCATAAAACATTTTTAGTTAATCTTGCATTTCAAAATCAAAATTAAATAAATTAAATTCAATGAACACATGCACTAACTTTTACTTGACTATCAATGCCATATGCCTCATGCAAAATGTCAGCTGCCCTCTCCATCTCCATAGCTGCAGACGGATCCTGCGTACCAATCTCCTGATGGTCGGTGGGGTCATGTGAACAAGTAGCCCCGCACGATTGACATACATGTGTTCGAAGACCACCACTAGAAGACTCCCCTGGATGGCATTGTAGAATAGGGCTAGTATGATGGATGACACTCTGGGTCAAAGTGTCGATTGCCTAAAATGTCTCTACATCAGCAATTTCCTTCATGATGGAAGGCATAACAATGTGCTCATGAGGCGGCTTAGCGAGAGCTCGTCTACCTTTCCGCGTAGGATCCGGCTGTGCACTAGGTCTATCCTGAGCTGACCCCCCACCTCTCCCCTGGAAATCCCTCATATCAAAATAATTTGGGATTTTGTTCAATATGAACTCACTATATAGTTTCCTAAGGAAATATTGCGGGACCTCGCAATTGTTGCACGGTGGGTAATCGAAGACCATGTACCACCTATCATAAAACCGCTCCTTCATTTGTTGGTGGTGGCACCAATGGATAGGAAACCTCTTCGCATTGAGGGTAAGATTTTGATTTGTGCGTGGGTCGGTGAATAATGAACACAAATCACCTTTTGTTATTTTTAAATCTTTCACATCCTTGTATGATGGTTTATTTGCATAATATTCCCTAGCTGCCTACCTCCTATCTTCCCATCCAGTTATTTGTTTGCTAATTGAATCTACGTTTGTCAACATATCTTTCAATGAATTTGCTAGGGTCATTCTTTCTGTGGTTGAACCATTTGGATCATTCAACCTATTGATCAATTCCTCAATTTGTTTTTTGTTGTTCTCAATTTCACTCATTAAATTTTGTTGAGTGCCAGGAGGGGGTTGAGTGATTGGTGGAGGAGGTTAATGTTGTGGTTGATTTTTATCTTGAGGATTTAGTTGGTCCTCTTGTTGAGGATTTTGAGGGTTTGCAAGTTGATTTGCATCTCCTAAAAATTCAAACAAATAGATATCAAATTCAACCTAAAACTAACAAATTCAAAACAAAAAGAATAGAATCCTTACCTCTTACAATTCCTCATCATCGTGGCACCATCATTGCAAAGAAATTCAGATTCTTGGTGAAGAAATTCTTCTCCTAGAACACGAGCACGATATTTTGGGGTTTTTGGCTGCGGGTGAAGCAAAAAAACTAGTTGAAATGCAAATGAGAGATGTGCATTTGTTTTTTTACTTTTAATAGAAGATAACGTGAGCACGTTATAATGCACTCGTGTTATGGCTTTATAGTTGCGGCCGAAGGGAACTTGCCTAGGTTTAACGGAAACCATAACTCGAGCACGATATAACGCACTCACGTTATGCTTTTCAACTTTTTTTTTTTAGGGTGTCCACGGAATTGCTACACATTTCCATGCACCCGCCCGAATGTTACAATTAAAATCCAACTGGGTGTGTAACTCCTTTGCCAAATTTTGATGCAGGAATCCATCAGGGATGGCAACGTGTTGCGTAGATGTCCACGTGTCACGCTTTCATCCCCAACAAATATTCTCTCATTGACACACAGGACGAATGCCGAGTGGATGGAAGGTAGGTAGGTGATGTTCAATTTCGCCTTCAGATTTGATTTTCTAAGGTGAGGGTATGTGAAAGTGGAATTTTCCTAAGTGGTGAAAATTCGCTCCTATACAGGTGATCCCACAATAGTGGTTTACAATTTTTGGCCAAACTCGACACTAAAATTATTATTTTGAACTAAATCTTCACATTCAGACAGCTATAACAGTTAAACCATGAGGAATTTGAAGATGATGCAAACTAGAGTCTCATCACATTTTATCTGTAGATTCTAAAAATATTTTTTTCCAAATTTTTGGAATCAGATTGCACTTCTTTTTCCATCTCCCATGAAAACCGTTTTTTTTTTTCATAAAACAACATTTTTAAAAAGTTACACTCACCATATAACACATAAATTTTTTTGTATGAAGGATAAAACTCTAATTTTTTCGAATTTAGATTTGTAACTACGATATCTAGCACTTTCAGTTGGTCTTATAGTTTTTTATTGAATATTTTTTCCTTAATCAAGTTTTGAAGTCAAAATAATTGTAATTCAAACATAGGTGGACTGTATACAACATAATTTTTTCTGTATGTATTGAAATTCATTTTATTTTTTAATGCATCAAGGACATCAATACCCAGCACAAACATTTTTTTAATTTTTTTTTTGATAATCTGCTATTTTTCCACATGTGCAAAACAAAGAGCTTGATTTTCGGTGAAAAATCTATGTTTAATAAAACTAAAAAAACACATACATAATAAAACCAAAACATATTAAAATTTTATTCGTTGCATAGCTCGTTCTGAGGAGTACCATCTTCTAGTTGGGTTTGTGAAGTGTCCTCCATTTTCATCCTCAACCCGAGCTTCGAAGAGCATAAATTTGCTAAAATTTGGTGGAAGAGGGGGAGAAGCGAAAAAAAGGGGCGTTCGAGCAAACTCCCCTTCGAACGAACCCTCCTTTGCTCGAAAGGGTGAAGGGTGGTTCGCTCGAACCCCCCTTTTTTTGGATTTTCCATTCGTTTCTATGAAGAAACGTGACATCATAGGGTTTGAGTGAACCCACGATGTAAAAGGGGGTTTGCTCGAACTAGGGGTTAGACCAAACCCCTCTTTTGGGTTCGTGCAACCCCCCTAGTTTGAACAAGCCCTTTAAACATGAAATTTTGAATGTGTGATCATTTTAACAAATTTCCTTCCTCATCAAAATTGTACACCACTATTATGGGTTTACCCATACATAAATTTCCTAAGTGTTTTATGTTTATTTTGTTCTTGAGTTTTTTATGATTACTTTTTTAGCTGTGCACTTTTTTTTCATAACCATTGATAGTTTTTTAGGTGCGTGTGGAGATTGATATTTAAATTAGACTAAATTAAATTAGCCTTGATTTTCATACTTTTTAAATTTTACAGATTAGTGGAGCCATTGTATATGGATTTTGGTCATTTTTTGGATATGGCGAGTGGAAGATACTTGTGGCAGAACATGAGGGCTCACACCCATAAAACAAAAGCCAGTTAAAATCCCACCACTTCTTTTTAGGGCAAAATTCCTTTTCAAATGTTCTTATTTGTAGTTCCAATCACTTGATCAACGGTCAAGTGTCAAATGTTTTGTATCTTTTAGGTTTCCTTTTGGTTGTTTTGGAAACCATTTTGGGCAAGTGAGATGCATTTCAAGGGATGCAACTAAATTTCATTCTATTAAAGTATCTTTTTCTTATTGAATTGATGTATTTATGGATATGCTAATTCATGTCTTATATTCTTTGTACTTTTATATTTTAGAAACACAATACGAGATTTTGTATATGTTGTTCTAAGAAGCCTCATTGATTTTGATCAAAACCTTGGCCTCCATTTTTAGAGAGTGCCAATGATCTAATAAGAAATATGCTCATTAGATCCCTAGCTCAACGCATCCAAGCACATGTAGTTTTATGTATGAGATTTTTTTGCAAGTCTTCACTCTATTCGATTTTGTAAGAAAATGTTTCTTTCCTTAAAAGAAGTAGTGTATTTGCAGTGAACTCAGATACCTTCAAGATTAACTGTCAAAGAAAATAGGACTGAACTTTTGTGCGAGACTAGAGGACTTAACATTTTAAAAGGGTTATGGTAGCTTTTCTATGAATACATACAAAAATAGATGAGAGTTAGTACTTTAAAAATTTTCTTAGAGGGGCATTCATGTTATTTATTAATTATCACTAAGCACTTTTTTCACAAGGGATAAATGATAAAAAATTTGTTACAGTTTCATAGAGGTCCAAATTTTAGTTTTTGAACAAGTATTTCCATTTTTACTTGTGGCAGTTTTATATGTTACTACCAAGCAAGTCATAATAGCATGACTCGTACATATTCTTTGAAAAAAATAAAGTTTATTTATAACTTTATTTTTTTTGGATTTCCAACTTTCTTATTGTGTGTGGAAAAATTGCAGCTTTGGGACAAGGAATGGACATTCATAACAACATAAATGAAACTAGATTTTTGTTATATTTTGTGGTTGCTTCATAGACATGTTTGTAAGATGTAAATGCATATACCCAATAGGTGAATTGTTTTGAAAATCACTCAAAGAAGTGTAATGTCATGAAGCACAATGATTGTAGAAGCACACACAAAGGTTGAAGAAATTGAATTTAAACCATGTCAGTTGCATTTGTTTCAAAGTTTTGGAAGCCTTTTTACTTGAGACTATATCTCTTGTTTTAGGTGGGTAGCTTAAATCTTGCATGCTCTTCTCAACAAAGCCATATTGTGTATGTTTGCCAATCATTGCATTCCATGATAGTACATTTATCATAGAAATTTTACAAAATAGTTTATATGCAATGTCTATGCTTATACATTTTGCATAGAACATTTTTGGTTCCCTGGTCTTATATCGTTACAAGATCTAATGCACAAACTAGTGGCTCTACTACTTGATCATGGTCTTTTTGGGTTTTAGCTTGTCCAATTTCCTAAGACATAAATGAAAAGTTTGATGTTAGTTTCTTTTTCCTTATTCATTTTCTTTTAAAAATTTAGACAGCCAGGATGCAAACTAGAACCTAGTTTGTTTGCTTACTATTGAGCTACTTTTATGCATTGACAATGCACATCCATTTCCACATAGTTAATGCAATGTGATTGTTATCCTAGATAGCCTACTTCTTTTCTCACATAAATTTGGGTTGTAGAATGTTTTTTACAAATCTACGCCCATTGAATTATAGTGGAAAATTCATACTTATTATGTGGGCTTGCTTTATCATTAATTTTTGCAAGTTGAGTTCTTGAGAGCTATTATTTGAAACCTTTATTCTCTGTCAATTTTTTGTAATATAGAAAAGTGCTTGGAAAGAGAGCTTTTAAGACTATTTATTTTGTATCATGCATCGACTGGGAGATTTAGAGCTAAATTGTTTGAAATTAATGCTTATACAATTATACTATATCATAAGTAAATGAGAGGTTGTGATTCACACTTTTTGATTCAATCTGCATTCTTTGGTCCTACAAAATAATGGAACTACAAAATTTAAAGCACATATCCAAGAATCTCAAAATGCATCCAAAAAGTCCTTTAGTTGTATTGTGATTTATTATTTTGAATCTTATAGTTGATGCAATTTGTCCCCACTAGGTTTGTTAGCATTGAAGCTCAAAGGTTGCAACCTTGTATTGGCTTCAATAGTGCAAGTGATAATTTTTGTGTAAGAAGCAAATGAGTCCTTGTTAATGCTTACTATATTGTTTTGATGGTAACACTACACAACAAAAAGCTACAAACCTTTTTGGCTGCTCTTTAAGTTTTATTTGCTGTAGAGGACTTCAAATTTACTAGTAGTCACTTTTCCCATTTATTAATAAACAAATTTAACAGATAATTAACTACAATGTCTTTGACATACCTATGGGCTCTATAGACGTTGCCAGTGCACAATGCCGAAAGACATTGTCTGTGAGTTAATGTCCAACCCATTTTGCACGGTACACCAGCTGGCAACAACTCAGTTGTCTAATAACTGCATTTGCCAAAAGAATTGCCTTAAATAATTGTTATACGGAACTCCAAAATGCACTCCAAAGTTGATCTCAAATAATTGTTATTTTAGCGCATCTACTCAATTCCCACTATTAAAAATCGTGCCATCTCTGTCGCCGTCTGATTCCCACACAACGACAATAAATGCATAAATGAAAATGAGTTGGCGAGATAAGGTAGATGACAGAGTTTTTACTTACTGCACGCATTGGCTTTGAGATTTTCTTTACTATTATTAGAAAAAATGGTAACCTCATGTCCCCATTAAATTTAAGCAGTGGGAATGTTCCCATGCATAAATTTTATTGTTGGAAAAGGATAATTTGGAATCTTTTCCTATTTTGGTTAGGAGTTATTTGTGGAGCTGATGGCCCCATGAATGTTTAATTTTTTTGCTTATTTTTTAGTAGTCAGTTTAAATTTGTATTAACAGTATTAATAATAATTTGTACCAAAAAAAAATAGAAAAAAGAAAAAGAAAGCAAATCTTAAAAAAGAGGGAAAAAAATTTGTGGAGCCACATGGATTTTTAACAATATGCAGTTGCTGCTTATTTCCAACCCCCCCTTTCTTCCCACAGATTATTTTCAATTCCTAAACAGTAGTTGCTCCATTAAAATAGGAGAAGATTCCAAATTATCCTTTCCTAACAATAGAATTTATGCATGGGAACACTCCCGCTGTTTAAATTTAAGCAGAAAAAAGAGTTAA
Source organism: Sequoiadendron giganteum (assembly GCA_007115665.2). Classification (NCBI taxonomy): domain Eukaryota; kingdom Viridiplantae; phylum Streptophyta; class Pinopsida; order Cupressales; family Cupressaceae; genus Sequoiadendron; species Sequoiadendron giganteum. The sequence goes on along the minus strand of CM021105.1, from coordinate 28,517,907 downwards.
GCAGCCGTATGGGGACATGAGGAAAAAAAGGGCTGCATATTGTTAAAAATCCACGTGGTTCCATAAATTTCTTTCCCTCTTTTTTAAGATTTGTTTTTTTTTTTTATTTTTCTATTTTTTTTGGTACAAATTATTATTAATATTGTTAATACAAATTTAAACTTAAGCATTCATGGGACCATTAGCTCCACAAATAACTCCTAAATTTAGAAAAAGAAAAAGAAAATCAAATATTAAAAAAGAGGGAAAAAAAATTGTGGAGCCACGTGGATTTTTAGAAATATACAGTTGCTGCTTATTTCCAGCCCCCCTTTTTTTTTCACAGCTTATTTTCAATTCCTAAACAGTAGCTGCTCCATTAAAATAGGAAAAGATTCCAAATTATCCTTTCCCAAAAAATAAAATTTATGCATGGGAACACTTCTGCAGCTTAAATTTAAGCAGCCGCATGAAGACATGAGATAAGCAGCCGAATGAAGACATAAGGTAAACTTATTATTTGGGAATTCCTCAAATTATAGAGCTCACATATGAGAAGCCTCTCCGTTATGATATCCAAGTTTTTTGGCTTTTTGGATTAATTTTTCCAGTTACAGATAAATCGTTGCTCTCTCATTGTATGTTTCAGTTCTAAATATTTTCCCAAGGCGATTGAAGGTTTACCAGGAAAAATGAGTAGAATGGATCTAATGAATTTTCCAGTTGACGTTTTCTGTTCACAGATTTTAACAAGACTCCCTCTGAAAGAAGCCGTTCGCTTTTCTGCGGTTTCCCGAAAATGGTGTAGAGCGTGGACTCGGTTACCCCATCTCAAGTTTTCTGATGAATTTTTCGATTCTATTTGTGCTACTCCTACTAAGAGAAGGGCTGTGTCCAAATTGACTCGCCAAAACATGCCTACAGATATAATTAACAAGATTATTCGTATGCAGTGTGTTGGCCTGGAAACTTTTGAGCTTTACAATTGTGACTGGTGTGAAAGTAGCATTCACAAGTGGCTCCTGTGGATTTCTTTATCTGGTGTGAAGTGCATAGATTTGGAAAGTAGAGTTATTGATTTGGAGGTTCCGGAGTCTCTCTTTTCATGTCTGACCCTTACATCTCTGTCTCTCAAGAATTTTTATTTTACAGGCCGCGTGCCTGCACTATTTAAGGGTTTCTCTCAACTTGGAACATGTTATCTTGAACACGTTTTGCTAAGTAAGGAGGCATTTAAGGTGATTTTAGAATTATGTCGCCTTCTTCAAAGTTTGACAGTATGCCGATGCGATTTGCCTTCAGATTTGAGAATAATTTCGTCCAGTCTTAAGTCTCTCGCTCTTCTTGAACTGTGTTGTTCAATCTGTTCTATGGATTGCCCAAGATTAGAAAGCATGAAAGTCATTGAATGCTATGGCTTGGAAATAAAGAATATAAGTTTACCTGAACGTGTCCATTTGAAAATTGACTTTCCATTTCTTCAGTGTTTTGCAACAGTAAATTTGCTGAGGAAAATTACCTGCTTCGGTGATGCAACCTTTGTCAAGGTTCTAGAAAGTTTTCCTCACTTGGAAGAGTTGTGCATTGACTCTCCTTGTTTTTATCCTCACTCAAAGGTAAGTATTTCTGTTATTTTAATCTGCATCAAAACTTTAATTTCCAATCACTTGAAATCAATATTGAATGACATTTTGGAAAACACTTATTCACAGATTTGAATCTGAATTTAAAGCAAAATGTTAAAATGATAGTGATCATTTCCCGTATCTCTTTTCGCTGTTCGAATTTTTTGTTTTTATCAAAACTATACACCTGCCGTTTAATAAGAGGATTCAAATCGTTTCAACCGAGTTTGTGCTTAGAGAAGGGGTTAATCATGTAAGAGCTATTTTGCTGTGCAAATTTTAACGATTTGACCTTCTTTAACTTACAGCAATGCTTTCCATGCAGGATGCAGAAGATTCGACTCTAAAACTACCAAATTTGAAGACTTTTATTGTGAATATTGGGTTGTATAATACAGATTACGGAAGACATTATGAATATTATGATGTGGCTGTTTTGTTGTGCTCTTGGGTTTTGAAAGGCGCTCCTCTGTTGAAAACAATCAGAATCGGCATGGATTACAGCTTAGAGACATTTTGGCCTGATGGGTTTGATGATTCTCTTCAAATTGTAAACGATATCCTAAGTCTTGCAAGGGATTTTCCAAAAACCAAAATTTCACTATCAAGGAGGATAGTAAGTCCAGGTGGGCGATAAAGTTAGACAATTCGTGTTCTCAAAGTTTTAAGAAACCTTCCAGCTATCTTATTTGCATAATAGTGCATGTAAAAAACACTACCTATTATTAGTTTGTTTCTGTTTTTTTCTTTTAAGTGCTATGAATCTTTGTATTGAACGTTCTTCAGTGCAAGCAGCTGGTTAAGTTTTAACAATACTGTAAAGTTTAGTTTAGGTTTTTTTTAATATATATGGATATATTATTCATGACTGTTGAGTGAGCTATAAGTGATTTTATTTATCCCTGTTTTTATTTGCTGCTGCTATGTGTTCTGTAGTGTTATAATTGTTTTTTTAGCTGGTTAAAGAGCAAAGATTGCTTTCAAAATTTTCATTTTTAATAGAATTTGAAAGCATGTTTGTCATTATGTATTTATATTTGATTGTAATTATTAAATTCATTTAGGACCCTTAAATGTTAACAAAAAATTAAATTATTATTTATTTATAATAAATTTGTAAAAAATATTATTTTCAAAGATAAAATAACATATAATGTACTATGATATTAGCATTTCATTTTACATTGGTTTCCAGCCAAAATATTGTTAACATGTAAATAATGGAATGTATCCATTTTAAAACCAAATTTCAATTACATACATCATTGAGGTGAATCATCTGCTCCAACCCACAAAAGAGTTGTGTACTCTACACTATTTGATCCAATTTGTATGAAATTAAAGTTCAATAATGTTTTCCCAAACATGTATTTTTAACCTCAATTTTTATGTAGCCATCCCAACACTTATAAATATCCAACTAAAAATTTAAATATGTAAATTTGTATCCAACTAAAAATATAAATATGTAAATTTGATATTTTTAACCTTTTTTAAACAACTCACCTATGGAGATTGTAAGTTTAATTTATTTCAGTGAACAAAGACATAGCATTGAATGGTTTTGGGTCTATATGGGGATGGGAGGAAATGTGTTTTGGGATGTGAAGCTAATAGGAAAAAGAGATGTTTTTAGAGATTTTTGGTGGGGAGATTCTTTATAGGGATGACAAAGTCAATTTAAAAATAAAGAAAATTTGCAAATATATATATTTCAATTATTTTTATGATAATGTATTCATGATATTTATTATATAATTATAATATTAAAATATTAAAGTTGAATTGAGAAGATGAATGAGGTGGCAGTAAATATTTCATTTAAACTTTCATTGCTAATGTTTATATATAACAAAAAGTCAAAAAGGCTACAACATTTGAATCAAGGGTTTAAATTAGTATGTACACCATAATAAGGTACATTGTAATTTTTTTGGTATAGAATAATATACGTAGGTAATTTTTTAAAATTTATAATATTATTTTTGTATCTAATTGAGTACTAAACTCATAAATCTTGGGAATATATTAAATCATATCTGGTCATTATAAGTAAAATTGTGTAATATGATTGCAACAATGAGAATCTAAGAGCTTCTCGTTATAAATTTATGTAATAAACCTTATTAAAGCTCTAAATTTAGAAAAAAAATAAGTATAATTGAAAAAAGGAAGTCCATTAAAATATTGCTAAGAAATCATAAAAGTCACAATTATTAAAAAAAATATATATATATAGAAAGTATTCTATATCTTAGCAATACTTAATAAAAAAAAGTCATACATTCAAACTATTTATAGAAAGCTAAGATCCACAATTTATATATTTGAGGGTGACACAAAGAAATTGAATACTTAAATGTAACAAGTGCATATTCAAAACATTAAAAGCCTTCCTCCACTAGTACACAAATCAATGAAATGGAAACATGTACAATGATCACAAATGTCTACAAATACAACATTATGACCAAAGCCCGTAAAACACTAAATTATTGATATAATTGAAGGTGGTGTTTGATTCTAATCTTAATTACCAAATCTTAATAAGAATAGAATTAAGTACTAAGAATACATAAGATTATATATTGCCATAATTCATGAGCTAATTACACAAATTTTCAACCATACAATACTTCCAAATTGATTTGTAGAAGCATACAAATTAGTTATTTAGGGTCACATCTCAATTCAGTAGCAATAACTATTTACAATAGTCCATACTAAACCTAAATTAACAAACAAAGATGGTATATATGGTAATCTAAAGATGGTATATATGGTAATCTTTTAGTTTCATGGTAAATGTGATACAAACAAAAAAAAAAAAAAACACGCTCCACAACGAACAATCATTCATCCTTCAAGTCATTTCTGGATTCCTATAGAAAACAATCTACTTTATGTAATTGATGACAAACCAAGAGAAAGAATGCACCAATTTTGTTATAAATATCCACAAGGAATTGTTCACCAAGCATGTTTGGCAATAATGTTGTAGATTTTTTTATTACAAGCTAAAATCAATTTAAATTTATATAAATTTTTATAAACCTCTTTATATACAAATAATGATAGAATAAATGCAATGAGTGGTTCTTTCATTTGTCAATCTTTCAAAATTAATATCACCTACTATAAATATTTCTATGAGTGGGAATAAATTTTTCCATATTGGCTTCTACAAATCCTTACATGAAAAAGAAAGAAAAAATATACCTCAAAATCAATGTAAACTAGCATATATATATATATAAAATAAGCTGAGAGATATCCTTTTGGAGGCGCCTATGCTCAAGATTAGGGTTATAGTTAGGTTTAAGGTCAAGTTTAGGGTTATAAATAAAATTAGGGTTAGGGGTTGCATAATTGTTATGGTCGTGCTTAGGGTTAGGTTTTGAGTTAGAAATATCATTAGGTTTAGGGTCATTACATTGTTAGGTTTAGGATTAGAGATTTAGTTAAGAATAGGGTTAGGGTTAGGGTTAAGAGAGATAGTTAGGATTAGGGTTAGGGTTAGCATCAAAATTAGGATTAGGGTTAGGGTTTGCATCAAAATTAGGGTTAGGGTTAGCATGAAGAATAGTTTAGGATTAGGGTTACATTTAGGTTTAGGGTCAAGTTTAGGGTTAAGAGATATAGTTAGGGTTAGGGTAATAGTTGGGGTTAAGGTTATAAGGATTAGGGTTAGGGTTAGGGTTAGGGTTAAGGTTAAGGTTAGGTTAAGGCTAGATGTATAGTTAGGATTAGGGTTAGGGTTGATATTGAGTTAAGATTAGGGTTATGGTTAGCATTAGGATGAGGCTTAAAGTTAGCATCAAAATTAAGGTTAAGGATAGCATCAATATTTTCTCAAGATTAGGGTTATTGTTAGGTTTAAGGTGAAGGTTAAGGTTACAAAGAAGGTTAGGGTTAGGGGTTGCATAATTGTTATGGTCATGCTTAGGGTTAGGCTTTAAGTTAGAAATATCATTAGGTTTAGGGTCATTATATAGTTGGGTTTAGGATTAGAGATTTAGTTAAAAATAGGGTTAGGGTTAGTGTTAAGAGACATAGTTAGGATTAGGGTTAGGGTTAGCACCAAGATTAGGGTTACAATTAGCATCAAAATTAGAATTAGGGTTAGCATGAAGATTAGATTAAAATTAGGGTTAGAGTTAGGATTAGGATTAGACAATTTCACAGTGTTCCAAACTTTTATGGTTAGCATCAGGATGAGGCTTAAAGTTAGCATCAAAATTAGGGTTAAGGATAGCATCAAAATTAGGGTTAAGGATAGAATCAAAATTAGGATTAGGGTTAGTAATCTACATTTAGGCTAGTTTTGATTCTAACCTTAATAGAATATTACTGTTAGCATCAAAATTAGGATTAATCGGGATTAGGGTTATAGTTAACATCAAAATTAGGATTAGGGCTAGGATTAGCATTAGGATTAGAGTTACATTTAGATTTAGGGTCAAGTTTAGGGTTAAGATATAGTATGCTTCAACTTATGCATAAGATTAATGAGGATAACATCAAAATTATGTGTAAGATTAATTAGAAATTATTAACCCAAAATTAGGGTTAATAATCCTAATTAAGTCTAAATATAAAATATTAAGGAAAAATCATTAATATTCTATTTTAATGATTTTTCAAAAAGAAAAAATCATTAATATTCTATTTTAATGATTTTTGAAAAAGGAAAAATCATTAATATTCTATTTTAATGATTTTTCAAAAAGGAAAAAACATTAAAATAGATTATTAATGATTTTTCATTTTTGAAATATTTTCATTTTTTTAAAAGTATTGTATTTTTTAATTTTAAATATAGTAATTTACAAACATATTAAATAGTAAATTTAAGAAAGTTCTTGCATACTTAAGCTTATAAATTTTAGAAAATTCTTTTTATGTGTAGCTTTTTACAAATAATATGTTGTTTCATCCTTATTTTTCTAACTTTTAGAAACTTCTTTTTATTTCTAGTAATTTACAAATAAATTATCTTATTTTTTATTTATTTTTTTATTTTTATTGAAAATTATCATTATCAGGCATCTATTATTAGACTATATATTTAAGTTGCTATATTTTGTACAATTAAATCTTGAGTAAAATCTTCAATTTTTAAGTTACTGTATTTTGTACAATTAAATCTTGAGTAAAATCTTCAATTTTTAAGTTGGTGTATTTTGTACAATTAAATCTTGAGTAAAATCTTCAATTTATAATATTTAGTTTTGAATAAAATAGAATATTAATGATTTTTCCTTTTTGAAATATTTCCAGTTTTTTTAAAAGTATCAAATTTTTTATTGTTAAATATAATAATTTAGAAACATATTAAATAGTAAATTTAAGAAAGTTCTTGCATACTTAAGGTTATAAATTTTAGAAACTTCTTTTAATGTATAAATTTTTAAAAATAATATGTTGTTTCATGCTTAATTTTTCAAATTTTAGAAACTTATTTTTATGTTTAATAATTTAAAAAAAAATATCTTATTTTGAAAAATAATATTTTTTATTGGAAATAATTATTGAAATAAATCTAATGAACCAATACATTCAATTCAAATAGATAACTTACCATAATATATATTTTTTATTTCAATTAAGGAGTATTGTTCTTTAAATTTGTATAACCAATCATAAAAAAGCAAAGAAATAATCAAAACACCACAATATTTGCAAAACTTAGATTTCATTCTAAAATTCAACTAAATTCTAATATAACAATAACCTTTCTCTTGTTTTTTTTTCAGTTTTACATGCAAACTATTCTATATTGTAAAATTAAATTCAATTGCAAAAACTAAAAAAATCAAAATAACAAAATAGATTAGTTATGTGAATTAGTCATCCATATAATCTGGAATCTAAATAAGATTATATGTGAATATATTAATATATGAATGCTTTTTTATATAATCTGATTTATATTATCAACATATTTTGATTCCAAATAACTAATTCACTGTTTATAGTTCAGAGAGTTGTTTTCTCCAATTCCAACAATTATTATTTAATTCTTCAGACTTCTAAAAAGAAGTTAGTTAGGTCTAAATAATTAATTATTTAATTAATTGATTCCTCTAGAGATTTATAGAAACTAGTTAGTTAGGATTTGTTAGAGTCTAATTAATCTTAGCCATTGATTGAGATTAAATCATGGCCATTGTTTTTCCAATGAGAATAGTTTAAAAGGGGGTCAATGGGCATTTGGAGAACACTCATACACATTCGAGAAAGATTTGCAGTGAGAAAAAATAGTCTTGTAGTGATAGCAAGGGCGCAGTGATAGCGTTAGAGGCAACAATAGTGGAATTTGAGCAAGAGAAATTAATTCAGGGCCATTTTTTCCAAAAATATTGTGTTTATTATTTTGCATGTTTTTTTCTCTATTCCTGTGAGTTTTATTTGTGAAGTTGCAGTTGTATTATTTTTCATTATTTGTTGTGAATTCATTTTTGGGAATCAAATAATATTTATAGATAGGAAATTAATAATCTGCAACAGAATTTTCACATTCACATCAAAATAATCTTATTTTATTTTTTAAGTGTTAAATCATATTTTGATTCCAAGATAACTAAAGACAAATTAAGTTCTAACTCGACATAATTTTTCCTAAGCATAGATGATTGGCATTTTCGTAAAAAAAATCACATAACAAAATGATCCTTCACATAGCTTTAATTTTTGACATTGATACCTTCACTTGTAACTCATACTTCCTAGTTGCCACATTTATGAAAATTGCGTGACTCCCCTCATTAATCATCAACATAATGGCCATTCACTTAAATGTAGCCAAAATATGCAAAATTTAATATCGATTACAGAGAATCTGACATTGCAGAAACAATATAATGCTTTATGCATAATAATAATTGTCGCCCTAAGTTCTAGGGCCTGTGATTGTTTCTACAAATGCCCTATTTTTACAAAAAAAAAATTCATTGCCAAGTTTTATAAAAATAAAAAAATAAAAAAGAATCAGTTTATTTGGTACCTTTAGAGTTGTAATACTGATTTTCAATGGTGAAAACTTCTTCATCCAGATCCTCATCTGAGTACTCAAATCCATAATCCATTTCATCCATGTCTAAAATGATCCCTGTCAAAAAAAATTTTATTGAATTTAGGGTTTTATTCATTCAAAATCCAAATCTGTAATACACTCGAGAGGAGTACCCACTGGAATATTCTCTCACGAGATTATAGACGCAGAGCTTATTATACAAATAATGTGTGTGGAAGACATTAAACAGAAATAAATACATGATCACACAGATATTTTTTTGTAGACAACATATTCGTATATTAAAAATTGTAGAGCTTATTACAGATGAAGAGCTTGTTGAATATTAACCAAACATTCCAACACATTTTGTCTTGTCATGTCAAAACTCAAATCCCCCTTGTTTCCTTTCCGATTGCATAGGTCTTGGTAGCGCAAAAGAAAAAATGAAAAAACTAAAAAAGGCCTAAATTTTCTAGAAAAGATAATCTACGAAAATAGCGAGCATGTAATCAAAGCTACAGAAAACAATCATGTGTGAGGGAGTGTGCATATGAGTTATCCTCGACAGAGATATACTTCACTTGACACGCCTCAAAATATGAGGCTATTTTCTGAACCTTTCATCGATACCTTTGCATGTTAGGTTTTTGGCATGCACAAAAGCCGTTCCACTGTATGAAAGAAAACAACAAAGAAAAATCATTTAGTCCAAGAATAATGGTGCATGAATTATAGTTAAAACTGGTCAAAGTTGAAGAGAGATAATGCTTGGTCGTTTATGAGCTCTACATTACCCTAGTCCACAATGTGTGTGAAGCCAAGATTGGAAGCGCGACGGAGACCATGGATGAGCACCCTCTAATGTGCGGCATTACTGGAAAGAGAAAATGTATCAATGAGGTCATTGTAATCGTCCACCAGAGCACCCCTGTGAGCCTAGTCGGGGTTTGGTCTACATGCTCCTGCATAAAATAGGGTGCCCTTTTTATTAATGTGATACCTTCCATTTCAAATCCATGCACCGTTTCATTTTCATATTAATGCAATAACTGCCATTTCAAATGCATGTTGAACGTTTCATTCTCCACTCTCTATTTTCATTCATTCACCTTCACATGCCCGTCAAATTTTAAAAAAAAGCTAAAAATGTTAACCAAGATTTTGTTGCCACTGTAGATCGCCTCTCGGCAAAATAAAGTGCACATACATTATAATTTCAATGTGAAATGTCATTTCCACACTAACTATTCCTTTGTGTAGTCACTGACCTTTTCTTGGGTTGGATGGTGAAAGTTGTCACTAAACTTGAAATTTTAAAAATCAATATGGAATATGTATACACATAAAATTGACTTAGGTCTGTGAACTCAATTTTCTCATTAATTCAGATTATAAACATAATTAAAACATTTGATTATGTTATTCTGTCCAAATTCAACTATTAATTAAATAAACTCAATTTTCTCATTAATTCTTCTAAACATAATTAAAACTTTTGATTATGTCCTTCTGTCCAAATTCAACTATTAATTAAATAATGATTAAATTATTTAATTAATTCACCTATTTTATTCTTTTGACTATTTAAATAAATAAATCACATTTGTTTTATTTAAATATGTCACTAATTTTTAATGTCTTTTTTAATTAAATAAATCATGAAATTTATTTAATTAATCCATTATTCCCTCTCGATTATTTAAATAAATAAATATTTAAATGCATCTCTAATACTAAGGTATTCTCACAATTAAATGAATCCCCACAATTTATTTAATTATTAACCACTTCTTCCATAAGTATTTTCATCCATTAATAAAGTGTCAGTGTATACATTAATGCTTGCTTACACATACCTGTTGACCTAAGCCTACTTAAGCATTTACTATTGTATGACTCATTGACATAGACTAGATATTTTCTTGATATTTTGTTCAGCACTCGGATATTTTTCCTTTATAAGGAGACCCTTGACTGTCTAATAAGATGTGAGGAACTTATGCATTATCTATGCTTGATTAAATCTTCTTTGTGATCATTGGTTCTTTCATGGTATCATAGCCGAACAAAGAGTTCTCAGGCCATATAGTTTTTGCATTTTCCCTTCACTGTTTGACTCATTTGCAGAGTATGCATCTGTGATTATTGGCTCTAATTGGTTGGGAATCATCCACAGGAGGCGAATCACCACTAGTTGGCTATGGAGATATGTTCCTTGTTTCTTCCACTCAGAGCTACTCATGGCGCACAACACTTCAATAGGTCATCTAGTTTATGCATAAAGTGAGTGGTAAATTTGTAGCTTATGAATCAATGATTGGTGATGGTGCATTCTCTCTCGAAGAGGCATGCTTTCCCAGTTGCATTGTGCATGGTGAGATTGAGGGGCGATTGAGGGGCTTTAGCCAAACTGCAACCCTACCATTCTTTGGTAGTTTCTAGCTTCTTTAGAAGACTCAATTCTAGAGTAGGCATGTTCTACTGTTGCAAGCCATCGTGAATGATTTTTCGAAGGCACATCTTACAGAAGGAGGCCATGATTCGCTGTTTTGAGCAGTCTTACTCATTCATTTGAGACCACGTGGTTTTGTTGGCTGCGATTTTGAAACAAAGGCGGCATTTTCTAACCGAGGCCAAGATTTTGGGGTGGACATCACTTCTTTGGAGAACTCACTTTTTTGTTTGAGGCATCGATCCAATGATGATTTGGAGGATCATTCCCTGAGTTTGTTCCACTGTAGGAAGCAGCCTGCACCTTGTATTCTCTAGCCCCTAAAGTCATCCTCCCTGTGCAAACCACCATTGCACCTGCATGGCCGCCTCTTCCCTCTTTGGGTATTATGCGCTAAAAGTATTGACCTATTTTTTAGTTGGATGCCCCAGCCTTAAATTTGGGCTTTCTAAATTTATTTATTTTAGCAAAATTCATTTATATTTTTATATAAATGTTACCAAAGGAATGTTTTGTAAATTGTCTACATGCACGGAAGAGAAATCTCTCCAAACCCCTTTTAATTAGTCTAACTCACTTGGTGTTGATAGCCTTGATCATTATCTCCCATAGGTATTTATATTTTTAGCATTAAAATTCACATTTAATGTTAAAATAGAGGTTAATGTCTATATTAAGCCTTTTAATGGTGTGCTTATTTACCTAGCTCATTTAAAGCTTGTAAGGGAGGGGAGTTAGTTTTTTTTTGTTTGTTTTCAGTTAAAAATTTGTAAAAGAGGAATATTCTTTTGCAATGAATTCGACATTTGTAAAATGCACTAGCTTATAAAGTACCAAACTAGGGGGGGTCATCTAATCTGGAGGGCTTCTTAATTTGTTGATTTTCTATTGTCTTAAGGTATTAACCTATTTGTAATCATGGGATATGAAACCCATTCTTCTGTAATCAACCTAAAACCGGGAAACTATAAGTCTTGGTGTGAAGGAATCCTGAAACATCTTAGGTTCCATAATCTTATGCCATATCTATATGGACTTATCCCTGAACCAGGTAAACAAACTCATAAGAATAAATGGTTTAATATTCGTGATCATATTCATGGATTAATCAGTTTACATATTCTGGATGACACTTTGTTTGTCATCATGGATATTGAATGTCCACATGCATTATGGATCAAAATTTGGGAAATATATGGAGACTCCAATGTTTCTCCCTTCCCACATGATCCTACTATGTTCACAACTCACATCCCGCATCATCATTCAGATACAAAGCATCCAATTGAAATAGAGGAAATCATCGTTCCTCCACCTCCTGTTGCTTGATCAGTTTTCAGAGTCATTTCTTCGAGAGCTTCCAACACTTCTTTGCAACCGGATATTTGTCTTCCTAGCATTGTTGATTGAGATGCATATCTACCCAATATTTCATGTCTTTTCGTAGAGTCCCGCATTGCTGACATGGAAGCACACATTGAGGACATCAGTCTTCTTTTTTATGACAACTTCAATAAAGTTGCATCGACATTGTCTTCTTTAGATATGATTGCTCTTCCTTCACCTACATTGACTTCTATAGTGATAGTATCAAATTCTTATGGTTCCAGTTATTCCCATACATCTATGGTTCTTGTGGTCCCTATTACAGAATCTTCTATGATACTTGATTCATTCCATCAATATTTGTCACATGTCAGCACTGGCTTGGAGATTCCTGAGCAACATTCGAAGACATCATGGGCACCATCATCATCATTCTTGGATGAGCTTCAACTCTATTCAAGAGATCATACATACATATTCTCACATGGGAAGATATCATGCATCTTCAGTTGGTTTCATTTCTTCCCAAGGGAAGGAACATTGTGAAGCGTTCTTGGAACTACATCTACATCCTCAGTCAACTATTCAACTTTAATGTAGCAGGACATGTATTATTGGGGGGTCTCATAGACGTTTTATCCTTTTCTCTCTTATGGAGGAAATCATATATTTTACTTAGTGAAAGAAGTAGTAATTCTTCATGTGTATAATTTTCATGCATCTTTTATCTCTTTTGGAGGGTAGTTTTTTCCCATAGGGCTTTCTACTTTTCTCCATTTCATGAGAGATTACTTTGTGCATGGGTACCTAACATGGCTAGTAGTCGGGACCCATTTTATCCATGCCCACCTAAGTTATGCTTGAGGGGGGGTGTCAGTGTATACATTAATGCTTGCTTGCACATAGGTTGACCTAAGCCTACTTAGGCATTTACTACTGTATGACTCATTGACATAGACTAGATATTTTCCTGATATTTTGTTCAACACTTGGATATTTCTCCTTTATAAGGAGACCCTTGACTGTCTAATAAGATGTGAGGAACTTATGCACTATCTGTGCTTGATTAAATATTCTTTGTGATCATTGGTTATTTCATAAATTAATTTCTAAAATTATCTAATTTTCTAACTCCCTCTTTTTTTGTGCCAAATCTTATCTCCATGTCACATACATTCTTATCCCTTTATTTAATTTCTTAAATCTTATCTCCCTGTCACATAAATCTTGTCCACTCATTTTGAATTCACCCTAATGTTGTCTTGACCCTAATTGTGGGTTGTCATTTTGAATCTTGACCATTGATTCTAGGGCACTTGTCAATCTTCAATCTTGTCCATTCATCCAAAATTGTATTTCTATAAAATGGCAATTTTGTCCTTATTTTTGGCATCTTTCATTTTCTTGTCTTCATACTTGTCATTTTGCTAACCTTGTTTTTACAAATTTTTACATTCCATGTAGAGATTAGTTTCTACCTACATTGCCATTTAAAATCCTTCAACATTTGCTTAGTCTAGGCATAATCATTGTAGCTCACATAATCTGAGGGCACACATCATATTGCAGCAAATAGAGAAGGTGTAATGGAAGTCAATCATGGAGGTTGAAGACATATGGTGAGATCTTACCTTGTTTTCTTGTTATGCTCCTTTGTGCTTCATTACTTTCTTTGGGTTTGTTTTTATTATGATATAATCATTAATAACCTAAATTTTACCCTTACTTACATCGATGAACCCGACACTCATTTTTTATAGTTTTCGTATAGAACTTTTTTGACTTATTTGTAGGTACAGGCACAAAACACCGTAATTGCAACCTTCAGAGACACAATCGATCTGTTGTGACACATTTGATGTCAAAAATGACACATTTGCTTTGTTGTGCCGCATTCGCTAGTTCAAATGATGCATTTTCTATTTCGCGTCGTATTAGCCAGTCCAAATGACACACATGCTTTTATGAGCCGCATTCACTCTATCATAACACATTTGTTTGGTAAAAATTTGCTTTCATATTTTCTACAATTTTTGGATTTTCTACTCTTTTTGTTTAGTAGATTAGAGATTTTTGGATTACTAATTTTCTATTTGCAGCTTATGGTTGTTTGTTTACGTTTTATTGCCATTTCACAATCTTAATCAAACAAACACTCCTACAAATTTTCATTTACAATTTCATGAGTTAAAATGAACATACATGCACAATCATGGGATTAAAAAGAACACTATCATGCATTACAACTCATTTGATTAAAAAAAAATGCATTCTTTCATAACATGGGTTTAAAATGAACAACTGCTTGTCTCATACTACAATTGGGTAAAATGAACAAGTGTTTTGTGTGTTTTGTGGTTTAGTGATACTCTCCTGAGTGTGTATGCAATTCTCTTGTGCTTTGTGCGATCTGGAGAAACAAAAACACTAAAGATATTGTTACTTTATCACCCCTCACATTTCATTTTGGGTTTAAAATGAACAAATCTTGCTAGTGTGAGCTAAGTACATTGTGTGTGTTCTCTCTTTATTTATGCAAACAAAGATTGATCGAACTAAAAATGTACTTACTTGCTATTGTTTATCCTTAGAGGGCCTGCCTGGTGGGAAAAAGTAATCATCCCAGGGAACCACCCAATCGGTAACACGCTAAAGATAAGCGACTTCCAACCAGTATATAAGTGTGGGTACTTGAGGAAAGTTCAAGTACCACGAGGACTGTTCCAACAAGACGGGCAACAATGGTCTCTTGCCGCATGGATGGTCCCCCACCAATGGAATGCCCACATTAAAACCCTTTTTATAGAGTGACCAAAAAACTATCTATTCTTTGGTGCTTTAATGGTCGTTGCCAAGGCATCCACATTCTTGCAGTTCTTAGTAGAGGTGATCAACCTACCATGGGAGTTTCATGGGGGTTGGAAGCTTGGTTGACCTGAAAAGTTAGTGCACTGTAAGGGGGATAAGTGTGGTTGGAGTAAAATCTGGGTGGAATCCAAAAAAATATAGTCCTTCAAACCATAGGGTTGTACATGTTTTCTATGTGTTTGTTTTCACAAATTTTCCAAGACAATATGTTTTCCAATTGTTTTTCAGACAAAATGAACAATTAAACATCCTTTTCTAAAACAAACTTCACAATCTACCAGATTTTTTTTCCAAAAACTAGACTTTTCAACACATTTGCCAAAATTGCAACACATTTGAAGAGTAGTTTCAAAGTTACTATGCGTGTCTGTACAGTCTAAATGGACTAATGGAAAGTGTTCTTTGTATGAAGGTTGTTGCAATAGCTACAAATGAATCTGAAGGCATCTAAGATGTGTTCCAATGTATGGTGAAGCATGTTATGTGGTCTACATGTTATCTTCTTGTTACAGATGTGTGCACTTCAAATTTCATTAATGTTTTCATCAGGTTTGGTTGACCTGGTATTTACACATCATGTGAAGGATAAGTATCAATTAAGGAAGTGTGTGATTGATCCAAGATGTTGTTTTGGGTCCTAATTAAGTGTTGGTTTGGTTCAATCTCATTCTTATCCATCGTAGGAATGTTGAGTTTCTGACCTAATTTGAATTTTTAAAATGAATCTGAGTGTGTAGTTGACTTTGGAGAAAGTTTGTAACATTAAAAATGGTATAAATACAAGACAAGATGTTAAGGATTATATGCCACAAGTGAGAGAAGCAAGGTAGATGCGAGAGATTATGTGAAAGTGAACTGAGGCAGCGAGGACTTCAATGTGTTAGACTCCTGAAAGCAGTAAGCTAATTATGTTTGTAATTCTCTAATCAAGGTTATGGATGTGTGCAAGTTGTTATGGTGGATATTCTATTGCATTGAGATAATCTTCTCTATGTAACATTCTTCTTTCTATCTTTCTTTATCTGTAGGCAGTGATCCTGCCATCTAGACAATGAGTCATATCTTGAGCAATGAGCCCTTTGGCAGTGAGCCTCTTTGTAAATGGTTTTGCAATTAAAATTATATTGTGAGTTAATCCTCATCGTGGTTTTTTCCTTATTGGGTTTTCCACATAAATCTGATGTTTCTTGTGTTTGCTTTCTGTTATCTACACTTCATGCTCATGGTTCATAATAGATTAAAGTGAATGTAGAATTGTTTAAAATCTGTAGTGAATGTGATTAGATACAATTGATTCACCCCCCCTCTTAGTTGTCTTGTTCATTTCAACAATTGGTATCAGAGCTTAACCACTTGAGGTAGATCCGATGGCGAACAAATTGACAATCCCTATGTTTGATGGGTATGACTACAGTTTCTAGAAAGTGCAGATGAGAGGTTACTCGATCTCTCTTGGCTTCAAGACTTGGAAAGTTGTTGACACAAAATATGTTGAGCCAACAAGTGGTCCTTCTTCTATAGATGAGATTTTTTCTTTTGAAGGAAATGAAAAAGCAAGGTATGCAATCTACAATGCTTTATCTAAGATAGAGCTAACAAAAGTTATTTCATTAGGCACTACTTATGAAGTTTGGGAAAAGTTGAAAGATATCTATCAAGGAAATGATAGAGTCAAATTATCAAAGAAGTTAACAGCTAAGCACATATATGAGAACTTGAAAATGGAAGAAGGTGAGGACAATGCAAGTTATTTTCAGAGGGTTTACATTTTAGTAAATGAAGTCAAAAATCAAGGAGGTACTCTAACAGATGAAGATGTAATGGAGAAGATTCTAATGACTCTACTAGAGAGCTACAATGACAAGGTCTCAGCCATTGAGGAAATTTATGATCCAAATAAATTCACTAAAGAACAACTATTTGGCACCTTGACCACATTTGAAATGAGGAAATTTGGAAAAAAAAAAGGAGAAATCATAAACAACCTTCAAAGCCACAAAGTCAGAAGATGATCCAGATAGTGAAGGTTCAAAGGAGTTGGAAGAAAATTTTACAAGGAAACTGAAGAAAGGTATCAACAATTACAAAGGCATGTTACCTTTTAGATGTTTCAGTTATGGAAATATTGGTCACTATGCTTCAAGATGTCCAAATAGAGCCATACACAGTAAGATCAAAGATAATAAAGACAAAAAGTTTAAGAAATTGTATTATGTTAGAGAAGATGCTGAATTTTTTGATGATGAATCTGATATTGAGGGTGATAAATGAATGCATGTTCCTAGACTTAGAGAATAAATCAGTGTCTACTAACCATGGAAGATGTGCAAGGGAATGTGGACCAAAAAACAAGAAGGATGAGATCGAAGGTACTCTGGTTTTTTCTTTTCATGCTAAACAAGACAAAGAATATTGGGTAATTGACAGTGGCTGCTCAAATCATATGATCGGAGAAAAAATTAAGTTTACTAAACTTGAAAATTATGATGGAGGATTAGTCACATTTGTAGATGATTCAGGTGTAAAGATTGTTGGAAAAGGAATAATTAGTTTTTATGGATAAAACAATTTGACAATGTCTATTATGTTAATGGATTAAGGCATAATCTCTTGAGTGTTGGACAAATGTGTAGAAAAGTATTTAAGGTTGTGTTTTAGGATAATACTTGTGAGATCAGAAAAGAGTCTGAAATTGTGGTAACTGCAAGAAGAAGAACATATGGAAACATTTATCAACTTAAGGGTGTTGATGGTCAGTGTTTTGTGTCTCAAGTTAATGAAAGTTGGATATGGCACCAAAGGATGGGACATGTAATATTTTACAACCAAATCAAGATTAGTTCAAGAGAAGTTGTCAAGGATCTGCCAAAAATCACAAAGCCTACTTATGCTATTTGCAGAAGTTGTCAGCTGGGAAAACAAACAAGTTGCAGCTTTAAAGGAAAAGAACAATCAACTACTAGAATGTTGGAATTGATTCATATAGACCTTTGTGGTCCTAAAAGAACAAGAAGTCTTAATGGTGACATGTATTTTATGCTTTTCATCAATGATTATTCTCGAATGACATGGGTTACTTTTCTTAGGGAGAAAAATCAAGCTCTAGATAGATTCAAGGTGTTCAAGGCTATGGTAGAAAATAAAGTGAATATGAAAATCAAATGTTTAAGGTCTGACAGAGGTGGAGAATTCACCTCCAATGAATTTAATAAAGTGAATCTGAAAATCAAATGTTTAAGATCTTGAGGCCAAATGGAAAGCACAAAGAGAGAAGATCTGAGTATGACAAGAATAAATTGTATTCTTATCAATTATGATTCAATGTTGATGTTGTGTACAATGTAGTAGAGACTCCTTGGTTATATAGCTAAGGTGAGATACAAGATGTCATAAGATTATGACAAGTGTCTTAATCATATGAAATGAGACTATAACTTATCACACTTACCTAGGTTCACATGTGTTACAAGTCAAAAGATAAGATAACAACTAATGACAACTAACACCTTCTAGAAAGATTCCTATGGCCTAAGTAAACTTAACATGTAAATAAGTCCCTTGGTAATCAATTAACTAGGTACAATACACCAACAATTACTATTAAGGTTAAGGATAAGGTGTGATTAAGGTTTGGCTAAGGAATCAATTAGGGTTATTGTTAATGTTAAAGTTAGGGTCTATTTATGGTTAGGGTTAAAAAAAATTGAGTAAAAGTGGGGTAAAAATTTATTCAAACCAAAAAAGAGCAGTACAAAATAAGGGAATTACACATCCCTATCAATCTCCACTCATTGGTCCAACTTTTGAGACAAATCCAGGGGTCGTTGGCCCCTATCCACAATATTCCAATCAGGGAAATGATCAGAAGCCCATTTAGCCAAACAATTTACAACCCCATTCCATTCACTCAGATATGACAAAAATAAACATAATTAAATGAATCACACATATTAAGAATCTATTTTATATAATAACAACGAAATTCCAACTAACATCCTCTAATTTTTGCCTCTTCATCAAAGTCACTACCACCCGAGAATCCGATTCGCAAATGATCTATCTCCATCTGAGAGTACAACCACACCGCATATCACAAAGAATGGAAAGAGCCTCCATCACATTGTTAGTATACAAACCCTTATAAACAAAAAAGATAAATTCAAAAGTCCCAGAACTAGTCCACCCAACACCTCCAATACTAGCATAGCCAGGATTTCCACGAGAAGACCCATCCTTGTTGAATTTCAAGACCCCTTGAGGAGGACAGCACCAACGCCCTTCACTATTTATCTTTTGAAGGGGATGATGACATCTATTTCTCTTGATTTGACCAACACTTTGAGTAGCCCCCCTCTAAAGAGGAAGATTGAGATGAGTACAAAAGGAAATCTCTCTTGTATCCAAACCCTCGGCCAATTCACACTTAGCTACAATAGTTTCTCCCACTGAATGACGAATGCTCCACCACAAGTGTTGGAAAACCAACTTCACATCTTGAAAAATCCTACAATTCCTCTCCAACCATATATGCCAGATGATAATAATAGGTCCCAGAACCCAAGTAACTTGAAGAAAAAAGGTATTAACAGGGGCTTTTCCCCACCGGGCAAAGAAATTTTCCAAAGAAGAGGCATGCCAACAAGTCTAGTTCCACAGATCCCACCAAAGGTGCCAAAGCCTCCAAGAAAAGGAACACTAGAAGAAGAGATGAGAGACATTCTCTTCACTTTTACCATAAAAAACACACATAGAGGGACAATGGAACCCTCTCTTGCACAAATTATCCCAAGTAAGAAACCGGATTTGGACCACTAGCCAAAGAAACAAATTGCACTTGGGCCAAGGAAATTTATTCCACACTTGTTTCCACCAAGGGACCTCAATGTCCCCAAACTCCTGCCTAAGCAACACACCATAACCCGTTGAAACAAAATACTTACCAGATAGATCATTGTTACTCCAAGCCAGAACATCTTGCCTCACCATGGAATTGGATTCCCTTGATGCTAGAATCTGAGCCAACTCTTGTCTATCCTCCTCTGACCCTCCCGGTGGCCAATCCGTGGAGTGCTTCCATCTAAGGCTAGCAACCAAACCAATATTTTGAACAAACTTGTAATGCTCCACCGTATTCCAACCTACAACAGTAAAATGATCACAAAGAGATTGGAGGTGACGGTAAGCAAAAATAATGGGGGGGTGACCATCCCAAGAATCCCACCAAAATAGGGCTTGCGAACCCGAATGACATCCAAAATAACCCCTTCTTAACTAACTGAGCCCCCAATTTGAGGGTATTCCAAATCATAGATCCTCCAAATCATAGATCCTCTTCCTTCTAAAGGGAAATGAGGAACATAAAAAATGTTAACATCCTTAAGATACTTGTGGGTAAGAATACGAGCCCAAAGTTGATGTTGACTAGTACACCAATGCCAATATAACTTGGCAGCAAGAGCTTACACATTCAAATCATAAGAACGCAATCTAAGGCCCCCCTTTTTCTGTGGCCTGCACACCGTATCCCACTTAACAAGACTCCACTTGGTCGACTGCAAGTTACCACTCCAAAGAAATTGTCATGAGAGAGCATCAAATTCCCTTAGGAAGTGCAAAGGAGTCACTTAAATAAAACCCATGTAAATGGGAAGAGCCTAGAGTTTAGAATTTAGAAGAGTCACTCACGCAACAGTAGAAAGCCAACGATGAGTCCAATGATTGACTTTATTATGCAACTTATCAAGCAAATTTTGTCAAGAAGACCTAGGTTGTCTACCAATAACAATAGGTATTCCCAGATAGACAAAGGGAAGAGACCCAATTTAAAACCTCAAAATATCAGCAATCTATCGTTGAATAGCTTGAGGGGTAGTATAAAAGAATATAGAAGGCTTGTGCTCATTGAATTTTTGACCCGAGGTAGCTAGGTAAATATCCAAAGCCTGGCTAAAAGAAACAACTTCCTGAAGGCGAGCCCTCCCCATAAGAGAAGTGTCATCCACAAATTGAAGATGAGAGACTTTAGAAATCTGCCCAAACCCTCAACCATAATAATAAATAGATAAGGGGAGAGAGGATATCCTTGACGAAGGCCCCTGGAAGCCGCAAAAAGCTCAGAAGGTTCCCCAATCATAAGAACAAAAAGAGGAGGAGGTAACACAACTTATAGTCCAACTGACCCAATCTGAACTAAAGCCAAAGCCTAAGAGCATTCTCTACAAAAAACACCACCTAACTCTATCATAAGTCATAACCATATCTAACTTGATGAACATCACCTTCTCCTTGGAAGTTGCCATAGAGTGGATGACCTCAGAGGCAACCACCACCCCGTCAAAGATTTTTCTACCAACAAAAAAACCTCCTTGCTCCTCAGAGATAATAGAAGAAAGACAAACTTTGAGCCTCTCAGCGATCAATTTAGTAATAATTTTATACACCATATTACAAAGAGCAGTCGACTGAAAGAAATCTAGTTGATTCGTACCATCAATCGAAAAACCATTTGGTCCAGGGGCTTTACCTTTATTCATTCGAAAGACCACCTCTTTCAATTCTTGCAAAGAAATCGAGTGCAAGAGGAAAGCATTCATCTCCTTGGAGATCAAAGAGGGGACACAAGCCAGGATCAAATTCTCCTCCTCTTCAACAAGGGGTGAATCCTTAGAAAAAAGAGTAGAATAAAACTGTCTAGCCTCATGAGACAAAGCCTCCAAGGAAGAAATACGAATCCCATGTGCATTAACCAGAGAGGAAATACAACTTCTATTGTGATGGGCCTACACAAAATGATGGAAGAAGGCTATATTCTTGTCCCCTTCCTAAAGCCACTCAATCTGAGCCTTCTGCTTCTAGAAAATATCCTCCCGAAGCTCCCATTCCTCAATAACTCTTGTAGCTTGGGCTTCTACTTGACCCAGAGCTTCTGAGAAACCAAAATCTTGAATTTGGCGAGTAATCATGTCAATGCTTTCCTAGGCACGCTTCTTCACAACCTTAAAATTTCCAAAACTCATCCTATTCCATCTCTTAAGGTGAAATTTAACATACTGAATTTTCTTAACAAAAGTGTACATAGTTGTACCATAATTAGGGCTACCATCATGCCACCACTCACCCATAATATGATGCAACTAAGACTCCCGAAGCCACATAAGATGAAATTTAAAAGGAGGATTCTTGGGAGCAGTAAAATGGGAAACTAAAAGTTTAACTGGCCAATGATTAGAACCCCTCCAATCAATAATCTCAGAACTTGTAACCAATCTACCTCCCACCCAAAAGCAGGAGACAAGAAATATATCCAACCTTTCTGAGATCACTTCCTCACCACTTCGTCTATTATTCCAAGTGAAAATCCCATTAGATGGCTTAACATCATTTAAAGAAATCAAATCCACATTCTCTAGAAAAAGAGCAGCAACAGGCCCAAGTTGAGGCAACCCACCTCTTTTCTCCTTCAAGCTCAAAAAAATTAAAATCACCAGGTAAGATCCAAGGAAGAAATAGAGCACATGATCTAACATACCTTATATGAGCCCACAACCGGATTTAAATTATATGAGCCCACAACCAGTTTTTAATTGGGGTTAAGATTCAATTAGAATTTAATTAAGGGTTAAGATTCAATTTAAAGAGCAACAACAAGCCCAAGCCGAGGCAACCCATCTCTTTTCTCCTCCAAGCTCAAAACATAATTAAAATCACGAGCTAAGATCTAAGGAAGATATGGAGCACATGATCTAACATACCTTATATGAGCCCACAACTGGATTTAAATTATATGAGCCCAAACCCATATTTTAATTTAAAGTTAGGGTTAAGATTCAATTAGTTTTTAATTAAGGGTTTAATTACATTGAGGGTTAGAATTAGTGTTAGGGTTAGTGTTAGGTTTAGGTTTAGGTTTTGGTTAGGGTTAGAATTAAATTATGATTTAGATTTAGGGTTATAGTTCAATTAGCATTAGGGTTAGAGTTTGGGTTCAATAAGAGTTAGGGTGAGGATTTACTATTCAATTCAGGTTTAATTAGTGTTAGAGTTAGGGTTATGGTTCTATGATAAAGCTTGGGGTTAGGATTAGGGCCTCATTAGGGTTAGTTTTAAGGTTCAATTAGGATTGTGATTCAATGAGGGTTAGTTTTAGAATTATAATTCAATTAGCATAAGGGTTAGAATCAAGATTTAATTAGGATTCAGAGTTAGGGTTATAGTTTAGTTAAGGTTGGAGTTCAATTAGGATAAGGGTAAGGGTTTAATTACAATTAGGGTTAGATTTTGATAAGGGTTAGGGTTTGGATTCAATAAGGCTTACGATTCAATTAGAGTTATAATTCAATTAAGGTTTATGGTTAGGGTTAGGGTTATGGTTAGGATAAGGGATACTATTAGTTTAGGTTAGGATTAAATTAGCATTAGGGTTAGAGTTCAAGTATGCTTAGGGTTAACATCTACTTAGGGTTATAGTTAAGGTTTAATTTTTCTTATCATTAGGATTAGGGTTCTATAATAAAGCATGGTGTTAGCATCAACATTAGGGTTAGGGTTTAATTAGGGTTGAAAATTAATTATATTTTAATTAAGGTTAGTGTTAGGGTTAGGGTTCAAATAGAGCTAGGATTTAATTACAATTAGAGTTCAATAAGGTTTAATATTCACTAAGGGTTAGGGTTAGGGTTCAAATTGGGTTATGGTTACGGGTAGGTTTCTACAATAAAGTTTGAAGTTAAGGAAAATGTTAAGGTTAGCATGTAATTAGGGTTATGTTTCAACTATTATTTAGGTTTAATTAAGGTTCAATTAGGTTGAGGGTTAGTGTTATAGTTAAGGTCCAATTAGGGTTATAATTTAATTAGAGTTCAAGGTTAGTTATTATCATATTATATCTCTAAGACTAACACTTAATATATCTCCAACCTTTAACCCTAAATCTTATTCTATCTTCAACCCTAACCCTTTTTGTAATCTTCACCCTAACCCTAATGTTAACCATAACCTACCCCTAATCCTAATTCTATTTTTAACCTAACCCTAACCCTAACCTTAAACTTGATCATAATGCTAACCCAACCTTTATTCTATTTGTATCTCTAACCCTGACTCTAAGCATAATTTTACCTCTAACCCTAAACTTAAAGCTAATCTTGGTCCTAATGCTAACCCTTACCCTATTTTAATTTTTATTTTAAAGTCGTAGCCCTAACCATAATTATATCTCTAACCCTACCCCTACCTCTAACCTTGATCACCACACTAACCCCAACAATAATTTTATTCCTATATGTAACCATAACCCTAACCATAATTATATCTCTAACTCTAGCCTTGATTGTAATTCTAAACCCAACCCTGATTCTATTTTTATCTCTAACACTAACCCTAATCATAATTTTATTTCTAACCCTAACCCTTAACCTAATCTTAACCCCAATCCTAACCCTAACCCTAACCTTCATCCTAACCCTACCCCTAACCATAATTCTAACTTAGCCCTATCTCTAATCTTAACCATAACCCTAATCCTAACCCTAAATTTAACCCAATCACTAAGCCTAACCTTAATAATAACCTTAATCCAAATTCTATACCTAATCCTAATTATAACACTAACCTTAACATTAACCCTAATCTCAAAACTAACTCTAACCCAATCGTAATTCTATTTTTTTCTCTAAACCTATCCCTAATCCTAACCCTATTCCTACTTTTAGCCCCAACCTTAATCTCTAACCTTAACTCCAAGCCTAATCCTTACCCTCTCCCTATTTCTAAACCTAATACATTTTTTATATGTCAACCCGAACCATAACCCTAACCCTCATATGTAATATTAAACCTAGCCCTAAAGGTAATCCCAATACTAACACTAACCCTAACCCTAATCACTAACCCCGACCCTTACCTCAATACTAATATTTACTCCAACTTTCACCCTAATTCTATCTCTAACTCTAATCATAACCTTAACCCCACCATTCATTCTAATTTTATCTCTAATACTAACCCTAACCCTAATTGTGATGATATACCCAACCCAAATAATAACTCTATATGTAATCATAATTGTATCCCTAACCCGAACCCTAACTTTAACACTATTTGTAACCCTAAAAATTTTATCTTTCGTGTTGTGCTATGAATGCTATTAGCATATATATATATAAACATCAAGAGATATCCTTCTCGAGGCGTCTATTTTTTAATCAAATTTTCAAAAACAATTGCAATAGATGCCTTGAGAAGGATCTCTTGGAGTTTATATATATATATATATATGCTAGTCCTAATATCTCTCAAATTATATATAATCTTACATATCATCTTGATGATGGATCATTTGGCACGATCTAAAACGTTGATATAAAAAATTGATATAGTTTCAATCCAAAAATAGTTGACACTTTATTATCAAGAACTATGAAAATTTTATGCCTTTATTCCTAATACCTTTGAAATTATATATAATATTTTATATTCTATTTATACAATATATAACATAATTTTATGTTTTTGATAGATCATTTTATTTCTATAAGTTTTTTTATTTCGTATCAACATTGGTTTTATTCTCCACCCTAGATATATGTAGAGGTTAATGTCAATGATATATTTTTTGCTAGTTATATAATTAACTTTTGATGGATCTAGATATTGATTTTCTCTTTAAAAGATATACACGACACTAAATTACTTTTAGAACATCCACCGAAAGTTGTTGATGCAAAAGACATTATATTTATTTGCTTGATTTTCAATTTTTTTTGTTTAATTAGAATTAATCCATTGAATGTTTTTAAACATAAAGATGTAGCAACATGTCATATAACCTTATGTTTAGTTAGTTTTAGATGAAAAGAATAATGATAAGAAGTTAGTTGAATTTCAATTTAAAATTTAAAATTAATGTAAAATGAGTCTTTTAGCCCATGAGGATGACCTTGTTGAACTAATATTTGGATAAAAAATAGGGTTAGATCACATCGGATGCTATATATTTATTTTGAAACTATGGAGAGGTAAGAAAAAAACATAAGATTATGTTATCAACTTGACCTTTATGCTTTAAAGCTGCTCAAATAATTATTATACTGATCTCTAACGTGTACAATGCACCCCAAGTTGTCAAAAGTTGCAACTATGCTAGACCATACGCTTATTTTAGCTCATTTACTCAACTTCCATTATTTCAGATTCCCACACAACGACAGTACATGCATAAATGTAGATGAGTTGGCGAGGTACATTGAGGACAGAGTTTTAGTTCACTACACACGTTGGCTTTGAGCTTTTCTTTATTATTATTAGAAAATATGGAATGACTATTATTTGGGAAGTCCTAAACTTAGAGAGCCCACATATGAGAAGCCTCTCAGTCATTATATCCAACTATCTTGGCCTTTCGCATTAATTTTTCTAGTTACAGATAAATCCCTACTCTATCACATTGTATGTTTCAGGTCTGAACATTTTCCCACGGCAATTGAAGGTTTGCGAAAAATATGGGTTAAATGGATCTAATGAGTTTTCCAGTTGAGCCTTTGTATTCACAGATTTTAACGAGACTCCCTCTGAAAGAAGTCGTTCGCTTTTCTGCGGTTTCCCGAAAATGGTATAGAGCGTGGACTCTGATACCCCATCTCAAGTTTCCTTTTGAATTTTTCGATTCTAAACTGACTCGTGAAAATATGGCTGTAGACATAATTAACAAGATTATTCTTATGCACTGTGGTGGCCTGGAAACTTTTGAGCTTGACATGACTTTTGGCAGATGTGAAAGTAGCATTCTCAAGTGGCTTCTGTGGATTTCTTTATGTGGTGTGAAGCGCATAGATTTGAAAGGTGGAAGTATTGAGATGGAGGTTCCGGAGTCTCTCTTTTCATGTCTGACCCTTACATCTCTATCTCTCAATAATTTTAAGATGAAAACCGTGCCTGCACAATTTAAGGGTTTCTCTCAACTTGAAACATGTTGTCTTGAATACGTTGAGCTAAGTGAGGAGGCATTTAAGGTGATTTTAGAATTATGTCGCTGTCTTCAAAGTTTGACGGTACGCAGATGCAATTTGCTTTCGAATTTGAGAATAATTTCCTCCAGCCTTAAGTCTCTCGCGCTTCTTGAACTGATGCGTTCAATCTCGTCAATTGATTGCCCGAGATTAGAAAGCATTGAATTCATTGAATACTATGAGTTGGCAATGGTGAACATATGTATGTGTCCATTTGGAAACTACCTTTAAACTTCTTCAACAATTTGCAACTGTAAAATCGTTGAGGAAAATTACCTGTTTCGATGATGCAAGCTTCAGTTCTGTCATGGTTCTACAAAGCTTTCCTCACCTGGAAGAGTTGTGCATTGACACTCCCTATTGTTTTCTATTTTATCCAAAGGTAAGTATTTCTCTTCTTTTAATCTGCATAAAACTTTTGTTTCAAATCATTTGAAATCAAAATTTAATGACATTTTGGAAAACACTAGTTCATAATTTCGAATTTCTATATAGAGGAAAATGCTAAAATGATGCTGATAATTTCCCGAATATCTTTTCGCCGTTTGAATTTTTTCTTTTTTCCAAACTATACACCTACCGTTTAATAAGCGGATTCAAATAGTTTCAAATGAGTTGTGTTCTTAGAGAAGGGGTTAATCAGGAAAGACACATTTTGTTGTGCACATTTTAACGACTTGAGCTTATTAAAACTTACAGCAATGCTTTCCATGCAGGATATGGCAGAGTCGACTCTACAACTAGCAAATTTGAAGTCATTCACTCTGAATATTAATTTGTATGGTACAAACCAAGAAGTAAATTATAAAAATTATGATGAGGCTGTTTCGTTGTGCTCTTGGGTTTTGAAAGGCGCTCCTCTGTTGAAAACGGTCAGAATCGGCATGGATTACGGGTCAGGGGCATTTGGGCCTGATGGGTTT
>CM021105.1:28448535-28489611 GCA_007115665.2 Sequoiadendron giganteum | reverse complement strand
GCCTACTCGGAGGACTCTCCGGATGATAACATTGCAGAACCTATGAAAAAACCTCTCTTCAGCCTATTTCCAATCTATTGGTGGAGAAGAAAGGCCCAACCCTCATGCGGACCTGAACCCTAATGACCCTGCTTTTGAACCTAATAGGGATTTTCATGGTGATATTTTGTCTTTGGCTAGAAACAATGCTATTGATAATTTTAAAATTCTGAAATGGGTCTTTCACGAAATTAAGGACCTAAACTTGAAAAACATAGCCCTGACTAGTAAATTGGAAATTCTAGAAACCAAGATGGCGGAGCAGAAGCCGGTTGATCCTTTGTGGATGACGAAAGAGAAGATGGCCATGGTGGACTACATCCAGGAAGAGGTGGAACCTACCAAAAGCCTGAAGAAGGATGGGGAGATTCTGGGAAGAGAGGTTGAGCAGATCAGGGAAGCTCTGAAGGCCACTGTTGAACACAATCATAGAATTTTTAAGAATAACTCTATCACCCTCAGAGCTTTGGCGAAAAAAATGAACATCACTCAACTGAGACTCTTAATTGTGGATCTGGATGCGAAGAAGAACAAAAATATAGCTAGGGATTTGGGCCCTTCAAAGAGAACTAGGGCCAACATGAAGAAAAGATAGGACGTTGTGCCTTTGGAGACCCAAGATATTAGGATGGTGGTCCAAGATATGGACATCTTGGAAATGGAAGTGGCCGAGACCTTGAAGTCTCTGGGTTAGTTTTGGTTATGTGTTCATTGGTCTTTTGTTGTCCTTTTAATGGTTTTTTGTTGCTAGCTACTAGTCTTTTCTGTTTATCTTTTAGTTGCAACCTTTCTTGTCCTGGATTTTCTTGTGAACTAACCTTTCTTGGCTTGTAAACTTTGTGGTTTCGGGTCCCTATAAAACCCATTTTTTCCTCTATCAAAAACAATACTTCAAACAACCCTTTCTTGAGTTGCTACTTCCATAGAAGCTGTCAACATGTACTTACTTGACTCAACAATTCATGATATCAACTAATTCTCTTTATTGCATAAAAAATTTGAACTCTTACATATAATCTAACAAGAATCTACTAGAGATTTTGTATTAATCACACATATATATTGTTGTAGTTGGTACCAAAAAACTAGCTAACAATTAACAACAAAGAACAATAATCAACAACTACTAGATTTACTCCTTGAACACAGATCCTGCTATATAGGATCTATGAGGAGTTTTATTCCTCTAGGACTGAAAATAGACTTATAAAGTAGTCATCCATTGTTCCTCAAAGTTAGGAAGAGGACTTAGTCTAATAAAAAGAACAATAATTATCAAGCAATAGGTAGAAAAACTAATTTAGAACTTTATGCTTAATGGTTAATTACCATGATAGAGATGTGTTCCTAAGGACAATCACATCATGAATTAGCTTCGTTCAAAGAATACTTTTTCTCCTCTTGGTAGTCTTGTTCGACGAGAAAAACTATGATGTAGTGACTCACAGTTGACATTAAATGATCACATCTGCTCTCTATTGGGAGTTCGATGTTGTGGTTGTTTTGGTCTCTCCCTTGCAACCATTCACAATCCTTATGCTACTATCTAAAAATTGTGTTGATGTGGGTTAATATTCTCTCTAAACATAGAAACATTTTAAATCCCATAGAAATTCATGCATCCATTCAAGCATATATCAACATAACTCATTTATATTTCCACATACTTAATTATATTTTAAAGTGTATGAAAGGCATATAAAAGATGTGTAACATCTTGGTAATTTCTTTGAAACTTAGCAGATAAAATTTTAGTGTAGAAAATTGTAGGATCTTGAAAATGGTACAATTTCACACTTAATTTGGACCTATTTTAGCACCCTTGCATTAAATACCTCTTTAAATCATCATTCATAGGTCCCTAAGACCCTTTATTTTGGATCTTGAGGCTTATTTCAACTAAAAACCATAAAAAATCCATAAAAGCATCAAAAATTCTAACCCACCCAAAAAATCTAAGGTGGGACTCATATAGCTCCGCTAGGAGTGGCGTATGAGTCCCATTTGGGGCCTTTTTAGGGTTTGAGTGGGAAATTCAACTTTTTAATTCAAATTTTTGGTTGATTATGGCTTTTGAGATCTAAATAATGGTAAATTAGGTGTAAGGCATATATGAACACGCTTCTAAAGTCATTTTTTATCTAAGAAAGAATCTAGAAGAGAAATTTCAAGATCCAAGCATTCAAGAACATTCAAGCATTCTTCACAAGAGCATTCAAGAACAAGTAATCTGCAAAGTTGAAGTCTTAGAGCAAAACTAAAGTGTTTTTTTAGGTCTTCAAGCTCACTTTCATTCAAGATCTAGCATTTTCAAGGGTTGATTATGGTTGCCTATGGTGAATCATGATGGATTCTAGGTTGGGGAGATGCAACTAACCATCAAGCCAAACCTAATGTCTTGTTTTCTAAGTGATTTTGTCCTCCATTATCATTCTACTTTCAACCTAAGGAAGGTACATACATTATTAGATCTCATTTGGGTGATTAGAGTTCTCTCAAGGTCGGTTATTCATGTTTATGTTTCATTCATGCATCTCATTCTAGCACAATAGAATAGGGTTGCATTACATTTCAAATTTCCTAATTTTAGACACACTTAAGGTTAGGGTTTACATTCACATTTGCATTTAAGATTCATTATTTCTATCAAGGTTTAATTACCAAACTAGGGGTTTGACCAAGGAAAACCCCCCGTAAGCAAATCAAGTCTATATTTTATTTTGTACATCTTTTTATAGGTTCAAATCTAGAAATTAGTTTGGAAGAGAAGAGTAGAGATTGGAGCATAGATCTGAACCTTTAATTCTTGAAAAAGCGGAATGGGACCGATACGCTAGAAGTGGTGTATGAGTCCCACTATAGCAAAAATTTATAGATTTTTATAGATCTTGAATCTACACTACTAGAAACCTATTTTAGACCAGAAACCCTAATATAGGATAGATACGTACGCCTAGAGTGGCATGAGTCCCAATATACAAATTTTGTAGTATTTTCAATCTTTCAAAGCTCATACCAGTCCTCTTCATTTTTCCAGGTGCACACCTTTCATCTCTCAGCTTTCTATTTAGTTTTACATGCATTTTTAGGTCATTTACTAAAGTCTTGCATTGCATTAGTTTAAGAGTTACATGTTTCATTTCATTAGTCTTTCCAAGCCCTAGCTTGGTGGTGAACCCCTCTTTAGTTTATAATTAGACTCTATGATAACCCTATTGTAAGATCTCTCTCTACTTTGCATACTTTAGATTGAGATCTCTAAGGTTTTCCTTGAATGAGAGAGTGTAAAAATTGTTATCATATCTCCAAAGCATAGAACCAACAATTTGTTTCCTTTCAAAAATTATATAAGCATAAGGGTGATCCCACAATAGTGGTTTACAATTTTTAGCCAAACTAGACATTGCAATTATTATTTTTAACTAAATCTTCATATTCGGGCACTTATAGTGGCTAAACCATGAGGAATTTGAAGATGATGCAAACTAGGGTCTCATCACATTTTGTCTGTAAATTCTAAAAATATTTTTTTCAAAATTTTTGGAATCAGATTGCACTTTTTTTCCATCTCCCACAAAAACTATTTTTTTTTCAAAAAACAACATTTTTAAAAAGTGACGCTCACCGTATACAACATAACTTTTTTTGTATGAAGAATAGAATTCTAATTTTTTTGAATTTAGATTTGTAACTACGATATCTAGCACTTTCATTTGGTCTCATATTTTTTTATTGAATACTTTTTCCTTAATCAAGTTTTGAAGTCAAACCAATTGCAATTCAGACATAGGCAGACTGTTTACAACATAACTTTTTCTGTATATATCAAAATTAAAAATTCAAAAAAATAATGGATCAAGGACATCAATACCCAGCACGAACATATTTTTTAAAAATTATTTTGATTATTTTCTATTTTTTCACATGTGCAAAACAAAGAGCTTGATTTTCGGTGAAAAACCTATGTTTAATAAAACTAAAAAACCACATACATACTAAAACCAAAACATATTAAAATTATATTCGTTGGATAGATGTTTCCGAGGACTACCATCTTCCAATTGGGTCTATGAAGTCTCCTCCATTTTCATCCTCAACCCAGGCTTTGAAGGGCGAAAATCTGGAGTCCTTTTGTGTCAGAGGGTGGGAAGGTGGGAAAAAGGGGATTTGAGTGAACCTAATGGGTTTTCTTAAACCCCCAGGGGTTCAATCGAACCCTTTTTTGGTCGAACCAGGGTTCGATCAAACCCCCTTTCCACAATGGAAAATGTAGGTTCCCACATGCAAATGGTTTGCTCGAACCCTGGTTCGACCGAACCCCTTTTGAGTTTGTTCGAACATTGAGTTCGCTTGAACCCCTCAAAACAATTTTTTTTGCATGGGTGAGGTTTTTGGAAGTTTTCCTTCCTCGCTCGAATTGTAAACCACTTTTGTGAGTTCACCCATAAAATAGCAAAGAAAATTGGCCATTAATTTGACCTATCATTTCCCCCCAACTAAGTCATTGCTTGTCCTCAAGTAATATTTAGGGTTGAAGGTTGTATTATAGAGCCATCTCTCTAAAATCTATCACAAAGTCCACTCCTTTTCCTTGCTTCAAGTAGTAACCTTTCTGATCTGAGAGCTTCCCAACCTTTTATTATTTATTGCTTCATCTCCCCCCTATTTCCTCCCTGACTAGTGTGCTATATGAAACATGAGGATAGGAGGATGGAAGATAAATGGTGTAATGACGAAAATAGGCCCTCTTTACTTGGCCTTGATTTAGTGTTGCAATATGCCTAACATATTCACACTAGGTTTCGAGCCCTTGTGAACTAAATGGATTTAAATGGTACCTTATTTAAGTGTTGTGAAGTGTTGTAACTCCCTTTCACACTTTTCTAAGGTCTTGTTAATAATTTATTATGCCTAAATTAATAACCTCTTGTTATCATTAATCTTGTCTTATTTTAAAGTGTTGTAACACACTATCACACTTTTCTAGGCTTGTCACTAATAATTGGGCCTTATCATAATTTAATTGGCCCCATTTTGCATCCACGAGCCTTATTTATGTGTATTTATGAGGATAATCCTGACAAAAGCATTTAAAACACCAAAATATTGAAAACCCACCTCAGAGTGGTGAATGGGTTCCATTTAAATTAAAATAAAATTTAATTTAAATCTTTGGCGGGATTTTATTCTCCAAGATCCAATGTCGAATTGTAGTGTTGTAATTTTGGGAATTCTTGCATAATTGAGTATAAATACAAGGTTCTTTCATTCATTTCTCACTTAGAAAGTTGAATGAGCATCCTTATAGCGAATTTGAGTTTACAAGAGCATTCAAGAGTATTCAAGAGCATCCAAGGGTAGATTATTCATTGCTTTAGAGCATTCTTCAAGCATCAATCTTTATGTCAAATACTTATTGCATCATATTTTTTATTGTGCTAACAATTGAGGTGTAGGGTTTGTGAGTCAAGCAAGCATTGCACTCAAAATGTATCTCCTTCAAGTTGGATTCAAGGACCACATCCATTATAGCCATTTCAAGCATTATTGTAGCACCTTATTGCTAGGGTTTGGTAAGTTGTAGCATTGTATCTTGTTCATTCATCATTCTCCTTTCACATTTGATTTTATTTTAATGATTGATTTCCAACAAGGGGTTTGACCAAGGCAAACCCCTATCTACTAACCCCCAACATTTTTCTCCCTCTTTTGTGTGTGATTTGCAAGGCTAGGTTGTAGATTTCATAAGGATCAAGAATGGAGAAGTGTTGTGAATCATCCCAAGTATTCAAGAGTATCACCAAGAATTGAAGAGTCTTGGAGATCACCTACAGGTCACAAACTATTGTTTCGGATCTTGAAACCAATCAGGAAGAACAGAGCAAGCTGAGGCATAGAATTAGTTTTAGAATTTATAGAAAATTAGAAGTGGATAGATTCACCACTAGTGGCGAATGAGTTCCATTGTACAAGTCTAACATAGATTTTTACATATTTGAATACCCTTTTGGTTGAAACTTGCTCTAGGGCATTTTCCCAAATACCAGACAAATTCACCTAGATTGGTGAATGAGTCCTAATCAGCCTTGACAATAGAATTTCTAACATTCCAGACTTTCATCCAATCACAAGTTCAAGGTTCTCAGGTGCACACTTTCAACTTTATCATTTTTTGTGTTGTTTCAAGCATTTTTTATGTCATTTAGTATTGTTTTGCATTCAATTAGGATTTTACATTTCATTGTGTATTTCATTGTCTTTTCCAAGTTTGAACTTGGTGGTGAACCCCTCCATAGATCTAATTTAGTCCCTAGGATAACCCTTAGCAAGATCTCTTTCTCCATTGCAAAGAGATCTCTAAAATAGAAAGTGTGTGTGTGGATATGCTTTATGTCTAAAACCATACGCTAGCATCTCCCAAACCACTTTTTAATCATTTCATTTTGGTGAACTTACATTTAGAACACTAAGTTTCTGATTTGGAGTGCATTTTCATCCTAGATTTGGCTTGCATTAACATTGTATTGGGATTTTCATTGATTAATTTGCATTCTAGGGTTTCAAATTTTGAATTATTGAAATATCATATAGCTTGCATTGTTACATCTAATTTCATTGAAAATAAGTCAAATTTTGCATTTGCATCTCAAATTTACATTAGAAAAAAAAAGCATAAAATTGAATTAGAAATTTTTTATTTTTTTTGAAAAAAATGATACCTGGGACTCAATCACCACCCTGGGTGAATCAGTCCCTCTGCATATTTTACATTACATTTTCTAGCATTTATAGTTCATATTTTGAGTTTCTTTTTGCTATTATTATCTTTTTGTTTCCATAATTTCTGTTACAAGCATTTCATTATTCTTAGTTTACATTGCATTTGCTTTTACATTGCATTTACTACCCCTTGCATGAGTATTTGGTATCCTATTTCTAATACTATAGTGAGATGAAGTTCATGGCTCATGTCATCCCGCGAGAGAAAAAATGTTGTAGATCTTGTGTTGTCAAGATCTTTCACTCCTAGTATTGACATTAGTACACTAGGTATGGACAATACCCTTAACAACTCTTTTCCTTAAAGTAGTATCATGCAAGTTGAAACAAGGAATGATAGTGTCCTGCAAGAAAACATAATTCAAATCCATGAGGACCTAGAAAACTTACAACATCAAGTGCAAAATGACAACATCTCAACTACTGTCATTCCTACTATAGATAACATTTGCTATATGTTTGAAAGTGAAGATGGCCTTGAACTTGTAAAGAACATAGTTCAAATATTTGGAAAACATCTCACTCTAACCACTAGTTGTCCTTTACCCACAAAAAATGTCAAAATCCTAGGAGAAACTCAAATTCCTCCTCCCTCAACAATTGCCTCAATACCTACCTGTACTAGTCCTCAAGTCACAACAACAATGCAACAAGTTAGTAATGTGACTCCTTCCTTAGGTATTATTGCTAGCATCCCTAGTTCCTATGTGGCATCACAAGTCATATCTCCTACCACCTTACCACCTATAAGAATTTTATTCACTTGTACCTCAAACACATACACCCCTTCACCACTTTCACTTCCATCTCATAACACAAGTAATGATCCTCTCATAGCCCAACTCTTTCAAACCATTTCATCCCTCCAAAAGAAAGTTTCCACCATCAATCAAAATCAAAATGGTCTACCTACATATTATGTCAAAATTAGTCCATTGTCCATGGAGATATTGCACACATCGATGCCACAAGGTGTAGAGGTGCCTAGATTTGAGAAATATGGGGGGAAAGGAGATCCTTCTAACCATGTCAATGCCTATACTGCCTTGTGTAGTGACTTTATCCTAGATGATAAAATTTTGGCAAATATTTTTCCTAGGTCCTTAAAAGACACCACCTTGGAATGGTTTTCCTCCTTATCGAACAACTCAATTTGTTCATTCAATGAACTTGTTGAGACATTTGTCAATCACTTCCAAGTGTAGATGACTCCTACAATGACCTTGGCTAATTTGATGAGATGTAAGCAAAAAGAAGAAGAAAATAATTGATTTTATCTCATGCTATCAATTTCTTTATTTCCAAATAGATGTTAAGGTTCCCGACCCTCATCTTTAAAAGATGTTAATAGAAAACATGCAAAGAAAAATACAAGACAAGCTTACCATGATGAAATTTCCATCCTTCGCACACTTATGTATCACCCTCCATGATTACCAGAATTTGATTAGTAGTCGAGATACAAAGTCCACCTCTACTCAAATTGAGAAATCTGAGCCTACAAACCAAAAAAATTCCCAACCATTTAGAAGAAAAAATAAAGGGTTCCTTCAATTTAATCCCCCTCGGCAACCAACTCAAAATGTCAATAACCAAGTAACTGTTATGAAAGCTGCCATACCCTTTAGCTATGGGGACCCAAAAAGACAATTCACCACCTTACCCGATACCCTTCATAACACAATGTCCCAACTTTTAGAACAAAAAATGATTACCTTTCCTCTTGTCAAAACACCTGACCCTAATAAGCCTTTACCCCTGAGGTTTAGATCAAATGCTTATTGTTATTATCACTGAAAAAATGGACATGACACAGAACATTGCAAGCGTCTTAAAAATATGGTGCAAGACCTCATTGATTCTGGTCATCTTTTTGTTGGAGGTTTTAGTGATCAAGGAAATAAGTCCATCGCTCCTCCTAACAAAAACTTGCAAATTTTAACCAACCCCCATGCCTAAACATAGTATTTCATTTTTCAAAGCTAGTGAAACTAAAAGGAATGATGTGATGAATGTTGATACATATGATGATAACAATGATTCCATTCAAAATGATCATATTGACAATGATCCTACGAATGAGATGGTAGGAGTGATAGATGTCATCCCTCGTAAGAGTCGACCTAAAAATTCTCTTGACATTGCTTTCTCTTCTAAAGACATAATTAAAAATATACCCGATGGTCCTCTTTACATAGTTAGTCGCATCTATGACAAGCCCGCTAATGGGATACTCATAGATCCCACTTGTGGAGATAATGTGACCACCGAGGAATTTATAGTCTTGCATGAGCTCTATCAAGATATATACGATAAATTGAAAGCATGGATCAAGACACATAATGGCTTTGCTTGCCCTACGATTGGATCGATCACCTTACAATTACAAATAGGACCAAAAATATTAGATACATCATTCTCCATCATCCCACAGTCAGACTGATTTCATGTGAAGCTAGGCTACCCATGGCTTCACTCCATGAATTTTGTCCCTTCGGTTGTGCATAAATGCATAAATTTTCCATTTGACAATGAAGTATTCACTTTCAACCACAATGGTTTTAACCCTGTATGCTCAAAAGGTAACTTTTCCTTAGATTCCTTTTGACTAGAACCTATGGAACCAATCAAACCACGAGAGGACTTCTTTTTCTTGTCTTACTAAAAGTTCAAGGCAAAGAGTATCGCCGAGTTATCCCTCTGAAACATGTCCCCATCCACTACTGAGCCTACCATTCTTGACGAAACCATGCTTAAACCTCAACAAGTCCCAAATGACGAAGACCAACCTAACATAGAACCTTCAAGGTATGTGTAGGATCATGATGGGCCAAAAAGTGGTGATATGTAAGTGATATGATGGCCCATGTGGCTGACGACTTTTTTTTATCCAAAATTGATGAAATGAAAAGGGTTTTTAAAGGAGATTCTCAGATTTCCACCAATATAAATTATGATTAACTTTGAATTTAATAAATTATTATTATTCATTTTCTATTTGAATTACGACTAAAGTCCTGATTGATAGGCTGATTGAAAAACATCTATAGCTTTCAAATGGTATCACATTTTTTGAATCTGAAACATGTGTCACATTCTATGCTTCACATACTATAGGATTAAAAAAAAATGAATTTCATGAAGTTTTGATCAAGTTAAGCTTGTCAAATATACGAGTTTTTATATTTTTTAAAAGTTGTAATAAAAAAATCATAATTAATTATTTACTTAGAAAAAAATTACAAAAAATTATGCATCACATTGAGACATGAGTCCTCTACTTATATCTAAAATCTTACAAAAAATATTATCATTTTATTCTAGTTAGGGTGGTTAGACAGACACCTACTTCTTATTTTTTCCCTAAAACTTAAGTACTACTACATTGAAATTTCAAAATTTTCACCGAATAAATTTTTATTTTTTTAAACAAACCGAGTAGTTTAGAAACTAAATTCAGTTTGTTACAGATTCTATTCTTACATATTTTTGAAATAATATAAATAAGTTATTCAATTTTTTACGTCAAGTTGCCTAACTCTGATTTTCTAAATTTTCATTGCCGCTTAAGGGCTTTCTTTTTCCATGATGATCTTTCACATACCCTTCACCTGCATATTACAAGATACCAAGAGAATGAAAATAATCTCATCACACCTCCTAAAATCAAATAGGTTGACAAGGTCAAGGGGAAAGTGGTCGAACAACCTCCTGAGGCTTCTTTCGTTCCTCCCTTAAGGGAAGAAAAGAAACCTATGGTTGATCAACCCGCTCCTACATAATTGCAAGTTAAGAACAAGAATAAAAGAAATAGAGGTGCTAAAGAGTGTAGTCGTAGACATTGTGCTATTGCTCGCAAGTTACATAAAGAGCTAAACAATGAAAATAAAAATCCAAACTTGACTGAAGCAATACAGGACCAGCCTCCCTGTCCATCAAAGTAAGACAATCCAATACAACCTCCACAACAAGAGTTGAATTCTTCCAAAGACATTATCATACGACCTCTTGTTGTGATCAACTTGGATGATGATGATGAGGTTGCTAAAATTGATGAAGAGGTGCATAATGAATTGAATACATTGTTTTCCTCTTCCATGAAGTTAGATGACAAACTTGATGCTTCTCCTAGTTCGGCACTTGCTCTTATCCCTTTGGCTAGTTTCCTGCCTTTAGTATACAATAAACATGATAGGGAAGTGGATGACCTACTCATAGGTTGACTCGTTTATGCCTTACTAGTCTTTTTCATTTATTTTTCTTTTTCTTTTGTGTGATTGCATGTGCGTGATATGATATCCCGTGATGTTTTATTTGATGTTATCTCTCTTTGTGGCATTCCTCTATTTGTACCTTCATTCTTCTCTATGTTTTCAATATTTTACTTTTTGATTTTTATCTTTTCCATTTTATCTTGTTTTTTTCATTTTGGGGATGACGCAAAGCATCGAGACATTTATGTCTTTTCCATGTTGACCCAAAAACTTTTCTTTCATATTTATCTTTTCTATTTTGTCTTGTGTTTTCCATTTGAAGATGACACAAGGTGTCGAGACTTTCATGTTGACCCAAAAAAATTTCTTTCATCTTTATCTTTTCCATTTTGTCTTGTATTTTCCTTTTTGGGATGACATAAGGTGTCGATACATTCATGCCTCTTCCATGTTGACCCAAAATATTTTCTTTATCTTTTTCATTTTATCTTTTGTTTTTCTTTTGGGGATGACGCAAGGCGTTAAGACATTCATGTTTCTTCCATGTTGACCCAAAAGGCTTTTCTTTGTTTTCACTATCTTTGTGTCATTCTTCCAGTTCTATGTGTATTTGGGGAATGATGATAGTTTCGACTCTCTAAAAAAACATAGTAGCAAGAACACACTGACCCCAAATCCATAGATC
This sequence comes from Sequoiadendron giganteum, assembly GCA_007115665.2. Taxonomy (NCBI): domain Eukaryota; kingdom Viridiplantae; phylum Streptophyta; class Pinopsida; order Cupressales; family Cupressaceae; genus Sequoiadendron; species Sequoiadendron giganteum. The sequence goes on along the minus strand of CM021105.1, from coordinate 28,477,893 downwards.
CCTTATGTGTTTGGTGTTTTCATTTTGGAGGCAACTCCTCTCTTTTCCTTTTATCTCACATGAAATAGCTCTACTTGGAAACATATGACTTGGCATAGGGCTTTCCAAGTTAGCTCTAATGACTTCTTTATAGTTTTCATTTATCATTTTCTACTTTAAAGTAATTTCTCATATTATGAGCAGGTTCAAAAAGATGGGGGGCCAAATTGTGGCCAAAATTTTAAAAACTTCTGATATGCTATAACACGAGCGTGTTATAACGTGAGCGCATTATAACGTGCTTGCATTATGGCTTGGTGTGACCGAGCCCAAGGCTCGAACACATTGAGCCTATTTCGTGTTCACATTATAACGTGAGTGTGGAATAATGCACTTGTGTTATAAGTTATTAAAACAAAATTAAAAAAATAAATTTCATTTTCATGTTGACTATTTTTTCTACTGCCCACAGCCAAAAACCATTCTCTTGCACGCTCACCTTCTAGGAGGAGACAATCTTGCATTTTTTTATCAATTTATTTCTATTTCATCACCAGGATGTCGCCACATCGACAGGGAGGTCGAATAGGTAAGGATTGTTTATTTTTTGTTGTGAATTTGTTAGTTTTAGGTTGTTTTTGATATTCATTTTTTGAATTTGTAGGAAATGATAATGATCTTGGAAACCCTCTTCAAAACCCTCCTAAATTTTTTCAACAACTAGAGCAACAACAACATGAACAAATTCCTCAAGTTCAACAACCACAACAATAATCTGCTCCACCAATCCCTCAACATCCTCCTGGTACTCCACAAAATTTAATGGGGGTAATTGAAAACAATAAAAATCAAATTGAGGAGTTAATCACGAGGTTGAACGATCTAGTAGGTTCAACCATGAAAAGAAGAACAATTGAAAATTCACTTAAAGAAATTTTAAAACATGTAGATGCAATCAACAAAAAATTGAGTGGTTGGAAAGATAGGAGATAGGTGGATAGGAATTTTTACCAGGATAAATTATCATATAAAGAAGTAAAAGATCAAAAAATTACAAAATTAGATTTGTGCTCATTATTCACCGACGCATGCACAAATAAAAATATTGACCTCAATGTGAAGAGGTTTATTATCCATTGGTGCCACCACCAATGGATTAGGAATTTTTTTTAGGATAGGTGGTACATGGTTTTTGATTACCCACCATGCAACAATTGCGAAGTACCACAATATTTTATGAGGAAACTATATTGTGAGTTCATCCCGAACAAAATTCTGAATTATTTTGATATGAGGGACTTCTAGGGGAGAGGTGGGGGGTTAGCTCAAGATAGACCCAATGCATGGCATGATCCTAGGCGGCAAGTGAGATTAGCTCTCACTAGGCCAGATCATGAGCACATTATTATCCCTTCCATCGTGAAGAAGAGTGTCAAGGTAGACACTTTGCAAGCTATCACCTCTTTGACCCAGAGTGTCATCTAGTATGCCATTCCTATACTACAATACCATCCAAGGGAGCCTTCGAGTGGTAGGATTCCATCCCATTCGTGTCATGCTTGCAAGGTGACTTGTTCATATGACCCCACTGACACACATGAGGCTGCTATGCAAGATACATTTGCAACTATGGAGATAGCGAGGGTAGATGACATTTGAATTATGTGTATGGCATCGATACTTAGGTAAATAAGTTAGCATGTTCATTGAATTTAATTTATTAAATTTCAATTTTGAAATGCAAGATTAACTAATTTAGTTTTATGATTTTAATAAAATTTCAGGGTCACAGTGTTGATACAGGATACACCGGCCCTACACCTGCTTATTACTCCACTGCATCTACCGTTGAGGGATGTAACTAGTAAACAATTATAAATTTATTACATGTTAATAGCATTTTTATATGAATGGTATTCTAATATCTGATTTTGGATGTTGAATAGGCTAATATTGGAGCTTTCATGGGAACACCTCCTAGTGCTAGTGGAGTTAGAAAAACCCACACGTACAGGTAATAGAATAAAGAGTTTAAATAATGAATTTTACTTAATAGGTTTGTGTAGTTTATATTCATATCGTTGATTGCATTGCATTGCACATATTTCAAACTCAAAGCATTACTTCACATTCCATAACTAATAACTAGATGATAGATGAAAAAAATTCAACTACAATATAGTTTTTTAGAAATTCAACATAAGAAGTGATGCAATTACTTCACATAGCATAAGTAATAACTAGGAGCAGCTTCCAATTGCATTTTCTTGTCATAACATTCCATGAGACCACTTTTTACTGAGGCATATTTTCAAACAATTCATTGCCTTGTCTATGCTATGGATGCTTGGAAGAAATATATGAAATAATAATAGTAAGCAATAGCATAGACAAGACAATGAGTTGTTTGAAAAAATGCCTCAAAGAAATGTGGTCTCATGGTGATTTCTATCACCATGAGACCCAATTTCCTTGAGGTATTTTTTCAAATAGCTCACTGCCTTTTCGATGCTACCACATTTTCCACACATTTCTACCAAAGAATTTTATTGAATAGTTCACGTCTTTGATGGTATGGCTAAAAGCCTAAAAAAAGGTGTTTTCCAACAAACTGTGGATTCTTGGAAAAAAAATCTATCAAAGAATAATAGTAAGCATAGACAAGGTAGTGAGTAAATTGAAAAAATGCCTCCAAGAAATGTGGTCTCATGGTGATGGAATGCCATTCCATCACCATGAGACCACATTTCTTAGAGGCATTTTTTCAAACTACTCACTGCCTTTTCTATGCTACCACATTTTCCATACATGTCTACCAAAGAATTTTATCAAACAGTTCATTTCCTTGCTGCTATGGCTAAAAGCCTAAAAAAGGTGCTTTCCAACAAACTATGGATGCTTGGAAAAATCTATCAAAGCATAGTAGTAAGCAATAGCATAGACAAGGCAATGAGTAGTTTGAAAAATGCTTTGAAGAAATGTGGTTTGATTGTGATGGAATGCCATTCCATCACCATGAGACCACATTTTCTTGAGGCATCTTTTTTTAACAACTCACCGCCTTTTCTATGCTACCATATTTTCCATTCATGTCTACCAAAGAATTTAATCAATATACTCACTTCCTTGTTGCTACAGGCTAAAATCCTAAATTAGGTGCTTTCCAACAAACTATGGATGCTTGGAAAAATCTATCAGAGCATAATAGTAAACAATAACATAGACAAGGAAATGAGTAGTTTGAAAAAAATCCTTGAAGAAATATGGTCTCATGGTGATGGAATGCCATTCCATCACCATGAGACCACATTTCTTTGAGGTATTTTTTCGAAAAGCTCACCGCATTTTCTGTGCTACCACATTTTACATACATGTCTACCAAAGCATTTTATCAAATAGTTCATTTCATTGTTGCTATGGCTAAAATCTTAAAAAAGGTGCTTTCCAAACAACTATGGATGCTTGGAAAAATTCTATTAAAGCATAATAGTAAGCAATATGATAGACAAGGCAGTGAGTAGTTTGAAAAATTATCTCGAAGAAATGAGGTCTCATGGTGATGGAATGCCATTCCATCACCATGAGACCACATTTCTTTGAGGTAGTTTTTCAAACAACCCACCACCTTTTCTAAGCTACCACATTTTCCATACATGTCTACCAAAGCATTTTATCAAACTAATCACTTCCTTGCTGTAATGGCTAAAAGCCTAAAATAGGTGCTTTGCAACAAACTATGGATGCTTGGAAAAAATCTATCAAAGTCTAATAGTGTAACGAAGATTTTGGCACCTTAATGCTTTCTTACACTTCTAGGGTTTTTCACCTAAAAGGAGAAAGATGGGAGAAAATTCTTAGGGTTACATTCAAAGATTATGGGGTTTAATGGGGTTTTTAATGTGTGGTGTGTGTAGAATGTATCTAAATGTAAAGATCTGAAAATAGAAACTAAATATTGATGTCAAACCTAGAAAATAGACTATGTTTGAAAACACATAAAGATATGCAAGCCTTAAATTAAACAACCTATGAAAGCTTATTAAACAAGATACAAAACTGTAAAAATGGAAGTATGCACCTAGAAAATGGAAGAGGATGGAGTGAACACTGTAGATGTCCTATAAATTCTGTAAAATCTAATTTTGATGTCTAGCGGTACACTTGTGCCAAGTTGGGAAACCTAGTCCCTTTCTAGGAAAACTACTCCAAATTCCATTTCAGCCAACTGAGTCTCCAAATCTACAAAAATATTTTTCAGAACCTCCAGTGGGACTAGGTCACCTCTATGGGCGACCTATTGCCTTTTAGCTTTTCTGGAAAACTATAAGTGGACACAGAGGCCTATGATCTGTGTATTGTTTCTCCATGGAAATCTTGATTCAAACCTGAAAAATAACCAATAAAACATAGTATCTTTGGGTTTCTAATGCGGGGTTTCCCTTGGTCAAACCCCTAGTTTTTATTTAAACTTGTAAAGAGATAGAAAATCTGCATAAACCCTAGCCCTAAGTGTGTCTAGAACTAGGAAAACCTCAAATAAGACAAAACCATATTCTATTGTGCTAGAATAAGATGCATGCAAAAGATTTGGAATGATGCAAGAATTCAATCCTAGAAACCCTACAACATTACAAATGAGTGTCAAAAGGAATGAAAATGGGATGCAAACCTCAAATCTGAAGATGGGGTGAAAATAGAAAATAGAAAATAGAAGATGAATCTCCATAGGAATCTATGTTCAACCTTTGGCGATGTGTGATCTTGAATGTGGAGTGAGCTTGAAGACCTGCAAAAAGACCTAGTTTGTTGTCCAAAAGATTCAACTTTTGTTGTGGAAGAGAGATGAATCTTCTTGAGGAAGATGTTTTTCACTTGATTCTTGAAGTTGGATGTGAAAAAAGACCTAAAAATAAGTATTTATAAGCAACAAGACCTAATTTTCGGTAATTTTGACCTAAGAGGCTGACACCAATCAATAATTTTTGGAAAAATATACATTTTGCCACTTAAAAATTCAAAAATCCTCAAAAAGGACTAGGTCGCCAACTTGGGCGACCTATTCCCACTAAGGGATTTTGAAGCGGGATTAGTGATTTTTGAATAATTTTGATGTTTTTTGTCAAGGGTTGAATGATTCCTTAGGTATAACAGGCCTCAAAGTAAAAAATAACGAACCTTAGGGGCCTATAACTGTTGTTTTAGGTGATTATTGATGAAAGGGGACCTAAAGTAGGACCAAAACGGGCACTAAATTATCCTTTTCTTCAAAGGTATACAATTTTTGGCAAGAAATTTAGCCCCCACTTTAGCACCCATATGATTCTACGTGCATATGTAAGATAAAGGACTCTAGATAAAAAAATGCACCTTATTTTCATAAAAGGATACTTATTTAAATGCAGGAGAATGAAGCCCCCAGTGTAGTTATCTACAAAGCCACAATGTTAGGAACCGCATCCTGCAACACAAATTCATTAGAAGTCCTAAAAATCCTCTTATCTAGTCCCTGAAGATCAAATTTGAGGGTAGATGTATGCCCCGATTCTGCTTGCTTTACGGAAGTGGACTCAAGGTAGTGATCTAACCATGTCGAATGAGGACACACATATTAGAGAAAATTTCCAAGTACCATGCCTCATAATGATAGGTGAGTGGTGATTTAGGGCATGGAAACACGATTTTGATGCAACAAATGACATCAAAAATGGAGCGCACTAGCACCCGATATGTTGATTTGAATGAAAAGCACACTAAAAAGTCTAACATGGTAAAAGGTACAAATGTGCACAAAATGAAAAAGTGAAATAGAGTAAAAGGAATGAAGATGGAGTAATTTGTCACTTACTTTCTCATTTATCTTTTGTAGCATTGGAGAGTGACGAGGAGAGAACGAGAGGATGTCGAGTACACGCAGATTCACGCTTGCTAGATTGGATGTGATGTGGAACCAGGTAGCTAGCAACAATCGACAACATGAGGTGAGTTAATTCCAGAGCCTTTTCTTTTTGATTTTTCAATTATGGAATCAATTTAATGCATATTTAGGTTAGATTAGGGTCTTGGAAATATTTTTTGCAAAGTGTCCCTTTTTTTCGCAAAGTGTCTTGCTTCTTCGTGAAGTGTCCCTTTTGTTCGCAAAGTGTCATGTTTCTTCGCGAAGTGTCCCAAAAGGGTTCTAAAGTGTCTAGGGCCTTAGGAAAAGAAAAATAGAACAACATTAGCACATTTGCATGATGAATTAAAGTAGAATTGAAGATATTAGATGATTTAGATAGCATATTTTGATGATTTGTATAGGTACCCACTTGATCCCGTCAGCCTCTTAGCAAAAGACAGCTGAGTTTTCTTAGAGACTTGGCTCCCACTTTATCAGCAGTAGAGATAGAGCATCTTCAAGAGGTGGGGATATACTAGGCATGGCTCATGCCTCCCATGATGGAACACAATGCCATATTGATGGCATTGTACGACCGGTGGAAAGCGGACACATGCACCCTCCACCTGCCTACAGGCGAGATGACTATCACCTTAGAGGAGGTTCACCGTATACTCCGAGTCCCTATTCGAAGGGAGAGGGTGTGTCTTTAGAGGGTTTGTTCTTTCTAGAAGCAGTGGAAAGACATGCAGTACTACCTCAATGGTCCAGTGCATGATGATAGAGTAGTAGGATGGATCGAGTTGGCCATGCTTCTCTACTCATGAGCGCTAGTGGTTAGGTGGATCATGATGCATATAGTAGTGTTGGTCCTCCTACCAGATGGATGAGAAAAACACCTCGAGGTTAGGCTAGTGCACCTAGTATGAGGGATGGCAGACCATCAGACAATTTATGCCTAGGGACGGTGCATTCTAGCGTATTTGTACTATGATTTGGGTCGATTTGTCTCTCGGGAGCTTGATAGCATGGTACATTGTATGCTTCTATTGGTGTGGTGTCTAGAGCATATCACATGTACTAGGCCAGTTGGCCTCCCATGTATGACAGTGGTAGGCTATCCATGGGAATTTGGTTACCCATTACAAAAACTATTACAGTACAGTGATCTACACTTTTGGAGGGTGAGATTCGACTGACTGGATGAGGATGATATCTTGTAGAGGTCATACCAACTTGTACTTCAGTGGCTAGATCACACTAGACAGATGAGGAGGCTGCACTTCGATAGATTTTTGGTGGGACAACATGATCACATAGTGCAGGCCTTCTATTATGATCAGATGATGAAGCAATTGGGATAGGTACAAACACCACCCCAGGCACGGTCATCTTTCAAGAGATTTGTGTGGAGTGCCCAGAGGTTGAATGATATAATGTGGTTCACACTAGATGATGTCATCTAGAGTGACTCTGACTATTTTGATCATAATCAACCACTAGTGGATTATGCAGATGATGTTGGTGCCACATGGGATCATGAGGAGTGGTGGATGGCGTGATGACCAAATCCGGTATTTTCAATGCATGAGCCAGTGGGAGATGCAAGACCTGTACCAGATGAGAGAGAGAGGGAGGGCAAAGCCAAGGAGACACTCTATAGTGTTGTTGATATATTTACTTATATTATTGATGAGGATGTAGACCCGAATTATGACAAATAGGAGGGAGAGGAGGAGGATTAGGATCAGGAGGAGGAGGAGGATAGAGTTGAGGAGCCACCCTTGAGTGATGACGATGAGACAATAGCCAGGGACCGATATGAGTGGGGAGAGGTCTCACTTGTACATATGACTAGATCTCGGATAGCGGCAGCAGTAGGTGCCAACACTTATAGCTGAGGGGAGGCAAGACATCATCCATACCCCCTACACAAGATGAGGTGGAAATTCCACATTCCACCAGAGATATAGGTGATGATATTTAATTTTGATATATGTATGTTATAATTTGATGTATTATTTGATGCATATCATGATGTGTACTGATTAAATTGTGTTTCAATTTTGTAGGGCCCTCAGAGGATTGGCGAGAGCTCTATCATCAAGCAGCCATGGAGATAGTGTCGACATCTTTCGACGAAGAGGAGATGGACTCTGATTATGTGCCCCCCACTGATCATGGAGCGAGATCCAAAGATGCTAAGACCCTTCGAGAGATTGCGGGCAGCTTATGAGGGCCTGAGGAGGCAGATTTGTCGAGTTAGAGTTGCACCATAGGAAAATTCATCACAAACCCCAGTAGAGGTGGAGAGACTGGAGAGAGTGGTGGCACGGTTACAGGCAAAGAGGGATCAAATAGTAGGAGAGCAGCGAGCGACACTCACGCAAATAGTAGGAGAGCAGTTCGTGCTCAGATTCGACGGATCACGATCACGATCACGCACGATTGTCTCTCATCATCCTACTACTGATGCAACACAAGTACTAGATCCCAAGGGATCTAGTAATCACAGTCCTCAGTGACACTGTATACTATGATGACATGCACAAAAGACTTTTGATATATGTATATATATGCATTTGTAGTTTATATGGTGTAATTTATTTGTGTGGATGTTAAATGACAATGTGATTAATTAAGTAGCCTTTGTTAGAGTATTTAATTAATAGAAACATGATTTAACAAAATTTATGTGATCTAATTAAAACATGTTTAGAATGTATGTTAGATACGGCATAAAGATTAAGTATGTAATGTACAAAATTGAATAGTATGAAATCTAAAGCAATTATAGAAAAAATTAATTAAATAATCACTTTAGTGTTCAAGACACATGCATAATGATTTTTCAAGAACGAAACAATGAGAAAGCCAATAGGTTAGAATCCAATAGCTTTGACAACACTGCTCTATAGTTCATACCATTTAAAAGGGGAATTAGACATAATACCTACGCAAATGCGCAACATTAATGGGATCTTTAAGAGGAGTGCCATCACACTCGGTTAGGGTATAAGCACCAGATCCATAATTTGTATCGAACACATAGGGGCCTAACCAATTAGGACCGAATTTACCTTTTTTAGCATAATCGGTGGTGGTGTTGCGTTGGTTTTCATATAAAACCAAATCGCCTTTGTGAAATTTCCTAGGAATGACACCAATATCATTTTTGCATTGCAATTGTTTAGTGTAAGCTTGAAGATGCTCGAGAGCATTGATGCATTGTTCATCAAGAATTTCAAGTTGGTCTGATCATTGTTCTGCATAGGTTTCATTATCGACAAGACCTTGGAGAGAAATCCACAACATGGGGATTCCTAACTCTAAAGGTAGGATAGCCTCAATACCATAAACAAGGTTGAAAGGTGTATTTCCTGTAGAAGAACGAACACTTGTGCGATATGCCCATAACACATATTGTAATTGTGTATGCCAATATTTTTGGTTTTGATAAATAGTCTTCTTAAGGATTTTCTCTAGGATTTTATTAGTACTTTTGGCTTGACCATTAGACTGTGCGTAGTAAGGTGTGGAGAATCAATGTTGAAAATGGAAGGTCTCAATAATTTTCTTCACATCATTGTTCTTAAATGGTGTACCATTGTCCGAGACTAATATGGAAGGAAGGCTGAAGTGAGCGATTATCTGTTCCAATAAGAAATGACATATCACCTCAGTAGTGGTAGATCAGAGGGGAATAACTTCTACCCATTTGGTGAAATAATCAGTAGTAGTAATGGTAAACATATGTCCAACAAAAGGTGGGGATATTTCACCAATTAGGTCCAATCCCCACACAGAGAACGCCCAAATAGGTATTTGAGCATGGAGCTCATAAGTAGGAGCGTGGATCAAATGACTATGTTATTGGAATTGATGACATCACTTAAAATACGCACAACAATCCTTTTCCATGTTTTTCCAGTAATAACCCATGCAAAGGAGCTTTTGCACTAAGGTTTTTCCTCCAAAATGTCCTCCACAAGTACCAGAATGGGCTTGTTCGAGGGCAATATGACTTTCAACATCCTTGAGGCATCACTGAAGAATTCCATCAAAGGATCTTTTGTACAATGTATTAGCAAGGATTATATACTTAGTGGCTAACTTTTTGAGGCGAATGCGTGTATTTCTAGTTGTAGGTTCAGGAATGGTACCATCCTTTAGATAATTATAGATGGCATCATATCATTCACACTGATTATTCAAAAAAGTGAGAAGGACATCATCAGGTTTATGGCCGATGGAATATTTCATAATGGGGTGGATGGTAAGGACTACTTTTTCGGAAGGATCTACAGGAGATACGAGAGAGGTTGCACTAGCCATTGCATCTGCATGGGATATTATCGATGGTGAATGAGTCGAACTACTCTAACAAAGTTAGGATGAGATCCTTATATTGCAATAGTTTATCATGTTTAGTTTGATAGAGACCATTGATTTGTTTAATCACTAATTATGAATCACCATAGATCTTTATATCTTTGACCCCCATGACTAAAGCAGCACGTAATCCACATTTGATTAATGCTTCATACTCAGCTATTTTATTTGTACATAGGAAATTAAGGCTATAAGATAAGGGAATAAGCTTACCGACGGGTGGAATTAAAATAACTCCAGCACCAGAGCCTGTTTGACACTTGGATCCATCAAAGCACAATTCCCATGTAGGAAGGTCTATAGTAAACACACTGTCATCAAGAAAAGATTCATTGGTGGGTAATGCTAAGGGTGAAGGAGCATCAGCTAAATGGTCGGTTAAGGCTTGGCCTTTGATTGCTTTTTGAGCAATAAACTTAAGGTCAAACTCAGTTAACAACATGACCCATTTAGCGAGATGTCTTGAAAGATCTCTATTATTAAAAAGATATCTGAGAGGGTCAAACTTTTTCATCACTTGTACTTCTGTGTTAAGTAAGTAATGTCGTAACTTACTAGTAGAAAATAGAAGAGCCAAAAATTGTTTTTCAATCATGGAGTAATGGGTCTCATAATCGAGGAGCATTCTACTGATATAATAAACAAGATTCTCTTTACCATTGGTGTTTTGTTAAGCCAACAATGCAACAAGAGCATGGGCAGAAGTAGCTATATAAAGGGTGAAAGGTTGGTTTGGTATAGAAGGTTGTAAAACAGGTGGAGTTGTAAGGTATTCCTTCAAAATCTCAAAGGCATGTTTACAATCATCATTCCAATCAAAATTTACATCCTTTTTAAGGAGATGTGTGAAGGGTAACGTATGATCGACTAAGGATGCGATAAAATGACAAATGGCTTAGATCCTTCCTTGTAATGTATGCAATTGGCAGATGTTACGAGGAGGTGGCATATTAATTATAGCATCAATTTTATTTGTGTCCACCTCAATGCCTCTATGAGATATGATAAACCCTAAAAATTTACCACTATTTGCTCCAAAGACACACTTTTTGGGATTTAAGTGCATGCACTCGAAGATTTGTCGAAGGACATTCACATTATCTGGACGGGTTAAGGACGTAGCGAGAATGTCTTCAACATAATCTTCTAAGATTTTATAGATGTAGTCATGAAAGATTAAGGTCATTGGACGTTGATAGGTAGCGCTAGTGTTCTTTAAACCTAAAGGCATCATAACCCCAAAAAATGTTCCCCAAGTGGATGTAAAGGTCATCTTGTATTGATCTTGTGGGTTTATGAAGATTTGATTATACCCAGAAAATCCATCCATAAAGGATAAAAAAGCATGTCTAGCAATGGAATCCACGATCATATTGATGTTAGGAAGAGAAAAGTCATCTTTTAAAGAGGCTTTATTCAAGTCTCTAAAATCCATACATATCCTAACATGATTATCGGGTTTGGCCACCACGACAATGTTTGATATCCAAGGAGAATAATCAATGGGGTGAATGAAACCCATGTCAAGTTTTTCAAGTTATCCTTTAACATGCAAGGCTATCTTAGGATTCATTTTTTGAATCTTTTGGCGAACAGGCTTAGTAGTTTCAACAATGACAATGTTATGGGTAACTATCTGGGGATCTATTCCAGGAATATCGGAATATTTCCAAGAAAATAGTTTGAGAAAGGTATGAAGCAAGGTTGCAAGATCCTCTTGTTCTTCATTGTCAAGGCACTTCCCAATTTTAATGACTGTCTTTACCATCTATATCCATTGGTATATGAAGGGTATCTCCTAAAGGGAGTGCATTAGACTTAGGAACTTCAGGATCATATGGTTCCATGCTTGTGTGAGGTTCATTAACGCTACTAATGGTGGGATCATAACTTATCATAGCACAAGAATAATTTCTCTTGGAGCGAGAAGTCCTATCTGAAGCACCTAACAAGTATTTCAGATCTTCATCGTCATGAACATAGGTGAATAGATGAGAATCCACATCAAGGAATTCAGGATGCTTAAGCATGAGGTTGGTTTGTGATGTGCATTTTATAGTGTTGATGTTGAGGGAGGGTCATTGGTTGGTTTTTGTAGCTTTAGAAAAGGAAAACCCTACACCGGTCTTAGTTCCTTGTGTATTAGGTTCAATGGGTACTTGAATTCCTTGCTCATGCTTGCCACATCTTTTACCATTGTAGCCTAAGTGTTTCACAAGTCATAACCACGTCCATAAAGTCTTTCCATTTCTTGTTGTTTGGGTGGTTGTTGATAATCTATCTCATCAAAATTTGTAGTATATGTGGCATTTTCTTCCAAAAGAGACGAGGAAGATCTGTGGGAAGGGTGTTCTTCTTGTTGGGTATAGAGGACAATTGATTGCTCTTGTTGGGTATCCTCTTTTCATGTGATAATACATTCACCCATAAAGGAAGGAGTAAATTCTAAAGATCCCCAATCATCACCAAGTAAATTAAACTTAGGTTTATCTTTTGGTTCATCCTTCTTAGAAGGGGCAATATTGGAGGTAGGAATTAAGGTATTGAGAGGACTTGAGGTGCCCTTTTCAACTTGTAAGCAACTCTAAGGTTCAAGGTCTATGTCAATTTGATAAAAAAAATTATTATAGACATATTTCATTTTGTGATAAAGGGTCGATGGTACTGCATGCATTTCATGTATTCATGGTCTTCCCATGAGGAGATTATAAGAAAGGTCATAGGGCATGACATGGATAGGGGTTTGCAGTGTAACCATTCCGACAGTAATGGGTAAGGTGATGACACCAAGGGGTTACTTCATAACATTTTCAAATCCTCTAATGGATAATGAATCAGATTGGATTTGCAATCTATCCACATGTAACCTATCAAGAATTTTCGCACTACACACATTTAGGGAGGAGCCATTATCAATGAGGGTCCTTTTGATACCTATCCAATCATATTGGGCTATAATCATAAAGGCTTCATTTTGTTTTCTTAATTCTAATGGAGGGAGCTCACGTTGATAGAAAGCAATGTCCACATTAGCTATGTTAATTTCGTGTAGGAGATCTACCACATCATTAGCATTTGTACCAGGAGGGACCACTATCTGTTGCAATTTTGTTTGAAGCATAAAATGATAGGGGAATTCTGAAGGAGATCCCAAAGGGATATCTTGGCGGGAATTTTCTTAAGTTGTTCAACCAAATCATACTCCCTAACTTGTGATTTTAAATGAGGAGCCACAGGTAAGATGGGATTGGGAAATGGTAGGGAGGTTGAGGTAGTTGGTTGTTGGGGATGTGGGTTATTACGAGTATGATGAGTGTGAGCAACAGTATCATGCTTAGGAGGGTGAAGGGTAAACTCGGGTTGGGACGGGGTTGGAGGTTTATGGGAAGGTGGGTAGAGAAAAAGTTGAGGTTGGATGGCATTGACATCTTTTGTTTGAGGTTGTTCATCACAAACCCTAGTGGATGAAGTAGGTGAAATGAAATCTTGGAGAACTTCATCTAACATGCCCATATCATCACAACTAAAAGGTTTGGAAGCCAAGGGAGGGGAGGTTTTGACTTTATCATCACCAACCTTAGTGAATGAAGTGAGTGAGAGGAAGCCTTGAAGGGCTTCATCTAACTTATCCAAATCATCACTACTAAAATTTTTAGATGATATAGCCTTCCTAAAGTGGAGAAGTGTGTGCATTGTATCATGTGAGGTTTCTATGTTTACTGTTTCATGTTCTATAGAATTTGCTTTAAAAGAACTAGGAAGTAAAGCGGAAAATTAAATTTGTAAATATATAATACTACTCATAAATGTCATTACAATAAAAGAGATTTAAGCTAATGACAATCAAATAATAGAAAGTAACTGATTTGAAACAACGTATCAACTGTAACAAACAAAAGATGCAAAAATTGGCAAATAAATGCAAAAATAGCTGATGAAAAATGTCTAATAGGACTAGGTCACCCAAGGTGGCGACTTAGTCCTGGTATGAGTATTTTTGAGTTTTTTCTGATGAAAAATATAGTGTTCTAGAATATAAGATGTAGTAATTTATGGTAGATGCAGAATTTTTGTAAGATGCAATGCAATGAATGCAAAATATGTGTCTTTTTCACCAATGCAAAATATGAAACGCTAGGATGCCTTTTTAAACAATGCAACATTCAAAGCAAGGCTAAGGAAAGAGTTCCTAGGATACAAATGCAGACTAAATCAAAATTAAAATGTGTCTAAATGTAGGTTCACCAAAATGAACCACAAAATTTAATGCTTTTGGGGTAAAGGAAGGTGTCCCCTACAACTTTCTAGGGTTTTCACCTAGAAGGAAGGGAATATCCTTTTGGGGGAGCATTAAACCTTGTGATTCATTCAATTCTTGGGATTGAATATGTGTTGAATGTGTTAAATACTGAAATGTAATATGTAAACCTAACTATTTTGATCTAAACTAAGAGAACCTATATTCCTAGAAAACACATGATGTAATACAATAGTGATAAAATAAAGAATAAATTAAGCAATACAACCTAATAGAATAAATGGGTGCACCTGGAAACTATTGTAGACCGATGAAGAAGTTGTGGAAACCTGGGGAAATCTAAAAAAATTGAGTTTTGAGTCAACTAGGTCTCCAAATCTATAAAAAACTTTGTCAGGAACCTCGATAATGGGACTAGGTTGCCACTATGGGCGACCTAGTCCCTTTCATTTTTTTTGGAAACTTGAAAGTGGACACGAAGGCCTATGATCTGTGTATTGTTTCTCCATGGAAATCTAGATTCAAACCTGCAAAATAACCTGCAAAACAAAGTATATTTGGGTTTCTAATGTGGGGTTTTCCTTGATCAAACCCCTAGTTTGTATTTAAACTTGTAAAGAGATAGAAAATCTACATAAACCCTAGCCCTAAGTGTGTTTAGAACTAGGAAAACCTAAAATAAGACAAAACCCTATTCTATTGTGCTAGAATAAGATGCATACAAAAGATTTGGAATGATGCAAGACTTCAATCTTAGAAATCCTACAACATTACAAAGGAGTGTCAAAAGGAATGCAAATGGGATGCAAACCTCAAATTTGAAGATGGGTTGAAAATAGAAGATGGAGTCAGTTTGAAAATAGTCTTTAGGTATGATTTGGTGGCTACTTGCACCTCATCAACCTAGATTTCTCCATGAATCTCCATAGGCATCTATGTTAAACCTTTGGCAATGTGTGATCTTGAATGTGGAGTGAGCTTGAAGACCTACAAAAATCCCTAGTTTTCTATCCAAAAGCTTCAACTTTTATTGTGGAAGATGTTTTTCACATGATTCTTGAAGTTGGATTAGTGATTTTTGAATAATTTTGATGTTTTCTTTCGGGGGTTGAATGATTCCTTAGGTATAATAGGCCTGAAAGTAAAAAATAATGAACCTTAGGGGCCTACAAATGTTATTTTAGGGTGATAATTGATGAAAGGGGACCTAAAGTAGGACCAAAATGGGCACAAAATTATCCTTTTCTTCAAAGGTATACAATTTTTGGTGACATAAATAGTAAGCAATATCATAGTCAACGAAGTGAGTAGTATGAAAAAATTCCTTGAAGAAATGTGGTCGCATGGTGATGGAATGTCATTCCATCACCATGAGACCACATTTCTTTGATGCATTTTTTCAAACAACTCATTGCCTAAAGAATAGAAGCCAACCCTTTAGCCAAAATTCCCCTCCAAATTCTTTTCAAGGTCCTCATCCTCATCCTCAATTTACCAATCCATGGAACCTTCCACCTTTTATTCCACTTTTTCATGTCCCCACCCCTCCCTCTTCATGTCATGATCACCCTACATCTCATAACCAAGACCACATTATACCATCCACCCCATCCCAACATAATACCATAGAGAAGGAAATGAATTGTTTAAAAAAATGCCTCAAAGAAATGTGGTTTCATGGTGATGGAATGTTATGAAACATTTGTTTGTAATGGCATTCCATCACCATGAGACCCCATTTATTTGAGGGATTTTTTCAAACAGTTCACTGCCTTCTCTATGCTATAAAAATTATCGTACATGTCTACGAAAGCATTTTATCAAATGGTTCACCACCTTGCTACTATGGATAAAAGCCTAAAATTAGGTGCTTTCGAACAAGCTATGGATAGGGAAAATAGTAAGCATGATCGTTAGGAATATATAGTTTAATAAGTACTAACAAAATTGTTGATTATCTCATACATTATAATCCACAACGTGGATCACTATTGTAGTTTTCGCGATTGAATAATTTTTTATTTTATTTTCAAATGTTGGAAGCAAATACATTTCCAAATGTTCATTGGGAAATGGAGCTTGGTGTTTCATCTACTATAGACTTCTTGATGGCTCTCATGGAGGTATGAGGCAGATTACTAAATTTCAATTTATATTTGTTGTTATAGTTGTTAGTTAGAGAAAAATCAAACAATTATTGGGGCGGGTGCATGAAAATGGGTAGCAATTTCGTGGAAACCCTCTAAAAAAAAATTTGAAATTCCATAATGCACTCACATTATGGCTTGTTATGTCGAGCCTGAGGCTCAACAACTACAAACCAATAACGTGAGCGAGTTATAATGTGCTCGCGTTATTGACTATTAAAAGAAAAAAAAGAAATGCAAATTTGTCATTAGCATTTCAATTGTCTTTTTTTTGCAATCGTGGCAAAAACCCCCACAATTTTGCGCTCGCAATCTAGGAGGAGAAATTCAACAAGTTTCTTCACCAACAATTGATATTTCTTTGCAACGATGGTGCCATGACGATGAGGAGCTATGAGAGGTAAGGATTCTATGGTTTTTGTTTTAAATTAGTTAGTTTTAGGTTGAATTTGATATATATTTATTTGAATTTTTAGGACATGCAAATCAACCTGCAAACCCTCAAAATCCTCAATAGGAAGACCAACCAAATCCTCAAGATCAAAATAAACCACATCAACCTCCTCCACCAAACACTCGACCCCCTCCTGGCACTCAACAAAATTTAATGAGTGAAATTGAGAACAACAAAAAAAAAATTAAGGATTTGATCAATAGGTTGAGTGATCCAAATGGTTTAACCACAGAAAGAATGACCCTCACAAATTCATTGAAAGATATGTTAAAAAATGTAGATTCAATTAGCAAACAAATAACTGGATGGCAAGATAAGAGGCAAGCAGCTAGGGATTATTATACAAATAAACTATCATACAAGGATGTAAATGATTTAAAAATTACAAAAGGTGATTTGTGCTCATTATTCATTGACCCAGGCACAAATCAAAATCTTACCCTCAATGTGAAGAGGTTTCCTATCCATTGGTGCCACCACCAACAGATTAGGGACTAGGTTTATGATATGTGGTACATGGTCTTCGATTACCCACCGTGCAACAATTGCGAGGTCCCGCAATATTTCCTTAGGAAACTATACAGTGAGTTCATATTGAACAAAATCCTAAATTATTTTGATATGAGGGATTTCTAGGGGAGAGGTGGGGGGTCAGCTCAGGATAGACCTAGTGCACAGCCGAATGCTACGAGGAAAGGTAGACGAGATCTCGCTAGGCCACCTCATGAGAACGTTGTTATGCCTTCTGTCACAAAGGAAAGCGCTGATTTAGAGACATTGCAGGCGATCAACAGTTTGACCCAGAGTGTCATCCATCATACTAGCCCTATTCTGTAGTGCCATCCAAGGGAGTCTTCGAGTGGTGGCCTTTGAACACATGTGTGTCAATCTTGCAGGGCTACTTGTTCATATGACCCCACCGACACTCAAAAGACTGGTATGCAGGATCTGTCTACAGCTATGGAGATGGAGAGGGTAGCTGACATTTTGCATCAGGCATATGGCATTGATAGTCAGGTAAAATTTAGTGCATGTTCATTGAATTTAATTTATTAAATTTCGATTTTGAAATGCAAGATTAACTAAAACTGTTTTATCATTTTAATAAAATTGCAAGGTCACAGTGTTGAGATTGGATACACCGGCCCCTCACCAACTTATTTCTGTAGTACACCTATCACTAGGGTATGTAACTAGTAAACAATTATAAATTCCTTGCATGTTAATAGCATTGTTTTATGAATGGTAATTTAATGTGTGATTTTGGATGTTGAATAGACTAATATTGGAGGTTTTGATGGAACACTTCCCAGTGGCCGTGGATTTACTCAAACCTACACATAGGTAAGAGAATAAAGAGTTTAATTAATGAATCAAGTACTTAATAGATTTGTGTATTTTATATGCAAATCGTTGATTACGTTAAATAATTTGTTGTTTTATTTTCAGTTGTTGCAAGACGATACACCTCCGAATGTTATGAGGGAAATGGATATTGGTGTGACATCCGCTATACAATCCTCGATGGCTCTGACAGAAGAGGTATGAGGAAAATTAGTAAATTTCAATTTACATTTTTTGTTATAGATGTTAGTTAGTGAAAAATCAAACCATTATTGATTCACGTAGTTTAATTTCTATTTGTATGGTTTATACAGGGCTTGAGCATGCCTAAGCATGGGCGTGAGAATATTTCCCTCATGGAGAGAGATCGTGAGATGGCAGTAAGTGATTATTTTGTCAAATATATCATTTGTTATAATGTAATTTCTATATATTCATGTCTTTACTTCTTATTGTAACAATTAAAACTTCACCATGAACTAAACCCTAGGAGGAGCAGCAGGAGCACTCCATGAGTGCAGCAAAAATGAGTGACAGACCTATCGCCATCTAATCGAAAAGAAAAGGGAAAGATTTTATTTCCAAGGCATTGAGAGCAATGACTTTTGATTCTTGAGCCCTTTGTTGTATGCCTACGTGGCAGTTTTGTACATATTTTTTATTGGACATATTTGACATTATATGCCTCAACCCCTATACACTCTTAATCCCTCAACCCTCAACCCTCAACCCTTAAACCCTAATCCCTCAACCCCTATACCCTCTTAATCCCTCAACCGTCAACCCTCAACCCTTAAACCCTAATCCCTCAACCCCTATACCCTCTACCCTATAACCCATTAATCCCTCAACCCTAAACCCTAAACCCTTAAACCCTAATCCATAAACCCTCTATCCTCTACCCTATACCCTCTACCCTATAACCCATTAATCCCTCAACCCTAAACCCTTAAACCCTAATCCATAAACCCTCTATCCTCTACCATTAATCCTCTACCCTCTACCCTCAACCCTAATCCCCCAACCCTTAAACCCAATTAGTAAACTCTCAACCCTAATCCCTCAACCCTCTTGACCCTTAAACCCTTAAACACTCAACCCTAAACCCTTGACCCTCAACTCTCAACCCTTAAACCCTAAATTGTTAAACCTTCTACCCTCTACCCTCTACCCTCTACCCAATACTCTCTACCCTAAACCCTAATCCCTCAACCCTTATACCGTGAAATCCAAGAAAACTCTCTAACCTAATCCCTAAACCCTCAACCCTTAATCTCTCAACCCCTATAACCTCTACCCTATATATTGGACCCTCAACCCTAATCCCTTGACCCTATACCTTAAACCCTCTACCCTCTACCCTTTACCCTATAGATTAAACCCTCAACCCTTAATTCTCAACCATCAACCCTTAATCCCTCAACCCTCAATCCTTAAACCCTAAACCCTCTACCCCTTACATTGGACCCTGAACCTAATCCTTCAACCATATACCCTCAAACCTATACCCTAAATCCTCTACCCTCAACCAAGTAAACCCTTAACCCCAAACCCTTCAACTCTAATCCCTTAAACCTTCTACCCTATACCCTCAACCAAATACCCTCTACCATTGACCCTATTCCCTCAACCCTCAAACCTTAAACCCTAATACCCTAGAAACCATCAACCCTATAGGTCCTCCACCCTAATCCCTCAACCCTACACCCTCAACCCCTATCACTTTCTCTCTATCTATACATCTCACCTCTCCCTCCTACCCTCTCTAATTGTCTCTATCCACTGTCTCCCTCTTTCTATGTACCTCTCGTTCAATCAATCCCTACCACCCTCTCTCGCTCCGTCTATCCATCTCTCTTTATGTCCCTCCCACTCCATCCCACTCTCTCCCACTACCTCTCTCTCCCTCTCTCTCATGTCTCTCCCCCCCACCCCCTCTCTCTCTTAGGTCTCTCCCTTTGACAACCTACCTAGGTAACTCTCTCTTTGTCTCTATCCCCTTCTCTATATATACTTCCAACCCTACCTAGATAAGTCCCTCTCACTCCACCCCCCTCTTTGTCTACCTCTATCAAGTCAATCTCTCCCACACCCTCTCCCTCTCTCAGGTCTCTCACTCACACTCCCTCTCACTACCTATCTCAAATCTCTCCTTTGGAACCCTACCTACATAACTCTCTCTTTCTCTTCGCTCTCTCTCCCTCTCCCTCAATTCTCTCTCTCCCACCCCCCCTCTCTCTCTCCCTCCCTCTATCCCTCACACCCTACCTAGCTAAGTCCCTCTCACTCCAACCCCTTCTCTCCCACTCCCTCTCCCTTAAACTCACTTCCACCCCCTCTCCATCTCTCCAGACTCTCTCTCTCTCTAATTTTTCCTTCCTTCTAAAGACATACATAAATGCATACATACAAGCATAATACATATGTACATATAATCTTACATCCATACAAGCATATATACATACATGACATACAAGAACATACAAACATACAAATATATCAACATAAATTCAATATATTGGCATTTAACATAAAGGAAGACATAACGTGAGCATGTTATAATGCACTCGCATTATGTCTTAGCTGACATGTTTCCCTCAGAAGCAAAAACCATGTCAAAAGTGAGATATAATGCGAGCGCGTTATAACGCGCTCACGTTATATCTTGCTTTGAGAATTCCCAAGCCTTAGGCTTGGTATTTTCCTTGGAATACCAATCTAAAGGCTTGGAGGGCATTCCCAACAACTAGATACGTGTTTTTAAAAAATCTACCATATTTTTCATAATCGAGTTTGTGCCCGCCGTCGTGATTGCACGTGGTTCAATATCGAAAATATTAAGCCTTTCATCCATAATTTATTTTAGCTATGTCTTTTTTTTGCCAAAAAGTAGTGTTTGGTTTTTTTTTGTTATAAATTAACCGTTTATCGATTTTTCAAATAAATTACATTTTTAGAAACTAGACTACATTCTACAATTTTATTTTTATTTTTAAAAAAATCAATTAGTTTCCAAAATTTGTAGGGATAGCACGGCCAAAATTCTATTTTTCAAGAAATATCCACTTTGCAAATTAGTAAAAAATCAAATATTCATTAAAAAATTATCAAAAAAATTATGCACCAACTACATACAGTTAGCTAACTTCTTACCATTGCGATTTTAAAAATACTAAAAACAGTTCACCATACAAGGGTCGTACAAGAGTTGCTATGTTATGTTTTTCTGACAAAAACAACACCAATTTGTGTATGTCCCTTGTTTGAACCCCTTAATCTTAACAATTTTCAAATTAATTTAGCATTTTAGAAAGTAGACTCAGAGCACTTCAATCCTTCTTTTTTTTCCATCTCAAAATTTTGAGTGTAAGTATCCTCAATTTTACATCCAAGGTCAGTATTTCCTAATTTCAGAAAAATGTTGTCCACTTAAGTCCCCTTTTTGGGAACCATCTTGGTGCACTTACCCATTGATTCATAGTTTAATTTCTCTTTAGATGGTTTCTACAAGGCCTCATCATGCCTTAGCATCAACACGCAAACCTTTCCCTCAAGGAGAGTGATCGTCTAGTGGCGGTAAGTGATTATTTTGTTAAATATATTATTTTTTATAATGTAATTTCTATATATTAATGTCTTTACTTGTTATTGTAACATATATAGCTTTACTAGGAACTAAACCCTAGGAGGAGCACCAAGAGCACTCCTTGACCTCAAAATAAATAAGTGATAGACTTATCACCATCCGATTGACAAGCAAAGGGAAAGAATTTGTTTCGAGAGCATGGAGAGCAATGACTTTTGATTCCAGAGCCCTTTGTTTCAACATATGCCTATATGGATTTTTTGTACATATTTTTTATTGGATATATTTGACATTGTATTCCTATATGACATTCTCATAAGCCTATTTGGCTATTTTTTATATATTTTATACTTATATCAACATATATTGATATATGCCTACATGGTTATTTGGTTAATATGAATCTTTTTTATCGATGGTGTCCATATTTTCATTATAAATCCATGGTTCAATAGATATGAGTTATGTGTATTCAAGTGTATACTTTACAAATTACGTGTATACTTTGTGACTTACGTGTATTCCAATGTATACTTTGCGACTTACATGTTTTCATGTGTATACCTTGTATTCATGCATATAATTTTTATTAATTTGTGTATACTATATTTTTGTATGTATACTTCAAGGCTTACGTGTATTTGAGTACTTGTGCTTCCCTTATTCACATGTATGCTTGACTTATTCACATGTATACTTATTAATTGGTTAGCTCTTGCATTGATCATTGTTGTCCTTCATGGTTTGTCTTGAATATTTATTGATTGATGCTAAACAACTTCAATATTTCTAGGAATGCTAGTAGAGTTACAAATTACAAAATTGCAAAAATTGAAAAGAACAGGGTAAGTGCACCAAGATGGTTCCCAAAAAGGGGACTTAAGTGGACAACTTTTTCTGAAATCAGGAAATACTGACCTTGGACATGAAATTGAGGATACATACACTAATAATTTTGAGATGGAACAAAAAGAAGGATTCAAGTTCTCTGAGTCTACTTTCTAAACTACTAATTTATTTTGAAAATGGTTGAGATTAAGGGGTTCAAATGAGGGTTGTACACAAATTGGTGTTGTTTTTGTCAGAAAAACATAGCATAGCAACTCTTGTACGACCCTCGTACGGTGAACTTTTTTTTAGTATTTTTAAAATCACAATGGTCAGAAGTTAGTTAATAGTATGTAGTTGATGCACAATTTTTCTGATATTTTTTTAATGAATATTTAATTTTTTACTAATTTTCTAAATGGACATTTCCTGAAAAATAGAATTTTGACCGTGCTACCCCTACAAATTTTGGAAACTAATTGAATTTATTTTTATTTATTTTTTAAAATTTGTAGAATGGAGTCTAGTTTCTAAAATAATAATTTATTTGAAAAATCAATTAACGGTTAATTTATAACGAAAAAATTACCAAACACTGCTTTTTGGCAAAAAAAAGACATACAAATAAAATAAATTATGGATGAAAGGCTTAATATTTTCAGAAAGTGAAAAAAATTACGTCGTTGGATAGCTAAGAGAGAACCCAACATTACCCATGCGCTTGATTTTTTTGATATTGAACCACGTGCAATCCTGACAATGAGCACGAACTTGATTATGTGAAATATGGAAGATTTTTTAAAAACATGTCTCTGGTCATTGGGAATACCCTCCAAGCCTTTGGGTTGGTATTCCAAGGAAAATACCAAGCCCAAGGTTCAGGAATTCCCAAAGCAAGATATAACGCATTCGCATTATAACGCGCTCGCGTTATATCTTAGTTTTGATGTGTTTTGTGAATGCATTTTTTGCGTTTTGTGAAAGCATTGACAAAACACGAGCGCGTTATAACGCGCTCGCGTTTTGGTATTTTCTTCTCTTTTTCTTCTTGTTATCTTTTAGGGAAAGTATATACATGAAATAAACATTTAAGTATAAGTTGACATTTATATATGGACATTTACTTTCTTATACTTTTGACATTTATATATGGACATTTATTTTATTATACTTTAAGTTATATTTCATGTATATACTTCTAGGATGTTTGAGAGTGGTTTCAGATCTCTAGGAGTTATAATGCAAATTCTATTTTTTGGAAGATCTTTAAAATTTCAGACTTAGTCAAATTTCAGTAATCAGCATGTCAAATTTCAGTAATCAGGCGGTCAAATTTTAGTAGTCAACAAGTTCTATCATTTATCTCTCTCACTCTCTCCTTCTCTCTACTCTTTATCTCTCCACTCCCTCTCTCTCTCCCTTCCTCCCTCTCTCCCCTCTCTCTCTTCTAGTTTTTGGAAGATCTCACAAATTTCAAACTTAGTCAAATTTCAATAATCAGGAGGTCAAATTTCAGTAATCAAAAAATTGTATTATTTCTCTCTATCTCACTCATTTTTATCCCTTACACTCTAGACCTCTCTCTCACTATCTCTATCCCTTTTTCTGACTCTCTCTCTCTCCCTTGATCTCAATAAATATCTCTCTCTATCTCTCTCATTTTCCCTCTAATTCTCTCTACCTCATTTATCTCTCCCTCTCTCCCACCTTCCCTCTCTACTTGTCTCTATCTCTCTCCCCCCTCTCTCTCTCTCTACCTACCTAACTCTCCCTCCATCACACCCTACCACTCTCTCTATTTCTCTCTAGATAACCTCTCTCTCCCTCCATACTTCTCTCTCCCTCTCTTCTTCCCTATCTACTCTTTATCTCCCATCTCTCTTTACCTACCTCTACATCCATCAAACCTTACCACTCTCTCTACACCTCTCTCCCTCATTCCCTCTCTACTTCTCTCTATCTCACTGCTCTCTCTACCTCTCCTTCCATCTCTACTTATCTTTATCTCCTCTCTCCCTCTCTCTACCTACCTCTCCTTTAAACACTCTTTATTTCTCTCTATCCCACCTCTCTCTCCCTCACTACATCTCTCTCCCTCTCTCCCTCCCTCTCTACATATATATATCCCCTCTCCCTCTCTACCTAGCTCTCCATCTATCACAACCTACCACTCTCTCTCCATTACTCTCTATCTAACCTCTCACTCTCTCCATCCATACCTCTCCCTCTCCTTCCCTCTCTACTCTCTACCTCCCTAATCCTTCTCTACCTACTTCTCCATCCATCACTCCCTAACATTCTCTCTACACCTCTCTATATTACTTCTCTCCCTCCCTCCCTCATTCCCTCTCTACTCTCTCTCTACCTCTCCTTCCCTCTCTAATTATCTTTATCTCCCTTATCCCTCTCTCTCTCTCACTAGATGTCTCCCTCCCTACCTTTTCCCCTATCTATTCTCTATCTCTTCTCTCCCTCCCTCTACCTCTCTCTCTCACTCTGTCTCACTCCTCCCTTACCCTCTTTCTCTCTCACTCCTCTTTATCTCACCATTCTCTCTTTCCCTCTTTTTAACTCTCCACTTCTCTATATGTCACCATTCTCTCTCTACATATCTTTATCTCACCTATCCCTCTTTATCTCTCCCTTCCTCCCCTCTCTCACCCACCATCCCTCTTTCCCTCTATCTCTATATCTTTCTACATCTCTCTATCTCACCTATCCCTCTCTAGCTGCATATCCCTCCATCACTCCCTACCACACTCTCTCTATTGCTCTCTATCTCACCTCTCTCTTGCCTCCCTCTCTCCCCCTCTATACCTCTCCCTCTCTAATCTCTATCTCCCTAATACCTCTCTACCTACCTCTCCATCCATCACTCCCCACCACTCTCTCTATACCTCTCTATATCGATTCTCTCCCTCCCTTATTCTCTCTCTACTTCTCTCTACCTCTTTGTATTTCTCTAATCATCTTTATCTCCCCTAGCCCTCTCTCTCTCTCACTAGATATCTCTCTGCCTACATTTTCCCCTATCTACTCTATATCTCTCCTCTCCCTCCCTCTACCTCTCTCTCTCTCTCACTCTCTATCACTCCTCCCTCACCCTCTTTCTCTCTCACTCTCTCCTCTCTATCTCACCATTCTCTCTTTCCCTTTCTATAACTTTCTCCTTCTCTATATGTCACCATTCTCTCTCTACTTATCTTTATCTCACATATCCCTCTTTACCTCTCCCTTACTCACCTCTCTCGCCCACCCTCCCTCCTTCCCTCTATCTCTATCTCTCTCTACTTCTCTCTATCTCACCTATCCCTCTCTCCCTGCATATCCCTCTATCACTCCCTACCAAAATCTCTTTATTTCTCTATCTCCCACCTCTCTCTCATGTCCCTCTCTCTCCCTCCATACCTCTCCCTCCATCTATACTTCCTTATCTACTCTTTATCTCTCATGTATCTCTACCTCTCCTTCCTTCTCTACTTATCGTTATCTCCTCTTTCTCTCCCAACCTCTCTCTCTCTCCCCAATCCCTCCCTCCCCCTGTTTCTCTCTCCCCCTATGAGGGTTGAGAGTGTAAGGTTTAGTGTTTAAGGTATAGGGTTGAGGTTATAGGGTTAATTGTATAGGGAATAAGGTTTAGGGTTTAGGATATTAGGTATAAAGTTGAGGGTATATGGTATAGGGATGATGGATGAGGGTTTAGGGTTTAAGGTATAGGGTTGAGGGTTGAGGGTTGAGGGTTGAGGGTTGAGGGATAGTGTTTAGGGTTGATGGTATAAGGTTAAGTGTATAGGGTATATGGATTATGGTTTAGGATATCGGGTATATAGTTGAGGGTATTGGGTTGAGGATATTAGGTTTAGGGTTGATGGTTTAGTTTTTAGGATTTATGTACAAGTTTAAGGGTTGAGGGTTGAGGTATAATGTTCAGGGTTAAGCGTATGAGGTTAAGTGTATAGGGTATAGGTATTAGGGTTTAGGTTTTAAGGTTAAGGGTGTAAGGTATAGGGTTAAGACTTGAGATTGTAGGGTTTTTTGTTTAAGTATAGGGTTGAGGGATAATGTTTATGGTTTAGGGTATAAGGTTGAGGATGTAGGGTAAAGAGATGAGGGTTGAGGGTTGAGGGATAGTGTTCAAGGTTGAGGGTATAGGGCTAAGTGTATAGGGTATAGGGATTAGGGTTTAGAATAATGGGTATAGGGTTGAGGGTATTGGGTTTCGGATTGAGGTTTAGGGTTTAGGGTTTAGGGTTTATTGTACAAGGTTTAATGTAGGGTTTAGGGTTTAAGTATAGGGTTGGGGGATGATGTTCAAGGCTTAGGTTATAAGGTTGAGCATATAGGGTATAAGGATGAGGGTTGAACGTGTAGGGTTGAGGTATAGTGTTCAAGGTTGGGCGTGTAGGGTTAATTGTATACCTTCTACCCTATACCTTATACCCTCAACCCTATACTTAAATGGAAAACCCTACAATATCAAGTCTCTCCCTCCTACCTCCTCTCCCTCTCTCAAGTCTCTCTCTCACTCACTCCCTCTCTTAAGAAGGTATAGGGGTTGAGGGATTATGGTTTAAGGGTTGAGGGTTGATGGTTCAAGGATTAAGAGGGTATAGGGGTTCAGGGATTAGGGTTTAAGGGTTTAAGGGTTAAGGGTTGAGGGTTGAGGGTTGAGGGTTGATGAATTATGAGGGTTTAGGGGTTGAGGGATTAGGGTATAAGGATTGAGGATTGAGGGTTGACAGATTAAGAGGATTTAGGGGTTGAGGAATTATTGTTTAAGGGTTGAGGGTTGAGGGTTGACAGGTTAAGAGGGTATAGGGGTTGAGGGATTAGGGTTTAAGGGTTGAGGGTGTAGGGTTGAGGGATTAAGAAGGTATAGGGGTCGAGGGATTACGGTTTAAGGGTTGAGGGTTGATGGTTCAAGGATTAAGAGGGTATAGGGGTTGAGGGATTAGGGTTTAATGGTTGAGGGTTGAGGGTTTAGGGGTTGAGGGATTAGGGTTTAAGGGTTGAGGATTGAGGGTTGACAAATTAAGAGGGTTTAGGGGTTGAGGGCTGAGGGTTGACAGATTAAGAGGGTATAGGGGTTGAGGGTTGAGGGTTGAGGGTTCAAGGATTAAGAGGGTATAGGGGTTGATGGATTAAGCTTTAAGGTTTGAGGGTTGAGGGTTGACGGATTATGAGGGTTTAGGGGTTGAGGGATTAGGGTTTAGGGGTTGAGGGTTGAGGGATTAAGAAGGTATAGGGGTTAAGGGATTAGGGGTTGAGGGTTGAGAGATTAGGGTTTAAGGGTTGAGGATTGAGGGATTAAGAGGGTATAGGGGTTGAGAGTTGAGGGTTTAAGGGTTGAGGGTTGAGGGAATAAGAGGGTATACGGATTGAGGGATTAGGGTTTAAGGGTTGAGGGTTGAGGGTTAAGGGTTGAGGGTTGAGGGATTAAGAGGGTATAGGGGTTGAGGGATTAGGGTTTAAGGGTTGAGGGTTGAGGGTTGATGGATTAAGAAGGTATAGGGGTTGAGGGATTACGGTTTAAGGGTTGAGGGTTGATGGTTCAAGGATTAAGAGGGTATAAGGGTTGAGGGATTAGCGTTTAAGGGTTGAAATTGAGGGTTCAAGGATTAAGAGGGTATAGGGGTTGAGGGATTAGGTTTTAGTGGTTGAGGGTTGAGGGTTGAGGGTTTAGGGTTGAGGTTTGACGGATTATGAGGGTTTAGGGGTTGAGGGATTAGGGTTTAAGGGTTGAGGATTGAGGGATTATTGTTTAAGGGTTGAGGGATGAGGGTTCAAGGATTAAGAGGGTATAGGGGTTGATGGATTAGGGTTTAAGGGTTGAGGGTTGAGGGTTGATGGATTATGAGGGTTTAGGGGTTGAGGTATTAGGGTTCAGGGGTTGAGGGTTGAGGGATTAAGAAGGTATAGGGGTTAAGGGATTAGGGGTTGAGGGTTGAGGGATTAGGGTTTAAGGGTTGAGGGTTGAGGGATTAAGAGGGTATAGGGGTTGAGAGTTGAGGGTTTAAGGGTTGAGGATTGAGGGATTAAGAGGGTATAGGGATTGAGGGATTAGGGTTTAAGGGTTGAGGGTTGAGGGTTGAGGGATTAGGAGGGTATAGGGGTTGCGGGATTAGGGTTTAAGGGTTGAGGGTTGATGGTTGAGGGATTAAGAAGGTATAGGGGTTGAGGGATTATGGTTTAAGGGTTGAGGGTTGATGGTTCAAGGATTAAGAGGGTATAGGGATTCGGGGATGAGGGTTTAAGGGTTGAGGGTTGAGGGTTCAAGGATTAAGAGGATATAGGGGTTGAGGGATTAGGGTTTAATGGTTGAGGGTTGAGGGTTGAGGGTTTAGGGCTGAGGGTTGAAATATTATGAGGGTTTAGGGGTTAAGGATTGAGGGTTGACAGATTAAGAGGGTTTAGGGGTTGAGGGATAATTGTTTAAGGGTTGAGGGTTGAGGGTTGATAGATTAAGAGGGTATAGGGGTTGAGGGATTAGGGTTT
>CM021105.1:28428931-28448435 GCA_007115665.2 Sequoiadendron giganteum | reverse complement strand
TAGAGAGTAGAGAGGGAAGTAGAGGGAGAGGTATGGAGGGGGAGAGAGGGAGGTGAGAGAGAGGTGAGATAGAGAGCAACAAAGAGAGTGTGGTAGGGAGTGATGGAGGGATATGCAGCTAGAGAGGGATAGGTGAGATAGAGAGAAGTAGAGAGAGATAGAGATAGATGGAAGGAGGGAGGGTGGGTGAGAGAGGGGAGGAAGGGAGAGGTAAAGAGGGATAGGTGAGATAAAGATATGTAGAGAGAGAATGGTGACATATAGAGAAGTGGAGAGTTACAAAGAGGGAAAGAGAGAATTGTGAGATAAAGAGGAGAGAGTGAGAGAGAAAGAGGGTAAGGGAGGAGTGAGAGAGAGTGAGAGAGAGAGGTAGAGGGAGGGAGAGGAGAGATAAAGAGTAGATAGGGGAAAAGGTAGGGAGGGAGACATCTAGTGAGAGAGAGAGAGGGATAGGGAAGATAAAGATAATTAGAGAGGGAAGGAGAGGTAGAGAGAGAGTAGAGAGGGAATGAGGGAGGGAGGGAGAGAAGCAATATAGAGAGGTGTAGAGAGAATTTTAGGGAGTGATGAATGGAGAAGTAGGTAGAGAATGATTAGGGTGGTAGAGAGTAGAGAAGGAAGGAGAGGGAGAGGTATGGATGGAGAGAGTGGGAGGTTAGATAGAGAGTAATGGAGAGAGAGTGGTAGGTTGTGATGGATGGAGAGCTAGGTAGAGAGGGAGAGGGGATATATATATGTAGAGAGGGAGGGAGAGAGATGTAGTGAGGGAGAGAGGTGAGATAGAGAGAAATAAAGAGTGTTTGAAGGAGAGGTAGGTAGAGATAGGGAGAGAGGAGATAAAGATAAGTAGAGATGGAAGGAGAGGTAGAGAGAAGCAGAGAGGGAATGAGGGAGGGAGGGAGAGAGGTGTAGAGAGAGTGGTAAGGTTTGATGGATGTAGAGGTAGGTAAAGAGAGATTGGAGATAAAAAGTAGATAGGGAAGAAGAGAGGGAGAGAGAAGTATGGAGGGAGAGAGAGGGAGGTGAGAGAGAGGTTTGCTAGAGAGAAATAGAGAGAGGGGTAGGGCGTGATGGAGGGAAAGGTAGGCAGGTAGAGAGAGAGAGGGGGGAGGGAGATAGAGACAAGTAGAGAGGGAAGGTGGGAGAGAGGGAGAGATAAGTGAGGTAGAGAGAATTAGAGGGAAAAGGAGAGAGAGATAGAGAGAGAGAGTCAGAAAAAGGGATAGAGATAGTGAGAGAGAGGTCTAGAGTGTAAGGGATAAAAATGAGTGAGATAGAGAGAGAAATAATACAATTTTCTGATTACTAAAATTTGACCTCCTAATTATTGAAATTTGACTAAGTTTGAAATTTGTGAGATCTTCCAAAAACTAGAAGAGAGAGAGGGGAGAGAGGGAGGAAGGGAGAGAGAGAGGGAGTGGAGAGATAAAGAGTAGAGAGAAGGAGAGAGTGAGAGAGATAAATGATAGAACTTTTTGAATACTAAAATCTAACCTCCTGATTACTGAAATTTGACATGCTGATTACTAAAATTTGACTAAGTTTGAAATTTTAAAGATCTTCCAAAAAATAGAATTTGCATTATAACTCCTAGAGATCTGAAACCACTCTCAAACATCCTAGAAGTATATACATGAAATATAACTTAAAGTATAATAAAGTAAATGTCCATATATAAATGTCAAAAGTATAATAAAGTAAATCTCCATATATAAATGTCAACTTATACTTAAATGTTTATTTCATGTATATACTTTCCCTAAAAGATAACAAGAAGAAAAAGAAAAGAAAATATTTTCAATGTAGACCAAAACAACTCACTCACATTTTGAAAATGTTTTTTTTTTTTCAAAAAATGCACATTTTTGAACTCCAAATGCGCGCATTTTTTGAAATTTTAAAGCATAACGTGAGCGCGTTATAACGCACTCGCATTTTAAAACACCCACGTTAGGCTTGGTAATGACCAAGCCTAGGCTCGGTCATTACCAAGCCATAACGCTAGCGCGTTTTACTATAACGCGTTCGCGTTTTTGCTATTTCGGGATGAAAAAGTAAGTTGTCCACGAAATGGCTACCCATTTCCATGCACCTGCCCAACAGATTAATTATAAATAAATGAACTGATTACTAGCTTGATAATTGATTAAGAATGAGTATAATATATATATATATATATATATATATATAAAGAGATGAGCCTTCTAGTATGGCAACTGCAAACTAGAAAATAGGCAAAGCATTCCCAATACTTCGAAAACAATAATCCATCCAAAATTGCAATTGGAGATAAGGAAAATGAACCCACACAGACATAATTGAATAAATAATAGTTCACCCTTCACATCTTGGTGAAACCATTGCCAAAATTAGAGATCTTAAAGATAAAGAAGAATTATGATCTATATAATATAGAATTAGTACCCACTTTGATGACTACAAAATTTTCAACCATGGGCTTATCATTCTTTTTGAAATTTGGTAAGAAGGCTTATTTAAGATCCTTGATCAATGTATTTCCTAATGCTCCCTTGTTCTTGCATATCTCAATTCAGTTTAATTCAAAGAGTTCCATCAAATGCTTTATCTAAAAGCAAAAAATACGTTTTCAATTGGTATTCTATGAGATGTTTCATAAAAAGATTCCAGTATATTTAATCTTTTGATTGGAACAACTCAATTAAGAAAAGGATACATAGTCTTCACAACACTTGCAAAACATAATATTTAGAGTAGATGATGAGTAGTTAGCTTTTTGACACATTATCATACAAACATTTATCTTAAATAGTCTTTAAATATTTTCACGACAAAATCCTCACAATACATAATGAATTGTTATGTTCTTGATCCATCACCATATAAACATGTCAAAATATATATATGCCAACATTTTGCAATATTATTTCTTGTATAGCAAATGGACTTGGGAGAAAGATTTATAATTTATGATACAAATAAGAAATTGACTTGTGTGAAAACTTTATTTATCCCACCATATAATAAATGTATGTGAGAGCATCACTTGTTTCTCTTAGACTCCAATTTTCAAGCATAGAAAATCATTTCAAATGAAAATGACAAAATGCTTCACAACTTAAGTTGTTAATTGAGGAAAAATAAAATGTTTCCAAGTTCCACCATTGTATGCATTTACAATTGGTTGTATATTGTTGTAAGGGCAAGAAGGATAATTAAAAAAAATCTTGCATTTGCTAGACTTGAGGATGATCATATGATTTTGGGGCATTTTGGAATTGATTTTCTATTTTTAATATTTCTCACCAAGGTGATGTTTAACCTATACCCCATGTCCTTGCATAAAGGGGAAATTTGTAGATTCACACTTTGACTTTACTCACCTTTTGGTTGTCAATTATTTCATTGTTTATATCTCATTTTCTATTGAATTATGGAAAGATAAGACCCCCTTACCCTCTTCGGATCCACTTTTCCATTTTTGGAAACCCTAGGGACACCCCTATTTTCCTCCATTTCACTTCCTTGAAGAAACAAATCTTCAATTAGGTGAAACTCCTCCAAGTTGCCTCATAACCCTCAAAAAGGTGTAGCTCCAAGTTGAATTTCTGAGTTCTTCCTCCCATGAACTCTCAAATCATAGACCATAATTATTGGACAACCATCCTGTAAGTTGTCTCCTCGACCCTCATAAAGTTATAATCCTTTGTCTTGACTGTAATTATTGGACAACCATCATCCAATTTGTCTCCTCTATTGAACATCCATAATACTGAGAGGGGAGGTGAATCAGTATTTCATAATTTAACCATGATAAAATCCACTCAAACATTATCACAATTCTGACTGAATCAGCAAGAGAGAACATAGAAACAAGTCAATGCAACCATACACATGAACACCAGGATTTTTACATCTGAAAACCCAAAATAGGAAAAACCATAGTGAGGATTAACTCACAATATATTATATCCAGATATAAAATATTACGGGGCTCACAGTCCTTAAAAGGCTCACTTCCTGAGTAAAAAAAGATGGCTGATTGCCAAGATACAATGATAGTGGATCACTACCAAAATATTGAAGTGATAGGATACACCTTCAATGTGTAGGGTTCATTTTCATTAAAGCTCATAATAAGTACTGCCTCACAATAAGTATTGCCTCACAGAGTAGTCACTCAACAAAACTACACTGATCACAATTGATAAAGCATTTATGCTCAAATCCTCTCCTCTTCACATTTCACATTCACTCCCACTTCTCCTTGTTCTTTCTTATTCCTCAAAACATCTTATATATACAAGTATATCTTGATCATCAATTATGTCAGCCTAATTAGATGAACACAAAAATAATTAAAATCTTCTTTGTGGGCACCATATAAGATTTAAACATTTTATCCACGTAGTGCATTGTACCAAGTTGGCTATCATCCATAAAACATAACTAGTCTTCATAATATATTGCATACGTTGAGTTGGCCAAGACTAGAACGCAACTCTCTAAACCAACAAATAATCCTCAAAGAAAACACCTTCTGAATCTGAGAACACATTAATTTCCCATCATACTACCAGCATGGAGATTATCAATAAAACCATAGCATAAGAATTTCCACCTTAGTAGAATGTGAAGTCTCCCACACAATATGCCACATAGATAGCAATAGTAGGATACAAAGTTAAAATTTGTTAGAGATAAATTTCTACTCACAACAAAAGATGTCTCAAGATCTAGGATATAGTTGATTGAATGAGTCAAGAAAACATGGTTAAGAGATTAGAGTCATATCAAATCTTGCGGTGAATTTTGGACTCAAATACCAACACAGTGATCCATCATAAAAGGGTATTACTGACAAAGAACAACTTCTGGTAAACCAAATAAACTTCCCATATAGTTATCACCATGTTGACATCAATGGAAACATAGGAACAACCAACACAACCATCCATACTTCATGCTCATGTTGTAAAGCTTCCAACATCCTTGACCCTCCTAAAGGTATAATCCTTGGTCATAGTCTCGTTAACTCTCTGGGAAACAATCCATACTAAGTTCTTCACCAAATGCCTTACTTGTCCCCAAAAATCAAACTTTACATATATGTATTCTTTAAATCTATCAACAATAACAAGAAAAAGCAAGAAATTAATGCCAAAAATGCTTCTCATGCAAAGCACCATCTCAAAGTGAGAAGCTGACTTGAGATGATGAAAATTCCTCCATCCTCTAGTGCCACTAGCCTCTAATATGGCATTTGTTAGTCCTTACCCTCCAAAAGTATCACTATCTAGGAAAAACTTTGAATATACAGACAATAAGTATGATATACTCCATCAATAAGCTCATCAATAAGTCCATAGTCCAAATCTTTAACTAGAGACTTGCAATTTTCCCTTTTGGTGTTTCTTTTCCAACTAAACCTAGGAATCCTCTAAAGGGATTTCGGTCTTTATTTTCAAAAAAATCATAGGCTAGTGGCCAACACAATGAGAAAATATTCTTGATATCCCTACTCCTGCACTTCAGGCTCTGTGGGATCTAGGAGGGTATTTCCCTACTTGTGTTCATTTTGATTTATTGAAATGGAGAACACTCCTGCACAGATAGGTTCCTATAGCTTACAAATTAACAACATATGCAAAGATTTGGCTGGTCTTTAGGCAAATAGCTATTCACTCACCAAGAACATGGATGTGTATGAGACTTACATCTCAGAATTGATAGAATTTGAATAAGTATTGTTCTTATTTTGAGTCTATGGCTAGGCATTTCATTAACTCATTAGATTACACGAATTCTTGACAAATAGGCCAGTGCCTCATCAATTGGGTTACAAATGGAGTCAACTATGAAATACTCAGTAATACACAAAACATTTAACCCTGAAATAGATGGACTATTTTCATAATGCCTTACATTACAAAAACTCACCATATATAAAGTATTACATCTTACTGAATCCTTGCAAATTCTCATAGACCTATGATTCTCTTCAAGTATTTAATTAACTCTTTGAGTTGAAACATATAACATAATCATACATTCAATTAAACCATTGAAGATAAATGAAAAGATACATGATATTTTCATTCATAATCTACAACAACTGTACACAGGAGAGTACATATTTTAATTTTGTAGATTTTTTTTTATATCAATCATTCATGTAAAACTATTTAAAACTATCATATACAAAACCCACACCCAAGACAATTAACTAGCGGATCCATCAGGCATTCTACATTATCTTTGTTCACTTTACTTGCATTCTACCTAGACCATTCTGGACTCAAAAATATGAACCCTGAAATGAGCCTTGAAATCCCTTTGATAGAGGAGCAACAAGCATCGGGCTCATTATAGTTACATTTCACTAAATTTCATTTCAAAACAAAATTTCACTTGCATTTCAAAATTCCTTGATGGTTAGATGTAATCATTTATCAAGCAGGGGAATCAAAAATTGCAACAACCAACAAAACTAGTTGATGTAACCACAACTGTTGCAAAATGTCATTGAGGCCTTGTTATCTTCATTCACCAGTGCAATACCCACCATTAACATCACAACAAAATTTGAAACCCATACATCACTTCAATCACCCAGAACCTAAACCAGCACTAGCACCAGCACCAGTACCATAGTACACACACCCACTTCTCGTCTTTACCATAGTAGCAGGTGAAACAACCGCTCCCTCTTCCTCATCAACACACTTCGTACCACAAGAGTCAACAACCTCACATGGTGCCTTCGCTAAAATTAGGGAAACTACGAGCACCTCTTCATTCACACTAGCCATTTCAGTTAGAGCCATAAGGTATTGGCCATAACCAGAGTCCATTCCCATATCACTATCAAGAGAGGTATCAAAAATATCAATAGGAAAAATTTTCCTTCCCAAAGTGCCCCGGCCATACCTTATCTTTGCTTTCAATCCTAGCATAAACTTTGCAAGCTTCTTTTCTTTGATATCCATTGCCTCCTCAACAGTCATGGCCTGGCCTCTCAGTCGGGAGCTACATCTGGTAACAACTGATATGGACCCCTGACATTCTTCCTTCAAGATGGAAGTACTTTGATCACGTTTTTGAACATTATCATGAGACCTTTGCACATTATCCCTAGTAGACCTTCACAGAGATGACGGTGAAGCAGTCGACCTACTCATCTTGTATCAATATACGAAACTACTAACTTACACCAGAGTAAACACCACCTTCTACACAAGCACAAATAATTTAGACTCCTCATTGTAATGGTGAAAATGACGAGCCCTCATCCACATTTATTGAGCGAACTGATGATGTTGATCATCAATGCTCAATAAAACAATAGTGAGCAAGTGATTATTTATTTGTGTCCACTTCACCACTGCTAATTTCCTAGGTACATGGAAATTTGTATATCATTCATCATTATTGCGGGGAAATAGCTCTTCACATGCACATAGATCAAATTGATATCCTCTGAAGAGAATATGCCGTTAATGCTCGCTCTTTGTAGAGCCCAAACAACCATCACATGGTCAATTCTTCTTTTTGAAAGTGAGTCGTTGATTTATCGACGAGATGGTCCTTTGAATGACTTAGATTGAGTCAATGATGTTTGAAAACTCCACACTATCGCACACCAAATCCATTGGCCAATGATGCCCATCCCAATCAAAAAACATGTCCACCACCCGCGAGTCCTGCCCAGCCCCCTCACGTCGCCAGCAGAGTCCATGTGTCACCATCGCATGAACTGCACAAAGCATTAGGTAGCAACAATTAAGACCATGCACAACACACGTGCTACAACCTAGATTAAGACCGGGTGGTATGTCGAAGCCATCGATCCACTACCTCGGGAGATCAAGCCTGATAGTGGGGATTAGGTCCCACATAAGATAGAAGACGTGTAGCACACACCGTGTGATCCTTCAGAATTACATTTTTTAAATGTTGCGCGATGTGCATGCAAGGCTAGGAACTTGGTCATTTCATCCAACAACTCAAATTTTCTACACATGTAGACACTATTAGCTATAAAAGGGGCTCGACTAGGGTGATAGAGTCATGACCCTTTAAGATAGATAATTTAAAGACTTAAGATTTAAGTCTTTTAGAAAGCGAAATATTTTGGCCCAACTTTGGAATATTAAAAAAATTGAGAGACACCCAATGACCAGGGAGCTTAGGCAGAGGGGCCGGTAAAGACAACAGGCACTATGACATAGGTTGTAACTAGGACAACCGGCAACCTAGTGAAGCAGGTCAATGCAAAAATATAACACAAGGGTTTAAGGCTATTTAAAAACTTTGAACAAGGGTATTAGACCTCAAAATTATAGGCCAAACCTATTAAGCATAGAAGCAAAAGACCAATTTAAGCATGGAACCAGCTTAAAATATGCAAAATTTTAAAAGCTCTACTAGTCCCTATCAATATCCTTTCTCAATTGTTCTCTCTGTAATCTCAGGTAGTAATCTAACCACATTTATCTTGTGAAACCTTATTTCCTTTGTTTGAACCTTAACATTAGACACTTCATTACGCCAAAGCATACAATTTCAATCAAAAAAATATTTTTACCATTTATCCTTTCTCCAAGAATCTTAATTTGAACTTCTAATTCTATTGTAATTTTTCATCTTATCAAACAAAGAAAATCTACTCCTTATGAATATCAACTAGACTGTAGGTTTGTCGAAGTCAATCTTATAATAGAATAAGAATCAAACCCATGACCAATCAGACCATCAAAAACACAATTAAACAATTTCCAAAACCACTCTATACTTAATCACCATCTAACTAGGCGAAAACAATAACACCAGAGGCCAAAGCCATGCAAGGAGTCTGCAATGGAAATCATAATGCACAAACCTTCAAATTAGCCTGCCATGAATCTGCCAACTCCAAAAATTTGTATAGTCATGTCTCCGTCCTTAATTCAAAAAATAGAAAAGACGTTACCCTAATGGGCTTCCATCAAACTTATGCGCTTCATCAATTTGGTGCAAACAGGTCAATGTGTGGCATCCAACATGAAACGAAATCAGACACAATGTAATTTGATATTTATGCCCTTTTACAAAGCTCTATATAGATAGCAAAATGATACAAATTATATTTGAATGGCCATAAAAATGAAAGCTCAAAAAACTGAATTGAATACCTTAAATATTTTTTAAATATGCCTCTTCAAACTATCTCTTGCTCCTTCATTTCAACTTGCAAAAGGATTTAAATGTTATTTGATACAGTGCCAACAAAGAATTCTCCAACCAAATGTGCCAATAGAAAATGCTATTCCCTTCATGTCCACTTTATGCCATTTCTTCCTCTAGATTTTGATGAACATATCAACATATTTTCGTCACCAATCATAGTAGCGGATCCATGTGCTACTTCCATTCCTAGATTAAGGAAATCAAAGTTTGAATTCCCATTGCTCATTTCTAAGAAGAGAAACTAATAGCTTATGGTGTCACCAACATCATTTTAGCGATGATAAACACTATATTTTCTCATATGTATTATAAAACTAGGATCACTCTTGTTAAGAACTAAGAATGCTCAATCTACAGAGTGGATCCTAACTAGGCAAAGAAGTCACATCTCTGATCTTTCAATGGCTCTGATACCAACTGTTGGCAAATACGAAGGATAAGTATAAACATTGATTGTATTATTTGATGATTACATCTACATTTATAGAGTGGTACAAAGGAAGCAGTCGGACGAAGGCGGTTGAGTAACTGTACAACCAGTTACAATGTAATATGCCAACATATGAAAGGGGGGATGCGATTATTACCAACATATTTGAAGATGATGCAATTAAGAAAGAGCACTCTAAAATTTACCTACTTCCCTTCATGTATGATTCTAAACCTTAACAACTCGGGGTGTTATTTAAATAAGTGTTTTTGGTGAGAAATATTCTGTGTAGTCCTGGATGACACGTTAGAAGTCTTGGTAGACTTCTATCTATTCTATCTTTCAACAAGGACCATCCAAAAAATGCAAAGACAACTCTTATGCTAGATTTGCTCTGTTTTAGAATTTATTATATCTAGTTGCATTTCAATAATGGAAGGTACTAATAGCTAGAAGATGAAGAAGATGAATATTACTTTGATAATCCCTTAATGAATGCAACTTGTGTGTTAATTGGTTTCCAAAAGGGCTAAGAAAAGATTAGTTATACAAGAGAAAGAAGTGGAAAGTGACTATATATGAAATAAGTATCTATACTTAAATTATTGTAGATAGGACCTTGAAAAGAGTTGTACAAGTATAAAAGTGAAGTGACTATATATGAAATAAGCATATGCACTTAAATTATTGTAGAGAGGATTTCAAAACAAAAATGCTCTTTAGAGCTTAGTTCTATTTTGTTATACACTTACAAGTTAAGTCAGAGTTTTCCAATTATTAATGAAAATATTTAAGGCAAATTTAATTGAATTGAAATTAATAAAATCATGTTTTCTCTATATCAGTTGTTTGATTTTTCTAGCAAAAAAATATGAAAAATATAATTTATTTTTTTAGGTTTTCTCCATTCAATATAAATACTAAAAATAACTTTTGCGTGTCCATTAAGGTTGAAATTAAAAACAAGCTAGGAGAGGGTTTAAGACTGTTTGTAGTGATGGGATTACAAACTTATTGCAGGAGAGGGTTTAAGATGGTTTGTAGTGATGGGATTACAAACTGATTTCAGCAATACAACATCAATGAGGATTTGTAGTATACAACTTTACACTCTTTGTCATTGTTGTTATATTGCACTACAACTCGCATATTTTAGAAATCAAATCCATGTGTTTTGAACAAGATATCCATCTAAATGAGGGCCTATTTGTGAGGCTTGGAATTTGTTTTCCCTATGAACAACAAATTATTTAGCTTTAGCGTTACCTAAATTATAATTTATTGAAAAATCTCAAATATTTTGTAAGTACATGATTTAGGTCTTTCAAAGATTTCAATTTCTAGTAAATTAAAAAAAATTAAAATTTGTTAAA
The DNA here is from genome assembly GCA_007115665.2 of Sequoiadendron giganteum. Taxonomy (NCBI): domain Eukaryota; kingdom Viridiplantae; phylum Streptophyta; class Pinopsida; order Cupressales; family Cupressaceae; genus Sequoiadendron; species Sequoiadendron giganteum. The sequence continues at coordinate 28,437,425 of CM021105.1, read as the reverse complement.
TATCTATAATTGAGTATTACAATGTTAAGGCATGTCTAAAGGATGTTAGACATCATTGTTGTCATCATCATCATATATATCTATTCATCTCTCTCCTCTCCATCTCCCTGTAAATGGATGCATAGTTGATTTGAAGCTATCATTCTCCTTTGAGATCTATGTTGCACAAACAATATAATTTTCTAAATGACCTACCAATTGACTTCATGTATTGCACAAATTTATGCAAAAAAAATAGACCAAAAATTATAATAATTGACCTTCCAAACCTCTTCAATACCAAAATGTGATTGTTAGTATAATATAATTTTAAATTTAAATAATTTCACAAAATGAATTATATAATTTTTAATTCGCTTAGAAGATAAATCAACCCCCAAATTTGACCCTAAAGACGAAACCTATTTCCTAGATAAGCTCCGGCGCATCATTTTAAACCAGAGTCAAACTCAAGGGAAGCCCAGGGAAATGGCAACGTCTACCCAGCCCCAGAAATGCACCCAGCATGGATGTATGGGCATGGACGCCATCCGTCTCATTTCTCTCGTTCCGTGCAAACTGTTGTTTCATAATGTATATATATCAAAATAGTTAGAAAAGTTCATCATGTATATACATCAAAACATTTAGAAAAGTACGAATGACAGTTTCCGTTGACAGCTTCCATTTTATTTTTATTTCGTTGTTAGTTCTTCCCGTAAGCAGCATAACCGTGCAATGCAAAGTAACTCAAAAAATTTACTATTTTAAATTATTTTATTATTTTTACTTTGAATAGTAAAAAAAAAAAAAATTCTATCTTTAAATTTAGTTTTTATAATTTTTTTTCAATGGTTAGATTTAAATCAAGTATAATTTGTAAATTATTTAACACATTCTATTATAAATATTATTAAATATAAATTAAAAAAATTAAAATTAAAATTTGTTTATATTTTTATTGTTTACAGTTAAAATTTATTTGAACATATTTATACAATGTTAAATTTTAAGTATTAAGTTTAAACTATATTTAAATAAAAAATTTAAATATAAATAATAATATATTAAATGTTTAAATATATAACTATTTTTAAGTTTAGACAATAAAAAATTATATTGTTTAAGTCCTCAAATTATATTTAGTGTTTTTGTTTTATAAATTATTTATACATTTATTAAAATATTACATTTTGTTTAGTCATATTTTAAGAATTGTTTAAACTTGATATTTATAATTATTTTAATTAACATTTAGTGATTATTGATCTTTCACCCGCTGTGCAAACTCTGTCTTCCGTAAGCTGTCCTCTCAACCGGCCATGCTCTAATAAAATAGAATGCCTCACCATATATATTTTTATTTGTATTAATTTAGATTATATATTTTTAAATTATATTAATTTAATTATAATAAATAATAAAATAATAAATATTTATTATATTATAGTATAAATATATTAAAATGTTCTTTAAAATAAAAACATACAAAATAAATATATTAAAAATAAATCTACAATTATTTAATCTTTTATTTTTTTAAACAATTTTGAAAATATATGTTATGCATTTTTTAATTTATGATCATCATAAATTTTCTATATAATTTAATAGATTTTGATAAATATATTTTTAATTTAATAATTTGTTCCTTATCTAACCTCCATACACTTGTATCTTACATATACTACACAAATCTATTAACAATATCATAACTTATAAAAGAATGAAAGAAAAAATTTCAAACATAATTTTGTAAATAATAGAATTAAAAAGTAAATATTATTTATATATTGAAAAATTTATTTAATATATAAATTAATGTATTGTCTAATTTGTTGTAGGTATAAACACCTATTAAGTTTAAATTTATAATTATAAAAAAATTGAAATTAAAACACTATTACTAATGAATAATGTTTTGAATTATATCAACTCATATAAGATCTTCCTTCTTTAGATCTTCACATTCCTTTTCACTTTGACATTTGAAAAACATTCTTAATATCTTTTTGAAATTAAAGGATAACAAATGTTGAGAAATTCTTTAACATGTAGAGTTCTAAAAACATATAAATATAAATTTATTATTATCATTATCTTTCATAATTATTTAGAATTTTATTATTTTTTATAATCATGTCTTAGATTTCCTATCATTAATCATTAAGTTGGACTCCTTTTTTTAATATCATTCTCTCTCTTTTTTTTTTAATCATCATTTTTATTATTGAGCATATTTTAAGAATGGTTAATATTTTTTTATTTTTTTTTATTTCCTTCTTTTTTTATTATGCTCTTTGTTTTCATTATATTGAATTTGATTTCTATTTGACTTTATTATTGTTATTTCAACATTTAGAGTTTTATTTTATGTTATTTTTTTATTCTGTATTCTCATTATGTGTAAGTTCTACAATGTTTTCTCATTATCACAATGAATCACAAAAGTTGATAAAAACATTTATTCAATTAAACCTTTCTTTTTTCTCTCTCATTTACTATTATAAATTGTAGACATGTATCTTTCATAAATAATATAATAAAAATAAAAATATTGATAAATTAATTGTATAAAATAATAAAATCTATATATTTAAAACCGATTTCTAATTCAAAAATATTTATTTTCACATCTTGAAATGACTATTAAAAATAATTTTAGTCCTTATACTTTTACCTTTAATCTGTTTCTTTTATTTTAATTTAAAATTTATCTTTTTCTATTATTCGACTTGTTCTAATTATTATTCAATTAAAACTATATATGATAAAAATGAGACATTCTATTTTATTAAAAGATATTCTTTAGACAAGATGCAATCAATTTCATTATACTTAAAAATAATATAAAATATCACAATGAAATTTATATTTCACATCATTCAAATTAATTTATAATATGAAAGAGGGCACATGACTATAAACATCAAAGAAATTAAATTGAATGTTTTTCAAATGTCAAAGTGAAAAAGAATGTGAAGATCTAAAGAAGGAAGATCTTATATGAGTTGATATAATTCAAAACATTATTCATTAGTAATAGTGTTTTAATTTTAATTTTAATTTTTTAATAATTATAAATTCAAACTTAATACATGTTTATACTGCAACAAATTAGACAATACATTAATTTATATATTAAATAAATTTTTCAATATATAAACAATATTTACTTTTTAATTCTATTATTTAAAAAAGATTATGTTTGAAATTCATTCTTTTATAAATTATGATATTGTTAATAGATTTGTGTAGAATATGTAAGATACAAGTGTATGAAGGTTAGATAAGAAACAAACTATTAGATGGAAAATATGTTTATCAAAATCTATTAAATTATATAGAAAATTTATGATGATCATAAATTAAAAACACATAACATATATTTTCAAAATTGTTTTAAAAATAAAAGATTAAATAATTATAGATTTATTTTCAATATATTTATTCTATAATATAAAATATAATTATTATAATTAAATTAATATAATTAAAACATATATAATTTAAATTAATACAATTAAAAATATATATGATAAAAATGAGACATTCCATTTTATTAAAAGATATTCTTTACATAAAGATGTAATAAATTTGAAAAGGAAAATAAATCTCATTATATTTAAAAATAATATAAAATATTACAATGACAAGCCACATGACTATAAATGAACATCAAAGAATTTAAATTTTACATAGTTGAAATACTTTATGAATTAGAGCATGGTCCATTGAGAGGACAGCTTACGGAGGACAGAGTTTGAACGACGGACAAAAGAGGCGAAAAAAATGAGGCAGCCGCATCCATGCCCCAGTGCATTCCTGGGGCTGGGTAGCCACTGCCCAGGGAAATCATGGTGGATAGCATTATTCACTACCCACCGTTCGAAAATATAGAATTTCTAAAGCTGGGTACGCAGTGCCCAAAGACATTTTCGTATCCAACCATATTGCACGATGTACCAAATGGCAACAATACAGCTGGTATACTAACTGCATTTGCCAGAAGAATTGCTTTAAAGTTGCTCAACAAGTTGTTATACGGAACCTTAACGAGATAGTTTGAGTACAGAGCTTAGTTTACTGCACGCCTTGGCTTTGTGATTCATTATTATTAGAAAATTAGATGGTATGATTATTATTTGGGGAGTCCTAAAATTAGAGAGCCTGCATATGAGAAGCCTCTCCGTCATTATATCCAAGTTTCTTGGCCTTTCGCATTAATTTTCCCAGTTACAGATAAATTCTTACTCTTTAACATTGTATGTTTCAGTTCTGAATATTTTAACCACGGTAATTGAAGGTTTAGCGGAATGGGTAAAATGGGCCTCGTGAATTTTCCAGTTGACCTTTTCTGTTCACAGATTTTAACGAGACTCCCTCTGAAAGAAGCCGTTCGCTTTTTTGCGGTTTCCCGAAAATGGTGTCAAGCGTGGATTCGATTACCCCATCTTAAGTTTTCTGATGAATTTTTCGATTCTATTGGTGCTACGCTTACAAAGATAAGGTCTGTGTCCAAATTGACTCATGAAAATATGGCTGCTATTTGTGCTACTCCTAGAAAGAAAAGGGCTGTGTCCAAGTTGACTAATGAAAATATGGCTGTAGACATAATTAACAAGATTATAAGTCAGTGTGTTGGCCTGAAAAATTTTGATCTTTACAATTGTGACAGGTGTGAAAGTAACATTCACAAGTGGCTTATGTGGATTTCTTTATCTGGTGTGAAGTGCATAGATTTGAAAAGTAGTGTTATTCTGAAGGATGTTTCAGAGTCTCTCTTTCAATGTGCAACCCTTACGTCTCTGTCTCTCAAGAATTTTAAGATGAGAAAGATGCCTGCACAATTTAAGGGTTTCCCTCAACTTGAAACCTGTTATCTTGATCACGTTGAGCTAAGTGAGCAGGCAATAGAGGTGATTTTAGAATCATGCCGCCTTCTTCAAAGTTTGACAGTATCCCAATGCGGATTGCCTTCAAATATGAGAATAATTTCAGTCAGTCTTAAGTATCTCGCTCTTATTGAACCGAGTCCTTTCTCGTCAATGGAAGTAAATTGCACAAGATTAGAAAGCATTAAAGTCATTGAACACAATAGTTTTCCTATATGTGTCCGTTTGGAAGCCGACTTTGGACCACTTCAGCATTTTGCAACACTAAAATCGTTGAGGAAAATTACCTATTTCGATATTACGAGCTTTCTTAAGGTTTTACAAATCTTTCCTCACGTGGAAGAGTTGTGCATTTACAACTCTCCCATTTTGGCATTATATTTAAAGGTAAGGATTCTGGTCTTTTAATCTGCATCAAAACTTTCGTTTCCAATCATTTGAAATCAAAATTGAATGACATTTTGGAAAACAGTAGTTCACAATTTTGAATTTCTATTTAAAGGAAAATGTTAAAATGATAATAATAATTTCCCGTATCTCTCTTTGCTGATTGATTTTTTTGATTTTCCAAAACTATACACCTATCGTTTAATAAGAGGATTCAAATCCCAACTTCTACCAAGCTTTCCCTTGTAGCATAGGTAACCCGGTTCAAGGGCCTTTTCACCAAGATTTTCCAAAACACTTGACAAACTCAGGGATGATTAAGATACCCATTTGTAAGTTATAAAACATAGGTAAACCCCAACATCAACTCCTTTGGACCAACATTGACTTCCAATAGACCCACCTTGGAAAAGGCTATTCAATTAGCCTAATTTACAAAGAGAGTACCTTTTAAACACTACATATTCACTCAAAATCCTCAAATAGAAGTATTTTATGTGTCAAAACTTCCAATTTCCTGATTTATTTCCAAGTCCAAGACCTCTAAACCCCCAATACACCAAACCCTCAATTTCAAGCAAAATACTTGGGGTTTCAATGAAACTCCTATCTCTTAGACCTACCAAACCCATACAAAGCACCAAACACACTTACCAGACCTTGCACATGGTGAATAATATATTACATGGAAATTCCTTCCCACATTTTGTCAAAATGCCACTTGAAGCCCTAATTTTCACCATGAAAAGACGCTACTACAGTCTTAGAACATCATCCCAAACACCTAACCTTCACCCCACAACATTCTAAATAGGTTAGCCATGTATTTTAAAAGTTAGAGGACCCATCCCACAAGTTACATTAGGCAAAAAAAGAGTAATGGGTTGAATTACATAATGAAACCCCTCAATCTAAGAACACTGTGAAAGTAGGTAGCAGCAGTAAAAACAATATAACTTTCGCTATACAAAGAGTTAGAACCTCTAAATAGATGAAAATGAAAGCTAATTCATTAATCTACAACATCCAACTATTTTCATATCATCTTAGAGTCTGTACAAGCCATACAACAACAAGAAAAGTGAGAGAAATGAGTAAATTTCTAGAAAATAACGTTTTCTTGATTTAAAAAATGGGGTACAAATCAAGCAACAACGCCTCATTTGAGGAATTGAAGGTTATTAAACTTATTTTGATTTTATTCCAAATCCCTCTCTCTCTACAAATTTTGCATCTTTTAGCAACTTTTCTGACCACATTTAGCCAAATTGCAACCTATGACACAATTGAACTCCCTTAGCTCCAAATACATTATAAAATGGTCTAATTGACCTTACTGGACACAATATACTCAACATTAACTAAAATCCTAGAATTTGACCATGCTCACTAAATATGACATTTTTGACAAAATTGAGCTTACAAGGTGCTCCTGCACCAGAGGCCTGGAACTTTGATTTTGAAGTTGTGGACCTTTTGACTAGCATTATTGAACTTGAACTTTATAAAGGTCATGATGAACAATTCACAGATTAGAGTTTCTAGTAATATTGAGTTTATTTCATTATGTTAGGAGTGACTGTTGTATGAATATAATATTTTGAGCAATAGACTTACATATGGTGGGTTTTTTTAAAATCTTCCAAAGGTTTAGAATGGTAGTCATCTTGAAAAGCATAGCTTGTTATTTATGGATGATCTTTGTTTTGTTTTAGATGTGAATTGGTCAATTTAGCAATGAATTGAGGTTTTTGAGATTGAAGATTGTTTGAAACTGATCTAATTAAATGATTGTTGAAGGTTTTGTCTCCCTGCTATGTATCATTGACCTAGGGTATAAGTTGTTGCCATCTAAATGAAAACTAGAGACTCGTGTGTTTATTTTTCTCAAAACCAAATTTTTGATTGTCAACGAAGTCATGAAGAATATGAATTCAAAGAAGGGTTTGTGATGCTCTATCTTATAATTATTCACTATTTCTTTGGCAATGAGGTAACTTAGAAAGACAATAAGCATTCTCAATTGCACAAAATTTCCCATTTTTTAATTTATTAGAAAGGTAAATGGTATGAATGAATGGAAACTTGCATTAACAACTATGTCAACTCACTTGAATTTATCTAAGCACATGTTCAATGAAGGTGAATTTTTTATGGAACAAAAAAATTAATGGACACTTGCACTAAAATTGATGAAAGCTATTAGGTATTCCAAATTAGATGAAAATAAAAGTTTTCCAAATTAGTTGAAAAAGAATAAAATACAGTGAATTCCACTAGCCATGCTAGAAATGGACTACCATAAGCAATGCAAATAGAATTCATGTACATTTATGTTAAGTAAATGTCATGTTTTTAATTTTTTTGTTCTTCAAACTCATAAAAATTGAACTTTTTTATGCAAATCCCATCTAATTCAATGCTGAATTCTATGTCCAATTGTTATGATTAATAAAATCATTAAGGAAATTTAGTTTTTATTGTCAAAACCAAACAAATATACTAAATATAAACATTTTAATTTACCAAAATGAATATATTACCTCAGATAATGTAAAATGGTGTAGAAACTTCAAAATGTCTTCTTCTACATTGTCTACCATGCAGATTGGTGGTGAAAAGGTGATGGATCAAGCATAGATTGGTACAATATGAAGTCAACTGCATAAAAAAAGGCGTTTCTGACTCAGATAAAGCGTTGAACAAGGCAAATACACAAGAATGTGGGCCTGAATTATGAGATCAAGCCTTATTTTACCATTTCAAGGTAAAACACATTTGGCGCTTGCCAAATATGTTGTTTTGAAAAGGAGAGACCTGAGAGAGAGGGAGAGAGACAAAGTGGGAGAGAGATAGAGGGAGTGAGAGAGAGAAAGGGTGGGAGGGAGACACCTAAGAGAAGGAGAGGGAGTCAAAGTGGGAGACAGGGGGTGGGAAGGAGAGACCTAAGAAAGTAGGGTGGGAGGTAAGTGAGGCCTGACAAAGAGGGAGTCAAAGTAGGAGAGAGGGGGTGGGAAGGAGAGACCTAAGAAAGTAGGGTGGGAGGTAAGTGAGGCCTGACAGAGATGGATTGTGAGAGAGGGCATTGGAGTGACTAATTAGTGTAGGTAGCATGGGAGAAAGTGAGACCCAAGAGAGATAGACTTGAGAGGAAAATAATTTATGTAATTATATCGTCGGGGGGGAAGATCTAAGAGAGGGGGGGTAGGAGGGAGAGACTTGAGAGAGAGAGG
>CM021105.1:27918294-28428831 GCA_007115665.2 Sequoiadendron giganteum | reverse complement strand
GAAACCGTGATAGTGTAAACCTCTCTCTTAGCTATCTAAATATATAATTCTTTTTTCATTTTGATTTAGTTAAGGTTTTGATCCATGGCTTCTATTGTAAATGCCTTAATTTTTGGTCAAAAACCAACATGTGCTAGGTTTAGGATAGATTTTTACATGTTCATCGAAACATGAAAAAAATTACATTTTTTGAAACTAGACTCCATTGTACACATGATGAAAAATAAATATATCAATTTTTGATTAGTTTGCAAAAAAATTGGGGGGGAGCACGCTCAAATTTTAGCTTTCCAAGATGTATCCACTTTGAAAATTCATAAAATAATATATATTCATTAAAAAAATTATCCGAAATAAGGAGGATAAACTACATGGTGTTAGCTAATTTCTCACCGTTGGGATTTTTGAAATTTTAAAAAAAAATTAATCAAAAAGGGGGGAGCCCTAGGGCGCTATGCTATTTTTTTTTATAAAAACAGGACCTGTTTTGGGCCCCGCCCTTTTTGAGACCCTTAATCTTCATTAATTTCAAAAAAAAATAGTAGCTTAGAAACTAGACTCGGAGCACTTCAACTTTTGTTCTTGCCGCATCTTCAAATTTTGAGCGTAACTACATTTTCTCGTGCAAATCAGATTTTGCTGATTTCAGAAAAAAACAATGGCATCTTAAGAGCCAAAATTGTGCCACAGATTGGTGCACTTACCCATAGGAATCTATGTTCAACCTTTTACAATGTGTGATCTTGAATGTGGAGTGAGCTTGAAGACCTACAAAAATCCCTAGTTTGTTGTCCAAAAGCTTCAAATTTTGTTGTGGAAGAGAGATGAATCTTCTTGAGGAAGATGTTTTTCACTTGATTCTTGAAGTTGGATGTGAAAAATGACCAAGAGAGAGTGGAAAAATGACCTAAAAACAAGTATTTATAAGCAAAAAGACCTAATTGTCGGTAATTTTGACCTAAGAGGCTGACACCCATCAAGAATTTTTGGCCAAATATATATTTTCCTGCTTAAAAATGCAAAAATCCTCAAAAAGGACTAGGTCACCAACTTGGGCGACCTAGTCCCACTAAGGGATTTTGAAGTGGGATTAGTGATTTTTGAATAATTTTGATGTTGTTTTTCGGGGGTTGAATGATTCCTTAGGTATAATAGGCCTCAAAGTCAAAAATAAAGAACCTTAGGGGCCTATAAATGTTATTTTAGGGTGATAATTGATGAAACGAGACCTAAAGTAGGATCAAAATGGGCACAAAATTATCATTTTCTTCAAAGGTATACAATTTTTGGTGATACAAATAGTAAGAAATTTATCATAGTCTAAGAAGTGAGTAGTGTGAAAAAATGCCTTGAAGAAATGTGGTTGCATGGTGATGGAATGTCATTCCATCACCATGAGACCACATTTCTTTGATGCATTTTTTCAAACAACTCACTTCCTAAAGAATAGAAACCAATCCTTTAGCCAAAATTCCCATCCAAATTATTTTCAAGGTCCTCATTCTCATCCTCAATTTACCAATCCATGGAACCTTCCACCTTTTATTCCACATTTTCATGTCCCCACCCCTCCCTCTTCATGTCATGATCGCCCTCCATCTCATAACCAAGACCACACTATACCATCCACCGCATCCCAACATAATACCATAGAGAAGGAAATGAATTGTTTTTAAAAATGCTTCAAAGAAATGCGACCTCATGGTGATGGAATGCCATGACACATTTGCTTGTAATAGTGCATTCCATCACCATGAGACCTCATTTATTTGAAGCATTTTTTCAAACAGTTCACTACCTTCTCTATGCTACCACAATTATCATACATTTCTATGAAAGAATTTTATCAAACGGTTCATTGCCTTGCTACTATGGATAAAAGCCTAAAAACAAGTGCTTTTGAACAAGCTATGGATAGGGACAATAGTAAGCATGATAGTCAGAAATATATAGTTTAATAAGTATTAAAAAAATTGTTCATTATCTCATACATTATAATCCATGACGTGGATCACTATTGTATCTTTCGTGATTGAATAATCTTTTATTTTATTTTCAAATGTTGGAAGCAGATACATTTCCAAATGTTCATTGGGCAATGGAGCTTGGTGTTTCATCTGCTATAGACTTCTCAATGGCTCTCGTGGAGGTATGAAGCAGATTACTAAATTTCAATTTATAGTTGTTTGTTAGTGAAAAATCAAACCATTATTGATTCATAGTTTAATTTCTCTTTAGATGGTTTCTACAGGGCCTCATCATGCCTTAGCATCAGCACGCAAACCTTTCCCTGAAGGAGAGTGATCATCTAGTGGCGGTAAGTGATTATTTTGTTAAATATATTATTTTTATAATGTAATTTCTATATATTAATGTCTTTACTTGTTATTGTAACAAATACAGCTTGACTAGGATCTAAACCCTGGGAGGAGCACTAGGAGCACTCTTTGACCTCAAAATAAATGAGTGATAGACTTATCACCATCCGATCGACAAGCAAAGGGCAAGAATTTGTTTTAAGAGCATGGAGAGCAATGACTTTTGATTCCAGAGCCCTTTGTTTCAACATATGACTATATGGCATTTTTATACATATTTTGTATTGGATATATTTGGCATTATATGCCTATATGACATTCTCATAAGCTTGTATGGCTATTTTGTATATATTTTATACTTATATCGACATATATTGATATATGCCTACATGGCTATTCGGTTAATATGAATCGTTTTTATCGATGGTGTCCATATTTGCATTATAAATCCATGGTTCAATAGATATGAGTTATGTGTATTCAACTGTATACTTTACAAACTACGTGTATACTTTGTGACTTATGTGTATTCCAATGTATACTTTGCGACTTACGTGTTTTCATGTGTATACCTTGTATTCATTCATATACTTTTTATTAATTTGTGTATACTATGTATTCTTATGTATACTTCAAAGCTTATGTGCATTTGAGTACTTGCGCTTCCCTTATTCACATGTATGATTGACTTATTCACATGTATACTTATTAATTGGTTAGCCCTAGCATTGATCATTTTTGTCCTTCATGGTTTGTCTTGAATATCTATTGATTGATGCTAAACAACTTTATTAGTTGATGCTAAACAACTTCAATATTTGTAGGAATGCTAGTAGAGTTACAAATTACAAAATTGCAAAAATTGAAAAGAACAAATTAACTATAAATAAATGAACTAATAACTAACTTGATAATTGATTAAGTTTGAGTTTATAATATATATAAAGAGATGAGCCTTCTAAAATGGCAACTGCAAACTAGAAAATAGGAAAAGCATTCCCAATACTTTGAAAGCAATAATCCACCCAAAATTGCAATGGGAGATAAGGCAAATGAACCCACACATACATAATTGAATAAAGAATAGTTCACCCTTCACATCTTGGTGAAACCATTGCCAAACTTAGAGATCTTAAAGATAAAGAAGAATTATGATCTATATAATATAGAATTAGTACCCACTTTGATGACTACAAAATTTTCAACCATGGGCTTATCATTCTTTTTCAAATTTGGTAATAAGGCTTATTTAAGATCTTTGAGCAATGTATTTCCTAATGCGCCCTTGTTCTTACATATCTCAATTCAGTTTAATTCAAAGAGTTCCTTCAAATGCTTTATCTAAAAGCAAAAAACACATTTTCAATTGATATTCCATGAGATGTTTCATAAAAAGATTCCAGTATATTTAATCTTTCCAAAACCCATGACCAATTAGACCATCAAAAACACAATTAAACAATTTCCAAAACCACTCTATACTTAATCAACATCTAGCTAGGCGAAAACAATAACACCAGGGGCCAAAGCCATGCAAGGAGTCTGCAATGGAAAATCATAATGCACAAACCTTCAAATCAGCCTACCATGAATCTTAAACATGAATCTGCCAACTCCAAAAATCTGTATAGTCATGTCTCCATCCTTAATTCAAAAAATAGAAAAGACGTTACCCTAATGGGCTTCCATCAAACTTATGCGCTTCATCAATTTGGTGCAAATAGGTCAATGTGTGGCATCCAACATGAAACGAAATTAGACCCAATGTAATTTGATATTTATGCCCTTTTACAAAGCTCTATATAGATAGCAAAATGATACAAATTATATTTGAATGGCCACAAAAATGAAAGCTCAAGAAACTAAATTGAATACCTTTAAATATTTTTTAAATATGCCCCTTCAAACTATCACTTGCTCCTTCATTTCAACTTGCAAAAGGATTTAAATGTTATTTAAAGATGAAGAAGATGAATATTACTTTGATAATCCCTTAATGAATGCAACTTGTGTGTTAATGGTTTCCAAAAGGGCTAAGAAAAGATTAGTTATACAAGAAAAAGAAGTGCAAAGTGATTATATATGAAATAAGTATCTATACTTAAATTATTGTAGATAGGACCTTGAAAAGAGTTGTACAAGTACAAAAGTGGAGTGACTATATATGAAATAAGCATATGCACTTAAATTATTGTAGATAGGACTTCAAAACATAAAATGCTCTTTAGAGCTTAATTCTATTTTGTTATGCACTTATAGTTAAGTCAGAGTTTTCCAATTATTAATGAAAATATTCAAGGAAAATTTAATTGAATCCCCCAAAACTCATTTCGTAGTTGTTAAATAAATCTGTACAATTTGAATGGAGATGAATTTATTGTTTATTGTTTGATTAGAATTGAGAGTTGAATTGAAATTAATAAAATCATGTTTTTTCTATATCAGTTGTTTGATTTTTCTAGCAAAAAATATGAAAAAATATAATATCTTTATTTTAGGCTTTCTCCATTCGATATAAATACTAAAAATAACTTTTGTGTGTTCATTAAGGTTGAAATTGAAAACAAGCTAGGAGAGGGTTTAAGACGGTTTGTAGTGATGGGATTACAAACTAATTTTGGCAACACTGTAGTATTTCAGTGCTTTTTGCAAGCCCAACTTTACACTCTTTGTCATTTGTTGTTATAGTTTAATGCAACCCAAATCCAATCCAATCCAATCCATGTGATTTGAACAAGATATCCATCTAAACGAGGGCCTATTTGTGAGGCTTGGAATTTGTTTGCCCTATGAACAACAAATTATTTAGCTTTAGTGAACCTAAATTATAATTTATTGAAAAATCTCAAATATTTTGTAAGTACATGATTTAGGTCTTTCAAAGATTTCAATTTCTAGTAAACTAAAAATAATTAACATTTGCTAAATATCTATAATTGAGTATTGCAGTGTTGAGGCATGTCTAAAGAATGTTAGGCATCATTATTGTCATCATCATATATATATCTATCCATCCCTCTCCTCTCCATCTCCTTGTAAATGGATGCATAGTTGATTTGAAGTTATCATTCTCCTTTGAGATCTATGTTGCACAAACAATATAATTTTCTAAATGATCTACCATTTGACTTCATGTATTGCACAAATTTATGCAAAAAAATAGACCAAAAATTATCATAATTGACCTTCCAAACCTCTTCAATACCAAGATGTGATTGTTAGTATAATATAATTTTAAATTTAAATAATTTCACAAAATAAATTATATAATTTTTAATTCTTTTTTTTAATTTTCTTAGAAGATAAATCAACCTCCAAATTTGACCCTAAAGACGAAACCTATTTCCTAAAGAAGCTCTGGCGCATCATTTTAAACAAGAGTCAAACTCAAGGGAAGCCCAGGGAAATCATGGTGGATAGCATTATTCACTACCTACCGTTCGAAAATATAGAATTTCTATTTAAAGGAAAATGTTAAAATGATAATAATAATTTCCCGTATCTCTCTTCGTTGTTTGATTTTTTTGATTTTCCAAAACTATACACCTATCGTTTAATAAGAAGAATCAAATCGTTCCAACAGATTTGTGTGCTTAGAGAAGAGGTTAATCATTTTGTTGTGCACATTTTAACGACTTGACCTTATTAAAACTAACAGCAATGCTTTTCATGCAGGATGTAGAGTCGACTTTACAACTAGCAAATTTGAAGACATTTATTGTGAATCTTGGGTTGTGTGATACAGATTATTCAGAACATCATCAAAAATATGATGTGGTTGTTTCATTGTGCTCTCGGATTTTGTATGGCTCTCTTCTGTTGCAAACAGTCATAATCGGCATGGATTACAGCTTAGAGACATTTGGGCCTGACGTGAATGATGCTACTCTTAAAATTGCAAACGTCTTCCTTAGTCTTCAGAGAGGTTTTCCAAAAACCAAAATTTCACTGTCAAGCAGGATAGTAAGTCGAGGTGGGCAATAAAGTTAACAATAGTTTAAGTGTTGTCAAAGTTTTGATTTTGGTAACAGTAAAGTCGTTTTGGTTTCGTAGAAGTGTAGGCAGCTTTATTCAAAGCAAAAAGATGTTCAGAATGGGAAGTTGTGAAAGTTGGTGTATTTTAACAGAATGTCGTTCTGTTCAACATCTCTCTTGTAGTGAGAGATGTTGTCATATGATCACCGTTTAGCACACATGTTTAATAGTTTGGCGTCTATATTAGAATTTTGTTTTCCTTGCGGAACATTTTCAAAGAATTATCTTGTGGGGATTAAAAAATATTCGTCATTTTTTTTCAACTCTTAAATTAAATTGTTGTATCGAGATTTGTTTTAATAGATTGGCATCTGTATACACAATTTTATTTTTCTTGTAAAAACAAATATCAATGAAGCATTTTCAAAGAATTATTTTATGGGATTAAACACATTCTTATAGGCAGTTTTAAAATTATAAATGAAGGTTTACTAATTTCTCAATTATTTTTTTATATTTAAAATTATTATTTTTCATTTTTGAATTAAGATTTGCAAATTGTAATAATTAAACCCATTTACAATAGTTAATGATAATGAATTTGTAAAAAAAATACCATTTTAAAAGATTTTTTCAAAGATAAAACAAAACCATTTAATAGGATGCACATTTCGAATGTTTCTTCCAAAACCTCACTGGATTGATTGTTAAGATAGACAGTTGACATTTTTACATTAGATATAACATAATCTTATTCTTTAGCTATATTATTTCTCTTATAAGTTTTTTTTATTTCTTATCAGCATTGGCTTTATTCTCCACACTAGATATATGTAGGGTTTTGCTAGGTTGTTATATAATTAACTTGTGATGGATCAATCTTTTGGGAGTATAAAAAATCGAGGACAACATCCTACAATAGTAAAAATGTTATTTAAAAAGATGCACAATACTAGATTACTTTTAGAGCACCAATTGAAGGTTGTTGATGCAAAATATATTTTATTCATTTACTTGATTTTCAAATTCTTTGTTTTATTAGAATAGATCCATTGAATGTCTGTAAACACAAAGATTTACCAACATGTCATGTAGCCTTGTGCTTAGTCAATTGTAGATGGGAAAGGTATGGTTGAATTTAAATTTAAAATTAGTGTAGAATAAGTCCTAGACCATGAGGATGACTTTGTCACTGCGAACTAATATTTGCGTAGAAAAGAAGTTAGATCACATTGGATAGCATAAGCATGGAAGTAATATAAATGGATAAGGAAAAATTATAAGGTGTGTGAACACAAGAAAGAGGATAATTAGTAGATGCATAGAAGGATGTATCATGAAGTAGGCCGATAATATAAGACATGAGACACAACTTTACACAAAATTATACTTTTATTTATTACATTTATGTATAAAACACCCCTTCAAACTAAATACAAAACTAAATTCAAAATGACATTACATCTCAATATCTCTCAAATTTACTTTGGATTTTTAAAATATTATAAAATAATATTAACACAAAGACTTCAGCTCATTTGCATTATTTTTTTGTTGGAAAGGCAGAATACAGAGACAAATAAAAACTATACGCACAGAAAACTACAGCTGCTTGTTTTTATTGATAGATAATTCGAGAGGCTGCTAAAAATATATTACAGCTAACAATAGAAAATAATTATGTAAACAACAGAAGAACTTAACTAATTTCTAATCTATTTCAGTTACAACTGAGAATTCTCATGCAAAACAAAACAAAACAGCAGTTTATATATTTCTAATTTTCTCCTCCGCATGCATGCAAATTGGGAGAAATTAGTGCATTCTAACAATTTTTCCAGTTACAGATAAATCCTTACTCTCTCACATTGTATGTTTCAGTTCTGAATATTTTCCCACTGCAATTAAAGGTTTAGCGAAAAGAATAGGGTAAAATGGATGTAATGAATTTTCCTGTCGACCTTTTCTGTTCACATATTTTAACGAGACTCCCTTTGAAAGAAGCCGTTCGCTTTTCTGCGGTTTCCCGAAAATGGTGTAGAGCGTGGACTCTGTTACCCCATCTCAAGTTTTCTGATGAATTTTTCGATTCTATTTGTGCTACTCCTACAAAGAGGAAGGCTGTGTCTAAACTGACTCGTCAAAATAAGGCTGTAGGCATAATTAACAAGATTATCCTTATTCACTGTCTTGGCCTGGAAACTTTTGAGCTTGACAATTGTGACAGGTGTGGAAGTAGCATTCATAAGTGGCTTCTGTGGATTTCTTTATCTGGTGTGAAATGCATAGATTTGGAAAGTAGAGGTATTCGGATGGAGGTTTCGAAGTCTCTTTTTTCATGTGTGACCCTTACATCTCTATCTCTCAAGAATTTTAAGATGACAGACGTGCCTGGCCCTGCCCTATTTAAGGGTTTCTCTCAACTTGAAACATGCTATCTTGAAAACGTTTGGCTAAGTGTGGAGGCATTTGAAGTGATTTTAAAATTATGTCGCCTTCTTCAAAGTTTGACGGTATCCGAATGCAATTTTCCTTCAAATTTGAGAATAATTTCTTTCAGTCTTAAGTCTCTCGCTCTTCTTGAATCGAGATGTCTCCTGTCAGCGGAAGTAAATTGCCCAAGAGTAGAACGCATTAAAGTCATTAACTGCTATGGCTTAGCAATGGAGAGCATATGTTTACCTGCATGTGTCCATTTGGAAACTAACTTTCGACTACTTGAGCATTTTGCAACAGTAAAATCGTTGAGGAAAATTACCTGTTTCGAGGATACATTGACTCTCCCTGTTGTCGATGTTCTACAAAGTTTTCCTCACTTGGAAGAGTTGTGCATTAACTCTCCCTGTTTTAAAACTTATTCAAAGGTAAGTATTTCTGTGCTTAGAGAAGGGGTTAATCTTGTGCAAATTTTGACCACTTTTAACTTACAGCAATGCTTTCCATGCAGGATGTAGAAGAGTCGACTCTGCAACTAGCAAATTTGAAGACTTTTATTTTGAATATTACAAAGTACGCAGCACATCATGAAAATTATGATGTGGCTGTTTCGTTGTGCTCTCGGGTTTTGAAAGGCGCTCCTCTGCTGAAAACAATCAGAATCTTCATGGATTACGGCTTACAGACATTTGGGTTTGATGGTGCTCTTCAAGTTGTAAACGATTTCCTTAGCCTTGCTAGGAGTTTTCCGGAGACCAAAATTTCCCTGTCAAAGTGGATGGAAGACTGGTAAGTCCAGGTGGGCGATAAAGTTGACAATACTTTAGCTGTTCTCAAAGTTCTGATTTTGGTAACAGTAAAATAATGTCTGCCGTTTTGGTTTCGTAGAAGTGTATGCAGCTTTATTCAAAGCAAAATTTGGTACAGTTCTCAAGAATGTCGTTCTCTATAACAGCTCTTGTATTGAGAGATGTTAAATCACCGTTCAAGACACAGCGTTTAATAGTTTGGCGTCTGCATAGAGAATAGAGAATTTGTTTTTCTTGTAAAGCTGAAATATCAATGGAACATTTTCAATTAAATTTTTGGCCTTCGCCTTAGGTAAAATTATAAATGAGGGTTTTTAACTTTTACTTTATTATTTTTCATTAAGATAAATTGTTGCTTAAATCTGTAATATTTTTTTAATTTAATAATTCAGTTTTTTAATAAAATTTGATTTAAATTGATTTAATATTTAATATTTATTTTTTATTATTTTTTAATAGAAATTAAAAGCACATCTATCATTTTATGTTTATGTTTGATTGTAATAATTAAATTTTTTATTATTTATAAAGAATAAAATGTAAATAAGCATCATTTATAAAATAGAATTCTTACTTTTTAAAGATAAAACAATATTACATATAATATTCTATGATATTATTATTTCATTTTACATTGATTTAGAATCATGGCATTCTAATGTGTAAATAAGGAAATGTATCCTTTTGGAAATCGAATTTCTACTACTTAAATCATTGAGAAGAATCATCTGCTCTAACACATATAAGAGTTGTAATTGAAAGAATTGAGCAGTCCCAACATTTTGTCCAAGTAAAAACTTAAATATTTAAATTTTCTATTTCTAACTTTTTTAAAACTAACACACCTCTATAGGTTGTTAAAGGAGATATTTAGTGTGATGCAATGTCTAATTTATTTCATCTAACAGAGACATGGAATTTAATGGTTTCATATATGTATTGGGATGGGAGGAAATGTGTTTTGGCACGTGAGGATACTAAGGGAGGGAGGTACTTTTTTAAGAGACAATGTTGGGAAAGTTCTTTCTAGGGATGACAAGAATAATTTAAAAATAAAGAAAATTTGTAAATATGATTTTTTTTTAATTACTTATATGATAATTATTCATTGTATTTATTATATAATTATAATATAAATATATTAAAGTTGAATTGAGAATGTACATGAGTTGACATGCAAATTAATAAATATATAGTTTTCATTGCTAATGTTTGTATATAACAAAAAGTCAAAAAGGCTACAACACACTTGTATTAAGGGTTTAAATTAGTATCTATATTGTAAGGAGATACAATAGTTACGAAAATAGAAAATTGTAAGTTAAATAATATATTAGAGTACTAATCATGAAATGGAATAAGACGTATCTTGTTTAATAATTTTTTTGGTGTAGAATAATTTACATAGGTATTTATTTAAAATTTGCAAAGCTATTAAAACTTCAAAATACATCAAATAACATATCTTGCCATTATCATATTTATTAATACAATTATTATTTAAATATCATCAAAAGTATATATCATATTAAAATTATAATTAACTTCATTATTACTATAATTTATAATATTAAATTATAAATTAATGTTAATAGTGTATATTAAATATATTTATAACTAATAATTGTAAGTTAACTATAATATATTAATTATATTATATAAGTTAATATTATTTATTTTATAGATTTCTTAACTTTTATATAAATTAAATATATAATTGAAATTTAACTTATTTTTGTAATTATGTATATATTGATTAGATAATTAAACTTATTCAATAAATTAATTATAATTATAATTTATTTTTTTCATAATATATAATATTAAAATTATATAAGTTAACTTACTTATTAATATAGTATAATAATGAAATTACAAATTAGTGTTAATAATATATATTAAGTATATTTATAATTAATAATTGTATGTTAATTATATATATAATGTTATAGTATATTGATTATATTGTTTAATTTAATTGACTACAATATTATGCTATTTATTTTACTATTTTTTTAAAAAAAATATTAAATTTTAATTAAATATATAACTTAAGTTTAACATATATATAACTAGCAATCACACCTTGATGTGCAATGGGTATGCTGAAGAGGTATGGAAGGTCAATTAAAGAAAATATTAGTTTATTTTGTGTATATATTTGTTTAGTAAATAATATTTTATGAATTGATCTCAAATATTTATTTTCATTAAATTTGTAAATATAAAGATATAAAATAAACCTGATAATGAAATTTATTGAATAGGAGATGGTTGAAATTTTTTAACCGCATTTTGTAAATAAATATATCTAAATAATAGATTATGAAATATAAAATATACATAAATAACAAATATATAGTTTTATAATAGTATATTTTCCAATTACCACCAACATTAATTTTTGGTAACTTTTCACATATATCCAATAATAATGTGAACAACTTAACAAGATATAAATATTCTTAGCCTTCAGAAAACTTTCAAATTCTATGAATAGTTCATAGCATTCTTGGAAAAAAAAATTGTAAAGTATTATTAGAAAAAGAAATTCAAAAAATACATTTACATATGAATACATGAGGAGTAATGTATTTTCCAACAACTCCAAAATGCAATTGCAATTAATTGAACTTTGTAGCAATTTTAATAAAAATGGGACTGAATTAAGAAAATTAGAAACTGTTAATAAGGAAGTGCACTTACATACTTGACATCAAGCACAAATTAAGCAGGAATATTTGATTGGAAACAAAAGCATTTTCCTTTAACACCATAATGGTCACTGGTGTTGGTCTAAATGAGATAATTTTGTATACTCAATTTTCTTTAAAGATTATGTCAAGAAATATTAACAACCATGGAAAATTCAGAGGTACTCTCAATATACTCTAGTTTGTTTAAAGCATCAATTTGAGGAATTTTGGAATTTTGGAATTTGGGTAGTCGATTTATGACCAATATATTTAAAAATTAATGTATTTAACATATTTATTATGTTATTTCAATTATTTATTAAAAATAATTTTATTTTTTTAATATCAAATATATGTTATATGAAAACCAACAAATCCCTTATAAACATCATATCTCTCTGAAGCAAAGACAAAGTGACAAAATCAACACTTTGGCAAAGAAACACAGACATTCATAATTTAGAACACATCATTGATATTACTAACATGGTTGCCTTGAAAAGGCTAAAAGAAGAGACGATGCATGGTGCAGTCTTCTGCTAAAAGGTTTGATAATAATCTAACATATTTTCTATTTATTGCATCATAAAATATATCAACAATGGCTACAGTTGATGGTGCTTCATCTAAAAACATTTCTTGTAAGCATGGTATTGGAAATTGAAGATAGTAAAGGACAGTTAGAGAGTAATGATGTCATGTATTACAATGTAGACTAAGTAAAGGTTTTTGTATGTAAATGTTATGTAATAAATAATAAAACTTTTTTGAAAGTAATTCCTCTTAAAAGTTATATTTTTAGAATGTTTAATAGTGTTGTGATACCATATTAAATTTCAACACATAGTATGCACATTCTACATTGTAGATTTTGAAACAATTTGTGAAACTGAAACTTGAATGAAACATGGAATTTTAAGTGGTTTAATCTACAGTTCTAAACCTGCATACAAAATCTTGTGAAAGTACAAGAAAATAGTAAATTAAAAACTGAAATCAAAATATATAACTTGCTATCTGAATATATAATTTACAAAAATTAAACTAAACTCCAAAATACTTGTATTATGGATTGAGCAATACCTGTTGAAGACTGTTGCAAGGTATATTTCTTTGGTTGACTTTTGGGATATGTATGAAATTTACTTAATGTATAGTGTAGACCTCTTTGGCATAGCCATTGCACGAAATAACTATTTGTCTTAGATAGTAGATGATATGAAATTCCAGTATGGAGAAGCTTAGAGGTTTTATTGTAGAGCCCAATTTGAGTGTGCAAAGCACATCAATACATTTGTTCAATATATATGAAACATATTTGTTAATACAAATAATACCCGATATGGGAGTATGTAAGTAAGTTTGAAATGATGGTAAATGAAATTTGAAGTAGAGTAAATGCTATTGATAAAATAGAAGTAACTAACCTACACTTGTTTTAGATATTAGTGTTTATTGAAGAGGTTGAATTTGATAATGCCAATAAACGTGCTTCCTCTTGCTTTCAGCAAGCTACATATTGGCTTTGTTGCATACATGCATATCATTCAAATGTGAAGGTTGGTTTGATGCGTAGGCTTGCTATTTCACGTACTCTAGAAATAGTTGTGAATGTTAGGCCTTGTCGGTCCACACTGTCGATGTCGATTGTTTCCTTTTCAAGTGTTAAGCCTTGTGATTTGTGTATTGTTAAAGCCCGTGCCATTTTGAGTGGTATTTAATGACGTTGACCACAACTCAAAGGTGCAATAGGGAAAAAATTTGGATTATTTTTATCCCAAGCAAGGCCAATGTAATTATTGAATTGAACAACAACAAACAATGGAAGTGAAGGTGGATTTTCGGCATCCTTGTAGACTATTGCTTTGACTTCACCAAGTGCACCATTCACAAGGCCTATTTCCACCCATAAATTTGAGCATAACATTACTTTTTGTTCAACATGTATAAAAGAAGCTTAGATTGAAGTTGTTTTTCATTTGGATCTGAACTTGGTGGTCCCCTAAGTTGCTCTGCAATTGATAATGCAATAGGTTTTTCCAAAGACAATAACATTTGTTGGTTATGTAGTGAGACCATTTCATTTGTTGCAAAGAGATGTATTGAGGATAAGAAACCAGATTGCTCTATAGAAGTCATTGTTGAGTTGGAGCGAGACATTAGAAGTTTTCAATCTTCAATTTTAGGTTTAGCATTTCGCAAATTCGAGAGGAGAGAACGAAATGAAATTTGTGCAGGATCTTCACCAATTTGACAAAAAAATTTGGTAAGTGTGATAACTTTTGTGAAGCTATTCCATAGTGTGCCTCCATATGATGTTGATGCATACATAGGGATGTCCTTGACTAGTGAAAGTTGTCCTAGATCAGCAAAGAGCATGATTGAACGTCCTTCAAATAGTATTTGGTTATTGTTGGGGAACGCTTCACGTAACCTCATGTCAACGTGTTGTAGCAACTTGGGTCCAATGAAGCTCATTTCATCTATTAGTATATACCGAATGAAGTACATTTTTCTTGCAAGCTTGCTAGTGTTTCTCCTTGCAAGGGTTTGATATCTTTGATAGGTATTCGTAGAGAAGTGTGGAGTGTTGATGCTTCTATGTTGAATGCTGCTATGCCTATAGGTGCAAGAAGTAGTAATGGTGATTGGCCATTTTGGGTTGAGTTCATGAGTGTAGTTTTGATGGCTTTTATCAGGTGTGATTTACCTGTTCCAACAGTTCCTTGAACAATTAATTTTAGAGGAGGTTGGCAAGTATCAACATGTAGGTGTGACAAAATTATATCAAATGCTTTTATTGTTGGATAGAGAGTTGAAGTTGGGTAGGAAAATTGGTAAGATGAGGGATTTGAAATGTTGGATGGTTAGATTCTATGAATGTACTTGTAGATGCTTGATGGTGTGGATTGAATTGGGTAGATCCCCAATCATGGTGCAAGTCAATGTCACGGTGACCAAGCATGTCTAGTTCGTCAAAGTGTAGGGGAAGGCTTGGGTATAGGTGAGACAATAGTTTCCATTCAGATGGGTTGTTATTTTGTATTATATATTCTTCATCGGAAGAGGTGTTAGAATATGTATCTTCAAGAGCTTTTGTTGGTGTGCATAGTACATACCAGGGATGATAATTACATGAAAAATTCTCCCATTCTTGTATAATTTGAGCTGATGATGCACCAATATCATTGTGAATGTTGCAGAATGGCTCATAGAGTAGTAGTTCACTCCAACAAAATGCTTCAAATTTTATGTCATCTTTTTTGGGGATGGTTCTAAAGCGTGGGGATACGGGTACAATCACATGTATGGAGTTCTTTTTCCATTGGCTATTCTTTCGAGATGGTTTGAAGTTTCATTCTCTAGTTACTTCAATAAGTGGCATTGACTGTTATGTGACTTTTTCCCCAAGAGAAGAGAAATATATAAATAACTCTTTGGAATTGAAAGGGAGATAGAAAATAAAAGATATTATGATCCTTTGGTTAAAAGAGAGATTAATAAATAATATTTATAAACACTCTTTAAAAAAGAAGAAGAAGAATTATTTATTTAAATAATTATTAAAAGGAAACCTTTTGTGAAAGGGTGTGATGGTTTGGAAACCACTCCTTAAAAGGATATATAAATCATTCATGTGAGAATGGTGAGGGACATTCAAGAAGGGGGGAAAACTCAAGGAAGAAGAACAACCAAGGAAGAAGGAAGTGTTTGGTGAGCTATGGACAGGACGGAGAAGGGGCACATCTATAGTGTATGTCCAACCTAGGGTACAAGTGCGTGCACTCAGGATGGTCCTGGCCAAGGCATGGTTTTGTGGCATGAGTGTTGAGCATTGTTCCGGTGGAACCAACACTCATGTAGAGCGACAAAGTATGCTTTCCTCCTAGACTACTCCATGGCAAGAGCAACTACCACTGACATATTCCTAGGGGTTCAGGATGGACCCATGATGTATTATGGGATGCACTGAATCCTCTCCCCATTTGTCCATTGGTGCATAAAACCAGAGGAAAGGATAAGACCCACGATGTAGTGTGCAATACATCAATATTCTTTCTATTTGGGATGCATTATGGGCATGTTGTTGAGTACTTGTTACTGATGTGAAGGTGTTTGAACTGAGAGTGGCTTTTGCAAGTATTATTATTCAAATAAGTATTAAAACCATTGATTCTAAATTATATTGAGAATATATACATGATTTTGGTGTTAATGCATATGAATTATATGAATGTGTATTCCATCAGGTTAACTATCTATTTTGGAATTTCTTAATAAACTCACGCATATTATCTTTTGCATTGATTATTCACGTCCATTTTAATAATATTGTAGTTTTTAAATAATCTTTATTCTAATATTTAATCCACTAAATCCGCTGCTAACACTTAAATAACTTTCAAGCAAAAGTGATATTACATTTTGGTATCAGAGCTAAATAGATCCAATAGAAATTATCTCTACATAAAATCACAATATTGTGATCCACATACACTTTATAAAACAAAAAAGAGAATTCAATAAGTTGAGAAATTTGTTAATAGACAAATTATCATAAGAAGAAAATAAAACTAAAGACCAAAAATATTTAATAACAATTTTTCCTTTAGTAAATAGAATCTCTCATAATTAAATATTTATAATAAAAACATGACTTTTTGTAAATCTACATATGAAACCTATTATTAATTTTGATTTCCAAATTACTACTCTCCATTCTCCATTCCATATATTTCATTTAACCAAGTGTAGAAATGACAATATTTACGTGACTTATTGTCATATCTTAATATGGTATTCAAAGGAAGCTACAATAAGAACATCCCTTGAGGATAAGACATCACCATTTTAAAAAATATTAAGGCTTGGTCGAATAAGTAGGATCCGGTAGTTGTGCACCCTAACTTCACGCTTCTAATTAACACTTATTCGAATAGATAAATAGGCACAACCTTTCTAAGTAACATTGGGTCAATTCAAATCTCATTGGGTGAAATCATTATTCCTATTGCCTTGATATTTTTCACATGTATTATTCCTATGTCCTCTAGACAATAGAGGACATCTAAGCTGGTTGTATTAGTGACTACAGACCAACAGATTCAAAATTTATATTCTCTTATGCAAACCATGATCAATTCATTTCATGTATTTTCCATTGCATTTGCAAAACGTCGATCATCATCTCCAATTTATTTTCCTATGTTCCTCATTGGTGTTTTAGCGGTTTTGCTAACTATAAACTAAATGGAAAAAAAAAAAAAAAAATCATATGACAAGAAATAGTCATGTCTTGAGGGAAAAAAAAACGGCCTCTCTAGACAAATAATTAAGAAACATAACAAGCCTCTTCGAAATAGTGAACAAAATAAATTTGATTAAATTATGAATATAAAATATATTTGTTAAATTATGATAAAAGCTAATAGCTGGTGTCAAAATTATAGAATTCATTATTTCCATTGAGATTTCAGTCATAATAATAATCTTGTATAAATAGGAAAATAAATTATGGATTTTAATAGAAGTATAGAGATAGAAGTTGAAGCTTGTTTTAGAACTTTAAATGTTAAACAAAATAATACACAAAATTTCATGCTTGGATGGGGATAAGTTTTTGGGTATGAAGATGATCAATTTCAATAATATTATTGATGAAGAGATTAATTAAGTCAGTATATCCACTTAAATTTGGAGGATATGATCTTAGTAATATGTTGAAGATCATTGCACTATCTATGTTTTAATCAAACTTACAGTTGAAGCTACAAATTATTGGGATTTCGTCCAATAAGAGGTTAATACATCTTATTTTATTAGCTTATGTCTTTATTATGAAACTTATTTCCTTAGTGCAATATAAGGGTCAATTGTACATAGGTTCTATATATTGATAAACTTAAATTGGGTTGGAGATTTTTTCTAGGTAATATGATGTTGGGTCATGGTTGTTATGTCTCAAGGTTGTTAGCAAGGTATTTAACCTATGTATGAGTTAAGTTGACTCATGAATAGGATTCTACTTGCATGAGTGAGTTTTATGAGTTTGAACTTGGACTAAAATGATTATTGACTATTTTTTATTGACATGTTTTAAATAAATCTATCATCCGATTTGAAAGGCCTATTACCTAAACTTGTTATGAAGTGGCCTTTAGTGCATATGGACTTTTGATTAAGCTTAAAGGATTTTGTAGTCAAGGATATAAAGTCATATTTTTATGTTGAGATACATACTTAAAGAAGTCTATGGATGTTTATATCCAATATATCTTTTATATATCTATGTTAAGATCTTAATAGTTATAATCTTAGGAGAGATTTTTTAACACTAGAACCTTCAGCTTTTGTGTCTAGGTTATTTTGTAAACTTGGAAGGGGAATTCCAATGATAGTGACAATATACTAATTTTTATTCAAAACCAACACCTAGATTTGTTTAAACATAAGTTACATTGTGGGCCCATAACCCACGGATCCTTGGATTCACATCTTAAACTTGGAAAATTGCATTGTGTTTGCAATGAGTTGGTGAGAATAACACCATGTTCTTGTAAGATATGAAACTAAATAGGCTCTTAGGCTTAGATATGGGGACATGTTGAATCTTACAGGGGGAGAGACTCTCTATTCCAACATTTTCTATTATATGCAAGTAGGCTATGCGATGTTTAAATCTTTCACATGTTTCTTTTATAAATCATTTTAGTGAATTTCCTTGTGTTGTTAAACTTATAAGAAAAATAGGACTATTGAAGATTTATATATAAAAAATTGTACCTTGTAAGTGGACTTGATCAACCCATCAACCTTGTACAATTTCCTTATACTAAGATTATGTTTGTACATTTATTTTGATATGTGAAAAGAGGATATTCATGAATACCATCTTGGAATGTAAATTGAAATTATAGATTACTTTGATAAATTAGGACTTACCACATAGTATCAATTAGACATGCATAGTAATTATTGTGTGATTACATTGTAATACTTTCATAATTTAAAGAAGTTACATGAGTAAGTAGAATGATAATGTTGAAGGATAGGAGGTTAAGTATATAATTACCTTTTGAATTATAAATTCATGAAATATTTCATAAGACATCTATATAGTTCTCATCATAATTTGGATTGAAAAAGTGATCTTATTAAAATTCCTTATAAATTTGTAGAAGAAAATAATGTAGATAAAGTAAGTATTATGAAAAATACAAGTATTAAATGTTAGTATCTTCAAATATTGATCATGTGCTCCTTTGAGTTGTGATGTAGATGCATCTTGTGCTACTAAGGACAGTAGTTAATTTACAGGGGGAGAATTGTTATGTGACTTTTTCCCCAAGAGAAGAGAAATATATAAATAACTCTTTGGAATTTAAAGGGAGATAGAAAATAAAAGATATTATGATCCTTTGGTTAAAAGAGAGATTAATAAAGAATATTTATAAACACTCTTTAAAAAAGAAGAAGAATAATTGTTTATTTAAATAATTATTAAAAGGAAACCTTTTGTGAAAGGGTGTGATGGTTTGGAAACCACTCCTTAAAAGGATATATAAATCATTCATGTGAGAATGGTGAGGGACATTCAAGAAGGGAGAAAAACTCAAGGAATAAGAACAACCAAGGAAGAAGGAAGTGGTTGGTGAGCTATGGATAGGACGGAGAAGGGGCACATCTATAATGTGTGTGGGTAAAAGCACAAAGTTGTGTCACACTTTCAGCCAACATATCAGAACAATTGAATTTAAATATTTCTAACTAATAAACAATTTTGGTCAAACGTATGACCTAGTAAGATTCATTCTAGCTAAGTTAGATACTTCCACAATTTATTCAACAAAAATTGTTGGCTAAATATATATGGAGCACCACTTTGAGTCCAATTTACCAAAAAGAAAATTATTTGAAAAACTTGAAGTTTTAATAACTCCTCCTTATGTAGATAACATTTTTTTTTAAATGTAAAAATACTCTTTTGTAGATCCATAAGTGTAGTTTTCAAAAATATATTTATTTTAATAGTCTAATTATTATTTATATTCATATTTTTATTTATACTAAAAGTAGGTTATCAGCAAAAAATATTAAGTTGATTACCATGCCAAGGAAAAATACTAAAATTTATCAAAAAATATTGAAAAAAATATGATGCACTAGATAAAAGAATCTATTTCAAAATGGTATAATTTTTTTTCCATTTTAAATAAATAATTAATATGAATGTTGACGTCTAATGAAAATAGTTTTTTTTATTCACGCACATTTTAATATTTATATACAAATATATATTTATCAAAATTGGAAAAAAATATATCCATGCACTAAAGTTTCAAGTTATAAATACACACACAAAAATTGAAGGAAAAAAAATAAAATTTACTATAAAAAGTTTGACATCCCATGCAACTCTGTTTTTCATCATTTTATCAGCAACTAAATTATAGTGTTAATTTATGAAAAACTATTTTAAAATAATTTTTTAATTTCTTATAAAAAACACAAACATAAAATATACTAAAAAATACATATTCTACTAGTTTACATCATTTAAAAATTCAAAACATATATACTATTTTATAGTGATTCAAGTTTAAAAGTTGGATCAACATTGGCCATTTCCTTTATAAAGTGTGACACAACTTTGTGCTTTTACCTGTGTCCAACCTGGGGTACAAGTGCATGCACTCAGGACAGTCCTGGCCAGGGCATGGTTTTGTGGCATGAGTGTTTAGCATTGTTTTGGTGGAACCAGCACTCATGTAGAGTGGCAAAGTACACTTTCCTCCTAGACTACTTCATGGAAAGAACCATTACCATTGGCATATTCCTAGGGGTTGAGGATGGACCCACGGTGTAGTATGGGATGCACTGAATCCTCTCCCCATTTTTCCATTGGTGCATAAAACCAAAGTAAAGGATAAGACCCACGATGTAGTGTGCAATACATCGATATTCTTTCTATCTGGGATGCATTATGGACATGTTGTTGAGTACTTGTTACTGATGTGAAGGTGTTTGAACTGAGAGTAGCTTTTGCAAGTATTATTATTCAAATAAGTATTAAAACCATTGATTCTAAATTATATTGAGAATATATACATGATTTTGGTGTTAATGCATATGAATTATATGAATGTGTATTCCATCAGGTTAACTATCTATTTTGGAATTTCTTAATAAACTCACGCATATTATCTTTTGCATTGATTATTCACATCCATTTTAATAATATTGTAGTTTTTAAATTATCTTTATTCTAATATTTAATCCACTAAATCCGCTGCTAACACTTAAATAACTTTCGAGCAAAAGTGACATTACATTGACTCTAGATTTGTTGGTTGATCCATGCAAGTATCAATGTAGCTTGGGGATGCAATAGTTGTTTTAGAAGACATTGAGACACGTTGGAATTTATTTTGGCTAGCATTTAAAGAAACAAATGTTCTGCTTGATAGGCAAAGGGGGAGTTTAAGCAGTAGGTGGCAACTTTCTTGGGCTCCAATATCATGATCCACTAGTGTTTCTGCAAGCTTTTTTTGGAAAGCAGTGGGTGTTGGCTTGTAAGACTCAATATCAGTTGTAATCCGAGAAATAATTTCATGATATGTTTATGATTTTCTTTCAGCTTTTGCTGCATATTTTTCAATAGAAGTGAGGACAACATGGATAGAGAAAACAGGTTGGTAGTCTACATTGGCCCTCCAGATAGAGAGTATAGAAGGGTTGTGTAGGTTTAAGTGATCGTCATTGCGAGAAGGGGTGAATGTTGGTTGGCCATGCTCATCTATTGCTAGAGTTGATTGATCTTGCATGCTCCAAGGGGATTTATAGCGACATTGAATGGTAGGGCCTTTTCTCCTAAGGCATGTTTGTAAGGTACACTTTGTATGGCATTGTACACAATTTACCAATTTTGTGTAGTCGATTAAAGGGTCTAAAGGCATAATCAATCTTGTGTCCATTAAACATGGATCATCAAGAACAGACTAGTTATTTGGTTTCTTAAAGGAAGGGGTTTGGGATTCCATGCAGAGACATATCTATTGATGTATTCAACTTCTTCTTTTATTGATAGTAGATTATTCCATTGTATTTTCTTGATATTTGGTGCATCTTTTAGCCATAGAAAACCATGGATATGTGTTGAACCCCTATGTTGCCATTCATATCTAGTGGAAACTTATTATTACAATTTTTTTAGAAGGTATGTAATGTAAATTGATGAAATTATGAAAATTTTACCTGTACCAGTAATCTATTGCACCAAGTAGCTTTTACAACAAATAACAAAACTCCACTCTCTACCATAATTGAAATTTTTGTTGCCTCCAATCTGTGAGCAACCACTTTCTTCTTTGGTACAAAGCTCCCACTATGCTTTTATTTATTTTTTTAGAAAATGAAGGGAACCCACGATGCTTTTACTTTTTTCCTTATTTTTTCTTATACTAAAAACATTCGATGGAGGAGATTAAACTGACCATATTGCATTGGTTTTAGTGATCTTTTCACATCGATTTAATTATTTAGCTTTCCATTCTCAAATAGGACACACCTTGGGTGTAATAAATTTAAAACTTAAGTCTAAATTTTTAAAAAAAATAGCATAAACTAAATGCAAAATATTAATAAAAATAATAATTTTAAAATATTAATAATAAATAATAAACTCATTAAGTTATTAAATAATTAAATAAAAAGTAAGACTAATTTTAAATTTATTACAGTTGAAATATTAGTAAAATATAATTCTTTTTTTAAAACAAAAACTCCCTTTTAAAATTTAAAAAAAAAAGAAAGAAAGTTATTAAAATTGAAATATTAATAAAATATAATTCTATTTTTCATTTAAATCTTATAAAAAAAAATTCTTCATTTTTAAAATAAAAAACCTATTTTATTAAATCATTTTAAATACTAAAAACAGTCGATGGAGGAGATTAAACTGACTATATTGCATTGGTTTTAGTGATCTTTTCACCGTGGATTTAATTATTTAGCTTTCCATTCTCAAATAGAACACGGCATAATAAATTTAAAACTTAAGTCTAAATTAAAAATAAAATAGCATAAACTAAATGAAAAATATTAATAATAATAATAATTTTTAAATATTAATAATAAATAATAAACTCATTAAGTTATTAAATAATTAAATAAAAAATAAGACTAATTTTAAATTTATTACAATTATTATATTAGTAAAATATAATTCTTTTTTTTTAAATAAAAGTCCACTTTTAAAATAAAAAGAAAGAAAGGAAGAAAGTTATTAAAATTGAAATATTAATAAAATATAATTCTATTTTTCATTTCATTCTTATAATTTCTTTTTTTTTCTTTTTTTTTAAATAAAAAACTTAATTTATTAAATCATTTTAAATACTTAAAACATTCGATGGAGGAGATTAAACTGATCGTATTGCATTGGTTTTAGGGTTTTAGTGATCTTTTCACCATGGATTTAATTATTTAGCTTTCCATTCTCAAATAGGACATGCCTCTGGCGTAATAAATGTAAAACTTAAGTCTAAATTAAAAATAAAATAGCATAAACTAAATGCAAAATATTAATAAAAATAATAATTTTAAAATATTAATAATAAATAATAAACTCATTAAGTTATTAAATAATTAAATAATAAAGTAAGACTAATTTTAAATTAAATTGAAATATTAATAAAATATAATTCTATTTTCCATTTAAGTCTTATAATTTCTTTTTTTTTCTTCATTTTTAAAATAAAACACCTACTTTATTAAATCATTTTAAATACTAAAAACATTCAATGGAGGAGATTAAACTGATCGTATTGCATTGGTTTTAGTGATCTTTTCACCATGGATTTAATTATTTAGCTTTTCATTCTCAAATAGGACTCGCCTTCGTGTAATAAATTATAATATTATAATCTAATTTAATATATATTATATTATTTAAATTATTATTTATATATTATAATATTATCATATAAACTATTATTTTTCTTTAATTATATATATAATCATCTAAATAATCAAATTCATATTATACTATACAATAAATTTTGAACTTAATTATAATTATAATTTAAATGATATAAAAGTATACATCATATTAAAATTATATAAGTTGTCAATGGGCCCTTGGTTTTCTAGTGAAGTTGAAAGGTTCTAAATGAGCCCATTAGCTGAGTGCTTTTGGTGGAAATGATACCCCTCAACCTTAACTCTAAACTAAAGGAGGCCTCATTGAAGATATCTCCAATAAATAAAAATAAAAAATAAAAATAATTAAATAAATTTATTATTCTTAGAACTTATAATAATTAAATTATTAACATATATTTATAATATTTATAATTAATAATTGTAAGTTAACTTAGATATTAACATTAATATAATTAATAATATTATAATTTAGTATACAAATATTTATAATATTATCTAATTTAATTAAATTATAATATTATTTATTTATATATTTGTTAAAAAATTTACTTGTTTATTATTCTTAAAGCTTATAATAATTAAATTATTAATTAATGTTAATAACATATGTTCAAAGTATTTATAATTAATAACTGTAAGTTAATTTTAGATATTAACATTAATATAATTAATAATATTATAATTTAATATATAAATATTTATTATATTATCTAATTTAATTTAACTATAATATTATTTATTTATATATTTTCCAAGTTAGCTATATTAATATTAATATTGTTAATAGCATTACAAGATAACTAATTATATTAATATAATTAATAACATTATAATTATAAGGGTAGTCTTTCAATACTCACATATAATTCATTTTAGTGATTATGAGGTTTTGATGGTCTATTTGGTCATTTTTCTCATTGATGTCCTGGACCATATAACCATATAAGTTGACTTTTTATATTTTATATAACCATATAAGTTGACTTTTTATATTTTATATAACTGAATATATGACACTTTAAATTATTATTAAATGTAAAAAATTATTATAGGTATATATATATATATATATATATATATAATTCTATAATATTATAAAATGTATAAATTAGTTTAGAATGATGAAATATAATTCTTTCTAATTTTAACAATAAATTTAAAATTTTGACATTTTCACTAATTGTTATCATTGTTGTATATTAATATATATGATTTATAATATTTATTATACAAATATATATTAATTCAAAATATTTTCAAATTATAATATAATTGTTTTTTAACTTTTAGAATATTTTTAAAAAGATTTATAATAATTATTACACATATATATAAATTCAAAATCTTTTCAAAATATATAATATATTGTCTTATAACTATTTAAAATATTTTTAAAAAGATTTATTTTGAATATTAATTTAAAAAATTCTTGTTAATTGTAAGAGTAAATTTAAGATTTTTAGATTTATTATGAGTGTTTTCGAAATTATTTTATTAATATATATAGGATATCCATATGACTAATAACATAACATATATAGGATGGGATTGTGTTGCTTGTGGAGGAATGCTCTATTTTTTTCTCTTTGCTCCAATCTTCTTCTTTGCTAAAGGAGGTTTTGGTTCTCTCTACTATAGGTGTAGTTGCTTCCCTTTTGTTTTTTCAGCTATGGTCTTCTTTGGAGGTGGAGACTACTTCTTCAGAGGTGAAGCCCTCTTCTATTGAGGTGAAGCCCTCTTCTATTGAGGTGAAGAGGTGGGTTGTGGATCAAGTGGGAAGGTCTATTTTTTGTGGTTTTGGGCTTCATTTCTTCCTCTCCTATAGAGGGGAGCCCCTTCCTATTGAGGTGGAGGTCAGGTTGGTGCTACGGGTTGACTAGTGTTGTGTTTGTGTTGAGAATCTTCAGTGTTTCTATCCAATTCTTATCTCTCCTATTGAGGGCGGAGTTTGGCTTCATTGGATGGTGTTGACAAGTGTTGTGATGTTGTCTAGCTGGTTTTGGCTGATGGTTACCTAGTTGTCTCTGGTTGTTCGCTATTAGTTGGTGCTAGTAAGTGGTGTGTTGTAGTCTAGTTGATTCATGTTGATGATTGCCTGACCGTCTCAGGTTGTTCTTGGATTCAATTTCCTTTGTAATTATTGGTTACTTTAGGTTCAAGGTTCCCATTAAAACCTTTCTTTTGTTGTAGATTTAAGCTTTCACACTAGTCTTTCTTAATCTTCTTTTGGTTCATTGTTGGTTGTCTATGCTAAATCTATTACAACTTGGTCTCTTTGTGTGGGTTTCGGGTCTCTACCAAAACCTGTTTGTTAATGGTTTTGGGTCCATTCAAATCCTGTTGTTAATGGTTTTGAGTCCATTCAAAACCAGTTTTTCCCTCTTAATCAAAACATAACAAGAATTTTCATTTTTTTCAAGATACAAGTTACAACATTTGTGTATTTTACAGGTGATTTGTGTCAAGTTTTTTGTAGATCTAATTTTCTTCCTTTTGTAGATTTAACTTTTGAGAAGTGTCCCATTACCTCTTGAATACCAATTCTCAACTTGTTGTCCATATCTTGTAGAATCAAAAAATTTATCTTAGGGTTGTTATTTTTATATTATTCCATGAACTTTGCACACTATTTACGTTGTCTCTTTGAAATTTGTCTTGGATTTTGTCTATTGTGTGTGTGAAATAATGTCAACTATTAAAATCAATAACACACCAATGAAACATTATATCAAATAATCTAAAAGAGTAAAACACTTCAAACCAAACAAATTCTTCAAAACTATCTCATCGTCCTCTATCTCCAAGGATTCGTTTTAAGCTACTTTCTCTCAAATTGTGTAAGAAAAAGTCCAACAGAATGACAACCTAGAGAATGAGTAAATATGCAAAAGTCCAAGAAACTAAGCTTCTATGCTAAATGATTGTGAAATGAGGTAGTATATATGCAACTAATGGATATGATAATTCTAAGATAATGAAACTAGAATTTTATGCTAAGATGCTTAATCGCTTGAATACTTGACTATATTTCTCACGTTATGCAAATAGTTTTGGATTTTCAAAGAGCCAAGAGGTCCTATTTATATATTTTTGGAGGAAGAATCTTAGTTGGCAAAGATCAACGGTTGAGATTCAGTTTGGTAAGATGAATAGTGAGAGATGGAGAAGTTGGAGAAAATGATGGAGGCTAGAGAGAAAGCAGGAAGATGTTTCCTTCCCAAAAAACCATTTCACTCAAAAATGAAGACAAATTGTCATTTGTCATCTTTAGTTATGAGTTAGTTTGATGGTTGAAGATAATTCAACAATTAAATAATAAAATTATTTAATTTCATGTGACATGTGGTTTTTGGAAACTTCTAATTAAATATTAAAATATTTAATTATGTGTAAAATGTGGATAAGAAGATTCTAATTAAATATTAAAATATTTAATTATAAGTGAGACGACCCTTTAGAAGATTAAGAGTGATTTTATGATTTTGGAAAAAGAAGAATATTTACTTTATTTAAAATAAAGCAATGCAATAATTAAATTAAATAAATTGTAAAACTTATTTAATTAATTAAGAAGAAATGGAAAAGGGATTAAATTAAAAAAGTAACTAAACTTATTTAATTAAGATAGAATAATGTATAAAATGAACAATATAAATAAATTATTTAAATTCATTCATATGTAAATTGAATTAGAGATTTAATTAAATAACTTGTATTTAATTAATTACTAGACTTATTATAACGTGACCATTTTTAGGTGTATACATTTTTCCCCTCTTTGAAGTGATGTGTTTTACGCAGATGTGAATTTTGGAAAACTGACGCCTGCATGTCCCCTCGGGTGATGAATCGAATAAAATTTTGAATATTTTAGAATTTTTAGATTTCTTTGGAAAAAAAAAAAAAATTGAAAATTTTTGATAATTTTTGAAAATTGTTATTGATTTGTTGTTCTCGACCGATAAAGATGATTTGATGGAAACCGCTATTGAAATATTGACATGAAGATGAAAAACTTTGATTTGTGGATTTCTTTATCTAATGTGAAGTGCATAGATTTGAAAAATAGAGGTATTCAGATGGAGGTTTCAGAGTCTCTCTTTTCATGTGTGACCCTTACATCTCTATCTCTCAAGAATTTTAAGATGACAGACGTGCCTACACAATTTAAGGGTTTCTCTCAACTTGAAACATCCTATCTTGAAAACGTTTGGCTAAGTGTAGAGGCATTTGAAGTGATTTTAAAATTATGTCGCCTTCTTCAAATTTTAACTGTATCCGAATGCAACTTTCCTTCAAATTTGAGAATAATTTCTTTTAGTCTTAAGTCTCTCGCTCTTCTTGATCTTGAATCGGGATGTCTTTGGGTAGCGGAAGTAAATTTCCCAAGATTAGAATGCATTAAAGTCATTAACTGCTATGGTGTAGCAATGGAGAGCATATGTTTAAAATTACCTATTTCGAGGATACATTGACTCTCCCTATTGTCGATGTTCTACAAATTTTTCCTCACTTGGAAGAGTTGTGCATTAACTCTCCCTGTTTTAAAACTTATTCAAAGGTAAGTATTTATGTGCTTAGAGAAGGGATTAATCTTGTGCAAATTTTGTTCTTTAACTTACAACAATGCTATCCATGCAAGATGTAGAAGAGTCAACTCTACAACTAGCAAATTTGAAAACTTTTATTTTGAATATTACAAAGTACACAGCACATCATGAAAATTATGATGTGGTTGTTACGTTGTGCTCTCGGGTTTTGAAAGGCACTCCTCTACTGAAAACAATTAGAATCTTCATGGATTACAGCTTACAGACATTTGGGTTTGGTGGTGCTCTTCAAATTGTAAACAATTTCCTTAGCCTTTCTAGGAGTTTTCCGGAGACCAAAATTTCACTCTCAAAGAGGATAGAAGACTAGTAAGTCCAAGTGGGCGAATAAAGTTGACAATACTTTAGCTATTCTCTAAGTTCTGATTTTGGTAACAGTAAAATGGTGTTTTTCATTTTGGTTTCGTAGAAATGTAGGCAGCTTTATTCAAAGCAAAATTTGGTACATTTCTCAAGAATGTCGTTCTATATAACATCTCTTGTATTGAGAGATGTTAAATCACCGTTCAAGACATATCTTTTAATAGTTTGGCGTCTGTATATAGAATTATGTTTTTCTTGTAAAACTGAAATATCAATGTAACATTTTCAAATAAATTCTTGGTCTCAGGTAAAATTATAAATGAGGGTTTTTTAACTTTTACTTTATTATTTTTTCAATTAAGACAAATTGTTGCTTAGATTTGTAATATTTTTTAAATTTAATAATTTATTTTTTTAATAAAATATGATTTAAATTGATTTAGTATTTAATATTTAATTTTATTATTTTTTAATCGAATTTGAAAGCACATTTATCATTATATGTTATTATTTATCAAGAATAAATTAGTAAATAAGCATCATTTATAAAGATAGAATCTTTACTTTTTATAGATAAAATTGTGAAAATTCTATTGCAATTACTAATTATTAATCTCCTATCTATAAAGATTATTTGACTGCCAAAAATTAATTCATAGCAAATAGTGAAAAATAATACAACTGCAACTTCACAAATAAAACTCACAGGAATAGAAAACATGCAAAATAATAAACATAATGTTTTTTAACAAATTATCCCTGGAAAAACCTCAGAGGGAAAACTTGTACTATGGATGAGGAATTATATTAATCTTTAGCAAATCAAGAAATACAAAAGAAACTGCTTTCCTCTTATTGAAAAAGCTCCGACAATATTCTTCTCCGAAAATTCTTCCCTCAATTTCTCTTGCTGAAATTTCACTACTGCTACCTCCAACGCTATCATTGCGCCCTTGCTATCACTGTAAGACTATTTGCTCTCACTACAAATTTATTTTCTATCACTACAAATCTTGTACAAGTGTGTATCTGTATATTCTTCAAATACCCATTGATCCCCTTTTAAACTATTCTCATTGGAAAACCAATGGCTAAGATTAATTAGACTCTAACAAACCCTAACTAAGTGGTTTCTAGAAGTCTCTAGAGGAAACAATTATTTAATTAAATAATTAAATATCTAGACCTAACTAACTTCTTTCTAGAAGTCTCAAGAATTAATTAATAATTCTTGGAATTGGAGAAAACAGTTGTTCGGGCTACAATAAATTAACACTCCCTCTAGCGAGGAAGGTGTTTTGCATAACACCCAACATATCTCTAAAGAAGGTGAATTTCACCTTCCCCAATGCCTTTTTCATAATGTCTGCTACCTACTGATCTGTAGGTATATACTATTGCTAAATAATCCACCGCTGTACACAATCCCTGATGAAATGATACTTGATGTCTATATGCTTAGATCTATCATGAAACATTGGATTCTCAAACAACCTGATGCAACTCTGATTGTCACAGTGTATCACTGTAGTCTCAACCCTCTGACCTAACAAGGCTACTAGCAACTTCTGAAGCCATATTGCCTCACATGTTGTCATGCTAGCTTCTATGTATTCTGCCTCTATTAAACTCAAAGCCATGAACTTCTACTTCCTGCTATACCAAGAGACAACTCTTGATCCCAAGCTAAAGCAACACTCTGAAGTGATTTTCCTGTCTATTGTATTGCCTGCCCAATCTACGTCAGTATAGCCTATCAACTTGATACCATCACCTCAAGCATATTTGATCTCATACTCGATTGTACCACACAAATAATGCAACACATGCTTTGTTGTTGTCCATTGCACTCTCTTCGACTCAACCATGAACTGACTAAGATAATTTACTTCAAAGGATATATCTGGTCTGGTGTTGACCAAATACATGAGAGACCCAATCAACTAGCTGTATAAGGTGGGTTCTACATCCTTATCCCTGGATGCGTCTACCTTCTTCCAATTCATGATCATAGGAGTAGACATGTCTCTGCAATCCTCCATCTTGAACCTCCTCAAGATTTCAATGCAGTATTTCCCTTGTTCAAGGAAAATCTCACCATCTATCTGCCATACCTCCATGCCTAGAAATTAGTGCATAAGCCCCAAATCCTTCATCTCGAACTCTGCTGCAAGGTCCCTCTTGTACTCCTCTATGAGCCCCAGTGAACCTGTTAAAAAATTCATCCACATATAGAACAAGAATGAGAATCTCACCCCCAACCACCAAGTAGTAGAGATTAGCATCTGCCTCACTATTCACAAAGCCCGATCCCTGCAAGTATTCATCAATGCACTCGTACCATGCCCTGGGAGCCTGCTTGAGTTCGTACAAATCTCTCTTCAATCTGTACACATGGTTTTCATTGTTGTGTTCTACAAAACCCTCTGGTTGTTCTATGTATACTTCCTCTTTCAATTCACCATTAAGAAATGCTATCTTGACATCCATTTGATGGATCTGCCATCCCATTTGTGTTGTAAGAGAGATCACAACTGGTATAGAAGTATACCTGGCCACTGGAGCAAACATCTCCTCATAGTCTATTCCCTCCTTTTGAGAGAAACCCTTGGCCAGAAACCTTGCCTTGTATTTCTCGATGTTACCATCTGCACCGTGCTTGATCTTATAGATCCAATGAGATCCAATCACTGCCCTATCTATTAGTCTAGGCACAACCTCCCACACATCATTATGTACTATTGAGATATATTCCTCAACCATTGCATCTCACCACACTCGTTGTGCGGCCTCCAGATAACTGGAAGGCTTACTATCTACCAACTGACTAACTAAAGCCATATAATTATTATACCTGGTTGGTTGTCTTCGTTGCCTACTACTCATCCTAGGAGCTCCCACAAAATCCTAAGTATCCTACTGGTTACTGATACCAACTATAGAGGATGAAATATCAACCCCCATTTATTCTTGATGCATCTCTTGGATTTGTTGCTTCTGTTGTTCCATACTCTAAAAACTCTCAGCACCTGAGCTTGTGCATGTACTAGTCATTGTACTCAAGCTTCGATGTCCCTGATCTCATTACTCAATCTTGGGAGCTTTTGTTGGCTGCTCACTCTGATCATCTATTGGCAAATCTCTGTACCTTCTAAATTCCTTGTCCTCCATGAACTTGACATCACGCCTAACTATAATCCTCCTGACCCCTGGAATAAATATCTGATATGCCTTTGAGATTTCACTATACCCCACAAAGTACCCTCTCTCTGCAGTCTGATCTAACTTAGAATGTGTAGCACCTAGAATGTGACAATATGCCAAACTCCCAAATATCTTGAAGTGGCTAACATCTAGATTCTTCCCTGAGAACACCTCCTCTGGTGTCATCTTTCCCAATACCTTATGTGGAACCCTGTTTTGTATGTATACTGCTGTACTTCATGCATCTGCCCATAAGTAACGTGGCATATCCTAGTAATACAACATAGCCCTTGACGCCTCTGATATAGATCGATTCTTTCTTTCAGCAACCCCATTATGTTGTGGGTTGTAAGGAACAATCCACTCTCTCTTGATTCCTTCCCTGGTACAGAACTCCTAGAACTCTTTCCCTTTGTACTCACCTCCATTGTCTGACCGAAGAACCTTTATCTTTCTACCTATTGAATTCTCCACAAGAGCTTTGAACTCTTGGAAGCGACTAAAAACCTCATCCTTGGTCTTCAAGAAGTATATCT
This sequence comes from Sequoiadendron giganteum, assembly GCA_007115665.2. Classification (NCBI taxonomy): domain Eukaryota; kingdom Viridiplantae; phylum Streptophyta; class Pinopsida; order Cupressales; family Cupressaceae; genus Sequoiadendron; species Sequoiadendron giganteum. The sequence continues at coordinate 28,396,001 of CM021105.1, read as the reverse complement.
AGATCTTCTTGGAGAAATCGTCAATAAAGGTAACAAAGTACTTGTATCCTCTTAGAGACTTTGTCGACATTGGTCCACATATATCTGAATGTACTAGATCAAGAACACCCTTGGATTTGGTGTCACTCCTTGGAAAATATGCTTTCATAAACTTCCCCAACACACATCCCTTACACACATCATCATGCTTTGTGCTCACCTTTGGAACACCTGTCACTGTCTCACAAAGCAATTTGAGTGCTCCATGATGTATATGGCCCATCCTCCTATGCCATAGCTCTCCTTGATCTCTAGAATTACCATTGTTCATCAGTGCCTTATGAGTACCAAACTACAACCTGTAAATTCAGTTGCTCCTAACTCCAATAGCTATGGGTGATTTCCAATCCTTGTGCTTGATTAACACATTTGCCCCTCTAAAGAGTACATTGTAGCCTTTATCCTGAAGAATAGATATAGAAATCATATTCATACCCAAGCGTGGCACATGCAACACATCATGAATGGAAATCGGCTTGTCATTCTCCCTCTGAAATAGAATAGTCCCTTTCCCAATTGGATTTAGTTTGGACATGTTCCCCATAGAAATCTAGATTTTGATGTCCTCCTCGTTATATCTAGAGAAGTATCCTCTAACTCCTGTCATATGAAATGACACCCCATTGTCTATATACCAAACACCCTGTGAGGTTGAGCTAACCATATAAACTATGAGTGCAAACTCATCTTCCTTTCTGCTAGAGAGCTCATCTGGACTTGCTGAAGTTGTCGTTTGCTTCTTTCCTTTCTTCCTTTGTGGGAAATTGCTGACATAGTGGCCAAAATCGTGATAGCCATAGCACTTGACTTTAGAAAAGTCCTTCTTCTCGCCTTTAGGATTTGATCCTTTGCTAGACCCCTTCTTTGCTTTCCCTTTTCCTGCTAGGGCAACATTTTCCTATTCTGCCTCACTTTTTTGACTCTTACTGTTGGTACCACTGACAAGGCTTAGTCTAAGCTCCTCCTAAGTGAAGTCGCTCCATAGTCGATCCCAACACGATAAGGTGTCTCGTCCATTAATAACTTGAACAAAGACATCCTACTACTTAGTGAACCTATTTAGGGCTATCCGTACTAGCTCGTCATCATCTGGTTTATTTCCAACATCTACCAGCTCATCCTTGACAAGTCTAAGTCTAGTGAGGTAACTTGTAACATCTTCTCCCTTGTTCATCCTGGTATTCCTCAACTTTTCTTTGAGAATCAGCTTCTTGTTAGTGGTAGCATTCTAGTATAGATTCAAAATGGCGTCCCACATCTTCTTCATTGTATCCAACTCAGCGATATGTGGAACAATATGATCCTTAACACCATCAAGAATCAACCTCCTTGCCTTGGCATCTTTCTTCTTATATGCTGAGAGTTGTGTAGGATATGTAGGTACAACTACAACACTGGTCACACATTCCTTGATACCATTCTCTTCCAGCAATAAATAAATTTTGGCTTTCCAGACACCAAAATTTGAGGCTCCATCCAATTTGTCCTGATCTCTTAAACCTGTTGAGGCCATCTCAAAAAAAAAAAATAATACTGAAGAGGTAAAATTGGGTTTTATAAACCCTCTATTTTTTTCTTTTCTTCTTGTGTTTGCACTGAGCTCTTTCTGCCCTAAGATTTGCTCTGATAAGTCATGTGAAAATTCTATTGCAATTACTGATTATTAATCTCCTATCTATAAAGATTATTTGACTGCCAAAAATTAATTCACAGTAAATATTGAAAAAATAATACAACTACAACTTCACAAATAAAACTCATAGGAATAGAAAACATGCAAAATAATAAACACAATATTTTTGGACAAATTGTCCCTAGAAAAACCCCAAAGGGAAAACCAATACTGCAGATGAGGAATTATATTAATCTTTAGCAAATCAAGAAATACAAAAGAAACTGCTTGCCTCTTACTGACAAAGCTCCAACAATATTCTTCTCCGGAAATTCTTCCCTCAATTTCTCCTGCTCAAATTCCACTACTGCTGCCTCCAACGCTATCACTGCAAGACTATTTTCTCTCACTGCAAATTTATTTTCTCTCACTGCAAATTTATTTGCTATCACTGCAAATCTTTTACAAGTGTGTATCTATATATTCTCCAAATGCCCATTGACCCCCTTTTAAACTATTCTCATTGGAAATCCAATGGCCATGATTTAATCTCAATCAATGGCTAAGATTAATTAGACTCTAACAAACCCTAACTAACTGGTTTCTAGAAGTCTCTAGAGGAAACAATTATTTAATTAAATATTTGGACCTAGCTAACTTCTTTCTAGAAGTCTGAAGAATTAAATAATAATTCTTGGAATTGGAGAAAACAGTTGTCTGAGCTACAATAAATTAACAAAAACAACATTCCATATAATGTTCTATGATATTGCCATTTCATTTTACACTAATTCAGAATAAAAGCATTTTAATTTGTAAATAAGGAAATGTATTCTTTTGGAAATTGAATTTTTACTACTTAAATTATTGAGGAAAATCATCTTCTCCAATCCATGTAAGAGTTGTGTACTGTAAATTATTTGATTTCAATTATATGAAATTTAAGTTGAATAATGTTTTTTCAAGGATGCATATTTAACCTCAATTTTTTTACTAAAATGTTCAAATGACATGGAATTTAAGGGTTTCAGATCTATATTGGGATGGGAGGAAATGTATTTTGGCACATGAGGATACTAAGGGAAGGAGGTATTTTTTTAGAGACACTAGCAGGAAAATTCTTTATAGGGATGATAAGAACAATTTAAAAATAAAGAAAATTTGTAAATGTGATTTTTTTAAATTATTTATATGATAATTACTCATCGTATTTGTTATATAGTTATAATATAAATATATTAAAGTTGAGTTGAGAATGTACATGAGTTGACATGAAAATTAATAAATATATAGTTTTCATTGCTAATGTTTGTATATAACAAAAAGTCAAAAAGGCTACAACACACTTGTATTAAGGGTTAAAATTAGTATCTACATTGTAAGGAGATACAATGGTTACGAAAAATAGAAAATTGTAAGTTAAATAATATATTAGAGTACTAATCATGAAATGGAATAAGAGGTATCTTGTTTAATAGTTTTTTTGGTGTAGAATAATTTACATAGGTATTTATTTAAAATTTGTAATGCTCTTTTCAGATCTAAGTGTGTATTAAACTCATAAAGCTTAGAAATGTACATCAAATAACATATCTTGTCGTTATCATATTTATTAATACAATTATTATTTAAATATCATCAAAAGTATATATCATATTAAAATTATAATTAACTTCATTATTTTTTTTTTGATCAGTAAAAGGTTATATTTTATTGATTTCAGGATTTGACCTGCCCCGAAGCAAGGATAGTGACAAGGGACACTAGCAGAAATCCAAAATCCCAGATCAAACACCCCAAACCCCTTAAATAACATCAAACATTTCAAACTCGTCCTTTGCGTTTGGCACCTCCCTTGGTTTGAGACCGGAGGACCATGTCAAAGGTTTCCCTCTTTCCCTTCTTCTCCCTCTTCCCTTTTACAACCTGCCATCCCTCCTCCATCCTTCCAGTCTTCTTCTACCATTCCTTTAATTTGTCATTTTGTATCCCAGCCTCTCCAAGAGCACCGTCTATAAATTGTTCGCATTGGCCCTCTAAGGTGCCCTTCTCCATTTCTTTACCATGGGTCCACATTGAGCCAAATTTTTCCTTACATTATGGGGTTTTAGCACCCCCCCAAATTTTGTGCAATCAAGGCTTCATCCACCTTCACCATTTTAGCATCAATCATTGAATGCACCTCAATTCTTCTCATCCCGTCCACTTGTTCTGAAGACTCATTTGGCTGATGTGATTCTGACATAGCCTGAGAGTAGCTCTTACCTTGTGCTTCCATCTTCTCCCCTTTTTTCTCCACTGCATAATGTTGGTGCATCACATCCTTCCACCAAGACGCAGGTTTTTGTGCTTGAGGCTTTGCACATTGTGCAGCCTTATGTCCAGTTTGGAAGCACCTTTTGCAATGGAAAGAAACACCTTCGTAGTCAAGGGGTTGCCTCCAACAAAATTTAGAGGTATTGATTGCAATTTCTTTAGGGAGAGCCTTTGTTACATCCAATTCCACTAAGATTCGGGCGTATGTGGAATGCATAAGGTTTGAAGAATCATCATTGATCATCAAAAAACTCCCTAAAGCATTACCAAAAGCCTCCAAACAGGAATCAAATCAAAGGTGAAGAGGATAGTACGGAAGCCTCACCCATACTGGCACCTTCTAAAATTTCTCTGTTGTTGGATTAAATGTTGGGTGCCAAGGCTTCAAAGACATAGCAAATTTATCTTCCCAATTCCAAAAATAATCACCTAGGATTTTGTTTTTGTCTTTAAGAGAATCAAAAACTACAATAAAAAAACCTCTAAAGATAGGGTAGATTTGAATGTACACCCATCTACCACAGGTTCCCAATGTTCTGAAATCCATTTGTGAAGATCCGAACCGGGGCCAAAAACCCCTAAAACACCCTATCAAACCTAGTTCTGAAAAAATGTTAACATTATGCTTCACCTCACTTTCCAGCTCACTCAATAATGTTACCGATGCAGGGGAAGCCATCTTTGTATTTCGCAACTATGATCCACTGGCTCCGTCACTTCTAGGCCCTTCAGCCCCACGCATCTTCTTCATTTCACCCAAACCTGTTTTGTTCCCACCCTTCGCAGATCTATGCCTTCCTTTCGACATGTCAAAATTTGTTGAGGTCCTAGCTCCCAAAGCCATAGGCTCCAACGAAGATATCGGTTTTGCAACAGCATCCATTCTAGCTGTCAGTATGAGAGGGCCTAGGCTGCATCCACTATCCTCACCATTCTAAGCCATCATTTCTGAGCAGTCATTCACACCCACAACTACCTTCCTCTTGTTGTGTTGGTCATCACTCAACCCTTTTTGCAGCTCCCCTCTCACCCCACCCAGCATGGATGTTGTGTCCTCACCATTCTGAGTAGTTGTTCACACCCACAACCGCATTCCTCTTGTTGTGTTGGTCATCACTCAACCCTTTTTGTAGCTCCCCTCTCACCCCACCCAGCATGGATAATGTCTCTAGGAGCACAAGTTGACCATTGGTGTCCCACATAGGATGGTAAATGATGAACAGTATAATTAACTTCATTATTAGTATAATTAATAATATTGAATTATAAATTAATGTTAATAGTGTATATTAAATATATTTATAACTAATAATTGTAAGTTAACTATAATATATTAATTATATTATATAAGTTAGTATTACTTATTTTATACATTTCTTAACTTTTATATAAATTAAATTTAAATTAAATATATAATTGAAATTTAACTTATTTTTTTAATTATGTATATATTGATTAGATAATTAAACTTATTCAATAACTTAATTATAATTATAATTTATTTTTTTCAATAATATATAATATTAAAATTATATAAGTTAACTTACTTATTAATATAATATAACAATAAAATTATAAATTAATGTTAATAATATATATTAAATATATTTATATTTAATAATTGTATGTTAATTCTATATATATATTATGTTATAGTATATTGATTATATTATTTAATTCAATTAACTATAATACTACATTATTTATTTAACTATTTTTAAAAATTAAATTTAAATTAAATATATAACTTAAATTTAACATATATATAATAAATTATAATATTATAATTATATTATTTATATATTATAATATTATCATATAAACTATTATTTTTCTTTAATTATATATTTAATCATCTAAATAATTAAATACATATTATACTATATAATAATTTTGAACTTAATTATAATTATAATTTAAATGATATAAAAGTATACATCATATTAAAATTATATAAGTTGTCAATGGGCCCTTGGTTTTCAGTGAAGTTGAAAGGTTCTAAATGAGTCCACAAGCTTAGTGCAAGCCCCGAAGCTTAAAAAGGAATGAGCTCAAGATGGTGCCCTAGGTGGATTTTGGTGGAATGGATACTCGTCAGACCTTTATTCTAAGCTAAAGGGGACCTCATTGAGGACATCTCCAATAAATATAAATATAAATAATTACATAAATTTATTATTCTTAGAACTTATAATAATTAAATTATTAACATATGTTAAAAAAAAAATTAATTAATAAAGTTAATTTTAGATATTAACATTAATATAATTAATAATATTATAATTTAGTATATAAATATTTATTATATTATCTAATTTAATTAAATTATAATATTATTTATTTATATATTTGTTAAAAAATTACATGTTTATTATTTTTGGAGCTTATAATAATTATATTATTAATTAATGTTTTTGATAAAAGGGTAAAATGGGTTTTACATGGACCCGAAACCACAAAGGTTACAAAACAAAGATGAGGAGACCAAAGTTCCACCAAAAAAAATAGTTGTCCGAGAGAAGACCAGCAGCAACCAAATGAAAAGGACTAGAAAGGTCAAGAAAGAAGGAACAGCAGAGAAAGCACAAAGAAAACCCCAACCATTAATTCAGAGTCCTTAGGACAGACTCCGTCTCTGCCTCCAGATCCTGCATACCTTTAACCCCCTTTTTAAAAGTTTAAATCATTTTCGCAGTAATGGGGGCCTTGCGCTTTAGATTAGCTCTAGTTCTTCTGGAAATGCCAGCTTCCGTATCCTGGCTTTTATCCTTGGTATCCTCCAGATCAACCACCAAAGATCCCTACTGGGCTTTATCAAGCTTCTCGGTCATCGCATTAATGATTATAGCATTATGTCTTGCCATACAGTTGTTTTGCTCAGCAACGGTTTGATGGTATTCCATAATTTCTCAGCTTCGGAGTCAATATTTCTGTTACTATGAACCAATTCTTTCTTTTTCATCTCGGCAATCTTAGCACCCATTTCATCAATCTTGCTTTGCAGGGCCCAGTTTTTAATTTTCAGCTCATTAATTTCAGAGAAAGTCCAATCCAAGAGTTTGGAGTGGGACTCAGAATTGGTTTTGGCAAGGTTGAGATAATCCAGAGAGGGCTCTTTTCCAGTATTAGGGCAAGTATTCTTAGGGTTAGGAGTAACAGGGGAGCTATCATTAATATGTATGTCTAGTAGAGGGTCAGCACAATGCTCAGTTTTGTTGGCATCAGACTCCTCCAATTGAGAGGACTCTTCGGAGTAGGAAACAAGGCTTTTGACCTAGGTTTTCTTGTCAAAAGAGCTGATCTTAAGGGAGGGACTGTCAGGCTCAAGTTCAACGCGAGTTTTACCATAATTCTTGGAAGGGCCAGCATGCAAGCTAAGGAATTTTCTAGCCAGACTAGAGTTAGGCAAATGCTCCAAGCACTGGGCTCAGTATCATCACTCTTAGAATCAGGGTTGGTTTCCAAAATAGTAGGAGCGGGCACATGGAGATATTCAACAATCAACCTTATTAACCCAGTGTACAGGATGGGGAATCTTTTAGGGTTTTTCTTATTGTCCTCCAAGCTTTTCTTCAAGGAGCAGAAAAGATAATAGGGGATAGAGACCCTTACCTTGTATCAGATATGGTTGAGAAGAGCCAATTGGTAGCCATAGACTTTTGTGAAGTGCCCATCCACTATAATGTACTCCATGATGACCCGTAGAACCTTTCTCCAGATAGCCTTTATGGAATCAACATCGAATTAACTGTTAGCAATTTTAACCATACTTAGCCTTTCCTTGTCCTTTTTAGGAAATCTGATCACAGCTTCATCGGAAAAAGCCCTGTCCCTAAAGAACTTCTTCCCATCAGTGGATAATCCCATTACATCAACAATAAGATTTTCGCTGAGTTCCACATTCCTACCTTGAAGAGGGTCAAATTACCATCATTCCAATTTTTGGCAAAGAGATCAGTGGCCTCCTGGTTAGAGCCATGAAGCTTCTCCAGGAAAGGAATCAACCCTCCACTTTTAATCTTGTTCCAAACCTTGGCATTTTTCATATGTATTTCATAGCTATCTGGCTCAGTTCACTTTCTGTCTCCTCCCATATTGGTCAACACAGTGAGGTAGACCCGAACACAAGCCTCTCTAAAATTGGCCCCACCAAATCTAAGAACCCACAAAGCGTGCGGAGTTTTCTTGCAAATTACTCCACTGGGCTCGGTCCCATGCATTCTAATGATTGTGATGTGATAGATCTAACCTGTCCTCATTAAAGGGATAACATGTCGCTTTACCATGTGATTTATCATAATTTAATAGGGCACAGACATTAAAATTTAGATCACTAATATTTAGCCAAGTCTGCACTTCTTTACTCTTAACTCCTTCATTAGCAAAAAAGTCTGCAACAACATTGGCTTCTCTATAGGCGTGTGATATTTTAACTTTTTCAAATTTGGCCAAATTTAATATGGCTTCCTCAATCCACAAATTGATGGTCCACGAGGGGGGAGACTTGCCACGGAGGCAGTGAACTATGTTTTTGGAATCTCCTTCAAGCCATAGATTTTTAATGTTAAGACTTTGTGCTAAATTTATGATGTGGTAAGTGCCAGCAGCCTCCGCCAGATGATTAGTTTGAGAGCCAAGAGGTGAGGCAATTGCTCCAATGAAATTTCAATAGGAATCCCTTATAACTCCTCCACAGCCTACTGCCCCCGGATTGCCTTTAGCCATGCCATCAAAGTTAGCTTTGATCCACCCGTTTGGCGAAAAAGACCAGCAAACTCCCTCTCTGTCCTTTTTATCCTTCATAATAGAACTAGAAAAATTAAGATTGATGTTCCATTCCTTAGCAACAATGAGATCATAGTTCGAAAACTCCGCATTTATGGTCTTCCTATCCTTCTGGGCCACAGCATTGAAATTTTCCTTTAGGGATCTAACAATTTTATCATAGAAATTATCCACGGAGGCTTCTTTGCCCCTAAAAATTATGTTGTTGCGTTCTTTCCAAAGGCCCCAAGCAATATGAGGGAAGGATAAATCCCAAAAAAACCTGAGCAAAGGATTCCTTATCGAGGCTTTCCACTGAGAAAAGAGATCTTCAATGGACAAAGGGAAAACCCAAGGAAGGTTCCATAATCTGATGACTTTTTCCCAAAGAGAAGCAAGAAAAGAGCAATGAAGGAATAAATGATGCACAGATTCAGCCTCCATCTTACAAAGAAAGCATCTATTTGGAATTTGAAATCCGCATTTACACAAGTTGTCAATCGTGAGCACCTTATTTTGGAGAAGGATCCAGAAGAAGATATTAAGTTTAGGTATCAGATATTTGAACAAGCTTTAGACCAAAAGGGAGGATGATCCAGAGAAGAAGTGATCCTGACAATAGCAGATGACACAGAAAAGTTGCCAGAGGGATCATAGAACCAAACCGCACAATCATCCAACTGCTCAGAACTAAGTCTAATAGCTAGCAGCGAAGACTGGATGGAAGCCAAAGCCTAACTGACACTGCCCAAGTCCACCCAATTACCATTCACTCTGTAATCTTTCACATAAATTCCAAACCGTGTCTTGCAGTTCTTAGCCCATTCTCTAAAGGAATTGATTTTTATCATGGGTTCCTTAAAAATCCATCTATCTTCCCAAAATTTGGTACGATTACCATTTCTCACTTGCCATCCAATACCATCATCCACAATCTTTTTTCCAATGATTAAGTTGTTCTAGCATATAGACCCTCTAGGAAGAAGGTGGGGGTCCTTCATTATAATGGAAGAACAGTCATTTTCTAAACATTTTCTAGCCAGAATATCAATCCACTCGCTAGAAGAAGAGAAGATTCTCCATATTTTCTTAGCTAAGAGGATTTTATTGACAGTTCTGATTCTTCTTAAGCCAAGTCCATCGTTCTTTTTAGATCTACAAACTAGATTCCAATCAATTAGGGGAAATCTTTTATTTTCCTCAACACCCGACCAAAGAAATCTTTTTTGAATTTTTTCAATGGCATCAGCAAATTTAGCAGGAATCTTAAAGAGGCTCAGGGCATAGATAGGAAGATTCTAGAGAGAGGCTTTGAGGAGTTGAAGCTTACCAGCTTGACTTAGCAAGGCTCCTTTCCAACCCGCAAGCTTCTTACTAAATCTTTCCACCAACGAGAGCCAGAAAGATTCAGGAGGTTTCATGCTTAAAGGAAGACCAAGGTAGGTGGCAGGAAAGGAATCCACCCTACAATCCAGAATTCTGGTAATTTTGGCCTATCTATGAACCGGAGTATTGAAGAAGAACAGAGAACTTTTTGATTGTTGATTAGCTATCCTGAAGCTCTCTCATACTTGTCAAGCAACTGTTTTATATATTTGCCTTCAAACACAGTAGCTTGACCCATAAGCATATTGTCATCAATGAACTGTTGATGTGAGCACACCAGATTGCCCGAGGAAGGTCTGAGCCCAGAAAGAAATTTAAAGTCAACCAGATTTTTCAAATTCCTGCCTAAACTTTCAGCCATAATAGTGAATAAAATAGGAGATATAGGATCACCCTGCCTTAGACCTCTAGTACTCTAAAAAAAGGAGGTAGGGGATCCATTGACCATAATCAATATGGAAGCTATGGACACAAGTTGTTCCACCATTTGAATAACCCTATTATTGAAGCCAAAAGCCTTTAAGATTTTAAATAAGAAAATCCAATCAACTCTATCATAGGCTTTAGAGATATCAAGCTTTAATAGGAAACCTTCGATCTTCGACTCAACAAGGGAGTGAATGTTCTCATGAACCGTAACAATAGAGTCAAGGATTTGTCTGCCAGGAACAAAGCCATTATGTTGAGGAGAAATCAAGGAAGGCAGAAAAGTTAGGAATCTAGAGGTTAAGAACTTAGAGATGATTTTGTATAAATAATTACAGAGACTGATGGGCCTAAAAGCCTCAAAGTTATTAGCTCCAGGTTTCTTGGGGATGAGAACCAAGAAAGTAGCATTTAATTCTTTTAAAAGACATCTGGCTCCAAAAAATTCCTTAATAGCATTAACCACATCTTCTTCAACAATCTCCCAGAGCCATTGAAAGAAAAACAAAGGGAAGCCATCAGGACCCGAAGCTTTACTCCCATCAAAGGAAAAGATAGCCCGCTTGACTTCCTCATTGGTGGGGATAGCTATCATAAAAGAGTTGTTTTCCTGGTTGATAATTCTTGGTATAGCTTCAACTAGCTGATCCTACTCATTTTGGTTTATTTCATTACTTGCCGAGAGAAGATGTTTAAAGAAGGAGCTTGTCTGCTTTTTGATATCCTCCTCCTCCTCATACCTAGTTCCATTCACATCTATTTGAGATATTCTATTAACAGCTCTGTGTTTCGAAGCCGAAAGATGGAAGTACCTATTGTTTCTATCTCTAGCAGATAGCCAAAGGGCTCTTGATCTTTGTTTCCATAACTCCTCCTCCTTCCCAATTATGTTGTGCATCTTCGTAAGGAGCTCATTCTCTTTTTCCTTAATATCATTCAATTAACCCTCCTTCTATATTTTGAATTGAATTGCTCCCAAATCCATCTGAAGTTCGGACTTAATCTTAAAGATGTTCCCAAAAGATTCCTTTTTCCATTTTTTTAAATTATATTTCACTTCCCTTAATTTTTTAGCAATTCTGAACATAGCAGTTCCTTGAATACTTATATTCCACCATTTCTTTATTTCCTCTTTAAGAGCAGGATGATAGATCCACATTTTTTTGAATCTAAAAGGAGTATTCTTCCTCTTTTTTATTGGATCCGCAGTGAAACTGATAGGAGAATGATCAGAACCTATTCTTGTGAGAGCTTTAAGGGAGAAATAGTAATCAAAATACCAATGATTGGAGATCAAAGATCTATCTAATCTGACCTGTATGAGATCCATCCCCTTTCTACAATTGGACCAGGTGAAGAAGGCTCCATGAAGATCCAGATCAATTAGCCCTTGATTATCAATGAAATTCTGAAGATCCTCTTTACTCTCCAAATTAATCTGAGATCCCCCAAATTTTTCACCATTCATTAAGGGTGTATTAAAATCCCCCATAACAATCCAAGCTTCTTTATCAAAAATCCTCCTAATGGCAGCTAGTTCCAACCAAAAATATTTTCTCATACCTTTTCCATTAGGAGCATATATGTTCATTTGAATCTAGTTGAAGTTATCTCTTATATGTGTGAATCTAGTAACTATGTGATTTGTACCTTTCGATATCGGATCTCCTTTGATATTGTGGCTATTCCAGAAAGTAACAATGCCTCCCGAAGCACCATTCGAGTTATTGCCCTGGTTACTGTAGTACTGAAAAAGTTTCATCTTTTCAATTTTCTCCTTAGACATTTTAGTTTCCTGAATTAAAAGAATGTCAGGTTTGTGATCTCTAACAAAGTTGTGAAGAACATCCTGCTTGTGGGGGCTATTGAGACCCCTGATATTCCAGGACATAATCTTCATTATATATCGGGGGAGTTAGGACATTTCGGGATGGTTTTTTGAGATCCATCCGCTATATCCTAAAAGCTATCCAGCTCTCTTTTCTTTTTCAAAGACTTTTTACCTCTTGAATTCTTTACTGCTCCACAATCTTCCTTACCTCTTGATCTAGTAGAAATGCCACTTGGGGTCTTCCCTTGTTTGTTTTTTCCAGACTTCTTCTTTGATATATTCTCCTATTTATCAATCTCATCTTGACTGTCCATCTCTCTACTAGATTCCCAATCCTTTTCATTTGGTAGTCTTTGTTCCCAAGGTAAGGTGTCCATATTACCATTTTCTTGACAAAACAAGACATTATTGGATAGGTTAGCTGAGTAATCCTATTTTTTAAGGGATTCTAAAACCCTAATAGTAGAGTTGGGATCCGTCAGTTTCTCTACACCCATAGGAGGGAGATTATCAGAAAACGGGGAGAGAAGAGGGATTTTTAGATCCAAGGATAGGCCCTCAATAGGGATATCCTCCAAACCTAGGATCTCTTCATTTCTATCAGAAGGGACTGTCATTTGGGATAAGGAAGGAGAAAGGTTCAGATCTCCTTCTCCAACTAGGGTGCCCTCATTAGAACCTATTTCCTTTAAAGGAGACTTTAAGTTATGAAGATCATTAGGGATCTCACCTTTATACTCCAAGACCACTTCGATCTCTGAAGAGATTTTTTGATTATCGGCTTCTATGTTTTCCAACTCCTGCTCTTTATTTTCCCTCATTTCTTCTCTTGAGTCATTCTTCTTTTTTTTCCATTCCTTTTTTCCAGGTTCTGTTGGCTTTTCTTTCTCTGAAATAGCATTTAAAGGGCATTTTTTTGCCCAATGACCAGATTTCCTACACTTGAAACAAGCAAACGGGATGGTTTCAAACTCTATATTCTGTTCCCAGGAACCCAGTTTAGATTGTATCTCTATCGATGATGGTAAGTCTACTTCTTGTGGAGCTCCCACACATATTCTCACAAAAACCAATATCTTTCTAGCAGTTGTCATTGTGTCAATCGAAAGGAGCTCACCAAAGGAGCTCGCAATACCAAGGAAGATGTCTTCACTCCAGTACTCTAGGGGCAGGCCTGGAAGTCTAACCCAGACTGGGACATTCTCGAAGATGGAATCCAATAGATCCAAGTGGGAGGACGACTTCTTTAGAGCCAAGGAAGATTTCCCTATCACCCAAGGACCTCCACCTCTTATAGCTGTGATATCCTCTTTTCAAGTAAATTCAAAAGAAAAAAAACCCTTTGGAAGAGCAGCAACTGAGACTTTCCCACTGGTTCTCCATTTATTTTTAACAAACTCCCTGACCACTTCAATATTTGGTCTAGGGCCCATAAAATTTCCAACCAGAGTTCATTGCGAGAATATGTGTGGGAGTTCCACAAGAAGCAGACTTACCATCATCAATAGAGATACAATCTCTTTCTAGCAGCTATCATTGTGTCAATCGAAAGGAGCTCACCAAAGGAGCTCGCAATACCAAGGAAGATGTCTTCACTTCAGTACTCCAAGGGCAGGCCTTGAAGTCTAACCCAAACTGGGACATTCTCAAAGATGGAATCTGATAGATCCAAGTGGGAGGACCACTTCTTTAGAGCTAGGGAAGATTTCCCTATCACCCAAGGACCTCCACCTATTACAGCCATGATATCCTCTTTGCAAGCAAATTCAAAAGCAAAAAAACCCTTTGGAAGAGAAGCAACTGAGACTTTCCCACTGGTTCTCCATTTATTTTTAACAAACTCCCTGACCACTTCAATATTTGGTCTAGGGCCCATAAACTTTCCAACCAGAGTTCATACCATTAGGGCTATATTATGGTCTATAATCAGATCTGGAATGGAAATAGCAAACTTACCTCTAGCAGGGGACAAGATATTTTGCACTAGAGGGAAGGAAGACTTTCCATTAGGTTTTACCCAGAATAGAGAGGTCCAAGTTTTGCAATTGCTTCCAAAATTGCCTATGGCCCCCACTCCCCCTCTATCTTTCTCATTTTTACAGGTGGAAGAAGCAGTAGGGATAATCTCTGGATTTTCCTTTCCCCCGAGATCCACCTATATTTTGTCTCTGAAGTCCACATTGTCCTGGTCATCCTTACCTTGCTTCTGACTCGATTCCAGCTCCTGATTCAACTGTCGATTTTCTGATCTTTCTCCACTTTCGATTCTGATTCCATTGCTTTGAATTTCGAACTCCGTTTTCTCCCGCCCATGTCCACGCTCGTGCTCCATTAATAACATATGTTAAAATTATTTATAATTAATAATTGTAAGTTAATTTTAGATATTCACATTAATATAATTAATAATATTATAATTTAGTATATAAATATTTATTATATTATCTAATTTAATTAAACTATAATAGTATTTATTTATATATTTGTTAAAAAAAATACATGTTTATTATTCTTAGAGCTTATAATAATTAAATTATTAATTAATGTTAATAACATATGTTAAAATAATTTATGATTAATAACTGTAAGTTAATTCTAGATATTAACATTAATATAATTAATAATATTATAATTTAGTATATAAATATTTATTATATTATCTAATTTAATTAAATTATAATATTATTTATTTATATATTTGTTAAGTTAGCTATATTAATATTGATATTGTAAATAGCATTCCAATATAACTAATTATATTAATATTAATATAATTAATAACATTATAATTATAGCAATCATTTATTGGGCATCTTGCTTCATGGAGTGAGAAGAGGAGCGGGGAGGGAGATTTGAAATCTGGGGATGATTTTGGAGAGGATGGTGATGATTCTGCAAATGTGGATGGTTTATTGTTGGGCTAACTACGACTACCATTCTGGGGAGCTACTGAGGAGTGGTGTTGGCTATTATCTTTGGCCTGGGATAAGTTGTTGTGGTTTTTTTTTCTACTTTTGTGTTTCTAGGAAGTTGTGGTTTGGCTCTGGCTACTGTCATTTTCCTGCTGGGGAGTTGTGTTTTAGGTTTGGCTTTTGCTTTTGAACCCTATGGGGTTTTTTCCAGTTCTTCTTTACTGGGTGTGCGATTGGGTGCATGTTATTTTCTCCCTATGGGCTTGGTTGTCTCATTGCCTTTGCTACCAATTTTTTATGTGGCTCTTGTTGTGGCACTAGGTGGGGTTTTTGAGGTGCCTATAGTGGGTTTGATAGTGGAGAGTTTCTGGCATTTTTTAGACCCTGACTGGCATGTAGGGTCGGATGTTTCTTTTAATGGTTTTTCCTTCCCTCTTCTATTTTCACTTAAAGCCATGTCCTCCTTTTCGAGGGTTTTAGTGCCTCTTTGTGGGAACTTTCTTTTAGTGTGGCTTTGGGGCTATGCTTTTGTGGGACTTCCTCTTTGTTGCAGGTTGTGGGTTTTGGTTTGCCTTTGGTGGAGGTGTTTATGGAGAGTTTATGGCATGTTTTAGACCTTCACTGGCATGTAGGGTTGGAGGTTGTTATTCATTATCTTGCCTTCTCTCTATGGTCTCTACTTGGGGGCCTTCATTACCTTGTCCTGCTTCTTTCGGGTCCCTATGGATTGATTATGTACTATTGTGGGATTTCATTTTTACTGCAGGGTGTGGGTTTTGGTTTTTCTTTGGTGGAGTTTTCTATGGAGATTTTTTGGCATGTTTTAGACCCTAACTGGCATGTAGGGTCAGAGGTTTTTATTCATCATCTTTCCTTTGTTCTATTCTCTCTTTTTGGGGGATTTCCTTGCATGTCCTACTTCTCTCAGGTCCCAATGGCTTTTCTTTGGTGCCTCTCTTGTTGTCTAGGAATTTCCTAGAGGTTGTCTTATTGGTTGGGCTTTGTTCTCCCATATCCTAGATGTTCTTGGGATAGTTAGGTGTTGTTGCTGCTCTGGGTTTGTCTTTGAAGTTACTGGCTAATTTTCTCAGCATGGTTCTTTTGTTGTCCCAAGTGTTATTCATGCCTAAGGGAGTCTTTTTTTCCCTTTCTTTTGATGGGTGCTCCTCTTTCGAGGTGGATAATGTGTTGGTTAGTTCGTTGGTTTTTCTCTCACAGGTTTTTAAGGGTGTTATTTCCACCCTTGGTTTGGATTTGACAGGGATGCTTACTTTGTTCATCTTGAAGACCCCGATGTTGTCAGTTTCCCTTGTTACTATGTTAGCTTTTTATGTTGGAGTGTTGGCTTTCTTCTGTTTCCTACAATTGGAGTCTCCTATTGAGGTGGAGATGGGTGTTGTTGGTGTGGTGGTTTTTTCATATTTTTTCTATGATTTTTCTCCAGTGCATCTTCTATTGAGGTGGAGGCCATTCCTATGGAGGTGGAATGTGGACTGGCTGGAGTTCCTCTGCAATGGGATCTTGGGTTTCCATGGTGATTACTCCTATAGAGGTGGAGAGGGGATGTTGATGGGCTCTAGTTTTTCTAATCAATTGGTTTTTTGTGATTTGGCTCTTTCAACCAGTGGTTTGGAGACTTGGTTGGGTGTTGTTGCTATGTGTGATGTTGCTATCTGGCTACCACACATTGTTGGTTGTCTGGTTGTCTCACGTAGTTCTAGTGTTGATAAGTGTTGTGTTGTAGTCTAGTTGATACAAGCTAATGGTTACCTGGATGTTTCAGGAAGTGCACTGCTAGTTGGTGTTGATAAGTGTAGTGCTACAATCAGGTTGTTTTAGGTTATTGGTTACCTGGTCGTTTCAGGAAGTTCTTGGATGCAAGTTCCCTTGTTTTGAGTTTAAGGATCTCGTTAAAACCTTTTCTATTTGGTGCAAATTTGTGTATTCATTTTTTTTATTATTTAATCTATTTATGGTTTGTTGTTGGTTGTCTGTGTTCTATGTTTTTGCAGCTAGGTCTTTTTATGTGGGTTTCGGGTTCCTATCAAAACCCACCTGTTAATAGTTTTCGGTCCATTCAAAACCTATTGTAAATGGTTTCAAGTCCATTAAAAACATGTTTTTCCCCTTAATCAAAACATTATAATTATAATGGTAGTCTTTCAATACTCACATATAATTCATTTTAGTGACTATCAGGCCTGAAATTTAATGGTCTATTTGGCCATTTTTTGCATTTTAGACTGTATATTACAACTTTAAAATTTATTGGACCATATAAGTTGACTTTCTATATTTTTATATAACCATATATATGACACTTTAAATTATCATTAAATCATAAAAATTTATTATAGGTGTATATATATATAATATTATAATATTATAAAAATATAAATTAGTTTAGAATGATGGAACATAATTCTTTCTAATTTTAAAAATATTTTTAACAATAAATTTTGACATTTTGACATTTTTACTAATTGTTATCATTTTTCTATATTAATATATATGATTTATAATATTTATTATACAAATATATATTAATTCAAAATCTTTTCAAAATAGAATATAATTATTTTTAAAATTTTAAAATATTTTTAAAAAGATTTATAATATTCATTATACAAATATATATTAATTCAAAATCTTTTCAAAATATAATATATTGTTTTTTAACTCTTTAGAATATTTTAAAAAAGATATATTTTGAATATGAATTTAGAAACTTCTTGTTAATTGTAAGAGTAAATTTAAGATTTTTAGATTTTTTTAGAATACTTTAACAAGATTTATTTTGAATATGAATTTAGAAACTTCTTGTAAGAGTAAGTTTAAGATTTTTAGGTTTATTACTAATTATGAGTGTTTTCTAAATTATTTTATTAATATATATAGGATATCCATATGACTAATAACATAACATATATGTAGGATGGGATTATGTTGCTCGTGGAGGAGTGCTCGATTGTTTTCTCTTTTCTCTAGTCTTCTTCTTTGCCAAAGGAGGTTTTGGTGCTCTCTACTATGGGTGTAGTTGCTTCCCTTCGATTTTTTCAGCTATGGTCTTCTTTGGAAGTGGAAACTACTTCTTCGGAGATGAAGCCCTCTTCTATTGAGGTGAAGAGGTGGGTTTTGGATCAGGTGGGAAGGTCTATTTTCTATGGTTTTGAGCATCACTTCTTCCTCTCTATAGATGGGAGCCCCTTCCTATTAAGGTTGAGGTCAGGTTGGTGTGGCAGGTTGACTGGTGTTGTGTCTGTGCTGAGAATATTCAGTGTTTCTATCTGATTCCTATCTCTCCTATTGAGGGGGGATTTTGGTTTCATTGGATGGTGCTGACAAGTGTTGTGATGTTGTCTGGCTAGTTTTGGTTGATGGTTACCTAGTTGTCTCTGGTTGTTCACTGCTAGTTGGTGCTAGTAAGTGGTGTGTTGTAGTCTGACTAATTCAGGTTGTTGGTTGCTTGATTGTCTCAGGTTGTTCTTGTATTCAAGTTCCTTTGAGTTCAAGGTTCCCGTTAAAACCTTTCTTTTGTTGCAAATTTAAGCTTTCATGCTAGTATTTCTTAATATGCTTTTGGGTTGTTGTTGGTTGTTTATGCTTAACTCTATTGCAGCTTGGTCTCTTTGTGTGGGTTTCGGGTCCCTATCAAAACCTATTTGTTAATGGTTTCAATTCCAATCAAAACCTATTGTTAATGGTTTCGGATCCATTCAAAACATGTTTTGCCCCCTTAATCAAAACATAACAAGAATTTTTTTTTCAAGATACAAGTTACAACATTTGTGTGTTTTACAAGTGATTTGTGTCAATTTTTTTGTATATTTAATTTTTTTTTGTCTGTAGATTTAACTTTTGAGAAGTGACTCATTACCTCTCGAATACCAATTCTCAACCTGTTTTCCATATCTTGTAGAGTCAAAATTTTCACCTGGGTTGTTATTTTTATGTTACTCCATGAACTTTACACACTATTTACATTGTCTCTTTGGAATTTATCTTTGGACTATATTGTTGGAATGCTGGATACACAGGTTGCCTTGATGAAGCTGCGGACTTCAATGGAGGACCTTTTCCAAGAAGAAATATTCACCCACACAGAAAGTATGATAATGACATTCAAAATAGAGATTCTATTATGATGATCTAGATTCTTAATTACAAAGAGTACATGTGCCTAATTAAATAGGCAAGTGCTAAACCTAAAAAGCATAAGATGTTGCCAAGTGTACAAACCACACTTCATGTGACAACATGAAACCCTAACCTAAGGAATGATAACAAGATGGAGATAACTTCTAGAAAAGACAACACATCTTCTAGAAGGGAATCTTATCTCAACACCATTATTAAATGATTAAAAAGTAACCTAGGACTAATATGATTAATTAACCCTAAGTTAACTTATGCTAGTGTAATAATTAATTAATTAATTACACTAACACCCCCCCATAAGTGCAACCTAGGGAGGAAATGAAAATGCAATGATTATGCATTATGATGATGGGTCCCAGCTGATGGCCATATTAGGTACCCATGTACATAGGATGAAAATCCAACTAATCTCCCACAAATAGAGAAAAAAGGAAAAACCTAGTGGGAAGAAAACCCCTCTCCAAAAAAGGAGATAAAATGTAGAAAGGTGATGATTGGAGGATTCAACATCATCCCCCAAGGACAAAAATCATCACATGGATACAATACAATCAATGGGCCCCCCATAGGAGGGAAATAGAGAGACTAGATAGCCCCCCCAAAAGATGTGATCACCTGCAAAAAAGGTAAGTGTATGTAAACAAAATATGATCCAATGTCGACAAACAATTTGTCTCCCTTTCGGAAGAAACAAAACCAGGTAGAGATGCAGGGTAGCTTCCCATTCCGGATAGGAATTGAAGGAAGGAAGAATGAATATGAATGCGGATGATGTCTCTGAAAGCTACTCATGTGTCTCCTTGCCTGAAGATGAAGATGCCACAACCCACGCAGGTACATACCCAATCAATGTAGAAGGTGACAAATCAGGATGATGCAGAAACTGATGTTGAACATGATCCAAAGACAACAATGTGATGGTCCTTCCATCGAAGGAATAGATGGAGACTTAATTTCCCCCCCATAATGAAGTGTCCTCAAAACTACTAAAAGAAGACTAAATCCAATCTAATGGTAGATGCAGAAGAAACTCCGATGAAGATGGAGGAAGTCTCATATATGAAATATCTGAATAGAGGAGTGATATCCCCTCAAGAATATCCTCCAAACCTGTAGAAGTAGCCAAGTCAGTGATACCTGAAACAAAGCCATCTCGTGATGTCAAGTCTGGAAAATAGAATGTGTCCTAATGAATGATGATGATGGAAGCCTCAATCAATGACTCTAGACAAGGAATCACTGAATGTGAAGGGATACCAACTGTCTTTGATGGAGAAGAAGAATCATCTGAAGCAACCTTGTCAACCTCTTCGGAAGAGTCAAGGCAATCCAAACAAACAACCTCCTGCATAGCAATATCATCATGGGGTACTTGATCTGAAACCTGACATTCTGAATCATGACCATCAAGGAAGGGTGGAGTATCTGAATCTCCATATATCTCCCAAATCTTAGTCCAAAGGATGTGAGGACTATCACAATGATCAATAGATTCCAAAATATCACAATCAACATGCATTGCAATCACTACTAAAACATTATATCTGCTGCAACTCCAAGCAAATTTCTCAATACCTTGACCTGGATGGGGAACCGTACCATACAAATGTGGCAACAATTCAAGTGTTTGGAGATGGTGGATGATCCCATCTCGCCATTGTTTATAGTTTCCCATGTGCAACATAGTCAAAGAAGGATAATATGCAAGCCCCATAACGTACAAACAAATTTCTCCAAAAAATATAAAGACAAGGACCTTCAACAGCAAATAGAAACTCCCAAAACTGATATGCAACTGAAGTGATGCCACCCAAAACAAAAAATCTTTTCCCAAGCTTCAGGATATCCAAGTTATTGAACAAATGCACCAAATTGAACAAAACCAATGCAAGAGTACCTGGAGCTGAAACTGATCAAAGGGAATGGACTGATGAAAAAAGCTCAGAATTATCTTCCTGATGCCGCTGGAATCACTGAATTTTGATCAACGGTTGCGAAGATATGATTTTTTATGTCCAAATTGACTTTAGTTGATTGTAGAATTTTTGGAAGCAAAATTTTCTAGAAAGGATGTCACCACTGGAAAGAGCACTAAATTTTCTTTCCAACGGTATCTCGTTTGCATATTTTTGATACCCTGGTGAAAAGATATGATAAAATGAAAAAAAAACTACCCTATTAGGGCCTGCAGGCTAATTAGGAGCGAAAAATTAAGCCCCTCCGGGCTTAGCACTCAGTCGCTGATATGACCGGAGGTGTTTGTTTGGCAAAAAAAAAAGGTGCCACCCAAGGTGGTGGTGAGGCGGCAGTAATGAGCAACGGCACAGCTCGGATAAAGCGGAGGGCGGTACTGAGTACGCCGATGGTCGGTGGCTGGGAAAAAGTCTAGCGAGGACACCGGACAGGCCTAGCGGGGCACGGAGAATAGTGCCGATGACAGAACAGGCCTAGCAGATGTGACGGCCCTGCAAAAACTTAAATGCGGTCGACAAAAAATTGAATTTTGATTTTTAATATTTGCCAAAAGGCAATTAAAAATCAAAAATATATGCCGACCAAAACAAATGCCAAAGGAGAACTTTAGCCCATGGAAAAATATTTATGCCGACTAGTAAATAAAATACCAGGTTGCCTGCAGAATTGATTTTTTCCCAAACTATAGAAAATTTTGCCCGTTTTTGGAAATAAAAAATGGCCAATGACCTAAAAAAATTTTGCCATGATGGAGAACTGAAAGGGAGGATATTTTTTTCTGCAAATGTGTACGGATAGTACAAAATGCAAAAACCCTAGATAATACCTCAACTGGCTGAATATGTCCAAATCGGAGCCAAACTTTCTTGATCCTGGGATGAACCTTCATTGGAACAGCTCTGATACCATGTTGGAATGCTGGATACACAGGTTGCCTTGATGAAGCTGCAGACTTCAATGGAGAACCTTTGCCAAGAAGAAATATTCACCCACACAAAAAGTATGATAATGACATTCAAAATAGAGATTCTATTATGATGATCTGGATTCTTAATTACAAAGAGTACATATGCCTGATTAAATAGGCAAGTGCTAAACCTAAAAAGCATAAGATGTTGCCAAGTGTACAAACCACACTTCATGTGACAACATGAAACCCTAACCTAGGGAATGATAACAAGATGGAGATAACTTCTAGAAAAGACAACACATCTTCTAGAAGGGAATCTTATCTCAACATCATTATTAAATGATTAAAAAGTAACCTAGGACTAATATGATTAATTAACCCTAAGTTAACTTATGCTAGTGTAATAATTAATTAATTAATTACACTAACATATATTTTGTCTATAAATGTATTTAATATAATAATCATCTTTAATTTATTGTGTTGAACAAGTTTGTGCCCTTTTTTCTTTACAATGATCAATAAAAATAACTAAAAATGTTTTAATATAGAATTTTCTATAAAAAAACATTATAAATTAATTTTTTTTCACAATTTATATTTTTCATAAAACGTCAAATGAAAGGAATTTAAATGATCAAACCTTCACAAAATTTTATATGACAGGTAAGGGTGGCCGTCAAATTCTAGTGACTATTATCATGACTTTACTAAGCTTTTGTTATATTCGTAAACTATAAGTTTGATGGATTTACTAAGCTTTTGTTATATTTTTAAGCTACAAGTTTGGATAAGTTTTAGTAAAATGAATATGTAAAAAATCGTTCAATCAAGGGATATGGCATTCTATCATATTGAGGATAAAATGATATTTCTATTATTTTGAATTTAGTATATGTTTTTGTATGATTTGATCCTAATTTTTGATATACTAATTTGCAATAGTTTATTCAAATCATTCTTATATTATTTTGAAGCTCAAAGGAAAGTGTGAACACTAAGGTAATTTTGGTCAAAATTAATTAATTAATTTTATTTATTAAAAATTATATTTTAAAAAAATTGTAATAATTATGCTAATAATCAAGATAGTTGGTTTTACATTTTTTTAAGATAAAGTACTAATAATCATCTTATTTTTTTATTTATTTTTCTTTGAATGAGTAGAAAGAATAAATGGGAATTACTCAATGAACTAGACATGCAAGACATCCCTAACCAAGAAAATCATTTCTCAAGTGAGGACCTTAAATGGAAACTTATTGGAGATGATAATGGTGAGATGGAATTATGTGCTTCAATCACTCTTGAAAGACTTCCTCATTTTTTTAAAGGAGAAGGTATGTTGGATAGCATAGAAACAACATTTATTCACAAATTCATATAGAGAATAACCTTGAAAAATACACCAACCAAACTATGAAGATGTACTCAAGGTTTTTGTAGATTTAATATAATCAATAATCTTACCATTTTTTATATTTAATCTTTGCTATATATTAACTAATACTTTTATGTGCATGTATAAATAGTTATTGGTGTGCTTTTAGACCTGAAGACAAGAAACAAACTTGAAAACATGAAAAGGAAATGAAGGCGTAGACGCTCAAAATTAACATAAATTCCTCTATTAATCAAATAAAGTAACTTATTGATTAATTCACTAATATTCATCATGTTTGATTAAATAAATCAAATTATTTAATTATATCCTCAAGGTCCCCTTATTTGACTCAATAAATCAAAATGATTTAAATCAAATATCATAATCCCCTAACCCATCCACATTAATTAATTTTGAATTAGTTAACTATTCAATAAAAAACTGCCCATGCCTTGGCCGTTTTCTTTTCCTTTGCGGCTACGCTTTAATTTTGTATGCTCACTATCTTCGGAGCTCGCCACGTGGCTGCCTCACGAAGCTTTTTGCTTTAGCTTTGTTTCGCTTTTCGGCAATCTCCGTTTGTGTGCCGTGTGGCTTGTGTTGGCTGCTCTTACAAGCCGGACCCACCTCGTCCTTTGCTTTTCGCCTCGTTCTTCGCTTTTGCTTGGAGCTCTCCACGTGGCTCCCTCTTGCGGCTTTCTGCTCGGCATTGAATGACAAGTGCTTTTGAGAAAATTTATCTTAATTAATAGCAATTTAATGGTTTGGGCCTTTGCATTATGCACTGTGTTCTGGTAAAATTCATCTAAGACTTTGGCGCATCGCCTGTAGTGTAAGCTTTACATTCATGTTATTCTCCTTATCTTTTTCCTCAAACCACTAAGCGAAGACCCGGCTTTGATAAAATCTCAGAGGTCACTTAGCTAGCGCACTATGTCCCCCAATAGCTAAATTTCCCATAAGACTGCTGCTACATGCAAAATTCTGTGTCAACAGTTCTTTTTCTGGCACGCCCGCTGGGAGCACGAACTAGCATGTTCGCTTGATCTTTATAAGTTTGTATGAACCATCGGCCTGTAACTAGGTCACAATCTGCAAGATTCCCTAGCCAGCTTGTACCGTCTTTAGTTTCTGTACATCCGAGAGGTCGCCGAAATAGCCCTTCACCTCCTTCGTCACCTCCTACTCCATTATCACCTAATCCACCTGCGCCCATGGCTACTAGAAATTATGTAGCCTGGGACTCCGGTAGTCCATTGGTAGCACTTGTGCCTCCTGTAATATGGCCTCCCATCCCTGTTTCGGCCTTAAAAGCTATTCCTAAATATTCTAGAGATGAATCAAAAACACCCATAGAGCATCTGCAAGATGTAGCCGACATATGTCTGGTACATGGCATATCAAACGAGAATGTAGCCCTTAGATTGTTGGCTGCCTCATTCCAAGGGAAGGCGCTGAACTGGTACTGAACCATTCAAGCAAGCACTATAGCTACTTGGGACCTACTTAGAACCCCTTTTTATGAACGTTTCTCCAATGCTAGCGATAGATCTTTGTTGTACCATCAATCGGCCAATATAAAGCGAGCTCCTCATGAAGCTCTGTCCAATTTTAATGCAAGATTTCACTCAACTTGGCAGAGAGTGCCTGTTGGTAGCCGACCACCTCCTCATCTGGCTTTTATGTTCTACCTGAAGTCTATAAATGCTGATATCTCTATGATGTTACAAGCTCTGGGTGGAGAAACTCTTCTTGATGCTTATGCTCTAGTTGTTACTACAGAAAATAATTTGATCGTTGCAAGGAAATTGGCGCCAAGACCAATCATGCCATTGTTCCCTGAGTGCAATGCTCCAGAAGCTGAAGTCCCTTCCACTAGCGCGCCTACAACTTCCCCCCAATCTATGTACATTTATCCCGGGAGTGCTTCAAGCACAGCCTCGACAGCAGCTCCTGTAATAGCTCATGTGTCGAACCCCATGGCTACTGAGATGAATGAAATGAGAGAATAGATGCGGGCTATGACTAATGAACTAACTACTTTGAAGCGACAGCAATACAGCTACCAAAAGTCGGCATATCAAAGTTACCAAGGTGGAAAGCCTCCGTACCAATTAAATCAGTGGCAAGATAAGTCACATGGGAATTCCTCAGCTCAATCAAATAACCAGATTGTTCTGGTAACCTTGCCTATGCAAACTGTTCACCCTATTTCAAATAAGGAGCTAATAGCAGGACAAAACAATTTAGCAGAAAATGCTAATTCATGGTGCTTTCCTTGCAATGATGACATATGTCGCGAAACTGCCCGCTAGGAAATTTGCAACAACAAATTGCAGATCAACGTAGCCAAGGCACCGCATCCATTTCCGGTAACACACCATATGCCTCTCAACAAATGAATAATGCTATCCTTACAGCTCAAATGCAGGGGATGTCCATCCAACAAAAATCAGATATTGTTCCTGACCAAGCTCTCTTTTCTTGGATGGAGGGAGAAGAGTCAGCATTTCCAAATGACATCCCTATGGATAAAGTACCCCGAGTGCAATCAGATTACAATACGCATTTAAAGCAAAGATTCAACGGAGAGTTTGTGAACTCATCTAATCAAGCGTCTGCCCCTGCTGTCTCACCGGTGCCTGGTCCTGCAGCAGGCCCATTGCCCATCCCACCACAGTCTCAAACGGCTATTCCTGGCCCTCCGAAGCCACTTCTTCCGAAGGTCATAACTCCTGCAATCATCCCTACTACGGTTAAATAATCAGACACACTGGCCATCAGGCCTGTATCAACTGTCAAACTAAAGGAGCAAACCACTGCAATTCACCAGTCCCGAGCACAATTCAACATAGTGGAACAACTAAAAAAGTCATCTACCAATTCTTCTATGTGGGATGTCTTGGCTATTCCGGAGCAGAAGGTGCTGCTACAAAAGGCGTTATCGGGTGAAGAAGATGCGAAGATTTCTTCTCAATCCCCTGAAGAGAAGGTATCCAAACCTGACCTAGGCAAAGTGCTGACAATTCCACATGAAGAGAAGCTAGAATCCAAAAAAAAAGGTAAGCCTAAGCCTAGGCCTTTCTTTCTAACACTGATTGTTGGTGACAAATTACTACACAACTGTATGATTGACTCTGGTGCTAGCACCACTATCATGCCAAAGCAAGTTGTTGATGCTTTGGGACTAAAGTATGAGCTGCTAAATAAAGGAGTCATGCAGCTTGATGGAAACAAGGTTGATACTGTTGGGATAATCAAGGGATTACCTATGACCCTATTTTCCTGCCCCAGTATCACTATAAATCAAGATACTATACTTATTGACATCCCTCCCTTGTTCGGGATCTGCTTATCCTGAGAGTTCACTACAAACGTAGGAAGATATTTGGCTTTAGACTGGTCCCACTTGATTCTAAGGATAAAGCACGGTGCTAAGATGAAGCTATTGTCGAAAAACCTGCATTCTGCACATGTTGCCGATGAAGCTCTGCTAAATTTTGAAGTAGCACACACTTCTATTTCTCAGGAAGAGAGGCACAATGTAGAGTTCCTTGAAGACGAGGAGGCTACTAGCTCCCAGACACAAGATGAAGAGAAGCCATTGGAAGAATTTATTGATACAGATCCTTTCGGAAATTATCATGCAATTGGCCTTGGAACCTATGTAATACATGAAGAAGGGAAAATCATACCCAAAGTTATTAAAGAACCTGAGGGTGAAGAGTCTCTGGAAATATGGACATTATACTTCGATGGAGCCCGATGTAAAGTAGGAGTCGGAGCAGGAATTTGTTTGATATCCCCAACTGATGAAAAGACGTCGAGATCTTACCGCTTTCAGTTTGCATGTTCCAACAATGAAGTTGAATATGAAGGACTTGTCCAGGGTTTAAGCCTTGCGGAGCAAATGGGTACAAAACAAATAAGTGTCTTCGGAGATTCTGAGCTGGTGGTTAATCAAATCTGTAGAACTTTGGCCACGAAGAATATCCGTATGCGATCTTATCGGCATAGGGTCTAGGATCTGATCGACAGTTTCGAAGCATTCAACATTTAGGCGATTCCAAGAGAGACAAACATCGAAGCTGACAAGATGGCAGCTATTGGAGCTCAGTTCGAGCCAGCATCGGACCTGTTAAAAAATAAACATGCTATGAAGGTAATTATAAGACCCGTTGTCCCAGATAACAATCAAAATTGGTAAGTATTTGATAGTGATGCTCATATTGCACCATTCCTTCAGTCATCCAGAGAGTTCGTCGATCAGCTGTAGCCGAAGATCGCCGAGGCTTACGAAGATCAAATTATTCAGTTGAAATCTAACAAGCTTCCGAGGGGTCTAGTCACTCTGGAAAGTCTTTTTGATTTCGATGATGCAACAAGAGATAAAAGGAAGCTCGTGGCTGACAAAGGTGATTATACCGATCTGCATGTCGGAGAAGATAGAAAGCTCAAAGTTGGAAAGGAAGTGTCGGAAAAGAATAAAGATAGACTAAGACATTTCTATGAAGAATATCCAAGTGTAGTTGCCTGGTCATATGATGATTTAAAAGGATATGATCCTGGGATCATTGAGCATACTATTGAGCTAACAGAGGGGGCAAAGCCAGTCCATCAAAAGCAAAGGCCTGTGAACCCAAAAATAGAATCCCTAATGTCACAGGAGTTGAACAAATTGATCGCATCCCGGATAGTGTTTCCGATCAAACATAGCACTTGGGTGTCTAACCCGGTGCCAATCCGAAAGAAAAATGGAGATATACGCTTGTGCGTAGACTTCCACGACCTAAATAGGGCATCCTTAAAGGATCACTACCCCCTACCTTCAATGGAGGTAATTCTTTGGACTGTAGCTAGTTTTGAAATGTTTTCAATGCTAGATGGTTTTTCAGGCTATAACCAGATACGGGTAAAGGAAGAAGACCAATACAAAACGGCGTTCACCACGAAGTGGGGAACGTATGCTTATGCCAAAATGTCTTTTGGGCTCTCAAACGCCGGAGCCACATTTCAGTGAGCTATGGACATTGCTTTTAAAGATTTGATCCACAAGATTATACTCATCTATCTGGATGACCTAACAGTTTTCTCAAAATCTGCTGATGATCATTTTGATCATCTGGAGCTCGTTTTCCAGAAATGCCAGGAATTCAAAATCTCCCTGAATCCAAAGAAGTGCGTGTTCAGAGTTCCCCAAGGGAAACTATTGGGATATGTCATCTCTAAGGAGGGCATTGCTATTGATCTAGAGAGAGTCGATGCAATCCAAGAGCTTCCATTGCCTATCAACAAAAAAGGTGTGCAGTCTTTTCTGGGAAAGGTTAATTTTATTAGCGGTTTTATTGCAGACTTTGCAGGCATTGTTCGTCTAATCACTTTAATGCTTAAGAAGGACCAACGAAAGCTAGAAGAGCTTTTGAACTTATAAAAGAGATTATTTCTTCCACTCCTGTGCTGGTAAATCCAGACCTGTCAAAAGATTTTATCATGTATATTTTTGGGGGTGATAATAGTATCGCTACAGTGCTTATGCAGAAGGATGATAAAGATGCAAGGGAGTCCCCTGTTGCCTTTTATTCACGAACTTTAAAAAATACGAAGTAAAGTATAACTTTGTAGAGAAACAGACCTTCGCCATTATTAAAGGGCTTAAGAAGTTTCGGCATTTGATATCATATAATAAGGTGATTCTATGTGTTCCGCACCCAAGCGTGCGAGAATATATCATGGTAGGGGAAATCATGGAAAAGAGAGCCAACTGGATTACCAAGATCCTAGAATACGACATTGAGGTCACACTTGTCAAGAGCATCAAGGGGAAAGGACTGTGCGAGTATATCATAGAAAGCAGTGAAACAGCGATAGAGTGTGAAGCTCTGGAACCTGTGTTAATTAACGAAGAGAATTTCCAGAGCAATTGGCTTGATGACAGGATAAATTTTATGCAGATAGGAAAGTATCCAATGGACCTCCCATCTTTTAAAAAGCGTTTCTATCGCCTACAGAATGGCAATTTTGTCCTTTTTAAAAGAAATTTCAACGGAATCCTGCTGAGATGTGTCAACGAGGAGTAGGCCCGGAGGATATTAGATCAATATCATAACAGCCCTGTCGGAGGACATTTTTCCGCAAGAACCACAGAAATTAAAATCATATGTGTCAATTATTATTGGCCAACACTTTTTAATGATGTATTTTCCTTAATTAGGTCTTGCAAAGAATGTCAGTTCTATGTTGGAAGGAGACATAATGCTGCTATGCCTTTAAGACCCATAGTGATAGAGAAATATTTTGCTCAATGGGGTTTAAACTTCATCGGGATGATCAACCCTCTTTCCTCAATAGGACATAAATGGATATTAACAGCAACCGACTATTTTACCAGGTGGGCAGAAGCAATGCTGTTAAAAAGTGCAACTAAATCAGAGATTGTTAATTTCTTAGAAGAACTGGTAGCCAAATTTGGCCCGCCTAAGACAATTATCTCTTAAAATGCCAAAGCTTTTCTCGATTCGAAAATGAGTCAGTTCGCTCTAAAATATGGGGTGTTTTTGAAGACCTCCTCTAGCTATTATCCCCAGGGAAATGGTCTCGCAAAGTCCACTAATAAAAACCTCATCCGGTTGATCAAACGGATAGGCTCGGAACATCAAAAGGAATGGCATAGGAACCTCCGGGTAGCACTCTGGGCAGATCGAATTACACCCAAATAGGTACTGAAAACATCTCCCTATGAGATGGTATATGGAAAGGAGGCATTGCTGCCTATTGCCACAAAGATTCCCACCCTACAATTGCTCAAGTCTCTAGAAGTTGAACAAAATGGAGTGATGGAAGTAAGGTTTTCTGAGTTGTTTGAAGTGTAATAGAAAAGAGAACATGCCCTGGTAGCGATGAATAGTCGCCAATAGGTAGTGAAGAAATGGTTCGACAATAGGGCTTTAGATCAGGGACTGCAATGCAGAGATTTGGTTCTCAAATTCAATGAACGCGGAACAAAACCTGGACATAATAGCAAATTCGGCAGCCTCTAGGAAGGACCATTCAAGATCTACCAGTGCAAATAGTTTAACTCTTTTGAGTTAGAAGATATGGAAGGAAATGCTCTAAGTATTCCAGTTAATGGAATACATCTTAAAAGGTTCTATTAATTCTGTATATGTGTTAATTTTGTACATTTGTATATATTTAATTACTCTTTGTCGCTTTAAGTTTTGGGTCTTCTCAGCACAAGTTTGAAATAATGCAGCAATGGTATAAGCAATTGATAGAAAGTTATAAATGAACCAAGTGTTAACAAGAAAAGCATAGTGGATTGTATTCATTAAGGTCAAAAATTTACAATATAGTGGGCCCAGAAGGCCTTGTGTTAACATTTACATATGTCCGCTACGGCGTGGGACTTGTAAGCAGAAAGAAGCAAAATTGGTAAAATGTTTTTTGCCTGTAGAACACTAGTGAGAAGGACCGTCGATCATAGCAGCAGGCAACTCGGGCTCTGGAAATACCATTCTCTCAAAATTTTCGTACCATTGAAAACTAGAGAAAGGTTCAAGATAATGAATGCGCATCAGGAAATGGTAGCCTTCGCGGACCCTAGCGCGGTGCTCTTCATGGGTTTCCAGCTCGAAGCCAAATAGAAAGGGCCTGGTTGGGATGATGCCTCCGGACAACTGCTGCAGGCGAATGTTCCGGACCGAAGGAATGCCTCGACCCAATTGGGCTGCACGCACAATCTGCTCCAAACCTCCAAGGTAGCGTGCAGGGAACACCAGCTTTGTCAGTTTTATAATTTTATGTTTGATGACACTGATGTCTAGTAGTGAGGCGACAAAGTGGGAGCAGACGTTGGTGTTCACCCGATATTGCTTTTCGTAACGCACGTAGCCCTTCCCGAGGATCCATTTGATGGCTTTCACGTACAACAAGTTTTTTGCACCTGTCATACGCTTCAAGCGTCTGCAAGTAATCTTGCCAAGGAATGTTGCCTGGGTCTTTCTGTAAGTGAGCCTCACTGGTGTTTCCATGATATCTGTTTTCTAAGCTAAGAGATTAAAAATACTATCCAACAAGAGATTGCTAAATTGAAAGGTCAGTCGATGTTGTGATTCGCAATAGTGCAAGGGGCTAATTTATAAGCTAGCTAAAGTTGTGCTTGTTGAAGAAATCATGAAATCAATTTTGCACAGTCGGTCACTTCACCTTGGTTTTTTATGTCGCAACATGCGAGGTGATGGAGAGGTGCAGGATCAGCTTGCAACTTGCTCTGCCAGGCTACCACATCATTCACAGATTGGCCAATTGTCAGTAATACAAATTACCATCGTCTCATCCGAATCAGATGAAGTTATTGAGAAAGACTTTGTTGGGAAATGTGCCTTGTACGAGCATTAATGTCAATCAATACAAATAGCCTATAGAGAGATGCTCATGAGGTTTGTCTAGGTTCATTTTCCAAGACAAGTATCCGCTCCCGTCACACATGAAAGATTGTCATTTAATTTTTAAGTGGTTTGGCTGGTTGGTGATCTTTTTGCATGAGCAAAGCTGATAATGCATAGTAACAACTTGGCGTAAACGGCTGGCACGTACTTTTTTCGGCCGCCATTCCCAAGAAAGCTGAAAAGGCAAGTTATGGCATGCAGGGAGACATATTTATTGCAGAAGTTGCCAAAAATTAAGCAATTAAGGCATTCGCAAGAAGAGAGAGGTTTTTAGAAAAACTAAGTCATTTGCCAAAGGTTAGCACAGAGACCCTTGTGGAGACAAAAATGGTCGAAATTGCAGAAAACCCTACACAGACTTCAACTCAAGTAGCTCTAAGCGAGCAGATGAAGAATGCGCCCTGCGTGCAGCTTTATGATGGAGAGTCTTATGCCACTCCAGGCATACCTACAAAGCCTAACTGGCCTTTCACTCACCCAGTAAACCAAAGGTTGTTGAGCACGGTTTCTCACAGGGACCAGGCAGTGGTTTTGGAGGATTGGGACAATGTCTTTGACCCCAAGATGTCGAGCAATCCTAAGAGCCTTTGAGAAGCTGCATGCGAAAGGATGAAGAATACAACAGACCAATTTTCCAAACAGCTATGGTACTGTGGGCTTGCACAGTACATGGTCCCTTTGGTGCACCCTTACCTAGAGATTGTAGCAGCATGCGCAACACAGTTTGACCCAAGCACTGGGGTTATCAACGGCAAGTATTTCCGAGTAGTCATTAGCCCCATGGCTATTCAAGATATGTTGTGTGTCTCGTTTCCTTTGGGTAAGGAGGTTGAAGATTTCAACATGGAAAGAATGCAGCAAAAGTGGGGAGAGTTCCAATTGGGGCCACAATTTTATCGCTCTGAGCTTCAACATCCGAGCAGTTCAGCCCTGCCTAAATTCCATTTTGGTTTGAAAGCTCTGAAAGGTGCGGTACAATCTATCATTTCTATGCTAGCAATAGTCTATGGTTTGGACTCCGACAAAGAGGTCCATCAGTTTTAAACGTCCCTTTGTTTTATGTTAAGGAAAAATCGTGAGGGACCACCTTTTGATTTTGCAAAGATTATTAGCGATGGCATTCAACTGCAATTAAAGGAATTTGGGGTCGGCTCTAGGTTCAAGTATTCGTCTTTCCTGGCCCATTTAATTTTGTACCAAAATCTGGATTACTTTTCAACATCTTTGCCCCTGTCTGTTTTTGATGAGAATGGTTTGAGGA
Organism: Sequoiadendron giganteum; assembly: GCA_007115665.2. Classification (NCBI taxonomy): domain Eukaryota; kingdom Viridiplantae; phylum Streptophyta; class Pinopsida; order Cupressales; family Cupressaceae; genus Sequoiadendron; species Sequoiadendron giganteum. Next base: position 28,362,581 of record CM021105.1, on the reverse strand, counting down.
AGCCAGTTTCGACATGGACTCCCATCATGTCAAGAACCCTTGATTATTACACATTGCCAGATGCGTTCATAGCCCCGACTATAAGGGCTTTGGGTAAAGCTGGTATAAATATGACCGAACACATTTCACCCCGCCAGAGATCTTGGCTTGCGAAGTTAGTACCACCCTATGACTGGTTCTTCGACACAAATTTCACTATGCTCTGGTTGTCGGGTTTCATCCGGGAGCCTTTTCGGCTTCCCCATTTCCTCTCCGATAGAGTGCTGGCCCTGGAGGCAATGAGATAGCTATGTACCCTTGATGATGATTATTGGGGAGGAAAACACCAAACCTCCTATTTACTATTGCCAATCATGTTTGGTTCAGTGTCGCTGGCAAAGAAGAGGACCCCACAGCTTGATACCTCGATGACTCTACTTTCAAAATTGGGTCATCTCAGGCTGGTACTGATAGATTATTCTTGGAATTACAACCCTGATAATAATTTGTTGGACATTGGCATCACGATCGTGCACTCACCTCAGCCATTCTAGGACCTCCGGAGGGATCCCGAGGAAGGAAACCTAAGTAGATATGTAGGCCTTGAATATTTGTCTACAGTGGATGGTCGACCACCCTGGCTGAATTTTTTATCACATCATAAGGAGGGTCAACCCAAAGCTCCCGATCAGCCCCCCTCTGGTCACCCAATTGAAGAAGCTCAATTGGGAACCTGACAAGATGCAAGCTTTTTGGATATACCGGCAGGAGATTCTGGCATCTAGCAAGTTATACAATGAAGTAGCCCTCGATGAGAAGTTTGATGACATTTGGGAGATTGAGCATCCAGATGTTGAGTATTCTCCGAACCATTCAACATCTGTATAGCAATATAGAAAAGAGGAGGCTACTGTGGAATCTGAGGAGGAAGTAACTCGGATTCCCCCGGTCGTCACCAAGAATCCAGTGCTTGAAAGAAACACCGGTAAGCAACCTGTGCAGGAGGAAGAGCCGTGCGCGCTCGCATCCATGCCAGCTGCCTCTTCTAAGCCAAAACAAAAGTGGACAAGGAGCACCAGTAGTAAGAGTCGGGTCATTCTTGACCTCGATAATGTCCCGAGGGAGAAGCGACAACATGCCAAAAGGGCTGGTGTGGAGGAGGAGCAACCAGTAACAGAAGCGGTCGAGACATCTATGGCTCCACTGGAACATCAGGTAAGCTTTCCTCCCTCTTCTCTCTCTTCTATGTCTTTGGTCCCACCATAGTCTACCCCTGTTGTCTCATCCGCGCCAATCTTCTTAGCTCCTAGATTTGCTGGTCATTCCGATCTTGCTCCTCCCGTTTTCCCTCCTGTGTCCTCTGCTTTTACTACTTTACCCAAAACACAATTTGGTGTTAGTACCGGGCTCGTGGGTCAACAATTTTTATCCCCAAGGCCCAGCCCTGTGGTAAGTGCGTCTTCAAGTTTTCCTTTCCCCGTCACTTCATTTCCATCCCCTTTGAGTGGCTAGTTCATCCCGCCATTCTCCCCTGCTATTATAATGCGACCCAGCAAAACCTCTGATGCATCAGCTACACTATCTTTCCCGCTGGCTGTCCCTCAGGAGTATCTTTTTGCCGGTGGACTGGGTATCCCCGCCTAGGAATATTTCTCGTAGGTCAATGCAAATAAAAGTGCTCGCGCCAACCGGATCAACAAGCGAAGAGCGAAGGATGCAACCAAGCAAGCGAAGCCCCATTTGCAAACTATTTTCAATGAAGCCCAGAACTCCTTGATGTTCGCGAAGATCACCCCTAATGTGATCAGGGCAGTAAGCGAGATGCAGCCCAATGACTATTCTGTGAATGCTATAGGGTTAGACTTGTGGCAGGCCCGACTGCAAGGTAAAGTTGAACTCATGGAGGAGACTCAAAAGATAGTGACTATTGATTTCCTCAAGCTCAACCAGCAGGATAGGAAGAAAGATGAGCAAATTGCAGAGCTGAAAAAAGGTTGATATTTGGGTGAACAAATGCAAAGCCCAAGAGAACGAAATAGGTCAGCTAGAGAAGGAGAGGGATACCTTCGAAAATAAAATCAAAGAGTTACAAAATTTGGGCGAAGAAGTCGTTCCGACTCTTGAGAAGCAAGTTGAATTGCTTCACTCAAAAGAGAAAGAACTTCGTGCTGAGTCTGACCTACTAAATGAAGGCATGAAAGAGCTCGAGCAGAATACAACTACCGAGATTACGGAAGTGAACGCCAACCTAGAGTTGAAGGTTCAAAAGGTTAAGCAAGCTGAATCGGCCTTGGCAGAGAGGGAAAAGGAAGTTCTTGCCCTAAAAGAGCAGATATCTGCATTAGATAAAAGCTTGGCGGAAGCAGTGGCAGGTTTAAGCAGCAAAGAAGTAGAGTTGGCTACCCTAAGAACCCAACCTATTGCACCTCGGATGAGTTCCTTAGAAATTGCCAAGGAGCTGCATGCATCATACTAGGATAAGGTAAAAGCTTTGTGCCTTACCCTGTAGCCCACTTTAAAGTTTATGGCGTAAGCGGCTAGCCTTTGTGAAAAGGTGAGCGAATCAATACAACAAGTTCAGAAGTTAACTTCTGACAAAGTTCCTGAGGCTAAAATATTATTGGGTAAGTTGTACACCGCTTCAAATGAAGCATTGAATAGCATGGGCATCAACAACCGAATGATGGCAGCTTTGGGCGCAAGTAGCCTCATTTCCATGCATGAGGCCGTTCAGCAGGTGGCAGATTGTAGAGCTCGGTTGAACCAGGTCACAGGTGACATGCGGGCAAAATTTTCCTATTTGATTCAAAGAGGCCTCCCCTTGCCTTTCATTATAGACCAAGCAATAGCAGGAGTGGAGCATATTATTGAAATGATCAAAGAGAAGAAGCAGGACCTTTTTGTCTTCCAAACCTTTGATCAATCTCTGACTGCTGAAGAGATCAAGGCAATCGTACATCAACTGGCACAGCTTTTCTTCCAATTGGAATTGGAAGCAAAAGTATCAGGCGGATTGCCCTTCAAAGCAATCATCGATCTTCGACTGGCTCATGAGCACCTGCGAACTCTCTCTGCACCAACAGATGAAATATGGACCAATCTACAGGCCGCCCTCTCAAAGTTGTGAGCATTTTGTTGTTGAGCCAAAGGTTTATGGGGTTCTCCTTTTCGCAAAGCGAAAAGCCCCTATGAGTCGCTAGACTGTTCAATAAAAAATCGCCCATGCCTTGGCCATTTTCTTTTCCTTTGTGGCTACGCCTTAATTTTGTATGCTCACTATCTTCACAGCTTGCCACGTGGCTGCCTCACGAAGCTTTTTGCTTTAGCTTCATTTTGCTTTTCGGTAGTCTCCGTTTGCATGCCACGTGGGTCGTGCTGGCTACTCTTCCGAGCCGGACCCACCTCGTCCTTTGCTTTCTGCCTCATTCTTCACTTTTGCTCAAAGCTCTCCACGTGGCTCCCTCTCGTGGCTTTCTGCTGGGCATTCTTGTTGCTTTCTGTTGAGCTTCGTCTGGATGACACTTGGCGTTTTTGTTTCCTGCGCCGGTTACCTTGGAAATGCCGACAGATCTTTTATGCTTCCTGCTCTCATGTGTCTTCTCCTATTGCTGCATGGTTTTCCATTTCGGATCGTGGCTTCGCTAGCATATTATTGATCGATAGATGTTTACTATAGCGGCTCGGAACATCTGGGCCGAGGATTGCCGCGCGTGGTCTACTCTTCCATGATGTTGTTTTCAGGCGGTGGGACGGCCTATTTATGGGGCCTGGTTTTTCTTTTATTAGGTTGTTGATGAAGTTTAAGAGATCTCTCAAGCACTGAGGATTAAGCCTTGTGTAATAGTTACTTCCAATTCAAAGACTTCAAACTGTGCCAAATAGATTCGGCCTTTCTGTTTTCAATTGTTCGCTAGTACTATTGACCTGTGCTATTGTCTTTATTTTTGTATGAATGCCTATTCTTCAGTTTTTGTAACCTTTCATAGCTAATATAAATATAGATCATGTTTCTTCGACTCTTCTATGTTAAAGCAAAGTTATGTTCGATTACACTATGCATATAGAAGGATGGTGTTGAGTGACAAGTGCTTTTGAGAAAATTTATCTTAATTAATAGCAATTTAATGGTTTGGGCCTTTGCATTATGCACTGTGCTCGTAAAATTCATCTAAGACTTTGGCGCATCGCCTGTAGTGTAAGCTTTACATTCATGTTATTCTCCTTATCTTTTTCCTCAAACCACTTAGCGAAGATCCGGGTTCGATAAAATCTCGAAGGTCACTTAGCTAGCGCACTATGTCCCCCAATAGCTAAATTTCTCATAAGACTGCTGCTACATGCAAAATTTTGCGTCAACATTAACCTCTAACCCTAATTACCCATCCTCTAGCTTTTAACTCAACCTAGGTCAAACCTAAACCCCTAACTAACCCACCCACTTGCACATGAAATTAATTTTATTTAATTATCTAATTAACCCTTTTTCCCTCACAAAGGTATATTCTAAGTGAATATTCCTTCATTAACTCCATTTGTTTGACTTTCTTTCCCAAACAATTTCCCTTCAAAATATCTCAACCATATGCATTTAATGTCTTTTACACATGCATTAATCATGCACATTCTCCAAAATGTGCTCCACCTTCCTCCACTAGCCATGTGACGAGTGTCAAGTGTCACAATATAATTGGCTCTTCTTTAGTCTCACATTCTTCTCATCTCTCCATTCTTCAACCCTTCAATCTATAAATAGAAGCCACTTCTACTCCAAATCCATCAACAATCTTAGCATTCTCACTATAGGAACCATCAGTATTTGCATTTCATCACATTTTCAAGGCATTTTCATTATCATTTAGCTTATCAAGGGGGTGGGAAAGGGCATACTTTTCACATCAAAGGAGCACCACTTCCACTATGGGATAGGTATAAACATGTTTATATATGCTTACATGTATTTACTTTGATTATGTTGTTTCCTTGTTTTCATATGCACCATGTTTAGATATCTTATAGGGTCATTTTATTTTCTTGGTTTAAACTAACCCATGCTAATTTTTGTTGAGGTTTAAGCTTTTTTGCAAATTTGTGCTCACATTTGGCACTAGGAGGAGGGGGCAGTTGCAACGGGGCAAAAAAAAAAAATTGATTGAGTGCATTTTATAAATCTTATGTTGTACATGAGCTCTCTTATTTAAATTTTGTTGCTTCTCTTTTTTTTATTTATGTTAATGTTTGATTGTATTTTTTACTTTGAGTATTGCATATTGGGTATATGACGACTTAGCTTGGAAAGTTTTTGACAAGTCTGAAATGTTAATTATTAACTGATTCGATGTTTATGGTAAGTCTAGTGTGCATTCTCTATATATATGTGTAGACACGAGAATATACAAGTTGATTCTATGCACTTGATCCTAATTTTACTATCATTTCCTCATAAATCATCCCCTTTACTAATTAATTTAATTAAATAATATTTATTTGATTAAATTCACTATATTACTTCTCTTAGTTGAATAAATCAATTTTATTTGATTAAGTCATTCTTCCCTATTAATTAAATTAATCAACTTGATTTAATTAACCCTATATCCTTGTTTAATTAAATAAATTATTTTAATTTATTAAATCTCTAAAGTCATCATGTTAAATTAAATAAATTAAACCTTATTTGATTTAACCTAACATCATCATCCCTCTCTAATTAAATAAATCAAATCCTTTATTTAATTCAACTTATCTCTCATCTTTTGATGTAAATCAACCCATAAATCTAAATCAAAAAGGTCACATCACCTAATTCCTTATTAAATTAATTAACCTTTGATTAATTTAATTTTAATCCATGTCACATCCTCTAGATAATGCAACTTGCACAATAAATCATTTATTTTGATTTATTAAATCCCTATTTTCTCTCACTTGGCATCTTTTGAGAATATTCCTCCAAAATTTGAAAATTCCCCAAGTGGATTTTTCCTTCCAACAAGACATTCATTCCTTTTACATGTCCTTGTGCATTGAGCCAAGTGGCAATTTTGTCATTATTTTTCCCTCTTACAAGTCATTTCATAAATTTTAAATTCCACCTAATATCATTTATTGTGAACAATCACCAAAATGTGCACAACCTTCCTCCATTCACATCTTGACAAGTGGCACTTGGCTATTAGATGTTAAATGATCCCACATTCATCCATTTAACCTCTTCTCTTCTCAATCAAATCTATAAATAAGAGGATTCTTTCCTCATTTGGATCATCCACACTTAGAGAAAAGTTATTATCTTCACATTTAGAAAAATTTCATCCATTTCTTGAACATTTTCCATCATCATAGCTAGGTTATTATAGATTTTTGTCAAGGAATCATATTGTTCTTCATCATCAAGTGGATCAATCTTCATCAAGCTTACAAAGGATTTGGGAAAGGGCCAATTTCTACACATAACTGGCACCAATTCCCCCATGGGATTGAGGATTGGTATGCTTAATTAGGATTTATTTACTTTCTTGTCTTGTTCTTCATATTTTCCTATTTGGAGCATTGCTAATGAATTTAATGGGGAATCTTGATTCTAACTTGCATATGGATCTAATTATGTGTTTGTGCAGGTCTAGGATTGGGGTTCATAATATGGGCCATGTATTCACCAATACCTATACTAAATAGCCTACCACCCATACCATAGGCTTGAATTTGAGCCACAATAGGAAATTTTAGTAAAAGCTCAATCCACTAGCAACCCATGTACAACAAATCCATGCATCACACTCTTTCAGATATTTAGCATTACGTACAGAGGAAGAATTTAATTTTATATTAATGCTATTTTCATTTCAATTTGTGTTCACACCACTTCTCATACTCATACACAAATTTATTGTTAGACTTCTTTATCTCGACACAAAGAAAAGCTTCCACGTAACTAATAGAACTATAGTCATCACTAGAGAACTATATCTACTAAATAAATCTTCAAAATTTGTTTGATTATTGTACATTCATCTTTTATCATCGATTGTGATTTGATGTAAGTTATTTAGAATTATATAGCCAATCTTTTTTTCCATCCTTCGATTCCCTCTACAATGGCACGTGTTCCCTGTAATGCCCCACCACGCAACCCTAGAGGAAGTTTCAATTCACAATAAAAGTGTACTAATTTTTTTTAAAATGAATTAAACATACATTTTCATCTACAATCGACAACATCCCTTAAGGCTACATAATCGAGATTACTAAAACCCAAATAACAAACATTATTTAAAATTCATTGCATTGAATTACTCATGTAGTAAACATTAATTCAACATACATATACATCATAAGATAAGAAGGTAAACATCCATAACATTAAATCATTATATGAACATCTGATTACATCACTCATTCCCAGAATGAGGCAATATTACAAAAGTGTTACATTTACAAAATTTCACCTCGTAAATACAAGAGGGGTAAAATAACTTATTACATTTGGAAATACAACAATGTTAGAATTAAAAAAAAACAAGAACCGCGAGCTGTCCAACTGGATGTCTCACCACCAAGTACTGAAGATCAAAGAGGACCCAACAGTGTATGGTGCATGTTCCACCCAACCAAGTGGTACCCGAAGGCCCACCCCCCATGCCAGGAGATAGTAACCACGTAACAAGGACAAAGATCTACTACCTAACACCAAAGGCAGACTCATACTGACACATACTGATTCAACTAAACATCCAATGAACTAAACAAGTACAACTTTCACATCACTGACATAGGTCACATTGCTTCCAGACATAAAATAGATCAAATATGTTCAGAGAATCATACACATAAAATAATTAACAATTGTTGTCCTAAACAGAGTGTCATCACATAGTTAGTCATGAGATCTCCTCTAGGCATTCTTCATAGGTTCCAAATTTCCTAGTGACCTCAACCGAACCACAACCCTCATGCTCACTCATGCGGAAGCAAATACCTTTCGTAAGGACAAGATAGATGACCATGCCATTTCAGGCCTTCCCACTCATCCCAAGTCTAAACGAGTCCTTGTGTCTATGAGTGAGGATAAATTATCTTGATTAGTGCGAAATGCATCCTAATCATCTAAGTACATTAATTTAGTTATCACTTGATTAAATCACTTATGAAAGTTACCCGGTTTACCTCTTTGGGTTCTGACGCCTAACAAAATCCACTCTTCTAATGGACAACACACATACAAACCAATAACCAAGGGAATCACAAGTGCATACAACCTAGGCATCATAACCACTCCATCTCAAGGAGGAAACAAATAATAGAACTCACTCCAAACATCTTGGAGATAACAAAACACATAGTCAACTCCTTTCACAGAAGGTACAAAACATCCTCATTTGTGGAAATCAAGTAAATTACTGAAAAGACACCATGCACTACCCAAGGGAAAAACAACTGGTTGACATAAAGAATTGACAACCCTCATCCTCTTAGATCCTCTGGAAGACTTACAATTTTGGACTAACACTTAATCCCATATCCCAAAATGCAACTTGAAGAAAAAGTTACAAATATAATTCAAGTCATTAATCAAATCTAATTTTTGGATTCCTTAAATCCATACTCATTCAATAGGTAACGTTGACAAAGTTAAAAGCATGATAACTGGATTATCTAAAATAATCATATAACCCTATTTCCTCTTTCATTACTAGACATCTAAAACAATTAAACTCACTTCCCTTTACAAAATACAGAAAAAATAAATCTAAAAGGCAATCACAAGGATATCTCTATTTTTGGATATACTAAATCCATATCTCTTTCATATTCCAGTCACAATAATTTAATTGTTCTAATAGAAATAAATATATATAAATAATTAATTGTCTCATCAATATAAACAACTCCTTAATTTACTTTTAAAACGACACAAATCCATGCAAGTAAGCTCTTTCCATTTTCTAAACAAATCCTACATCTCATTCAATTTTCTATTTAAAACATGCAATTTCTTCAATATAATAAAATATCTTTTCTCTATCAATTTTCCTATGCACACTAATCAGTCCATTTTAAATCTCTATTCAATAATATATTGCATGCATCTTATTAAAATAAAATACAATATTAAATATACACTTAAAATATCTATATATATATATATGCTATATTGTATATACATTTAAATATATATTAATATATTTAACTATATATACATTAGATATATCCCCAATTATTTATAAAATACAAAATATAAAACATATATACAAAATAATATATATATATACATACACATACTTCAATGTATATATACTATATATATAAATAATATATATAATATACTATAACAAATGATAAAAATCAGAAATAAAAGAATAGGCCCATTTTCTTCATCCATGGATTCCTTTCGTTCATCTATGGACTATTCCAAGCAAGGAAACCCCATTGGAGGGGCGGACGAACAGTACTTCTACCATTTTCAAAGTTTTGAAGTAGGATAATGTGGGGAGGGGCAGTTGTCACAACCAACCCTATCCACATGTATTGTGGAGAGGGGCGGTTGTCACCGCCGAACCTCTCCCAATCTGGTCGCGCCAAGGAAGAACAGGGGAGGGGGTTGTGGAGGTCTCCCTCCACAGCCATCCCCTCATGGGGGCGATGGTGGAGGAAACACCTCCCAAGCCTCCCCCTCAAACAACAAACCCTAACATAAAAATAAATGTAGCCGACTGGTATGGACGAATTTCGAATGCCATACGGACGGCGACTCAAGAATCTACAATAAAATTTAACAACAAAAAAAAAAAAAATGTGTGTATATATATATATATATATATATATATTTATGTAAGTATATAATATATATACATTTACCAGAGTTTCATCTACAAAAAAAATTGAAGAAGTTTTCCAGAAATATTCATCTACAGGTGAATTATGAAAGAAATTTTCCAAAGAAATCCAAAATTCACAAGGGTTTTAAAAAAAACTAATTTCTTTAAACCAATTCCTTGATTTCTTAATAATAAAAGAATTAATATAATAAAAAAGAAACTAAATTATAGACAAAAGTTTTCTAATCTTCTGGGTTTCTCCACCGTAAATTTTCTACAGAGGTTTTAAAAAAATAAATTTGTTTTCTACAGAGAGTTAAATTTTCTAAAACAATCTAAATGTGTTCTTCAATCTATGGTTTGATTTAACAATGAAAACTACAATTTCCTCATCTAAAATTAAATTCTACAGAGGAATTTTTCACAGGAAAAATAAAACTTCCAAAATCCAAATAATTGATTTCTATTCTCAAATAGAAATATCTATTCCCAAATGAACTTAACAAGCATTTATTTAATCAATTCCAATTTAATTTAAACAAAACAGGAACAATAAACCACAGAAGAAAACCTAGTGTTGAAGCTACAGGAAAAGAAGATTTTTGATGCAGAGCCTTCTCCAAAGATCTCACAATTTCTCTTCAACCGTGTAGTGATTCATAGCAAGCAAACAATCCAAAAGCACAACCAAACTTCAACAGAATTTTCCAAATCAATTCTACAGCCAAAAATTTCTTCAAACTATTCTTTGTGCAATTTTTTTCAAAAATATCCTCTCAAACCTGAAGAAGCTTTTCCTCTCCAAAATTCTCTCCGTGAATAAATTTGAAACAAACTCTTCTAATTAATTAAACATGCACTTGTGGCATAAATCAAAAATATCCTCAACAACCAAATCCAATTTGCATGCAATATAAAAATTAAAATATTATATTAACTCCAATATTTTGAAAACTAACTTTCCTTTTAAAATTCAATTTCAAATAACTTTCAATTTTTTCTTTTATTTAATTTAATCCACATAAAACTTAATTAATTAATTTTAATTATTTAATAAATAAATTCAACCCTTTTGGGATTAAATTTAATTAATTAAATAAATTTAATTTAATGAAATTAAATTTATTAAAAAAATTAAATATAACTACTAAACACACTTTTAATTTTAATATTAATTAATCACCACTTTTAACCAATGCAATTATTCTAAGAATTAAATTAAATGAACAAGAACCTTTCATAAAAAAATAACATTAAAACAAGGTAAACCATGACTCAACAAACAAGACTAACGACACACTAAGGCTAGGGCGTAAACTTGACACAAGTTACCTAGCTACTATCTCTCGTTCAACTTAACCATTGGATCAACACGCTCAAACCTATGAAACCAGGTGGAGTCGATGTCATGTACATGCAAACCTGAAACCCAAGTAAAAAACATCATATAATATAACCAGCATATAATACACACCGTGAAGAAGAAATCATGAATTCGTAGGGCGTTCGCAAGTGAGTGATGTGAACCGGTCCCCTTCACCAATACATGCATCAAGACTGACATCTACATCTTACTCAATAAGCTCATAATAAAATCTCATGTTACAACTACTAACATTATTACACCATTAAAACATGTAAAACAGTCATCAGATAAACACATCACACAATAATAGTTCATTACTCAATAAGTAGCGATCAAAACACAAATAGCAAGGTCTGTCCAGTATCAAAGTAGCTACAACAACAAAGCATAAATCAAACCGAACTAGAAGCAAAATAGAGGGGTGTTACATTCTCTCCCCCAAGGGTTAGGCTTACTCCTGGAAGCCTGCACATAAGTAGGGATATAACTCCCTCAAACAAACAACATCAAATCAAAACCTCGATCCCTGAGGACGAGTATCCTGCACTACACAACCAACACTAGAAGTGCTCCGATACAGACATTTCCTAGCAAGGTGGCCCTGCTAACCACAAGAGTAACACCCAGTGTTACGATCAAACCCACTGCCTCCTATCGGTGCAGTATACTATTACATACTACCCCAATCAGCCACAGACTATGAACTTTGGGTTGGTTGTACCTATCGATTGCGCTTATTCCACCACCAGTTTCGATTCCTTCTAAGTGAAGAACCACCATCATCCTGATACGTCTAAGAATCCTTGCGCTTTCGAAGCGCACTCTCCTACTGCCCACTCTAAGTAGGCCCCTGTTGATTCAATGGTGATCCAACTCCCTGAGTCTAACCCCGTGCTGCACTAGACCTAGCTCTAGAACCACTACCAATCTACACCCCTGAATGGCCTCCTATTGCCAGAGCTAAGTTCTCCTCAACAAGCCATGCCTTCTCCACCATTGTCTCCATAAATTTGGGCTCAAAGATCCGCATACCACCACTAATACGGGAATTCAAACCCCTGATGAAATGTTGCATGAGCATCCCCTCGTCATCTCCTATTCTTGTGAGTTGTTTAAGTTTGTAGAAACGTCTCTCATACTGATCCACAATCATGGCTAACTGTCGTAGGGCATGGAACTCATCACCTCTGCGCTGATGCCAATGGTCAGAAAGAAAGCTAGCTCTGAACCACTTAGGGAATATCTCCCAAGTCACAAAACTCATGTCAATATGGAGCTTATACTCCTCAAGTCTCCACCAAGTGGCTGCAAACCCCTCTACGTGCATAAAAGTGCACCGCACTTTAGTACTACTATCAAACGGATGCATAGAAAAGCATCGATCAAGCCCTATCAGCCAAGTCTCAGCCTCTAAACCAGCGCCTACTCCTTCAAACCGAGGTGGTTGTGACCAAATCAAATCCCTCATATAGGAAGATGCTAACATCTCTGACTGTGTTGTAACTGTCCTCACCCCAGGGTTAACCTCTGGTACTGCCTGTCTCGGTCCTAATAGTGCCAAAGCTTCCTCAAAAGCTCTACGTGGAGCTTCGACCCCCGGAGGATCTAGTTGTTTACCATCATCCCCTTGGCCATTTTGTGAGGCCTAATGTTCCTCCTGCTCAGGTATAGGTGTAACATGAGGTGACGAGTCATGTTGACTCCCCTTGCAACTACCTGCTTGACCACGTCCTCGTCCTCTGCCTTGCCCGTGTCTAGGAGGCATACTCCTTCATAGACATAAAAATAGGTATTGGACAAGGTACACTTGGAAACCCACACAACTAAGCTTAATGGGTACATCATAATCCCAGAGCACCCAGTGTTTAAGCCTAGGCTTTGATACCATATGTAATGCCCTGCCATGCAACCCTAGAGGAAGTTTCAATTCATAATAAAAGTGTACTATTTTTTTTTTAAAGTGAATTAAACATACATGTTCATTTACAATCAACAACATCCCCTAAGGCTATGTAACCGAGATTAATAAAACCCAAATAACAAACATTATTTAAAATCCATTGCATTGAATTACTCATGTAGTAAACATTAATTCAACATACATATACATCATAAGATAAGAAGGTAAACATCCATAACATTAAATCCTTACATGAACATCTGATTACATCACTCATTCCTAGAATGAGGCAATATTAAAAAAGTGTTAAATTTACAGAATTCCACCTCGTAAATACAAGAGGGGTAAAATAACCTATTACATTTGGAAATACAACAATGCTAAAATTAAAAAAAAGCAAGAATCGTGAGCTGTCCAACTGGATGTCTCACCACCAAGTACTGAAGATCAAGGGGGACCCAACGGTGTATGGTGCATGTTCCACCCAACCAAGTGCCACTCGAAGTCCCACCCCCCATGCTAGGAGATAGTAACCACATAACAAGGACAAAGATCTACTACCTCAAACCAAAGGCAGACTCATATTAACACATACTGACTCAACCAAACATCCAATGAACTAAACAAGTACAACTCAAGTACAACTTTCACATCACTGACATAGGTCACATTGCTTCCAGACATAAAATAGATCAAATATGTTCAGAAAACCATACACATAAAATAATTAACAATTGTTGTCCTAAACAGAGTGTCATCACATAGTTATTCATGAGATCTCCTCTAGGCATTCTTCATAGGCTCCGGATTTCCTGGTGACCTCAACCGAACCCTGGCCCTCATGCTCACTCATGTGGAATCAAATACCTTTTGTAAGGACAAGATAAATGACCATGTCATTTCAAGCCTTCCCACTCATCCCAAGTCTAAATGAGCCCTTGTGTCTATGAGTGAGGATAAATTATCTTGATTAGTGTGAAATGCATCCTAATCATCTAAGTACATTAATTTATTTATCACTTGATTAAATCACTTCTGAAGGTTACCCGGTTTACCTCTTTGGGCTTCGATGCCTAACAAAAGCCACCCCTTCTAATAGACAACACACATACAAACCAATTACCAAGGGAATCACAAGTGCATACAACCTAGGCATCATAACCACTCCATCTCAAGGAGGAAACAAATAATAGAACTCACTCCAAACATCTTGGAGATAACAAAACACATAGTCAACTCCTTTTACATGAGGTACAAAACATCCCTATTCATGGAAATCGAGTAAATTACTGAAAAGACACCATGCACTACCCAAGGGAAAAACAACTGGTTGACATAAAGAATCAACAGCCCTCATCCTCTTAGATCCTCTGGAAGACTTACAATTTTGGACTAACACTTAATCCCATATCCCAAAATGCAACTTGAAAAAAAAGTTACAAAAATAATTCAAGTCATTAATCAAATCTAATATTGGATTCCTTAAATCCATACTCATTCAATTGGCAACGTTGACAAAGTTAAAAGAATGATAACTAGATTATCTGAAATAATCATATAACCCTATTTCCTCTTTCATTACTAGATGTCTAAAACAATTATACTCACTTCCCTTTACAAAATACAGAAAAAATAAATCTAAAAGGCAATCACGAGGATATCTCTATTTTTGGATATACTAAATCCATATCTCTTTCATATCCCAATCACAATAATTTAATTGTTCTAATATAAATAAATAAACAAAAATAATTAATTGCCTCATCAATATAAAAAACTCCTTAATTTACTTTTAAAACAACACAAATCCATGCAAGTAAACTCTTTCCATTTTCTAACCAAATCCTACATCTCATTCAATTTTCTATTTAAAACATTCAATTTCTTCAATATAATAAAATATCTTTTCTCTATCCATTTACCCATGCACACTAATCAGTCCATTTTAACTCTCTATTCAATAATATATTGCATGCATCTTATTAAAATAAAATACAATATTAAATATACACTGAAAATATCTATATATATATATATGCTATATTGTATATACATTTAAATATATATTAATATATTTAATTATATATACCTTATATATATACATTAGATATATCCCCAATTATTTACAAAATACAAAATATAAAACATATATACAAAATAATATATATATATATACATACACATACTTCAGTGTATATATACTATATATTTAAATAATATATTATAACAATTGACAAAAATTGGAAATAAAAGAACAGGCCCATTTTCTTCATCCACGGATTCCTTTCATTCATCTACGGACTGTTCCAAGCAAGTAAACCCCATTGGAGGGGCGGACGAACAGTACTTCCGCCATTTTCAAAGTTTTGAAGTAGGATAATGTGGGGAGGGGCGGCTATCACAGACAACCCTATCCACATGTATTGTGGAAAGGGGCGGGTGTCACCGTCGAACCTCTCCCAATCTAGCCGCGCCAAGGAGGAACATGGGAGGGGGTTGCGAAGGTCTCCCTCCACAATCATCCCCTCATGGGGGCAGTGGTGGAGGCAGCGCCTCCCAAGCCTCCCCCTCAAAAAACAAACCCTGACATAAAAATAAATGTGGCCGACTAGTATGGACAAATTTTGGACGTCATACGGACAGCGACTCAGGAATCTACAATAAAATTTAACAACAAAACTATATATATATATATATATATATATACCATATGTATATATATATATATATATATATATATATATATATATATATATATATTTATGTAAGTATATAATATATATATACATTTACCAGAGTTTCATCTACAAAACAAATTGAAGAATTTTTCTAGAAATATTCATCTACAGGTGAATTATGAAAGAAATTTTCCAAAGAAATCCAAAATTCACAGGGGTTTTATAAAAAACTAATTCCTTTAAACCATTTCCTTGATTTCTTAATAATAAAAGAATGAATATAATAAAAAGGAAACTAAATTATAGCCAAAAAATTTATAATCTTCTAGGTTTCTCCACCGTAAATATTCTAAGAGGTTTTTAAAAAATAAGTTTATTTTCTACAGAGAGTTAAATTTTCTAAAACAATCTAAATGTGTTGTTCAATCTATGGTTTGATTTAACAACCAAAACTACAATTTCCTCATCTAAAATTAAATTCTACAGAGGAATTTTTCACAGGAAAAATAAAACTTCCAAAATCTAAATAATTAATTTATATTCTCAAATAGTAATCTTTATTCCCAAATGAACTTAACAAGCAATTCTTTAATCAATACCAATTTAATTTAAACAAAACAAGAACAATAGACCACAGAATAAAACCTGGTGTTGAAGCTACAGAAAAAGAAGATTTTTGATGTAGAGCCTCCTCCAAAGATCTCACAATTTCTCTTCAACCGTGCGGTGATTCCAAGCAAGAAAACAATCCAAAAGCACAACCAAACTTCAACAGAATTTTCCAAATCAATTCTACAGCCAAAAATTTCTTCAAACCATCTTCTATGCAATTTTTTTCAAAAATATCCTCTCAAACCTAAAGAAGCTTCTCCTCTCCAAAATTATCTCTGTGAATGAATTTGAAACAAACTCTTCTAATTAATTAAACATGCACTTGTGGCATAAATCAAAAATATCCTCAACAACCAAATCCAATTTGCATGCAATATAAAAATTAAAAAATTATATTAACTCCAATATTTTGAAAACTAACTTTCCTTTTAAAATTCAATTTCAAATAACTTTCAATTTTTTCTTTTATTTAATTTAATCCACATAAAATTTGATTAATTAATTTTAATTATTTAATAAATAAATTTAACCCTTTTGGGATTAAATTTAATTAATTAAATAAATTTAATTGAATTAAATAAATTTAATTTAATGAAATAAATTTAATTTAATGAAATTAAATTTTATTAATAAATTTAAATATAACTAGTAAACACACTTTTAATTTTAATATTAATTAATCACCACTTTTAACCAATGCAATTATTATAAGAATTAATTTAATGAGCAGGCACCTTTTAGAAACAAATAACATTAAAACAAGGTAAACCATGACTCAACAAACAAGACTAATGACACACTAAGGCTAGGGTGTAAACTTGACACAAGTTACCTAGCTACTATCTCCCATTCAACTTAAGTGTTGGATCAACACGCTCAAACCTGTGAAACTAGGTGGAGTCGATGTCATGTACCTGCAAACCTGAAAACCAAATAAACAACATCAAATAATATAACCAGTATATAATACACACCATGAAGAAGAAATCATGAATTCGTAGGGCGCTCGCAAACGAGTGATGCAAACTTGTCCCCTTCACCAATACAAGCATCAAGACTGACATTTACATCTTACTCAATAAGCTCATAATAAAATCTCATGTTACAACTACTAACATCATTACAACATTAAAGCATGTAAAACAGTCATCAGATAAACACATCACACAATAATAGTCCATCACTCAATAAGGAGTGATCAAAACACAAATAACAAGGTGTGTCCAGTATCAAAGTAGTTACAACCAACAAAGCATAAAGCAAACTGAACTAGAAGTAAAATGGAGGGGTGTTACATTCCCTTCATTTTCATCTCTCCCATGTGGTAAAGCCTGCTTCTCCCTTGGTCATGGATTAGTCTTAGATAAAACATATCTGCTATCTTCCTTTTTTGTGTCTTGATGCATTTCCCTTGCTTTTATTTGGTATAGACATTAAGGAGATCGTTAGCCACAAATCTGTGAGAAGTGAATCTTGTGTGAGCGATGCACGAGTGTGCACCATCTTGACCTCTAAGAACCTGTTGTTGTACTTTCTTTTTTGGTATCCTTGAAAAATACGTGCATATGTGGAACATTGTATCTCCTACCATTCCATTCCAGTTAACACATCCAATGCTTCTTTCAATCATCCTTGTGTACACAAAGTTTTTAGAGCTAATTTTATATCGATTAATGCATTAACTATGTATTTTGTTTCCCCCTAGTTGCCAGGAAATCTATTGAATAATTCATTGGGAAATCTGCAACAAAGCCTCTAATCTATTAGATAGAGATGATATCGAATAGTTTCTATCATAGCTTGAGAATGATGTGCATAATCTCAGAGCTATGCTCTGCACCATTTACATAGTTGGACATGCTACAGAATCCTTTTCAGATTATGATGTTGGGCATGGAGAATTGTACCTTCCACATTGTCCACTAGCAAAGGTTGTGGAATTCGATTTTACACTTTCCAATTGCATTAGCTTGAAAGTTTCTAAAAGCTTTCATATCAATCTTGTAATCGGCTTAATCTTTTTGGATTTTGATTTGGTATCAGAAAAATTTTAAGATTTTTCTAGTTCGTGGCTTTATTATGCTTGTTTTGTAATAAAATTGCTTTCTTGTATTCTATATGTTTTCTTTAACGACTTGCAAAGTGGAAAGTGGGTTTTCTACATTTGGGGGAAGGAATTTTTCATGAAGGAAGGAAGGGTTTGTCTTCTCTACCAAATCCCTCACGGGTTTGTCTAGACCAGAAGGCATTTCCTTTTCCCACACCCTCATGGTCTATAAGCTCTAGCAGGAAGTTGGTGCATCCTGAAGACACTCTCAAGGCATAGTCCTCACACCTAGTCTTGCATTTGAATAAAATCTCCATAATATGCCCATTTGAAGTGGCTTCCTAGTCTATAAAATGCTCCAGACGACACTCATCTGGTAAGGAAGAAAGAGCAGAGTACATTTTATCACTTCCCATAAAGGTTGACGCTTTTCTTGAATAGAAAGGATGGATTCAACTAAGCCGCCAAGGCACTTGAAGACCAATCATTTCACAACCGATACACAGGCAGGTCGGGTGGCTTCCATAAAAGAACCCATAGAGTAATATTTTAGATTTTTGCCTTGCATAAGATCGAACACACATAGAGAAGGGACATTGAATCTCTCAATACAAATTAGAGGTGACATTTCCATACCTATGAGAAGGAGTGGCCACACAAGGCTTTGTGCCTTGTAACAAAGACTTTTCCATCAGAGGAAGGTTGAAAGGCCCAGGAAAGACAACCAAGCCCAAATTCCCCACACAGAGGATTGAGTGTGGAAGGTGAACACAACATCTAAGGTTTACTACTTTGCTGCAACAAGCCAAAATAAAATTCTATAGGAAAGAAGTGATGGTGAGATCATCACCCTAAGTGATCTCTAAAGTATTTGATTTGGAAGCCGCTGAGAGTAGGGGAGTACACACATTTCTTTACCCACCTCTCTTCAATTTCTTTGATGCTCACTTCTCTCTAATTATTTGTATTTTGTGATATCCTTATGATTTCTTTTCTAACTACAGACATCAGATCTTTACTTTACAATATTCTTATGGACAACAGATCGATATGGGGACTAGCAGCCTCAGAAGACAAATAGATCTATCCTCTTCACGGACTATTTTTTTAGATAGATTAAAGAAATCATTATTAGCATGACAATATTTCTTAAAGGCATGATTTAAATTCAATCTATTAATTCATTCGATTAAATAAATCATGATGGCGCAATAGTCTTTGTTTTTGTTTTAATATTGACTACTTCTTTTTGACATTATCTAATCAATTCATACACTTGGGTCTAATCAATCAATTTTTTGACAATGGTATTGGTTGCTTTCTGGAAAAGTAGATAATAATAATCTTATAAAGTTATTGAGGCTGCAAAACATGTGTGTGAAAGTCAAATATTAATGGTGGCAATCTTTAGCTACTGCTTCAGTTAGTCTTATAGAACTTCCAATCGTTATCCTATACTTGTAAACCTTTTCGTTGGGCATTTAAAATTAACAATAAAACTACGAGATCACATGTACAAGGTTTAAAGGTTATTTCTGTTTTTCACGATTATTGTTTTGATCTTCCTTTTAATTTATTAGTGTCTAGTGAATCTATTGCAATGCATCTATTAAATTTTCTCCTTTTCACTGCAAAAACTTCAATTTACTGACAACTCTTATCACATTCAAATTAGTGTGACTAACAAGTGATTAAAGTTCAAAAATTGGAAATCAATATCTGTAGAGAAAATTAAATTGCCCAACTATCATTACCTTTGCATATAAGGAAAAGCGTTTGTTGTAGGTGAAATGTTCCCCATACTGTTAGTTTCCATTATTTCCTACAAATAAGTGGCTTGGAAGGAGGCATGAAATGATGTCTATGTGGAAATCTAATGTTTAATCGATGATTTATAGCATAAATCTTTGAGTGGTAGCAGATATAAGTAGTGGATTTAAAACAAATTTACTCAAAATGTCATTAATATGGCTGTATATGATATGAGTCCTAACATTTGATGATTTTGTAGAAGAAAACAATAATTAATAAGAGGAGTGAATCACAAAAGGTTGACAGATGGCTGAATAATATTGTTGTTTTCTTTGAGGGAAAAATTAGCAAACTGTCAAAAAAAATTTAACATATGTTTTCTTGGAGTGATTTTTTTCTTAAATGTTTCTTGAATATATTAATATTCGATTTGCATATTTGAATAGGTTGATAATTGATTTTCAAATTTCTTGAAGATAACGAAGTGGCAAGATAGTGAAAAAAAAATCCACAAATAACAAAGCAGATTTGAGTTTGAAAAAGGGGCATAAAACTTGAAAAATAATTTATTAATGCTTATTTTAATAGCCTAGGGCTTTCATTCCTACTTTTTTTTTCTATTTTAGGACAAATCAATTCAGTTTTGGGTTTAAAATTAACCGATGATATGATCTTTTCAAGATGGTTAAAATTGAACCTTAGAAACATACTAGACTTTGATTTTGGACTAAAATTGAACAAGCAACTTCACACTTGTTTTTTTTTGGTGCTCTAAAATGAACTCACCATTGCTTTGAGGCTTAAAAATATTTTGTACCTTCATTATTTTATGATTTTTTACATTTTTCACTTGAATGCATATGCACTTCTATCACGCCATTCAACGATCTTGAGAATCAAAAGCATTATTTTGACATTGGTTGTCTAAAGTCACCCACACATTTTGATTTGGATCTAAAATTGAATAAAATCATGTGAGTGTGAAGAAAAGGCATTGTGTGTGTTCCCTCCTAAGTGTGTTAGGTGGTCGAACTACAAATGTACTCCTTCATTATTATGTACCTTTAGAGAGCCTATCTTGGTGGAAAAAATTACTCACCCCAAGGGAATGACTCAAATCAATAATGAGCTAAAGCCAAGCTACTCCCAACCGGTATATAAATTTGAATGTTGAGGAAATCTTAGCATTACAGGAGCTCCTACCGATAAGCAAGTGATTCTCCTTATTGGAGTTGATCTTGCCTCTCGTGTGGCCTTCTAAACGGGTGCCTTGATTAAGAACCAATATTTATAAAAGCCAAAATCCCTACTATTTCTTGGTGCAAGAATGGTAATTCTGAAGCTACTTCACATCTGTACTATTCAAAATTAGAAATAGAAAAAATCCTTTTAATCTTCGTATTTTAAGGATTTTGAGATTTGGTGGTCTCGAGAAGTGAGTGTCGAGAAAGGGGGAGCCAGTGTTGCCAAATCTCTAGTTGTTCGATTTGTCTAGTGTTTGGAGAAATCCAAGTGGGAATTCAACAAATATTGTCTTTTATATCCTAGGGTTGTGCATTGTTTCAAAATCAAATACTTTGCTTGGATCTAAAATGTTGGAAACAAACATTCAACAAGTCATCAGAATTTCAAACCCTTTGGAAAAATAAAATATCCTTGAAGATTCCATGTGCTACTACTTGTCCCTATGGATTTTTATCTTTAGAGGCTTCTAAACATTTGGGCCCATATCTCAGTTTTCTCTCTCCAAAGTTAACCTAGGAAACTATGCCCTTGAATCCTTGATTTTCACATAATGGAACTTGTGGAATGAGGAGTTAAGACATAGCCATCTAGTTTGAAAAGCTAAGCCAGAAAATGTGGATGTGGTAAAAAGAATCCATTTAATCAAGATTAAATAAATTGAACCCCACACATGTGCTTGTTATCTTATGTCTTATGGTCTTCCAAGCAAAACATTGGTCTTTTGGTTTGAACTACTCATAGGTTAAAGAATGTTCTTTACTATCTTGGTCTTAAAAATAAAGTCCCTCTTAGGTTCATTTAGGATCAAAACAACCAATCACTTCATCCATCCCAAACATTTATCATCTCCATCCCACAAACAGCTTTAGATCTTTGGAAACATCAATATTTTAGACTTGGGTAAATCCTTAAAACACATCAAAATCACCTTGTTTAGTTAGTAGTGTGAGAATGCATCCTTTCTCATACCTCAATTTAAATTAGCACCCCTTTTAACAAGATCATCCTAAGGTAACATCTAACATCTTAGGATTTACAATTTCATCATCCAAATCAAAATCCTATTCTAGTATTTATCCAAATTCCTTAGAAGTTCAAAAACCCATATCATTCACCCCTTTCATCCTTTATCTCATCATTGGTCTTAAATCCTTAGAGGTCAACAAGGTCAAAACATAAGAAAAACATGGAATATAAACTTGATTCACACATCATGAGTAATCTAAATCAACCAAACTATCAAAGCCTTACAAAACCAATGGATTATCAAAACTCACATTTATACAATCCATACATGACATCATTATCTTCTACAAACTTCAATGATACAACAAATGTGAGTATGCCCAATCTAAATTTTGGAACACCTTTCCCTATGATAGATTTAAATCAAATTCAAAACTTACAAATCTATCAACCAAACAATCAATGCACGAGTCTTCTTCCAAACAACATTATCCCACCAAATCCATGCATGCCAAATGTGAATATACCAAATACAAGCTTACCAAACATGAACATATCAAATCCACACTTGGGGAACATTGGGATAGATATGTTTGCAAATCAAACCAATGTTGTTCAAAATCCAAACAATATATTGACAACTCAATGTATTGATCCAAGTCAAGGTAACACCATGCAAAATCAAGGTTACCTAAATCAAAGAAATATGATTCCCAACCACAACAATGTTCAATTTCAACCTATAATGGCAAATATAAACATCACACCAAATTAGAACATTGTCCAAAATCAATTTGTTCATGATCCCATGCAAACACCACAAGTATACATTCCAAATATGCTTACTCAACAACCAAATCAACTGTATCAAGGGTGTCAAGATCAAAATCAAGATCAATTTTTATGACTTTAAATTGCTTCACTTGCCAAAATAGTTGATTCATCGCACCAAGAGACCTCTCCACCTCAAAATAAATACACTCTTCCATTGGTTAAACCATGTCATCAAAGCATTGAATTGTGTCCACAACCACATAAAGAACAATATATCCAATCTCAAGAGGTGGGATATCAAGATCAACAACATCAACAACAAACCCAATCCCCACATCTCCAAGATCAATCACAACAAGAATCACCTCAACAAGCACAAATCTCACAACATCACAAACGTGAATACGCTCCTTTTGGAGATCCAATCAAATCAATGCTAAGAAATATAGTTAATGCAAAACTCATCACTCTTCCAAAATTAAGTGCTTTAAACTTTGTCCTAAACTTCCCTTGGAACAGGGGTAGATCTTATTGTGAGTATCATAGATAAAATCTTCATAAGACATTAAATTGTATTTATCTCAAAAATATCATCCAAGACCTTATTGATCAAGAAATAATAGTTGTTGAGGACAATGATCAAGATTCAACCATTAGTGATAGTAGTAGCAATCTCTCCACCATAATTGTTGAAAATAACGATCAAGATCTATCCATGAATGAGCACCTTGAATATGTTTCTACCTCATCCAATGATCAAATCAACATACATCAAGAGTCATTTTTCAATCATGATCAAAATCCACCAACAATATCCAACAATGATCCAATTCAAGAAATGTTAACATCATTTGATCCTATGGTTGAAAATATTGACAATCTATCCCCCACAACTGTTGAGGAAAATGATCAAGATCTATCCATCACTGAGTACCATGAAGATTTTTCTACCCCATCCAATGATCAACTCAACATACACCAAGAGTCACTTTTTTATCATGATCAAAATTCACCAATAATATCCAACAATGATCTATTTCAAGGTGTTAGAATTATTTGATCCTATTGACATGATCAAAGATACATTCACCAAGGATCATGTTGACAATGTCTCTACATCATCCAATGAGTTAGAGGACATATCTCAAGAATTTATTCCAAAGAATGATCAGCATCTTTCACCAAAGTCTAACAATGGTCCTTTCCAAGACATATTGACATCCTTTGACCTCATGGTTGCAGATATTAAAGGAATCCTCAACTCAAAATTTTATCCAATTCCACTAAAAGATCAAGAGGATATTGAGCCACTTCCCATGCCTAATGAAGAAATCCAAGAACCCTTTTTAAGAAATCCATACTTTTAAAATGACCCATGTTAAGAACTTGATCCAAAGCATGTCAAAAGAAATTCTAAAATTAATCAAGATCAAGAATTTGTAACTCCAAGATACTACAATGATCTAATGGATACTCTCCAATCTATAAAAGATGTCGCAAATGATGATCATATCCATATAGAACATACTCCTCCATCTACCCATGAGATGCTTTCTTTGGATGGACACGTAGATGATCTTCATTCAGAACATGATTCCTTTACTCTTGACATTATTACACAAGAACAAGAGGTTATTGATACCTATAGTTAGGTTGAGTTGTCAACATTAGGATCAAATATATCCCAAATTCAAATTGAGGACATCATGTATGAAGATATCCATCATTATCCACTCAAGGAAATAGGTCAGACCAAACATGATATTCCAAAGACAATAGAGCAACAAATTCAAATAACATCATATGCAGTGGTCATTTATCATAGAATACTTGCTAAACAGGATATCTTGAAACAAGCATAATCAAAGAACAAAGGTGCTACTACCACCATATTGGGGGTAACTATGTCTCAATAAAATGTCAACATAGGGAGCATGAAGAATCCTTATGATGAAACCGATGCAAATACTACAACCAGCCATGTCACGAATCTTCATCCACCCATCACCTCATCCATGAATTGGGACCAACATCAAAAGAAAGATTTGAATCAAAGAATGAAGAATTTTATTAAAGAAAAAGAAGTTGTAAATCATGAAGGACAAATCAAATATAGCGGATACAAAAGAATACAAAGAAACATTATCCCTATCAAACTCCATTATTCAAAGAAACTATGGGGCAAAATAAATAAAAAAGGAAAAGTATCCATCAAAGACATCCACAAAGGAAAAATTAGGCTTCTCAAGCAACATACAAAGTATATCAAGCAATTGGTCCTAATTCTATACACACTTCTGTATCCACCCATTATTTCCCATCTTCCCAAGTTTGGAGATTCAAAGGTTCCAAACTATCAACCAATCCATCTTTTATTCCTAAACATACAACACCATCCACTCCCCCATGCATGATATCCAATTCTCACATTGACCATGTATTGGTAGCAACCCTTAATCATAAGGATTCAGAAGGCAATCTATTGCGATGTGTGCACAAAGATAAAGTTAACCTTGGTATCAACAAAGCAGAACAAAATTCTCAAAAGTTGCATTAAAGTGCACGTATTTTAGCAAAACAACTTCTTTAAGCAATATATTGATGGAACATTATGACAGAAGCCTCAATTTCAATAGTACCAAGAGATTCAACATGAGCTTAAAATATTTCACAAAAAATCAAAAAAAAACAAAAATCATGAAAATAGTAAAGATAAAAAATCGCCCTTTAGTGAAAACCACTACGATGGTGCTTTGGGAAAGTACTATGTTGAAAACCTGGAAAACATGCGTCATATGTGGAATCAAGCATCTGTGTGCACTAGTTCAAGTGAAAGCATCTTATCGCATCTATAATAAATCTAGCATTCCATCCATCTTATCCATGAACCATTTATTCAATCCATTTTCATCCATCTACATCCATCTTCCAAATTATCTTGATCCTAAAAATTTTGGTGTACACTTTACACTTTCTTATGGTAAACATCTTGACATGGGTCATTTCCATTGATCTTATCCTACCCAACATTATCTAAGCCATGAAGCACCATCCAAATGAGCATCCTTTATTCAAACACCTTATCTTATCACAAGATAATCCTTGGCATCGTTTGCATGCTTATCCATATCCATCCATCCATACATCTATCCAAGCATCCACCCATGGTATTCCATACATTGCTAGACACTGGGGGTAGATGTTTACATCTTGCTTCGAGAATTAATCTTGATCATATATTCCAACTTATGTGGTGATCCAAACATTGGCAAACATGAAATCAAATTGGTCAAAACACTTGTGAGTGAAAATTCTAAATCACTAGCCCACATGGCATATTTTGACAAGAAGATGTTCCTTATCAAGCTTAATCTTTCATCGAACATCAATGCAAACAATCAATATTAGTTGCATCTAATTGACACTTCAACATCACATCAAATAATTCAAACAAATTTTGTTCCAAATTAAGCTTCACCATCTCGATCAATCAAATCCAATCAATCCATCATCATCTTAGGATATGCTTCACAATCCTTGTGTTTCTTAACACTATCTTTACATTGTTGTGTATCCTCAACAATGTTATCATCATCAATCCATCAATTCCCAATCCTCATGTTGCTTAACACTATCCTTGTATTGTTATGTATCCTCAACAATGTTATCATCATCAATACATCAATCCGATCAATCAAACCTAGCTTAGTTTTCAACGAACTCCCAAAAAAGATCACTGATATCATCACACATATCCATATCAAAATCGTCAAAATCATGCGAAAATCAAAAAACATCCAAAACATGTCAAAATCCAAAAACAGGTCAAAAAGTCAGAAAACATCAAAAACATGATATATGAACTACGTTGTCTCTAAGCTTAAATGTAGGCAAGGCCATTATTGATGGGCCCTTGAGACGAAAAATCTAAAAACATTCATAAATCTCAGAAAACACCAAAAACACTACAAAATTTAAAAATCAAAACATTTGTAAAACATCTCAAAAAATCCCACAACAGCCTCAAAACATTTCAAAATACCAAAAAAATTCAAAAAACCCAGAATCATCCATCCCATTTCGCTTTCACTTGCAATAAACTTCCACTCATAATAAATTGATTGTCACCTTCACCCTCCGGCAACACAATCAAAAACAAGTATAGAAAATTGAAAGTACGAAGTCAAACGTCAAGGTCTTAAGTCTAGGTCAATAGGTAAATAGGTTGGTCAAATCTTGGCATCACTATCCCATCATTCAGTCAATATCACCATCATCTGATAAAATCATGTCCTAGGATGCATCCTTCCTACAATAGACATCAACATCAAACATCATCGTAGTTTATTCTTGGCTAGCAGTAGAACATTAGCTTGTTTGTTTACTTGATCTTTGTCTTGATGATTTATCTTATTGCGCTTATTCCAATGACCTCTCGCTGATGTCTAATTAAAATGATTTAGAGAGAAAGGAATGTGGCATTGATCATTATCTTTTGTCTTCTATGCTTGTTGGATGCTCCTATAATATAACCTTGGTGAATAATTGCTTTGTTAGGTATGTATGGAAGGTGTTTTGAATTCTTTGTTGGCTAGTGCATTGATAGGTTACACCTTTCCATGCTTTGGTCTAAGATGTTTGAAACTTCTGAAGTGCATCCTAGCAAGGTTTTTGTATGTCAGGTGTGAATGGGAGCCTCCTATCTGTTTGTTGAGTCAAATTCCATCACACTAGATACAACGTCATCTTGGTTGTCTATACCTTGATGCATCATATCTATGTGTGTTATCAAACATAAAGAAATTTATGCTCTTTACATCCCCAATCTCTAGATAAGCAATACATTATCACCATTCATCATCATATCTAATAAAGTATTGACGACTCATAGATTGTTGGACTTCTACATCTTCTCGAAATCAAGGGTTGATCCCTCTCATTCTTCTATCCTCTTTCACACTAACATGTTATCATGGCATGCATCCATTATGAATTCATAAAACATCAACATACCCATCTTGCATAATCATGGCATATCATCATAATAGAAAACATCATCCATCTCATGTGCATTGCATAATCATTTAAGTTGTTTAAGATAATATAGATTTTTTATTCTAAGTATCTTAAAAAATAATATCTCATTTGCATCATCATTATCATATAGATCTGTTAGTCTAGCCATCCATACATCCATCTTGAACCTCCTTGTCGCAAGATCAACCCTAAAATCAAACTTTTTGCTCGATCTCTCGAGCAGGCAATGTACTAACATACTTTTCGTTAGGGCATACAAAAAATCAGAAATTTTTTAAACTTTGATCTTGGTAACATCATTTTTTGAACCAATGCAACAAGTACATTGCTTCAAAGAGGGGGAAAATGTAGACGCTCAAATTAACATAAATTCCTCTATTAATCAAATAAAGAAATTTATTGATTAATTCACTAATATTCATCATGTTTGATTAAATAAATCAAATTATTTAATTATATCCTCAAGGTCCTCTTATTTGATTCAATAAATCAAAATGATTTAAATCAAACATCATAATCCCCTAACCCATCCAATTTAATTAATTTTGAATTAATTAACTTCTAATCCTAATTACCCATCCTCTAGCTTTTGACTCAACCTGGGTCAAACCTAAACCCCTAACTAACCCACCCACTTGTACATGAGATTAATTTTATTTAATTATCTAATTACCCCTTTTTCCCTCACAAAGGCATATTCTTAGGGAATATTCCTTCATTAACTCCATTTGTTTGACTTTCTTGCCCAAACAATTTCCCTCCAAAATATCTCAACCATATGCATTTAATGCCTCTTACACATGCATTAGTCTCTCTTACACTTATCAAATCCTCAGCCACATGCATTAATCATACACATTCTCCAAAATGTACTCCACCTTTCTCCACTAACCATGTGACAAGTGTCACAATATCATCGGCTCTTCTTTAGTCCCACATTCCTCCCATCTCTCTATTCTTCAACCCTTCAATCTATAAATAGAAGCCACTTCTACTCTGAATCCATCCACGATATTAGCATTCTCACTATAGGCACAATCAGTATTTTCATTTCATCGCATTTTCAAGGCATTTTCATTATCATTTAGCTTATCAAGGAGGTGGGAAAGGGAATCCTTTTCAAACATCATAATCCCCTAATCCATCCAATTTAATTAATTTTGAATTAATTAACTTCTAATCCTAATTACCCATCCTCTAGCTTTTGACTCAACCTGGGTCAAACCTAAACCCCTAACTAACCCACCCACTTGTACATGAAATTAATTTTATTTAATTATCTAATTACCCCTTTTTCCCTCACAAAGGCATATTCTTAGGGAATATTCCTTCATTAACTCCATTTGTTTGACTTTCTTGCCCAAACAATTTCCCTCCAAAATATCTCAACCATATGCATTTAATGCCTCTTACACATGCATTAGTCTCTCTTACACTTCTCAAATCCTCAACCACATGCATTAATCATACACATTCTCCAAAATGTACTCCACCTTTCTCCACTAGCCATGTGACAAGTGTCACAATATCATCGGCTCTTCTTTAGTCCCACATTCCTCCCATCTCTCTATTCTTCAACCCTTCAATCTATAAATAGAAGCCACTTCTACTCTGAATCCATCCACGATATTAGCATTCTCACTATAGGCACAATCAGTATTTTCATTTCATCGCATTTTCAAGGCATTTTCATTATCATTTAGCTAATCAAGGAGGTGGGAAAGGGAATCCTTTTCAAATCAAAGGAGCACCACTTTCACTGTGGGATAGATATGAACATGTTTGTATATGCTTACATGTATTTACCTTGATTATGTTGTTTCCTTGTTTGCATATGCACCATGTTTAGATATCTCATAGGAGTAATTTATTTGCTTGGTTTAAACTGACCCATGCTAATGTTTGTTGAGGTTATAGCTTTTTTGTAGATTTGTGCTCACATAAGGTATACAAAAAAAGAGGTTTTCAAACCCACTTTCAAGTTAGGGTCATGTATGGTAGACCAAATGTTGCAATTATTAGATATAATTATTGGAGTCATTGTGATGCTAACGGTGAATTTGGTCATGGAAAGAATGACACTTCTAGTGATTCAAGGAGAATTTTTGCACCAAGGTTGTTGAATGAATGTAAATTATATATTGAGTCCTTATTGCTAATGGGTGTGGGGATTGACACAATATGTGAACAAGATTACTTAGACCATGGTTTGGTTGAGTTGTTGAATAAGAGGGATAAATGTTTATTGAGAAAAGATGTATTGAATGCATGGAAAAGAGTGTGCTCCATTTGATCAAAGAAGAATGAACATGATGCAAAAAAATTCAACTTATGGCATGTCGAGGAGAAAGATAATTAATTTTACTATAAAAGACCAAACAACATAGAAAAAATTTCATTTATCACACTATAAAAAAATATGAAATTAGCACCTAAAATAGCACCATATTTTAGTGCATTTGATTTCATGAATCGGGCACTTCTGTTGGTGCAAAAATTGGCGCAAATTGGTATCCTCACTTTGGCGCCAGATTTAGCACCGGATTTAGTGTCGACTTTTGTTCCTTCTAGTTTGGCTTCCAATTTTGCTTCCGGTTTTGCTTCTTGTGTTGCTTCCACGTTTGCTTCCAGTTTTTCTTCCGGTTTTGCTTCCAAGTTTCCTTCTGATTTTGCTTCCAGTTTTGCTTTGGGTTTTGCTTTTAGTTTTGCTTCCGGTTTTGCTTCCAATTTTGCTTCCAATTTTGCTTCCAGTTTTGCTTCTAATTTTTATTCCAATATAACATCGATTCTTGCATCTAGCTTTGCTTCCATTTTTGTGTCTTTTGTTGCTTCTAATATGGCTTCTATTATTGCATCTTTTGTTGCTTCTAAAATTTCTTCCATTATTACTTATTTGTTTTCTACCTGAATTGCTTATATTTTTGCTTCCTAGATAATGCCAAGTTTTTCTTCCAAGATTGCTTCTAGTTTGCTTCTAGTTTGCTTCTAGTTTGGCTTCCATTGTTGCTTCATGTTTTGCTTCTAAAAATGCTTCTTGTTTTTCTTCCATTTATTAATTTAATATGTTTTATTTCAATTTAATTAGTTAAATATATCATGTCTCTTAAATAACTCATATGATTAAATAAAAAGATAATTATTATAACATGATCATCATTTATAATTAAAAAAAGTGATTCAAATATCTATATAAGTAGATCAAAACAAGTGATTAAAACAAGTGAGTCAAATATGCCACTAGATTAATAACATGTCAAAATGATACATGTACAATAGTCGACATAAGTCAAAATGATACATGTACAAATGATATAAGTAAAAATGATAAATTATATAGCTCAAAATGATACAAGTCAAAATCATACATGTCCAAATGATATAAGTCAAAATTATACATGTCAAAATGATAAAACTCAATAATATGGTACCGCAAGCAATGAAAATGATACATATTATAGTAACCATGAAAAGAGGCATCATAATGATATATCATCAATGATCCATGATGCAATCTATATGATCATAAATGTCAATAGCTACTACTAGCAACTGCCTCATCATCATCATCACCATCATGATCATCATGGTCGTCATCATCATCATCATCAACCTCGGTGTCTTTTGTATCTACATCATCATCATCCTCTGCCATGTGATCTTTACCAAAACCAACATATTCTGGATCTATATCATGAGGATCATCTTGATCTTCTGGAAGACCTATTTTTTGCAAAAAAAAAAATCATTTAAAATGAAAATTTATTATTTATTTCATGCAATAATTTATTTTTCTATTATAAATCTAATATTACATATGAAATAAAACCATAATCATATTACATCATATCAAAGTGCACATACCATAATAAAATTTCAAAAATGTTACAACTAATATGTCATTCCAATGATGTAAAACATGCAACAATTCTAATAAACATTAGTAAAATATGCCAGCATTTGGTGGAAGAGGAAGAAAGATGACTGGAACTCTGGAGGCCCACCATAATGGATTTTTATATTCAAACATGAGAGAAGAAGAGAGAGTTGATATCATGTATCAAAACATTAAGCATGCATTCTTCTAGCCAATGGAGGAGATGATTACTTTGCTTCATTTTCATTTGCATAACCATATCATGGTGTGAACCGAGAAGATTAAGGATGTCCAGTTTTATGTGGAGGTAATGGATGTCCAAAATTTAGGAGGGGCAAGAAGGTCAATGTATGATCTTGATGAAATTGAGGAAGAACAGCAAGAGAGGGACAAGAAAAATAAAATCAATGCAGAGTTTCAAGGATTTGTCAAGCGAGTAACAAAGCTATGGGAGAAACCTCATCTAAAATATTTTGAACTAGAGTTTGATATAGTATTTAGAGAGCTTTGTTTTCATGGAGTTCCTTTCAAACCGTCTGCTTTATTGTTCCTATAGTAAACTATTTGGTAGAGTTGGTGGAATTACCTTTCTTAGTAATCACTATTAGTGAGATTGAGATTGTTAACCTTGAGAGAGTAGGACTTGCGAAAAAGGCATTTGATATGGCTATTGTTTTCATCCTATAAAACCATTGCAAGAAAAGTTAAGCTAGCTTCAAATAACCAGACAATTTGAAAATAACATGAAAACTTTTAGTTGTTGCTATGTCAGGAATAAAATAAAAGGAAACAATGTTCCTTCTAGAGGCTTGATGATTGAAAATGAGGATTTATTGAATTTCAGTGGAGTAAAATTAAAATTAAAATTAGTTGATTCATATAATATATGTACATTAAATATTTTATGGTGCAAAATTATTTCTGATGCCTTCTATCTAGCTAAATGCTACACTCATTTTAGGCATTAAGAAAATGCATCCCACGTAGAGTTTGTGTGACATTATTTTTTCCCTAGAATCCTTTTCAAAATCATCACCCTCAGCTTGATTTAGGATAAAACATCAATAATGAGTAAATTAACAAAAAATCAAAAGTGAATAATACATAATCTATGTTGTAAAGTTAAAAATTCTTATAAAAATACATATAAAACTCCAAAACATTTTCCATTTGTTCTCTAAAGTTTAGGCCAATCAACCAAAGAAATAAACATATATCTTATTACTATTTAAATCAAAAGAAGATATCTAATATACAATTCAAAACATCAGCATATGAGCTAATTTGTTAAAGTACATGTTCTCCTTCAAGTATCGATTCCTTGATAAACTCGATTTGGTCCTCAAATACATACCTATCACAAGTTTCAAAGGAATCTATCATGAGAATTTGACCATGACTATATGTAATAATCTAAAACATTCATAATCGGAGACAAGTGCTTTACAAATTCTACTAGACATCGATGCATTCTTCATGCTAAAATGAGTGTTTAGAGCTATGATAACCACATTCATGTCTTGAGGGAATCTCATTGTCTAAGGAAGAAATCAAAGTTCCTTGGAGTAGCAATAGAATTCAGCATCGACCATATGGTTTCTACATTTAAAAAATTCAGAATGGTCAAGTTCATTGAAATGCACCTTGTGATTGGAAAGAAACAAACCATAACTCCCTATAAAATAGGAAAAATTAGCAAAGAAAGAGAAAACAATCCCTTGCAAACTAATTACAAATTAGTAGTGTGAGAAGCTTCTTAGAGGATTACACAAGTGATCTTGCAAAAATATGTGTTTGTGTCTTTAAAGACCTTTGAAGCCCACCATGCTCTACATCAATCATCTCCATTTTTCTCTTGTTCAGAGAAAAATGAACATACAGAAAATTAGTGCAATTGTCTTGTGAAGCGAGTTCTGAAAAATGAAAATGTAAAATACTTGCAAGAAAGGAGAAGGATATGTAGAATATTACAAACTGATGGTTTAGGGTTTCTGGGTTGAGCCCCAAATGTGGAAGGATTTATTTTTCTTTCTGAGAAGTGAAAGATCATGCCAAAAGGCTTGCACTCCTTTTTTGAGAGCTCGTATTTACAATAGGAGTCACGGGTTTTTGAAAAACCCCAGATTAAAGACAAACCCAGAATGCCATTGAATAGAGCCCACGGCCATAATCATGGAGCCATGAAGGAGGCTCAAAAATATAATAAAGAAAATTTTACACTCTGTTCTTTTTGGAAATAGAAAAAATATTCTAGAGAGGCCACGACCAAGCTATCACCAGGAAAGAGAAAAATGCATAAATAAAAAAATCTTTCATCGTTTGATTAAACCAAATATGGAGAGTATGATTTGTTTCATTTCTTTTTCTAGTGAGCTAAGTCCAGAGAAGTTGAGCCAAGATAGAAGGGTTACAAAATAAGGATGCATGGTAGAAATAAAACACCCATTCATTTGTATCTATTGAGTCCAAATCGAGCTTGTTTTGATAGAAAATGGAGGTAAGATGCAAAGAAATGGTGCATAGAAACCTATTCAACTTCTTGTTGTTTAAAGAAATGTGAGCTCCAGAAGTTCTTTGATGTCAACCTCAATACAAGCAAGGCATCGAAAGAGTAAAGAAAGAGAAAAATACATGAGAATCCGAGAAGGAATGTCTTTGAAAACACATTTAGATAAGTGGAAACAAATGATGAACCATGAAAGCTTTACCTGATTCGGCCTCAACAAAACATTTTGTGAAGAAAACTCTCAAAATTAGTGAGAAAATTGATAGATACTCCTTCAAAAATCTCGAGGTTTCAAACTCTAATGATGGTGGCATGTGCAGGGCAAGGGAGCTCAAAAAAACCAAGTGAAAATGAAAGTTAAAAATTAGGGCTTGGGTATTGTGTTCTAACTCATCATGGTGGAAAAAATATTGATGTGAAAAAACTCAAATATGTTTAATCATTAAATCTTTTAATATTCAAACAAATTTAGAAAACAAAATACATATTTTTTATAATAAAAAATTACTATTATCTATTAAATTCATAAGTATTAAGTTCATGCTTTTACCTCTGTATTGTTGGATGATTTTGAGAGAGGTGTGGTAGCATGATATACCACCATACCATGGGATATTTCTTCCTGCCTAACGGTAGTGTGGTGTATACCACCATACTGTGAGAGGCTTCTGACTGTCTGATGGTAGTGTGGTGTATACCGCGAGAGGCTTCTGACTGACTGGTAGTATCGTGATATACCGCCACCCTGTGAAAGCCTTCTAGTAGAGAGGTTGTGGTGTATACCACTCTACCACATATGTTGCTCACCTTCTTGGCAGTATAGCGGTGTATGCTTCAGATCATTACTTGAAGAGTGTCGATGAGACAATCTTATTTTTCTGACCGATATCTCAATGTCTCATAGACATTAGATCTTATGTTCCTCTGATGTTGGTTGCCGGTGTTTATGAGATAAGTTAATATATCTTGCCGATATGCCACTGTCTAAATCCGGTGCTAAACCCAAAGCTAAATCTGGCGCCGCTAAATCCAACACTAAATCCAGTGCTAAATCCGATGCTAAATCCGGTGCTAAATCTAGTGTTAAATCTGCCGCTAAATCCGATGCTAAATCTGACACTAAATCCAACAGTAAATCTGATGCTAAATAGCGCCTACTTGTCTTGATCGACACAAAAAAATGCCAAAAATGGCGCCAGCCTGATAAATAATGCCACTTTTTTTTTTAAATGGAGAAAAATATATTAAAACAGTGGGTGGAAGAGAAAAAGGGAGCTAATCATAGGGATTTGTCATAGTTTCATAGGAATCCAAACACCATGGATGTGAGAAATGATTGTGAAACATTCAGATAACTCAATTATTGCAATGGATTCTACTTTCTCCACAAACAAATATGGTGTAGATCAAAAAACTTAAATTATATTTTTGCATCTTAATTTAATAATTGATTTATTTTATTTCAAAATATTAACTTGTTAATGTTTTATTTATGTGCAGTACCAATTATATACCTTGCTTGTTTTTTATGAACAAGAAGTTGGTGTACCTATTGCATGGGCCATATCCTCAAGAAATAAAGTTGAAGATATAAATGAATGGCTAACATAAGCTTATGAGGGAGGAAAACAATATAAAGAATATTGGCATGTGAATGCATTCATGAAAGATGATGCTATTGTCAAGATTGAAAAATTAACTCCTAAGATCAATCACAATAATGATGAATGCTTCAAATGGACAGATCCCCAATAAAACCAATCTCTGCTTAATCAAGGACAAGCCTACAACTGCACAAAAATGGTGCAATCTCCTAAGGAAACTGAAATATTTTCAGACCATGAACACCCATGCATATACCCAATTATTGGCCCTACATGAACAAGTATCCATAGTTGAACTTAGCAAAATATATGACTCAAACTAACTTTACACAACAACTTACAATCAGAAAATTGCCAAAAGTATGAGCAGGAGATCGATCAACATCTTAAACATTTCACTATCATCATGAAAGAATTGAAAACTAACATATAGCATTTGAGAATCAAAAATAAGAAACCATAAGACTGTCAAAGTGTAACACAAAGTTTTCCAAATCAACAACCCAATTACATTAACTTCTCCAGCAATTACATAACAATTTCCATCTCTCTTCTCTCCTACAACTACTCCTACCAATTTCTAACTCTAGTTCTAACCCCCTTACAAATGAGAAGGCACTGGCCTTTTATAGATTTTTATGTTTTAAATCAAAGGCTAGGATTAGATTAATCCAAGGGCACAAATTGATCATCTAGAAGCATCAAGCAATTACATAGAGTTTGAAAATTCTTGGTACATCATCATCCAATGAGATAAATTTTGTTACAATTTGGAGCAATGAGAAAAGAATATTTTTCCACCTTGACTTTGATAAAAACTCTTATTGAATGAGAGAAACAATTTCACATGCTGCAAGAATTTTCCAGAAAAATCCTCCAGCTATGGACAGTTTTGGAAAATTTGCATATGTAGGTGCAAATTCAATTTGAGTTACAATTAAGTTGTAATTTTAAAATTCTCTTGGCAGTTGGGTCTTGCACATATCCCTAAGAAGATGCACTTGAAAAAAGTTTTAAAACTCCTCCCCCTTTGCATGCTTCCATATGTAAGTGGTTCTCATGTGATAGGGTCTTCAAGTCTCTAACTTTCAATCCTTAACCTCAAGTTTCATTTCCTAGTGGCATATTTCTTGATATTATTCCTGCCAATGCATAAAAAATTATTAAATTAGGGATTATCCAATTAAATTAATAATTTAAGGACACACCCACTTATGACATGACATAACAATCCAAATCAACACTTTAACCATCAAGATCAAACTTTAACTAAGGATCCTTCTTTGTAATGAATTCTGAAGATATCTTGCAAGAATAGTCATTGACACTTTCAAATGTATTAATTAAAACTCGCATACAAATTAAATTGCATTCAAATTAAGGATTCAGAAAAAATATTTAAAATTATAACATCACTCCAGTTCAAATAAACCAAAATGCAATTCATAGATTCACATAATATGGCTCATATCACAAACTCCTAAACATGCATGCTCTGCTCTGAATTCCTTTAATGTTGTAGACAACGATCGCCTTCTTCCTTTGAGTATGTCGAGCCCACCTCTATTTATGGAACCATAAATATCTTTACTAATCTTTGACAATTTACTCATCATGAAGCTTTTTCTGCTCACACCACCTTTTATTACCAACAATCTGCCTTTATAATCTCTTGAAGTCTCATTTTAGAACTCTAATCCACACTGAAGGAAAGATTATAAAACTCTAATCTTAATAGCATATACCATCGGTAGCACAAAGAGAATAAGGCGTTGTCAACCCAAACAGATAACCCAAAAGCTCCAAGCATTATAGATTTAATGATCGGTGGGACGCCACATTGACCCACTATAGTATATTCATGATTTGCAAAATGGGAACCATTCCTTACTAATTCATCATGATCTCAGAAGTGAATGATAACAATCAAGTTAGCTTCTTATAAACTGCAACCCTCTCATCAAAACAACCATTCTCCATTATTACTTTCTATAAATCGAGATCATGTGAGAACAAGTTTTCAAAGCGTTCAAAGACACTGATCTCCTACAAAAAAAATTGTGCCTTTTAAAACCGTACTAGCCAACTTTAAATTCTATGCTTGCTTCCCCATCTTACCGTTGATCTTCCCAGTGAAATGATTATTATCTGTGAGCAGATGTAAACATGAAAACATCACAAGACCTTCATAACTGAGCTGCAGGCATTATGAAAATGGGAGAAGTGTAATAATCGATCACATATGTATGGATGCTCAAAATCCTTTTCATACTCGGTAGCAAGCATCGATCTAAACTATTCATAATGAAAAGAACACTCATGATAGCATCATTTTCATTTCTTGAATCATACTCCTTGTTGCGGGAAAATGTTTTTCTATTGAGATTTTTCCTTTAAACACCCTATGAACTCAACCTTGGCATTATTAAATTCAACAAAATGACCCTTCCCGCGTTCATGAGATTAGTAGTTTGCCTTGCATATTGTTTCAGAAATTTGAAGCATGCAAGGACAAATGACTTTCGAGGATTTCTCCAAGCGGCGGATTCTTTGAATGTCTATTCCTTTGGCTCAGATTTCCCACCTCCACGGATTTCTTGAGACTTGCAATTTTCAAAGATTTTGCTTCCTCACGAAATTCGTTGCATGCCAGATTACTTGAAACCTTCTTATGGTTACAAATTATGCACTGCATCCATTAGTGCGGTGAATTCTTCCATTCATCTCCTTCACTATACACAACCCTCGGGACTCCTTACTTCTTACACAAACATCTTAATCTCAAAACTCATTGTGATCCACCTTCTCACTTTACAGTCATTACGCTAGTCGATCGCATCATCACCTTAGTTATATTGTTTAAGTGACGTGGATTTCTCCCATTATGAATCATATGTGTAAACATCACATTTGAGTAAGCTCCGATTTATGAGTCGCCCTTATTTTTGAATTCTTACGAAATTCTATAAACATAAAGCCATTGTCATTCAACTCTTCAAAACAATACACAACCATGATTTTGAAATATCCATAGGTCCATGCTCATAAACCTCTCTTGCCACAACAAGGAAATAGTCTGCTAATATCCTTTATTCATGATAATTTCCTCGAGGTAACCTCTTTATTTCTTGACAACACGATGCTTCTGTAGATTTCAAGTTCTTATGAATTCACTATGCACCCCACCTGCAACATTCTTATAGTAAACGATCCGCCCGACCATGAGATAAAGCTTCGATTTAAGTACACAATGAATCACCACAAAATATATAATTTGTTGAATCCCGCATGTAAAACAGTAACTAACTCTTAATCATTTTTTACCTTGTCGAGGATTTTAATAGTTCGAGGATTTTGCAATCTCGCAGAATTTGGACCCACACAAATTCCCCAAGACTCTTTCCTTTTGTGTTATCCACCTCTGGACGAATTATCCAAGCTGATCTTTCTTCATGGAATCCGAACATGGATGGATTTCCTAAACCTCATTGTTCCGCAAGGCATCTCATTTAAGATTAATCATGCATACCCTTTTTTTACCATGACTCCAATTCTTATAGATTTCCTCAAGATTACACAACTTTACAAGATCACGAACTTCAAATTGGAGCTCTTCATCTACCACCA
This sequence comes from Sequoiadendron giganteum, assembly GCA_007115665.2. NCBI lineage: Eukaryota > Viridiplantae > Streptophyta > Pinopsida > Cupressales > Cupressaceae > Sequoiadendron > Sequoiadendron giganteum. The sequence continues at coordinate 28,322,799 of CM021105.1, read as the reverse complement.
TACGTTGACTCCCACTTTGTTGTTTGTTTTCCAAAATCCATCAACTTATAACTATTTTATTTGTAGGTTCCACCTTGATCTATTATATTTCTATTACACCACCGATCACCCAATTCAACACCAAGCCCGAAAATCACTGTAAGCCTCTCATTATGTCCATCTCCTTATGGTTCAACTGAAGTGGTATTTATATCATGATTGCTAGTGATTCACATTCTTCCCACCAACAATCCTTTTATCTAAGGCCACCCTTTTGTACATGTAGCTCGAATATCAAAGAAATTCGTTAATCATCTTTCCCAAGTTTAGGCTTGGATTGTCTTGTATTGTCATTATTCTTCTCAAATAGCATTCCATTTTTACTATATTCCCTTTAGGTTCGATGGATCCCTTGATTACCTCATCTTGTGCCAACATTTTCTCTACAGATTTTAAATGATTTTGTGCTATCAATCTTCCAAATTTTCTTGCAATGCCTATCAATTCCAATAGTCTAAACATCAAACTTTTGATTATCGTCACAGTCTTAAATTTTTCGGCCTCCTGTAGATTGATTTATTTGTGATGGCTCATGTCATTATTTAAAGCTTCTTAAATAAGAATACTTGTTTCCCATGAATCCACATATGTTATTCATGACCTATGCATCATGCATATTCAAGCTTGTCATGGATTTTATGATTGCATAGATCTACCCATAGTTTTATACATTTGTGCCTCACTCAGTTCTGCTAGAACTGATCACCTACTTAAAATTATCCACTCGTATTGTGTAAAACAATGATAATCGGTAGCCTTTAATCAACTGTGGTTGACCTTGCAGATAACTGTGCAATTTTCTTTATATAGCCCACCATGTGTTTGAAAATGTGACCACCTTGCAGGTTTCGGTTTTGAAACTTTAGCCAACACTCATACCATGGTACTGACATTTAACTTCATTCTCCCACATTCATACTTTCACAAAACTACTTCCTTGTCATGTTTTGGATTTAAAGATTTCAGGAGATTAGATCTCTCACAGAATCCAAAAGCTGATGGAATTCCCAAAACCATATTCCAACTTTGTAAACTTTCATGAAATCCATGTTGTAGTGTAGGAAAATGGATCCCTTGACATTTTCACACTTGTTTGGACCCTCCTTGTAGATTTTGGCTTAATGTTGCCTTGATTTAGTGTTTTAATGTGGATAACACATTCACATTAGGTCTTGGGCCCTTGTGAATTAATGAATTTTAATGGTGCCTTGCTAAAGTGTTGTGAAGTGTTGTAACACACTTTCACACTTTTCTAGGGTTTTATCAAATAGCTAAGCATAATAAACACAATTTTAATCAAAATCAATCATAATCTTGTCTTATTTGGAGTGTTGTAAAGTTTTGTAACACACTTTCACACTTCTCTAGGCTTGTCATTAATAATTGGGATTTCTTATGTTTTAATTGGCCATATTTTGCATCCACAAGTCTCATTTATTACATCTTTTTGAGGATAATCTCAACACCAATCAATAACCAATCATAATTCAGTTGTTTCTAGCTTGTGTGGCCCAAATTTAGGGATCTTAGACTCATTCGCCACCTTGGGCGAATGGGTCCCACCTGGATCTTTTGGCCCTGAACCAGTTTTCACACATTTATAAACACTTTTCATTTTTGGTCCCATACATTATGTCTAATGGGAGTCATTTTCCACCTTGGGCGGATGAGTCCCATGTGACAAAAATTCAAATTTAATTCAAATTTTCATCAAGATTTTACTCTCCTAGATCTGATGTCAGCTTCTAGTGTTGTAATTTTGGGAATTCTTGCATAATTGAGTATAAATACAAGGTTATTTCACTCATTTTCACCTAAGACTTTTGTGAGAGAATTTCTAATAAAAAATTGAGTTTACAAGAGCATTCAAGAGTTTTTCAAGGGCAAATCATCAAGCATTTTAGAGTAGCATTCAAGTATCAATCATCATGTCAAGGATTTCATTTATCATGTTTTTTATTGTGCTAACAATTATGATGTAGAGTTTATGATTCAAGTAAGTGTTTCAAGCAAGAGTCAATAACCACATCCATTACAACCATTTCAAGCATATTTGCAGTACCTTATTGCTAGGGTTTGGTGGGTTGCAACATTTTCTTTTGTTCATTCATCATTCTCCATTCTTATTTTCTTTCATTTCAAGGTTTAATTACCAACAAGGGGTTTGACCAAGGCAAACCCCTATTCACTAACCCAACAACATTTTTCCCTCTCCTTTGTGTGTGATTTGTAGGTCTAGATTGTAGATTTCTTAAGGAGAAATATTGGAAGAAATTTTTCAAGTGCCCAAAGTTTTCAAATTTGTCATCAATCCTTGGAGAAACTTGTAGAATACCTATAGGTGGTAATTTACAATTTCAAATCTGAAAATCAGTCAAAAAGAGCAGAGCATATCGAGAGGAACAAAATCAGGTCTCAAACCTCTGGAAAAATAGAAGTGGATTGATTCAACACAAGTGGTGAATGAGTCCCACTGTACAAGCCTGGCATAGATTTCTACAAATCTGGATACCCTTTTGGATGAAACTTGTTTCGACACATTTTCCCAAAAATAGGATTGATTCACCTGGCTTGGAAAATGAGTCCCAATCAGAATTGACAATAGATTTTCTAGAATTCCAGATCTCCATTTTGCCTTCTTTAGTCTCCCAGGTGCACACTTTCTATATCATAACTTTTTGTTGCATTGTGTTCATCTTTCTAGGTCATTTAGAGTTAGTTTGCATTCAACTAGGGTTTTGTATTTCATCTTGCATTTCATTGTCTTTTCCAAGTATAAACTTGGTGGTGAACCCCTCATTAGATCTAATTCAACCTTTAAGATAGTCCCTTTGCAAGATTTCAATCTCCTTTGCATTGAAATCTCAAGGGTTTTTTCTTGAGTGAAGAGTGAGAAAATTTTCCCTTTTCTTTTAGGTCCTAAACCCTAGAAGTAAAAGAGGAAACCAACTATTTTCTTCTTTTCACACGCGATAGAGGATTGCCTGAAATTCTTATTATCTGTGATTTGGGTGATCTCATAGATTTCTCTTGACAATGAATTCACCAAAATGCCATATCAAATCATTTGTGCCTGCACTTCTTTTTTGATCATCCATTCACATAACCTTTACTACTCCTCGTGCAATATGATCTCTTTAGTATCCTTGATCTTTTAGTGACTTTTTTATCCTTCATGCCCCTCTCTTTTGGTATTGCAGAAATAAGACTGTGAAGACCTTGGACTGAAACATTTATACCCTAATCAAAGCTTCCCCTTGTACATAACTTGAGTGCTATCCCAGAATGATTTCATTGGGCATTATAATTGTGATGGTAATGAACTGGATTCCATGAATTCTTCTTGAACACTATGACCAATTTTCTCTGAAATTAATCCTAAAATAATTTTGCAAATATCCTCAAAATGCAGAAGTTAGGACCTCCTAAACATGGATCAAGTGTCTGCAAAGTGTGGTTAGCACCCAAAATACAGATATTAACTCGAATTGATGAACCATAAGAATTCTACCTTCCAAACTCATATTCTCAATGAGTCCCAATTATGCAAGTGAGAGCTTTCAAGTAATGTTGATTTATACAAAGTCGGCACATTAATACACAAGGGAATAAAAGTAGATAATCAATGAACCAATATTCACATGTCGAAAATGAATTTACAAAACAAAATCCAGATATTTATACCAAAATATAGAAGAATCGAGCTTCCAAAATCATATCCAAGATCAACATGCAGGGAAGGCCAAACCAAAGATCAAAGAAGTGAAATGAAAACAAAAGACCCAAAAGTGCACATATATATAAACGATCTTTTTCACACAATCATGTAATACTAGGATGATCATAGTGACTGAAAATCCCATTTGCCAAGATAGCATCAGCATAATTGGGAAAATGAATTAATCTCATCAATCTTAGTGATGAATCAAACCAAGCACTCAAGTTCCACTTAAGCAAAGCAAGACAGGATCATCAAATGCAAATGACAGCTCAAAAAAAAGGGGGTCCCTGCTTTCAATGGGGCGTGTGTGCGAAAACAACACAACAAATGGCGACTCTACTGGGGAAGTGCTCCAGATAATTTCGATGACAAACTAGAATCGAGAACCCAAAATCTCTAGTTTTGATCCTCACATCAGGTCAACCGATAAACTAAAGGCTCAAAACCACCAAACAAGCTAGCCCTTCCTATGTTGGAAATCCAAGTGTGTGCAGATGTATAAATTCCCTCCCTAAGCTATTGCAAGAACCAAGTTTAGTCAAGTTTAGCTACGTAAAATTTTCTAACTCCAAAAGCAAACTAGATAGATTCTCGTTGTCAGTTAGGCGTCCATAGCTCTGATGAGGTTATCATTGTGATTCACCCGAACATAGCTCTACTACTAGCCAGGTGTCCATAGCCCTAGTAGAGATATTTGAATGATCCTAATAATTTGAATTTATTTTGATATTAAATATTTTTATTTTCTCTTTCTTTCCTTTTGATATTTCTTTTCATCTCTTTTCATTTCAACCTGTAAGCAATGAAGCTCACACTCAAGGTTGAGAATCACAGTGGCATTGAAGCAGAAATATAAGATTTTCCACTTAACAATACCTCACTAGGAACCCATAGAAATCTCAATATTATTAAGATGTGTGTAAGATGTAAGATTTGAGCACATTCAGGAACCAAGTTTATCTAATGATTTATCCACTTTATACATTTAGCACATGTCACATCAAATAGAGGACTTTCCTCATTTCTCCTAAAAGAATGATTAGAGTTTGTAAAATAAATACTTAAAGCGATCCTAGATAATTAAATTTTGTTGTGCAAGTAAAACACTCCCATAAGAAAATAGAAGGACCTCAAGTCAGAGAAGCACAACAAAAAACCAAACCAAACCCAAATCAAAAAATGAAAGAAAAAGAAAACCTAATACTAAATCAAACCAACCTAAAGAAAACAAAAGCATATTAAAGTAAACCTATAGCAAAGAGAGAAAATTAGAACAAAGTACATTTATTCAAATCAGACTATGTACAAAGAGACTCAAAACAACTCATAGTTTGATAGGGAAAACTGAGACCCATCCCCATATGGTTCATCAACGCATGGACAAGTCATAAGGTGATGGTACGAATCCTCAAGAATTTAAACTCATCTTTATACTCAGCAAAATAGTTCTCAATATTACAGCATTAAGACTCAATGTCATAATCAAAAATAATCAATAATTGAGGTAACTCATTGAAACCATGATCAATCCATATGCAAGGTGTCTTTCCTAAATCTCCATAATCAAATTGATAAACTTGAGAATTCACATTAAGGAAAGAAACAACCTGATGTGACAGAATGTTGTGTTTATCGCCTTCCAATCGTGAAGATTTGAAGGTTCCAAGAGGTCTCAACTGATGGTGTAGCACTCCCCTCATGCTCAAAACATGTGAAATAGAATTAGTTATCAGTAAGTAATTTGGGGTGAAGCTCAAGTTGAACAAATTGAGAATTGACATCATGGAACTTTTCACCTATTTGCATGTCTTCATGAGGTATCAAAGATAAAATTATAGAAACACCCTCATTTGCATCAACTTGGTAATGGAAATGTTCATCCAAAGCCACTAAAGATTTATCTTCAAGCACATTTCACTTGCAACTATGTGGTCATGTCCATCAATGGTGACTGTGACATCATTTTTCTCAACATCTTTAGTAATCCCCTGCATACTAGCACAATTTAGACAAGTCTTATCAAAGCATGCAACATGTGAATAATCATTAGCAAATACCTCATAATATTAAAGAAAATAGAATTTGATAAACAAGAAAACTCCCTGTTATCCATTATTAGTGCAAGCTTGGAGTCTTGATCCACATCAACTTCTTTATTTAATCCTCCAGTCTGCTCCATGATACATTCATCAACAATTTGTTGAAGTTCCTTTATTGCAAACTCAATATCCTCTAGAGTTTCCCCAACATTTTTTGCTATGCACTCCTCAGATTCAATACCTATTGGCTCCTCTATAAAGCATCCCTCAACAACTTGTTGAGATTTCTTGATTGAAGATTCATTTGATATATCTTTTTGTGCATCTCTTATAAATTTTTCTTCAACCTCCTTAATTATTGCTTAGCATTGAAAACATGTGAACTTAGAATGTGCCTCTTCATGAATCTTGCATCAGGATGGTAACAACAACTCCTTTAGATGGACTCCATATCTCAGGCTTGCCTAGTCCTTCAAAAATTTGGCAAAAAACTCTTCATATCTAGCCTATGTTGGAGCTTCATCATGAATAGGGGAAGCTTGAATGATAACTTCTTTATCTTGGGGCTCATATTCAACTATTATTTTCCATTTTTAAAATATGACTAACCTCTATAGGAACATCCTCCTTGATATTTATAGGCATCTCTTCACTTAAATGTTCATTAGTTACCTCTGTTGAATCGGATAATTCATATTCTTGGCATGCTACTTCATTTGTGGGTGGCTCAACACCTATTGCACATTCTTCAGATCCAAAAAAAATTGGCTTCACTATAGTACATTCCTTGACTGACTATTTTTTTCACTCCAAATTGTTAGAGTAATAAGTTATTTCACTTAATTAATTTAATCGTATTGGTTAATTAATTAAGTCACTTATCACTTTAGGTTTACTTAAGCTAAACTTAGGCACATTAATAATTATTTATTAATTATTAAGTGTGCACACTAGGGTTTCATTTAGGGCTTCGATCTTCTTTCTTAAGGATTGATCTCATTGTAATTATTCATTCTCTTAATGCACTTTTCAGCTTGAGGCTTGTAGAGCATCTTTGTTGTTATGTAAATCTTTCATTCTTTTTGACAGGTTATTGCTTCTAGGTGTTCACTGGGGTCTGTGAGGTTGGTTTCTCAACTTCTACATGGTATCAGAGCTTCAGATCTGTAGCTTCCTATTCGTCGTTTGAAATATATTGCCTTACTATGATTTTTAAGTGTAAGGGTTTCAGCCAGGCATCTTTTTGCAAGATCTGGGGGTAGCCAATTTTACTATGCATTTTAGGGAAAAATGAACATCGCCGTCACGTTCAAAGAGCCCAAAAACCCTAGAAATGCCTATTGTTTCATCGATTTCTGAGAATTTGGAGAAAAAAGGCAAAAAAAAGTTGCTAGAGAGGTCGTACGACCTCCCCCAGCATGCAATCCAAGGTTAAAAAATTGAAAAAAAAAAATTTAATTTAAAAACCCATGAAAAAGTGCTTATAGTGTAAATTTGACCACCACCTAGCAGCCACCAGGTGGCCTCCAATTTGTCGCCTCTGCCATCCCGCCACCAGCCCCCACAAGCTTAAAAGTTAAGCACAGGGTCCTTTGGAGGACCAGCTGCCAGTGCCTAGCCCCTGCATCAATTCTGCCCTAGCCCATGGTCACATGGGTGACCAAGGGCTTTAGCCTTAGCTGCAGTTGCCAACCCCCTAGTCCTACAAGCGACCAGGGGCCCATTTTTTTAGCCCTTGAGGGCTCCTTAAGGGCTTATTGGGCAATTTGGAGTTGTTTTCACAGAATCAAGTATAACGTTTGTGTAGTATCTCCTTTTTTTCAAAAACAAATAGGCGTCGAAAAGCCAGTTCTAGGAACTATCTAGTGGTCCTAGTTTTTTTTCTTGTTTTTCATTTTTGATGCCATTTTCACCTGTCAAAGTCAGAAGATGGTTTTTGCACTTCGAGGGGTGTAACTTTTACGTCTAGGCTCCATTTTTCACAAATGAATAGGCGTCGAAAATCTGATTCAGTGCTTTGCACAATGATCAGACTTATTTTCCTAGATTTTCCCAAGGTATATTTTATTCAGCCTTTTGTGTTTTCACAATTTGCTTAATGACTTAGACATTTTGGCACTTGGGAACCTTTTGTTTGCGTCATTTGGCTCTATTTCATTTGATCTACATGCAATAAGGTCATTTTTCTCATATTGTTTAATTTGAAGAGTTGTCATGGAATGGTTTTTTCTACTCACCCTTCAGTTGTAATCTTAGAACAAGGTAATTATGAGTCATGGGCAAAGGGCATACTTACACATTGTAGGTGGCTTAATATTTTTTCTTATTTATATGATCGCATACCTAAATCAGCCACTTGAAAGGGAAAATTATCTTGGGATATCACTAGATATCACATAGTAGGACTTATATTGTCTAGTGTTGATACTAACACTATGTGGGTTGTATCAGACATTTTGAATCCCCACCCACTTTGGACATGTCTTTGGGAGATCTATGGAGACCATAATCTCTCTCCATTCCCAGAGGATATTGCTTCATATTGTCTCTTACCCATTACTTGGAGAGAGAATATACCCTTTGATCATGATACTTTAGAGGAGCTTGAGTATTTAGACATCCTTGCATGTTCTGATGGATTAGAGGCTTGTCTCATAGTTCCTACTCTTCAAACTGAGATTACACATGTATCATTCATTGTTCCTGATGACATCAGTATCACCACATTGGCCCCTATGGATTCAGTTCAGCATCATGACCATCTTGGCCATTCATTATCTGCTACATCATGAGATTCTTATCTTGTAGACATATTCATGTTTGTTGAGTCTCACACTGTAGATCTTGAGGATTATCTTGAGGAAATACATCTCCTCTACCTTGGCAGTCAGGTTATCATTGTATGCCCACCATTATCCATGGATTCAAAGGTTGCATTTTACGAGTCTTCACATTAGTTTGGATTTGGCATCATTTGTTTCAGGTTAGACAGAGAGATTCTTCAGCATCCTATAATGGCACACATCTTGAGACAGATTGGTTCATCACTCTTCATAGGTTTTCTTAGACATCATCCTTTGGATTCATTTCTTCCCAAGGGGAGGAATATTATCTACTGCTTCAGGATCTTTTTTTGGATTCTATATCAAGCATCTACCATTGTGACAGGATTTTCTTCATTGTGAGGGGGCCTTCTTGTATCTTTCTATCTCTCCTATAGAGACCATTGTACATGTATTTATATGATAGAATTTGTCTATGCGGGGTATCATGTAATCACCTTCTATCCTTCTTCTATTAGTGCATTACATTCTTTTCTTTGCATTCTATTTTGGGAGGAGTTTTGTTCCCACTGGGTTTTCTCCTTTACCCCATTTACTTTAGTTTGCATTGCATTTGTACATGGGTACCTGATCAGGCCTTGTTTCTAGGACCCATATTTGCTTTCATGCATCTTTTCCTAGTGTTTTAGCTACTCCCTAAGTTCATCTTAAAGGGGAGTTGTTAGATTAATATTTTATTTCACTTAATTAATTTAATCATATTGGTTAATCAATTAAGTCACTTATCACTTTAGGTTTACTTAAGCTAAACTTAAGCACATTAATAATTATTTATTAATTATTAAGTGTGCACACTAGGGTTTCATTTAGGGTTTCGAACTCCTTTCTTAAGGATTGATCTCATTGTAATTATTCATTCTCTTAATGCATTTTTTAGCTTGAGGCTTGCAAAGCATCTTTGTTGTTTTGTACATCTTTCATTCTTTGTGACAGGTTATTGCTTGCAGGTGTTCACTAGGGTCTAGATGGTTGGTTTCTCAACTTCTACACAAATGTCTCCCAACTTTAATGATAATTTCCACACATGAACGACAAGTGAATTATGAATTAGATATATTATGAACTCTACACCGTTTAGATAAAAGGAAATCTTGTAGACACCTACCACCACTGAGCTGATTTTAAACTAAATCTATGAATGCCTCAACTACAACATCAAAAAACTCTAAATCTATAGAGGCCAATGGTTTAGGAATGTTCTGCATAAAAATATCCATTTGCAAAACCCTTTCCACTTTGTCCAAAAGATTCAAACATTCAAATTCATTGTGCCTCGTGGTATTATGAATTTTGCATTTGTCTAATAATGCATAGTGATGCAAACCTTTACTGTTCCAAAGATACAATCTCTTATTCAAAGACTCATGAAGTTGAGGAATATCAATGTGAATATTGTTTCCATCATGAAAAACATAAGACTGCTTTTCCATCTTGACTTGGAATTTATACTTTCAAATTTAGAGATCTATCATATCTCATATTTTTAACATGAAGGCCCATTCAACTTCCAGCAATGTTGCTTTATGCTCATGCCCTCATTCTAGTTCCAATCATTTGTTGATGGTTTTTTTAGCACTGCAACACTATCCTTACCTTCATTCACTATCTAGTGGTCATATCAATATTGAGAGCATTGAGCATGCTCTTTGTAAACTTGACTAACCAATACCTACATGTGACAATTGAATTCATTACTAGAGAGCATGGGGAGATGGTGTTGGTTCTAGAACCTTAGACACATCAAAACCATCATATTGTTCACTCCATTTTTATCAAAATTGTAATCACCCATATTATGGTAATGATCACATGTCCACTTCGAGGGTAGTAATAGAGGAGAACTCATTTTTAGCTACCTTTTTTATCCTCATACATAGGTATGCCAGAATTAATTTATATTAAAATTAATAAATATTTTATTTTAAATATTAATTATAAATTCATTTAATATATTATATATTATGTATTAGATTTTTAGGTACAAATGAATAACACATCATCTAGGTTAGTTCATCTAGTGTTGATGGTTGTACAACATAGCACACTTTATATAGTAGAGAAATAAAATACCCTTAACCATCTAGAGTACATTAAATATTTTTAATTATTCTTTTAAAAATATATACATCTTAATAATTATAGAATAATTATAATGTGAATTAAACTCCTAGACATGTTTAATATTTTTAGTTCTAGTAATTATTGGACTTGACATCATTTTTATAGAAGCTATGAGGTCACAAAAAATTTATACCAAACTAACCATAAGTTGTGGCAAGAAATACTCTAGTTCTAGTTGTTATGGAGTCATTATTGTTGTGTGCTTCACTTGAAATTATACTTGAGTTCACTAGCATTGTGTATCTAATTTAAAGTTTCAAGTGTGTATATGTTAAAACTAAAATGTATAAGACATACATGTATTATATGTATATATTTTGGTTAAAAAATAGAATATAATTTAATAATTTTAAATTATATATTGAAATTATATATTTACATGTATGCAAGATGATAACACATCTAGGGTAACAACAAGTCCTACTAGTAATGAGCCTTAGAAATTTTGTAAATCACCCCATCAATTCAAGTAGATTTTTACATTTGCACACTGTTAGAAGTGGATTCACTCTAAGAGGGGGGGATGAATCAGAGTGGAGTGATTTTAACTTTTAACTTTGAAAGCATAATGAAACTTTTACTCATTTAACCCAAAGTAACATATTTGTTTTAGAAAGTGAACATTAACACTTTAGATCAGATTGACATGAGACTTGACTAATATTTACAATCCATATTAAAAGCGACATATGATATTGTTCAATTAAAGCTTTATGAACAATCTTCTTGTGCTTTATCAACAAAACTATAAAGCTTCATAATATGAAAATTTGACTTGCTTTTGACAAACTTTTGAGCATTCATATAATGAGCACAGAATACAGAAGTTAATTCACTTTATGAAAGAAATTTTGCATCAGATTTGCACAATTTCTAAATTTGCATGATAGATGTTGGTGTAATTAAATGTTTTGTACCTTATCCTAGGTCATAATTACACCTTAGTTAAGTTTACTTAGGGACCACATAAGATTTGTTGGAGATTTTCCACCTTTGGTGGACTTATCTTCTTATTACTTTATCATCTCCACCTTTCATGGACATATCATGTGATTAGGTTTCTACCTTTTGTGGGTGATCCACTATTTGTGGTGGTTATCACATTATCACTTTCCACTTTAGGTGGAGTCATAGCTTTTCATTGTTGTCTCATGTCATAAGATTACAAAACTTTTCATAATCTTATGCACTCCTATGTTCTCACCTTGGCTATATAACCAAGGGGTCTCTACTACATTTGTACATTGAGATCATATCATTGACAGTGAATATAGTTTATTCTTGTCACATCATTTTCTCTCTTCTTTGTGCTTTCCATTTGGTCCATAGATCTTGACATCCATAGCCAATTCTAACATGGTATCAGAGTAGGTTGGGTGCCATTGGAGATCCTTTTTTTAAAGACAGGTACCAAATTTGGGGAGGGTCCATTTTTGGCTCTTTATTGCAGGTTTATATCAGAGCTTGCTAGTGCAAATCTGAGCTCATCATTGCATCCAGAAGGTTAGAGAAAGTCGATTTTGCCTTTTGTTTTGTCCAAATTGGACATACGAAGCCAAATCTATGAGGGTTTGAAGTTGAATTGTGGTTGTCAGATCTAGAAGGTAGCTACATTTTTGGAGAATTTTGGGTCAAATCCAACCCTACCATCGCATTTAGAAGGGCCAAAAACCCTATTCATCCATTTTGGAGCAAGTCATCCGATGAGGCAAAAAAAATTTGCCCGAAAAGTTGTATGGCCCCCCAAGTCGTCATCATTACCAGTCGATACGAAAAAATATATACATATATTTTTATTTTCTGTGAAATTTCTTCCGAAAATTTTATTAAGAAAAAAAACTCATAGTTTTTTTAACATAAAAGGTTTTTTTTTGGAATATCAAAAATATCTAAAAAAAAAAATTTAAGTCCATTCTGCAAGTTGTGAAAGTACCGTAGGGCGGTACTGTACCTGCCAGGGGTACCTGGCCCTCCGCAGGTGCCATGTGGCCTCCCACCTTTACCCATGGGCTCCCACCTTTCGTCCACAGGTCTCAAAAAAAAAAGAGAAATCCGGTGGAAATTTCAAAGCAGCAGTCAAAGCTAGCCGAAAAACAAAATACCGGCTGGCAACTTACAGATTTCGGTGGCCACTTAATAATTTTGGCAGCTTTTTCAAAATTCGCCAAGAATATTCCCAGAGAATATACCGGGCATCGGAGAATATTCCGATAGCATTTTCCGACAAGAGCAAATTTTTTGTTGTCGGACATTTGACCATCAAATTTATACTTGTGACTTGTTGACGTCAGCACCCATTTGAAAATTTTCTCCCCCCTCATGGATGGGCCTTCAGATTTTGCAATCCGACTTCAAATGCTCATAACTCACTCATTTTGGCTCCTTTTTTTGAGCAATTTTTTTTTATTAGGGCTAATTTTTGTGCTCTTCGTAGTGGTGCAATCATTTTTTGGTTTTGGATTCTGGTTTTTCCATAAATTTTAGATTCTCATAGGTTTTGTTGCTCCATCCTCATTTTGGGAACTTTGGGAGCTCATAACTTGCTCCTACGGTAACATTTTTGAGTGTCATTTTTTTTTAAGTGAATAATTGTTTGTGTACTTCTCAGTGGTATGATTAGATTGATATCATTTTGTACCAAAAAATTGTACTTGAATCTGTGGCCTATTTTGGCATCTACATGTACCAAGATCAAAGTCCACCTTTTTATTTTTGGCAGTGGCAATTGTAAACGCACTATATATAAAGTTCCAAATCAGATATTGCTTGGGGTTTTCTTGATTGACTTATTTGGGGGGGTCTCTTGGTGCATTCTTTTGATCTGTTTGCTTGTGCTCTCTCATTTTCATGGATCATTCTTTAAGGTTCCTTTGCTCACATCATATAATTATTCAACATGGCATCAAAATGTATGGAGTATTCTAATGACAGAAGGTCACTCTTTATATTTTGAAAGTAAGGTACTTGAACCTACAGATGCAGATAAAAAGATAAAATGGATGATTGAAAATACCAAAGCTCTTGGATGTCTTTGTAGACTTGTTTCTCAAGATTTTTTGTTTCAAATTGAATCATGTAACAATTCTCATGAAGCTTGGAACAATTCTTATGCACTCCTATGTTCTCACCTTGGCTATATAACCAAGGGGTCTCTACTACATTTGTACATTGAGATCATATCATTTACATTGAATATAGTTTATTCTTATCACATCATTTTCTCTCTTCTTTGTGCTTTCCATTTGGTCCATAGATCTTGGCATCCATAGCCAATTCTAACAACAGACTTGAGCAAATTGACTTGAAACTTTTAAACAGCCTTAAAGTATTAGAGCATTGACCAACAGAATGAGCACAATAACATAAAATACTGAAAGAAAGAGTATGCAAGATAAACATAAATCACACAAATGAGAGACATAGAAATTGTCGAGTGGAAAACCCTCCTGGGGTAGAAAAACCACTCCTAAACTGCCTTACTAGCTTAATTTCAAAACCACTACTTACAATACCTTATAGGCTAATTTTTGAGCACCAACTCAAGGAGAACCATTCCCTCATTTAGAGACACCAATCTCAAGGAGCACCAACCCCTCATTTAGAGACACCAATCTCAAGGAGCACCAACCTATTTATTGTTTTAGTAAATCATACACTGATATAGAGGATCTCTTTGTTTCCATTTTTGTTTCATACTTTTCTCATTGTTCTTCATCAAAAAATTAACTCTCTCTTTCTGTTTTTATCCTTTTCTCATGATACTGTTCAAAACAGTTAGCACACTGTGTTTTCCAATTTTTCCAGCAAAAGGATTCTTATCTATATCTCATACAAAACTATTTTATATTGCACTTTTGTTGTCTCATTATGTTTTCAAGTTTTTCAGTAAGGATAAATCCCTAATCTCTTTGTTTTCTTCTGATTACAGATTTCATCATTACATTCAAGGAAGGTTACAGAAGTTGCTCATTTTTCTATTTCAAAGAATAAAACAAAGATGATTATCAGGTTACCAAACCTTCAATTGACCAACAATGCCATGTGTTGTAGTTTCCATGTGTGAAAGATCAATATGAAGAAGTTCTTCTGACAGGAATATCCAACCATTATGCAAATATGGAAGGTAGACTGAAACCTATCCTCTCAAGCAGCCTGCACAAGCAGTGCTAAAAACAAGAACCATTAAAGCATGTATGAAATTCATGAACAATACCCTCGAAAAACCAACTACAATAATAGTGTAACCAAAGAATCCAATGCAATGTAACCAAAACTTCAGAATGAAGCATCCAATAACCATTATGAAAGAATCTAGGTAAGAGACTGAACAGATTTGAAGTCATTATGATTTCCCCCAAACAAATACCACTGTTTCATAAAACTAATATGATAAATCTATTGTAAAAAGCAGCTACTATTATATGCAATCTTTTTAGTTTTGACCAAGAAAATATTTAACCAATTTTCCACCTTCCATTTAGAAGTAACGGTTCTGCAAACCAATTGAAAAAAAACTAAATACCTGAGAATATCAAAATAGATGTTGCATGTAGCAATTTTACCAGACCTACAAAGTAGCTAAGCAGTTCGAGATTCTCCCTTATTTGAGCTCTTACCTGATGGTAGGAGACTGATAGGTGAATCAACCATTGTCATGGTCTTCCAATCTTTCCTATATGTTGTCAGTAAACCAGCAACATGCACAGTAAAATGACCAAGAGAGTGATTTCATGGTGGCGGCCAGACTAGGGTTCCAAACCCTTCGAACAAGAGAAGCGAAATAATGACCTTTGCTTCTCAAAAGAACCAACACATGATTTTCTTCCTCAACCGCGCTACCGCACCCATCATTTTGTTCACCCATGGTATAGTGGTGACTAGCACTGGTTGTTATCGCTTCCTTACCACTCAACTACGGTCTCCCTTTGGACTACCCACGGTATAGCGATATCTCCTTGCATACTGCTAACCATTTCCACTGCACTACCGCAGTTACCCTTCTGAAAGCTCGCGATATAGTGGTAGTTGTCTTGCATGCCACTAGTCGTTTTCACCACACTACCGCAGTTTCCCTTCAAATAGCATGTGGTGTGGCGGTAGTTGTCTTGCATGTTGCTAGTCATTTTCACTGCACTATCGTAGTCTCCCTTCTCACTACTCATGGTATAGTGGTAGTTATCTAGCATGCCGCTAATAGCTTCCACCGCACTACCACGGTCACTGGCTTAACTGCCAACGATAGCGAGGTAAGACCTTGAAGTTTGTGGTCTTACCAAAGTCAATCATGCCAACAAAAAATCAAACTCATAATGCCTTTTCAAAACTGTGAGAAAATAGTGACTTGCATGCCAACAGGAATTATATCAATTGACTGATTTAGACAATGAATAAACATCAACCACATTTCCCATCAAATTTCAATTAGAAAGATGCCTAGCATTATTGCATGTAAGGATTTGAATTGCTTAGGACATAATGTTTCCATTTCAAGATGCTTGTAACTTATCAAGCCATAATTAATCAACCTGTAGAAGAACTGAACATGCCAAACATATGCAATCAAGTGAAATACTGAAGCACAAATTATCAAAACAGAAACATGTCATCTGAACAATGGAAAATAGAACCTGTAACCAGAATGCCTCAACTGAGATCTGGACATGATACCAAATAACAAATGTGCAAATCAAATGTCATAATAAGACCAAACTGTGAAATGCCTAGGCACCAACCCAGGGTAATTTTGACATCAAGGACAAATACCACAGAAGAAGTCAACAAACTCCCCCTTTGTCCTTGATGGCAAAAATTTGAGCCATCTAAACCACCATTGTCTCCCCCTTTTTGTCACAAGGACAAAGGAAGAAACCTGTGATATACAACAACCATTTTCTCCCCATTTTCTCCCCATTTTCTCCATGAAGTACAACAACAATCGATTTTGAGCTGCAGATATAACAAGAATGCAAAAAAAAATTGTAAACCCAATACCATAAGCCATTATGATCACAACACCAATGAATACAAAACAATGAACCAATTCTTTCAAGCACCTTTGTTTTGATACAAATGTAGAGGAATCCTCATTTTAAGAACCAATACCATGGTCACTTTTTATACCAATTTGTTCCTAAAATAAATGCATGCCCACGTAAAATTGTGACCAGTAACGTAAATTGAATTCATGATCTTTAACAACCTGCATAATTCTCACTGCCAATCCAACAAAAAACATAAGCATTTGCGAAGGAGAAATATGAATAGGAAGCATGAATATCCTGAGAAATAAGTTTTGTAAGTTTCCACACCATGAATGCCAATGGATATCATCTTAATGTCATGAATTTAAACAAATATATCAATCTCGGGTTTGACATCAAGAGAAAACCAAAATGACTAAAAAACCAGCAACATCATAAGGCTGCAAATCTGAACACCACTAAACAACCACAAACCAAGCAACCTGACAAAGATTCATAACCAAAACTGCACACCAAAGTTAATTGTTCCAATTTTTGGTCATATTAAACTTCATTCTCCATTGTCAATTGTAAACACACTGTTACTAGTATGAATAACCATGCGCTAATGCATATCTTGTTGTAATGAACATATGGCAAACATCAGTACCAACATATAAAAATTAAGTGCATGCCATGAAACATGTGAACCAAGAACCAATTGTTCACAATATGTACCACCCAAATTATGTAAATATGTCAACAACCAATGAAACCAACTGCAAATACAATTAGAGCACAAAATAATGATAAGCAGGTTGTAAGAGAGAAACCATAGAACCAAGCTCCCCCTACAAAGAGGCTTCACAAAAAGATCCTTTCTGATCCATAAGACTCCATTTCTTTTCTCAAGCTTATTGAAAATGTGCAAATTCTTCAATCAATGACTCTTTGTTGTTGACTCAATAACTTACTGCACATTTCTCCATGATCATAATAAAACACAGTATGATGATCAAATTTATTGGCAAATGAAACATTTAAGTACACTACTTCCAAACTAGATTTATATGCATCAACAAGCAAGTAGATACCACTACATATTCAACACTTACTTAAGGAACCAGTAGTAAGATAATTAGGCCATCATATTTTCATTTCAACAAACCTTGTTCTTCAGAATAACATCCTTTACCAAAATAACACAAAGCAGCCAAATTTGTAGCATACTGTCCACTACATAAGTCTCAAGTCACCAAACTATCAATATCATGTAAAATTCAATTGTCAAGAGAAAATATTGATCATTAGATGCATATTGAAATCTCTATCATCCAAGAATACCCAAACTTCTATCAATATTGTTTGTCTGTTCTTAAGTACACATATACTATATACCAACATAATCAATGTCAAAAATGTCACACCAGCAACCACAACTCCAGAGAACTAATTTTATAGCAACTACTTAGTATGTTGTTCATGTTTTCCAAGCACAACACTGTAGAACTCGGCATTTACCGTTAATTTTTTTCAACTAACTTCCTCTTTCATTATTTCAATTAAGACCTCAAACAACTCACTGTATTAACATGCTTTGTTGTTGAAACATCATTCAAATAAATCAAGGCATTGTATTGTATCAAGTTGCTATTAGATATGGTTTCTTGCTGCAACAACAAGTCATATGAGAAATCATCTTCTAACAGAATGATGATATAAATGAACCATAGCATTAAGATAGTTATCATCAACTCATTGTCAATATTATTCCCAGCATTGACAATAAAACAAGTATGTGTCTTGCATTTTGATGATAAATAGGTTATGACACAACAAGATTATACTTCCTTTTGATATCAAAGGGGTTTTATTCAAAATGTATTAATCATCTCCCCCTATCTTCATATTGTCTTTCAAATGATTAGTGATGATTCTTGTGTAGCATGCACAAGATTTAGTTCTTCCTTTTTCTTTTCTTGCTTTCTTCTCCATACTTGTATAGGCTTTGTCTTCTCCTTACTCATGATATTTTTTTCCTTTTGTTTGAATATGCAGTCCCTAGATGGCTTTATCAAAAATTTCTTACACCATTGTGCTTTGTGTCCAAACCCATTACACCTATAACATATAATAGTGTTGTCTAGACCATAGTGAGAATAATTTTGTCTAGATGCATTGTATGAAGCTCTCTTAACATATCTCTCATGATTATGAGTTTTATTCATCCAATAATTTCTTGCTCTATGTCCATAAGTATTACAACAATAACAATAGCCATGAAATTGAGAATGGTTATAACTGATAAACTGAGATCTTGATGGTATTTTTGAACTAACCCATTTCTCTTTTGACTGAGTAGCAATAATATGGTGACCAAGATCAACCTTCAGTCTTGGTGTTTTCTTGGTTTTAAATGACTTTCCATCTACAATAGAAAAAATTGTTTCATGTTTAGATTATTTTGTAGAGCCTTGTCCAACCTCATATCCCACTCTTGTAGGATCTTTAAATCGCTTTTGTCAGCCAATTATCTCATTCAATAAATTAGTACTGCAATCAAATTTATGATTTTTATCCAATTGAACTTTAACAGTTTCAAGATCTTTTCTTAATGCAGTTAACTGCTTCTCCTTCAATTTTTAGACATTCAATCTTTTTAACTTCCAAATCAGACCTTACAACATCTTCTATCCTTTTACATTCTTCAATTTCAATTTTCTGATTGATAATCAAATCATCTTTAAGATTCAATTATTTTAACACAAAATCATTGTCTGAACGTTCTTTCACGAGGCAACCTCATTTTCCAATTTATTACATAACTCATTATTTTCTTTTAACTTGGTTTCTAATGCCTCTTCAGCCTTTTTCTTATCAATCATTTGGACTTTCAAAAATTCAATAGTCTTTTTATCATCATTATGATCTTGTATTATAACTTTATTGACACTGACACTTTCCTTTAAGCGTACCTTAAGATCTTGATTTTATTTTCTAATCCTCCTAAGGTCATCTAAGGCAGCAAGCAGTTCTACCTCCAAATCAACTTCAAACTCATCACCTTCACAATCCTTTTCACAAAATTCTTGTTCAAAGTCACTTACTAAGTGATCTTCTTCACCAACTATAGGATCACTTTTAGTATTAACTGGCAAGGGTAATTCTTGAGACAAAACTTCACTCAACTTGGCAGAGGTTGATTTATCAATTGTTTGCTTGACATAAGTAGCTTTCTTTTGACCTTTGTTCCTTTTGCACTTAGCCATGATGAATACTCCACCACACACAAAAATAGACTTCCAAGACCAAAATCAATCCTAGGTTTGAAACCTAATGTAGGACCCTACGCTCGGATACCACTTTTTGGAAGGGATTCACTCTGAGAGGGGGGGAGTGAATCAGAGTGGAGTGATTTTAACTTTTAACTTTGAAATCATAATGAAACTTTTACTCATTTAACCCAAAGTGAAAGATTTGTTTCAAAAAGTCAACATTAACACTTTAGATCAGATTGACATGAGACTTGACTAACATTTACAATCCATATTAAAAGCAACATATGATATTGTTCAATTAAAGTTTTATGAAAAATCTTATTGTGCATTATCAACAGAACTACAAAACTTCATAATATGCAACTTTGACTTGCTTTCGAAAAAAAATTGAGCATTCATATAATGAGTACATAATGCAGAGGTTAATTCACTTTATGAAAGACATTTTGCATTAGATTTGCACAATCTAAATTTGCATGATAGACTTGAGAAAATTGACTTTAAACTTTTTTAAACAGCCTTAAAGTATCATAGAATTGACCAATAGAATGAGCACAATAACATAAAAGACTGAAAGAAAGAGTATGCAAGATAAACATAATTCACATAAATGAGAGACACAAAAATTGTCGAGTGGAAAACCCCCCAGGGGTAGAAAAACCACTCCTAAACTGCCTTACTAGCTTAATTTCAAAACCACTACTTACAATGCCTTATAAAATAATTTTTGAGCACCAACTCAAGGAGAACCATCCCCTCATTTAGAGACACCAATCTCAAGGAGCACCAACCCCTCATTTAGAGACACCAATCTCAAGGAGCACCAACCCCTTTACTATTTTAGTAAATCATACACTGATACAGAGGATCTCTTTGTTTCCCTTTTTGTTTCATACTTTTCTCATTGTTATTCATCAAACAATTAACTCTCTCTTTTTGTTTTTATCCTTTTCCCATGATACGGTTCAAAATAGTTAACACACTGTGTTTTCCAATTTTTCCAGCAAAAGGATTCTTATCTATATCTCATACAAAACTATTATATATTGCACTTTTGTTGTCTCATTGTATTTTCAGGTTTTTCAGTAAGGATAAAGCCCTAATCTCTCTATTTTCTTCTGATTAAAGATTTTATCATTACATTCAAGGAAGGTTATAGAAGTTGCTCATTTTTATATATTAGATAATAAAACAAAGATGATTATCAGGTTACCAAACCTTCAATCGACCAACAATGCGATGTGTTGCAGTGTCCATGTGTGAAAGATCAATATGAAGAACTTCTTCTAACATGAATATCCAAGCATTATACAAATATAGAAGGCAGAATGAAACCTGTCCTCTCAAGCAGCCTGCACAAGCAGTGCTGAAAACAAGTTCAACATTAAAGCATGTATGAAATTCATGAACAATACCCTCGAAAAACCAACTACAACAGCAGTGTAACCAAAGACTCCAATGCAATAAAACTGAAACTTTAGAATGAAGCATCCAATAACCATTATGAAAGAATCCAGGTAAGAGACTGAACAGATTTGAAGTCATCAAGATTTCCCCCAAACAAATACCACTGTTTCATAAAACTAATATGATAAATCTATTGTAAAATTCAGTTACTATTATAAGCAATCTTTTTAGTTTTGACCAAGAAAATATTTAACCAATTTTCCACCTTCCATTGAGAAGTAACGGTTCTGCAAACCAATTGAAAGAAAACTAAATACCTGAGAATATCGAAATAGATGTTGCATGTAGCAATTTTACCAGACCTACAAAGTAGCTAAGCAGCCCGAGCTTCTCCCTTATTCGAGCTCTTACCCGATGGCAGGAGACTGACAAGTGAATCGACCATTGTCATGGTCTTCCAATCTTTCCTATATGTTGTCAATAAACCAGCAACATGCATAGTAAAACAACCGAGAGAGTGATTTCATAGTGGTGGCCAGACTAGGGTTCCAAACCCTTCAAACAAGAGAATCAAAATAATTACCTTTGCTTCCCAAAAGAACCAACACATGATTTTCTTCCTCAACCATGCTACCGCACCCATTATTTTGTTCACCTGTGGTATAGCGGTGACTAGCACTGACTGTTACCACTTCCTTACCGCTCAACCGCGGTCTCCCTTCGAACTACCCATGGTATAGCGGTAGCTCCTTGCATACCGGGCTAACCGTTTCCACCGCACTACCATGTTTACCCTTCTGACAGCCTGTGGTACAGCGGTAGTTGTCTTGCATGCCGCTAGCCATTTTCACCGCACTACCACGGTTTCCCTTTTGACAGACTACGGTGTAGCGGTAGCTGTCTTGCATGCCACTAGTCATTTTCACCACACTACCACAGTCTCCCTTCTCACTATACGTGGTATAGAGGTAGTTGTCTAGCATGCCGCTAACAACTTCCACCACACTACTGCGATCACCGGCTTAACTGCCAACAGTACTGTGGTAAGACCTTGAAGTTCGTGGTCTTACTAAATTCAATCATGCCAACAAAAAATAAAACTCATAATGCCTTTTTAAAACCGTGAGAAAACAGTGACTTGCATGTCGACTATGTATTATATCAATTGACTGATTTAGACAGTGAATAAACATCGACCACATTTCCCATCAAATGTCGATAAGAAAGATGCCTAGCATTATTGCATGTAAGGAGTCGAATTGCTTAGGACATAATTTTTCCATTTCAAGATGCTTGTAACTAATCAAGCCATAATTAATCAACCTGTTGAAGAACTGAACATGTCAAACATATGTAATCAAGTGAAACGTTGAAGCACAAATTATCAAAATAGAAACATGTCACCTGAACAATGGAACATAGAACCTATAACCAGAATGCCTCAACTGAGGTCTACACATGATACCAAATAACAAATGTGCCAATCAAATGCCATAATAAGACCAGACTGTGAAATGCCTAGGCACCAACCCATGGCAGTTTTGACATCAAGGAAAAATGCCACAGAAGGAGTCAACACACACTAGTAAATCTTACACAATTTCTTGATCTTTTATGCTTGCAATTTTATAAATAATCTGACCTAATTCATGAAATCCATTTAAATGTGGGAATTATCAAGTGAAATTGTTTCCACACATTTGATAGTTGTTCTAGGTAATTAGGATGTGGGAGATGATGAGCACCATATAATATGCATGAATAATTCTATATAAATATTTAATTTCATACTTCTATTTTAAATATTTAATTTCATAATTTTATTTGAAAATATTTAATTTAAATGATATGTGTCCAATTTTAACATTAATTTTTTAAAGCTTCTTATTTTTTGTTCAAGCTAAGTTAACATCTATTTCAATAGAAACTAGAGGCATTTTGAGTTTTATGATGATAGAACCTAAAGTATAATGATATATTTATTTAATATACTTTTAGTATTTTCCAGAAATAGACTATCAATATTTTTTATTTATAGACTATGTATGTATTTTTTATTCATTGACTATGACTATTTTAATATTTGTAAACATAGGGTATGTATTCTCTATTGATAGAATATATATTTTCTATTCACATGGACTATGTATTTTCTATGCATGGACTAGATGACTATTTTAGTATTTCTTTTATAGCCTATGTATTATCCATGGACGATGACCATTTCAGTATTTTTTAATAGAGTATAACTATTCTAATTCTAACTTATCAAAATCAATATAACATGTAAGTGTTAGCTCATCCCCATTTAAGTGTGCAAAGATATTAGTATATTACGGTATAAACAATTTCTCTTTATGTACACTTATTATGACATATATATTCCCCATGTGCTTACTTCTATAAATACTCAAACTTTAGCACTTGTGTGAGATTTATTCTTTATGTGCTATAATAAATAAGCCTCCTTCCACTACACATACATTTGTGTGGGATGTAACTACTCTTCACTAGATAATTTAGTACACTAACTGGTTAACATCATCTCTTCCCAGTATATATATTATATATAACTCTTTTTCTAATTGATACAAAGATTTAATAGATCCACAATTAGACACTATAAAAAAGGTGATACTTGAAAAAATTTAGTGACTTTACAACTAACCAAATTCATAATTTATCAGCTCACACATAGCTAGTGGTACAATTTTTTTGAGAGGGTCCTAGCAATATAGCTAAAATGGTAGCTAGATTCTAGTTGTGTGCAAAGGTAAACTTTTTAGACTTCAATTGTGATAGAATGTCTCTATGTCTCATTTGAACTGAATAAGGTTGGTATGGGTTCCACATCCAATCCGATCAGAGGAACCAAGCCCAATATTACTTGAAGCATGTTCATTCCTTCACCTTTTTCTTCTTATTCTAGTTCACAATGTACATGTGAATTTTAGGCTTAGAATGCATACATGAAATTTCTCAAAAATAATAAACACCTCTATATTGATCTATTTGATATCAAGAATATAGGAATAATCTAAATATAAAAACACACACACCTTTATGTAATTTATAGTAATGTTGTATATATGTATATGTATATGTATATGTATACATGTATTTATAATCTATGACCACTTAAATTATACATAGATTCATACATAATCCACTTATCAAGTAGAAGCTCTTTAAAGTGAACTACAAGTTGCATGCATCGTCAAATATGTTATATCCCTTAATGTAGCATTTACATGATTGTCTTTAATCGTACTTGTGAATAATTATGAACTTATGTGCAATCTATCTAGAGGAAGGCACTATTTTTTGTTGCAAATATGAAATGGCTATATTATAGCACCAATAATCTCCTAGACATGGCATTCTAGTTGGTCTTTCTTTTATGATTTTTTCTTATTCAAATAAATATTCTAGTTTTCAATTCCATAAACACATTAATACCCAACATGTCATATTAATTTATATGGTCTAATTAGGCCTTCGTTATTTATATACTTATCAAATAAATGATCCAATATCATTTAATGGCTATCAAATGTGGTTATTTTAAGGCTTCCTCTTATAGTTACTTAAATCTTGCATATTATTAATATTAGACAACCCCACATTCTTCGTAACTTAACTTAAATCAAAATTGATAATTTTAAATTTTAAAAAAAATTAAGAAATTATTTTGAATAATAAAGATTATAGATTATTCATTGTAACATTACTAAATATTCAATTCAAAGATAAATGAAGAATTGTATAATTAAGATAACACTTTCCATTATCAAAAATTCAATAATACCATTATAAAATCGTAAAAATAAATTGTAATCATATGAGTCCTTATTCTAAGTCCAAATATATATTCAAAATTGCCAAAATAAATGCTTTAAAGTTGCTCAAATGACTGTTATATAGAACTCTTGAGGTCTGTAGAATGAACTCCAAGCTGTCGAAAGTTGGATCTCCGTCTTCCACCATCCACTTACTAAACTCCCATTATTAAAAATCGTGCCATGTCTGTAACCGAAGCCCACACAACGGGAAAATGAGTTGGCAAGATAGGTTTGAGGAGAGTTTTTCATTACTAAACGCGTTGGCTTTGAACTTTTCCTTTTTATGATTAGAAAAGATGGTATGCTTATGATTAGAAATTATAGTATGTTATTATTAAGGCCAACATAGGAGAAGCCTCTCTGTCATGAGATCCAAGTTTCTTTTGCCTTGCGCACTAATTATTCCAGTTACAGATAAATCCTTACTCTCTCACATTGTATGTTTCATCTCTGAATATTTCCCCCCTGCAATGGAAGGTTTAGCGAGAAAAAGAGGTAAAATAGATCTTATGAATTTTCCAGATGACCTGTTATGTTCTCAGATTTTAACAAGACTCCCTCTGAAAGAAGCCATTCGCTTTTCTGCGGTTTCTCGAAAATGGTGTAGAGCATGGACTCGGTTACCCCATCTCAAGTTTTGTGACGAGTTTTTTAATTCTACTAGTAGTAAATTGACTCGTCAAAAAATGTCTGTCGATATAATCAACAAGAATATTCTTATGCAGTGTGTTGGCCTGGAAACTTTTGTGCTTTACAATTGTGACTAGTGTGAAAGTAGCATTCATAAATGGCTTCTGTGGATTTCTTTATCTAGTGTGAAGTGCATAGATTTGAAAAATAGATGTATTTGGATGGAGGTTTCGAAGTCTCTCTTTTCATGTGTGGCAATCACGTCTCTGTCTCTCAGGAATTTTAAGATGACAAAGCTGCCTCCACTATTTAAGGGTTTCTCTAAACTTGTAACATGTTATCTTAAACGCGTTAAGTTAAGTGAGGAGGCATTTGAAGTGATCTTAAAATTATCTCTCCTTCTTCAAAGTTTGACGGTATCCCAATGCGCATTGCCTTCAAATTTGAGAATAATTTCCTCCACTCTTAAGTCTTTCGCTCTTCTTCGACCGACTCGTCCAGTCTGTTCAATGGAAGCAAATTACCCAAGATTAGAAAGCATTAAAACTATTGAATGCTACGGCTTGGAAATTGTGAACATATGTTTACCTGTATGTGTCCATTTGGAAACTGACTTTTGACTTCTTCAGTAGTTTGTAACAGTAAAATCATTGAGGAAAATCATATGTTTCGATGATATAGATTTCATTCATATCGAGCTTCTACAAAGCTTTCCTCAATTGGAAGAGTTGTGCATCGACTCTCCCTTATTTCGATCTTTTCCAAAGGTATGTATTTCTCTTCTTTTAATCTGCATCAAAAAATTCGTTTCCAATCATTCGAAATCAAAATTGAAATGATATTTTTGGAAAACACTAGTTCATAGCTTCGAATTTCTATTTAAAGGAAAATGTCAAAATGATACTGATAAATTCCCGTATCTCTTTTCGCTGTATAAGTTTTTTGTTTTTCCAAAACTATGCACCTATCGTTTAACAAGAGGATTCAAATCTGCAAACCCAAATGTGTGCTTAGAGGAGGGGTTAATCACGTTTAACGACTTGACCTTATTAAAACTTACAGCAACGCTTTCCATGCAGGATCTAAAAGAATTCACTCTACAACTAGCAAATTTGAAGACTTTTATTCTGAATATGGATCTGTATGATCCGTTTGTTTTGTTGTGCTCTTGCATTTTGAAAGGCGCCCCTCTCTTGAAAACAGTCAGAATCGGCATGGATTACATCAAAGAGACATTTGGTTATGATGAGTTGGATTATGCTCCTCAAATTGTAAACGATATTCTAAGTCTTGCAAGGGGTTTCCCAAAAACCAAAATTTCACTGTCAAGGAGGATGGTAAGTCCATAGTAAGTCCAGGTGGGCGATAGAGATAAAAATACTTTACGTGTTGTCAAATTTTTGATTTGGTAACAGTAATAGTGTCGCTGTTTTGGTTTCATAGAAGTGTAGGCAGCTTTATTCAAAGCAAAAAGATGTTGAGAATAGGAAGTGTGAAATTTGGTGCATTTCTCAAGAATGGCATTCTCTGTAACAGCTCTTGTATTGAGAGACGGTAAGCTGCCATGGAATCATTGTTTAAGACATTTTAATGGTTTGGCGTCTGTTTTGAGAATTTTGGTTTCCTTGTAAAACTCAAATATCAATGGAAAAGTGTCTGAGCTCTGCTAGGGTTTTGTGCTTTCTGAAGTCATTTGTGGCCCCTCCTACGTCATACTGCACTTCTTGCGCAAGAAATTGTTTCCTTCATTGAATACGGCCGCATTTATTGCGGTTTTAGGGGTTTATTATGCCTTCAATCGGTTCTAACTTGGCAATTTTTGCTAGTGTTAATGGTTCGTCGGTGTAGGTTAATGGGTCCCCCACCTAACAAACACCCTCGAAAATTTGTTCCAAAAGTCTTTCACGAGGTAAGCATTCTGACGCCCCTGTTGATGTAGTTTTACCTTTACCTGATTTTGATTTTGCATGTCAATGGATTGAACAACACACCCTTGTGGGTTATTTTGTTGGGAGGACTCCCCCCGAAAGTGTGCTAAAAGACTGGGTTAACAAGGCCTAGGTCCCTCATGGGGTCCACCTTGATATAGTCCAAAATTTGACCAAAGGTTTTTTTTTGTTCTACTTTGCGGAAGTCAATCATGTCCAAGCTATTCTAGGTCACGGACCTTGGTATGTTCGCTCCTCCTTGTTGGTATTCCAGGCTTGGACCCGGGATTTTTCTGTCTCAGAGGACACCAAAATGTGCATTTCGGTCTGGATTGAGTTTACCAGGTTGCCCTTGCCATGTGTGCCCTTCTTGCACCATATTGCTTCTTCTTTGGGGAAGGTTGTTTGTATCGAACCTGATAAGTTCTTTCAAGCCCGTCCTCAAAAGAGGGTTTGTGTGGAAGTTGATTTATCCAAAGATTTCAAGGAGTCTGTAGACATTCAAATCGAGGATATTCGCCACTCCCAGAAAATCACATATTTTAACCTACCCAACACGTGCTACCGATGCCAATCAGCTGATCACAAGATCAAGGACTGCCCTTTGTCAGTTCCCCATACTATCTCTCAGCCACGGGGTGCTGAAAAGCATCATCCGATAGAGTCTTCAACTAAGGCGAACATGAAGTGGACTATGGTCACAAACCGGAAGAATAAGCCAGCTAGTACTGGGTCGGCTCCCAAGGCCCCAGAACTGACCCAGCAGATTTCAAACCCTTCAGCGAAGGGGAGCGCTACTCCCTCAGGAGTGGCTTCTGCTGTTCTACAGCCTAGGCCAAAGGCCGTGCCTCAGCTTGCTACTATTTTATGTACTCAACCGGCTTTGTCCTCCATGGTGGGGACCCAGCGGCATTCTCGCAGCCCATCTCCTCCACCAGAAGAAGGTGAATATGTGCTAGAAAAACAGAGATTTTCTCCCTCTATTCAAATAGGTTCAGTTCCGTAAGAGTTTTTGAAGAATAGCTTCTCTTCCCTGGGTGAAGAGGACCGGGATTCTGCAAGCATGGAATATTTTCTATGAATTTTCTCTCATGGAATGTTCGAGGTCTCACAAACCTCTCAAGGAAGTATTTTGTTCGGAATAATTTGAAGAATTATCCAGAAATTGAAGTGCTTTGTCTCCAGGAAGTTAAAATTTTAGGTTTTTTGCTTACTTTGGCTTGTCACTCTATCTAGCCAGCTAGTACTATATTTTGCACTCTGCATGAGGTTGGTCGTGGTGGAGCTATTACTCTTTTGGCCCCACGGTTGCTTCCTTATGTGGTTGACCATGGGGTGGACCCCTCCCAGCGGGCTATCTGGTTTCTTCTCAATATTGAGAATCATTCCTTCGGGATTATTAATATTTATGCCTCTAATGATGTTGTGGAACGTTGGTTGCTTTGGCGCTAGATTGTTGATTCTTTGCCAGTTGCCACCTGGTTGCTCTATGGGGATTTTAACATGGTTGAAATGGCTTATGATAAGAATGGCACTGTGCCCTTTCATTGGGTTGCGGGTGAAAGGGAGGCGTGGTTCTATATGGGCAATAAATTGGGGCTTTTTGATCCCAACTTGGGTTACCGCCATTCTCATTCCCTTTGGCACACTTGGTGTAACTACAGGGCTGGTTCTGATAGATTCTTTAAACGCCTTGATCGTGCCATGATCTCGGCACAAACTTTTTTTTCCTTCAGGAGCTTTGCCTTGCCTGTGAAGCCGTTAGTGGATGTGACCCTTTCGGATCACTTCCTAATTCAATTTCGCATTGAGTGAATGTCTTGTCAGCCTTGCACGTGTAAGACTCAATTCTTCTTGAACATGTCTCTGCTTTGTCACAAGCCCACCCTGGCCCACATTCTTCGAGTGTGGAATTTAGAGTGTTTTCCTTCTAGCCGTACGGGTTGGATTGTTTGGTGGAATGATGCTATCATTCGTACTACACGTTTCTTGCGCATTTATGGGCGACAGCTTGCCATTTTCCGTCGATGTTCTTATGAGGCCACCACAGCTAACTTGCATGCTGCTATGGAGGCCTTAGCGGCTTGTCATTTTTCCCCATCACATCAAGTCCGGGTGATGGACTTAAGACACCAGCAGCAAGTGGCAGATTATTCTTCCAGGGGTGCTCAAATCAAGGCTCGGCTTCACTGGCTCAAAATTGGTGACTGTGCCTCCAAAGAGTTTTTTTTGGCTCTTCGTGCTAGGCACTCTTCCCCAGGCATTAAAGCTATCAAAGATAGAAATCAAGTACTCTCTAAGCTACCTGACATTCTCCAAGCCTTTGTGCGTCACTATGAGCAATTTTTTATGGCTCAGGACACAACGCCTGTGCGCCAACAAGCCCTTTAGAGTTGCCTTGTTGTTGTGCCACATAAGCTTTCTTCAGCCCAGACTAATTTCTGTGATCAATTATTAACAATTGATGATCTCAAGGAAGTCGTTTCCTCCATGGCCAATGACAAGGCTCCTGGGATTGATGGCTTTCCTTGTGAATTTTATAAAGCACTTTGGGACTGTATTGGGAGCGACCTACATCATGTTTATCTTGAAGCCTTTCACAACAACTCTCTAGGTAATTTAATAAACAGAGGCAATATTAAATTCATACCTAAGCCTGGGGATCTAGAGGATATTTGTAACTGGTGGCCTATCACGCTTCTTAATGTTTCTTATAAAATCATTGCCAAAGCCTTGGCTCTAAAAATCCGCCACCTCTTACCTCAGATTGTGCGTCCTGAGCAGACTAGATTCATCAAATCAAAGTTCATTCTTGATAACATTATTGTTGTCTGGGAAGGCATGGAGTGGGCCCGGTGTTCGAACCAGAAAGCAATGTTCATTAAAATTGATTTTGCCAAAGCATATGACCGTATTGAATGGCCTTTCATTCTTGCGATGTTACAGGCATTGGGTTTTGGGCCCCATTTTTTGCTGTCTATCCGCATGCTTTTTTTCGATGCCTCGACTTGCATCTCCATCAATGGCCGCCAGTCCTCTGCTTTTGGCCTTTTTTCGTTCTATTCGCCAGGGATGCCCTCTTGCCCCTACTTTGTATGTTCTGGCTGCTGAGGGCTTTAGATATCTCCTGGCCAATGCTATCTCCCAGCAGCGTGTTAAAGGAATCACTCTCCTGGACTCTCAAGAGTAGCTTGTCAATGGACACTTCGCAGATGACTCCTTTCTCACTCTTTTAGAGGATGAAGGTTCGATCGTTGATTCCCTTGACTGCCTTGATATTTTTTGTCTTGCGTCTGGTTCCGCAATTCAATGGCACAAAACCTTGTGCTACAGACAGTCGATGCTCCCCACTCCTGCGTGGCTTCAAACTTATAACTGGAAGTGGATTGGTCAGGGTGAAATCTTTCAATTCCTGGGCATTCCTTTCACCTTCCAGGCTTCCCCTTGGGAGCTCTAGCAAGCTGTGCTCTCCAAAGTTGAACAGAAGCTGGTCTATTGGGTTACCAAGCCTCTCTCACTGGCTGGCAAATTCTAGGTGTGCTCTAAAATCTTGGCTACCACCCACGTCTACTATTCTTCCTGTTGGGCTCCTTCTAAAGAAGCCTACAGTAGGCTTGAGAAGCTGCTCTGCGATTTTCTTTGGGCCTCTGCTGAGACCCATAAGGGCTTTCATCGGGTCGCTTGGGAATTTTTTTGTCTCCCCAAGGATTCTGGAGGGCTCGGCTTGCTTTCCACTCAACGACAAGGGACTACTCTCTGTGTCAAATGGATCATTCGTGCACTTACTAGGGATGAAGCCTGGAAAATTCTCCTCCGGCATTGTATCCAGTCTGGGTTTCCTATTCATAGACATGCCTGGAAGGGAGTCGGCTTCCAAACCCTTCTGGTTATGAGGGAGCCAATTCAAATTATGGGCTCCTTTGTGGCTAAAAGTATTTGGCGCTCTTGGGAAACTGTCAAGCCTTGGCTCCATTGGGCCGAGGTTGGATTTCGTGATGGGGTTGGATTTCGTCCAGCATAATCTCTGGTGGTCTCCCCTTCTAGCTCAAAATGGTCAACCCCTGGCTAAGTCATCTTGGCTCAAAGCTCTCTGATTCCATAGGAAGGGCATTCAAACTTTGCACCAGCTCTTCCACCGGCCTACCATGAGTATTTTGTAGTGGGATGCTTTTAAAACCCAGTACAGCCTTCAAAACCAGAATCATCCTACTTTTGACAGGTTGGTGAATGCCATTCCAGCGGAAATTCTTCACAAAGTTGGCATTCATGGGCACAAACCTTGATGGAAAGACTGGAAATGGTTTCCAGATACTCCTCTAAGGAGTTACAAGTCGTGGCTTAGTTACAGGTGGATTTCACCCCATTTCCCTATGCTCAACTCTTTGAACCAACAGTGGCTTCTTAACTCCTCGGCCTTTACTTGGCGTAGGAGGTTTGATGCCATTTGGTCTGCAATTGTTAATCCGAAGTTGGCCCACTTTGCTTGGTGTATTCTTTTCCAAGGCTTGCCTGTGGGTTCTCTGCTGGTTTATTTGGGGGTCTCTGACCCTCGCTGCCCATTTTGTGGGCAGCTAGAAAGCTTCAAGCACCTTTTTTGGTTTTGTCCCAAAGCTCATCAATTCTGGACTTGGATTCATGATTTCTTTCAGCCTTTTAGGCCTGAACCCTTTTCATGGCATATGGTTCTGCTGGAGGACCCGCCTGGAACCTCGGCTAAGTTCACCCGACTTTGGCACACTTTCAAAGTGGAAATCCTCTTCAATATCTGGAAATATAGAAATACTTGTATTTTTGCTCATTCACATTTAGATATTAATGTGTCTCTTTATTCTAAAGTTGTTATATGTTCTAATGTAATGTTACAGATTCAAGTGCAAGCCAACAAGGTCGCACTAGAAGTGGCTCACCTGCAAGTTCTCCTGGACCACTGGGACAATGCCCCTTGTACTGTGGCTCGGATTCTTGACTCACCCTCCTCCTCCCACGGTCGGTCGCCCTCTCGGGGCAGGAAGCGGAGTGATTCCATGCGGGCTCACTCCCAGCCTCCTGCTCGAAGGGACTCTTGGCCTCCCAGGCAGGCTCGTTCTCCTTCGCCATGTCCTGGTCAAGGCTGGCACTCTAGTGGTGCGCTGAGGAGCAGTGGTGGCTATTCTGAGTGGCCTTCGGATGCTCCTCCTGCTACTGGCTCTGGTTGGCCCTCCACTAGCAAAAGCTTTTCACGGCTTTCTCTCGCAATCTCGCCTCGGCGCGAGGATAAAGATAAAGAAGAAGAAAAGAATGATGATGGTTGGGGTGCTCCTCTTGATGTCACTCCTAACCCTGTTGATGTATGGGGGAAACATCTAGATGACCAGGATCCCCCAGGATCTTTTGACACTACTTTAGCTGCTTAGTTTTCATTCAGTTGTTTTATTTTTGGGCTAGGCCCATTTGACATTTTATTTTTTTGGTGTTTTGGGTTGAGCCCATGTGACTTTCGGGGTGTGCCTTCTTACCACCTACCCCTTTTTTGTGAATTTGTAATTTATCTTTTTAATATATATATCTGGAAAATTCATCAAAAAAAATATATATCAATGGAACATTCTCACATAATTATCTTATGGAGTTTTTAAAAAAATTCATGGCATATTCTAAACGAGGGTTTACCAATTTTTAAATTATTTTTTTATTTTAAAATTATTATTTTTTAGTTTCTGAATTAAGACTGAAAAATTGTTGTTTAGATTTGTAATATTTTTTTAATTGAATAATACAGATTTTTTAATAAAGTTTGATTTAAAATGATTAATTATTTAATATTATTTTTTATTATTTTTTAATAAGATAATATTAAGTTTTGTCTTGCAACTTGTAAATATTAGATATAATTGAAACAGTGTGAATTTTTACATTCAACAATATGAAGCTTTGATGGTTGAGAATGTGTTAAATGCAGTCCATTTAATTAGAATCCTCCTTTTCATACAGCTCTCGTAGTCTTGTATACTCAAAGATATTTGGTTTGATGAAGCATTTAATTTATTTCAACGAATTATGTGGATGGGAGAAAATGTGTTTTGGGACATGAGGATAAGGGAAAGGAGGTTTTTTTTATAGACATTGATGGAAATACTTTTTATAGGGATGAGAAGAACGACAATTTAAAAATAAATATATTTATAATATAAAAATATTAAATTTGAACTGAGAATTTAGATGAGTAAGTATATATATTAATAAATATGTAAATTATTTAATTTGAGTTTTCATTGTTAATGTATATATATAACAAAAAGTTAAAAAGACTACAACTAATACTTGTATCAAGGGTTAGAATTAGTACCTAGCCATAAGGAGGTACAATGGTTATGGTAGTAGCAACTTATAAGTTAAATAATATATTAGAGAGTATTAATCAAGAAATGGAATAAGAGATTATTTGTTTAGTAATCTTTTTGGTGTAGAATAATATAGAGGTAAAACTTTAAATTATAATATTATTCTTGGATCTAAGTATGTACTAAACTTAGAAATCTTGGAAAGACACTAAATCATTCATCTTCTCATTATAAAAATAAAATTATGTAATATGGCAACATCAGTGGGTATTAAAGAGCTTCTCAATAAAGTTATGTAATAAACCTTAGCAAAGCTCTAAATTTAGGAATTAAAAAAAAAATTGTATTTAATATCTAGAAATAAATGCATTAAATTTACAATATTGTTCTCATGTATGTACTTTTGGATAATAGACAATAAATTCATAAAGCTTGGAAAGACACTAAACCATGCATTGTCTCACTATAAAATTAAAGCTATGTAATATGATCACAACCCTGAGAATCTAGGAGCCTCTCACTATAAATTTATTTAATAGGACTTAGTAAAGTTCTAAACTTAGGAAAGAATAACTATAATTAAAAAACTAATTCCATTAAAATATTGCTAAGGAAGAATTAAAGTGACAATTGTAAGAAAAATATTGGATGTAAAAAAATTACAATTAGAAAATATAGAAAATGCTCTATAGCAATAATTCATAAAAAATACCATATATGTAGATTATTTGTAGAAAGATAAGTTCCATAATTCATATATTTGAGGACAACACAAAGAAATTGAATTCCTAAATATAGCAAGTATATATTCAAAGAATCAAATGGCTACCTCCAATATTACACAAATCAATGAAATGGAAACACATACAAGGATTATACATGTCTATAGCTAGAATATTGTAGCCAAATCCCATAGACCTCTAAATTGCTGATATAATTTAAGGAGATATTTGATTCTAATCTCAATCACCAAATTTTAATAAGTATAGAATTAGATTAGGAATAAATCCAATTAGAAAGTTCTCATCATTCATAATCTAGTTACAACCATAGAAGACCTTCAAACTAACTTGTAGAAGCTTACAAATTAGTTATTAATGTAGAAGCATTTGGATCCACAGGCAATCCACATCAACCCAAAAAATATATTTTATCTCAATTTTTGCTTTGGTTAATTGTTTTATTTGGTGTAGGATGAAATTTTGGTGTTTGTGGTCAATTTTTTAATGACATTGTTGTCACTATTTGATAAACTGCTAGGCAAAGCAGAGAAATTTTCTCCTTTGTATTATTCAATTTCATGTGCTCAGTGATAGGGGTGTAGGAATGAGATAAATCAAAATTAATTTGTTGTTGTAAGTGCCTAGAAGGGGGCATTGAAATAACAATCAGCATGATATTTTATGTTAAATGTTGTTAGTGTATTGGAAGTGTTGGTATTAAATAATTAGAGGAAATATGATTTAGATTTCAATTTGCAAGGATTTTGGGATTCTAGTGTAGGTGGAAATACAAACAAATAATTAATTGAAATCTATTATACCTTTAACTATATGAGTTTGAATTTGAAGTGGTTTGCCTATGAGATTGGGTAGCCTAATAGGTTTCCTCGATCTCGAAATGCATTAGTTATTCAAAGCTACATCTCAATCCAGTAGTGATGATTATTTACAATACTAGTCCACACTAAACCTAAATTTAAAAATAAAGATTGAATAAGGTAGTCTTTTGAATTTCATAGTAAATGTGATACAAAGAAAAACTACTTTCCAGAACTACCAATCCTTCATCTTTAAAGGTATTTTTGAGGACCCCTATAGAAGATAATCTACTCCATGTAGATGATAGAGAAAGAGAGAAATTATACACAATTTTTTTATAAAAATCTACAATGAATTTTTCATAAAGATTTTGACAATAATTTTCTAGATTTTTTATTACAAACCAAAATCAATCTAAATTTATATAAATTTTCATACATTTATTTATATAAATAATGATATAATAAATGCTATGTTTGATTATTTCATTGGCCAATCTTTCAATATTAGTATCACATACTGGAAACATTCCTATGAGAGAGAAAATTTTATGTATTGTCTTCTACAAATCTTTACATGAAAAAGAAAAATTATTCCGTAAAATGAATGTAAATAAAGTGCACATACATTATAATGTCAATTTGAAATGTCATTTCCATACTAACTCTTCTTAAATGTGTATAATCATTGAGGCTTTTATTGGGTTGGATGGTGAAAGTTGCTACTAAATTTGACATTTTAAAAATAAATATGAAATATTCTCCACTATATGCAATCAACTTGGTCAAAATTCTCTAAAAAATCCTTTCATTCCTTGAATCCTATAGTAACTTCCTAATCATGGAAAATCTATTATTTTTACACATTCATAAAATAAATTTTAGAAGGACTAAAGTGAAAAGGATTGTATGAATTGAAGGGGCTAAATCAAATAATTTTCCTAAATATAAAACACAAAGAAATAATGACAATAACATTAGTAGAGAAATAAGCCAATCAATGATCCATAAAAAATTAATATTATTAAAAATCATATCTATTAAACAAAATAATTTCAAGGTGTCTTAATAACTCAAATCTAGAGGCATGAATCTTCAACTACCAAATTTGGAGTGTAACTTATCAAAATCCCTAATAATTAGAACATAAATTCTTACATAAGCATAAGAAAATTGAAAGGAAAAAGAGCAATATTCCCACCCACCCAAATCCAAAGGAAAAGAACATCCAAATTTAGAGAGTATAATTCTTTGAACTTATACATAATAATAACATTATTTCCAAATAAAATGGAAGAAACCAAAAAAAAATGATTTTGTTTTGTACCATCACAACTTTACAACGAGATTCTTCAATGACCTAGTTTTGACAACAAAATATCCTCCCTTTAACAATTGATGTGATCTTAGAATACCAATGTTTATAAAATGGTCAATAATCATTTATATAATAATATTATCCTTCATAATAGAGGTAATGTAGTTAAAACAAATATTACTAAATTAAAAAGATAATCATCACCACATTAAATTTCTTTTATGAATTTCACTAAATTGGTGTAAATTAAGAAGCATCAAAAATGAATATTTGTTTGAAACATAGAATTTAAATATTAAACTATAAAAACTTGTAAAAAAAATAAGAAATAATGAATAATAGTAGTCAAGGTAATAGCAAAGACTGCCCAAAAGCATTTGGCATGTGCATTACATTCATACATTATCTAAAAGTGTGAATATGTGTCACAAAATAATTAAATCAGTTGTAAGTTGGAGGAAATTCTCATAGCATGGGCATAAAATTTTCAACAATGTCTACTAAGAGTGGTGTTGGAAATCAAGTATTTTTTCTAAATAATAAAACCTTATTTGATAAATGGGTTGGGGGCACCAAAAGGGGTCTTAAGTAATCAATTCTTTTCTAAATCAAGAAAAATTGATCTTTACATTCATAATTTGAAGACACAAAAAAATAAGAGTCTTAGTGCTCTAAATATACTTTCTAAACTACTAATTTTTTTAGAGTGGTGGATATTAAGGAGTTCAAATAAGGAGAAAACAAAAAAAAATCATGTTTTTTTTATCAAAAAAACATAACTAAGTGTTTGGTGTGCTCTCCTATAATGTTAACTTTTTTTTAGTACTTCAAAACTCATATTTTTTTTAAAAAAGTTTAACACCATATAGATTATGCCTTTATTTTTTGCTATTAATTTTTTTTGTGCTAATTTTTAAATTGGAAACGTCTTAAAAATTGAAATTTTGAACGTGCTCCCCATAATTTTTTTTGAAACTAATCGAAAATCGGCTTTTTAATGTGTACATAGAATAGAGTATAGAATATCAAAATGTAATTTGTATCAAATTTTGATGAATAGATATAAAATGAAACCAAAATAACTATAAATATGTTTTCAACAAAAAAGACACTAGCAAAACAAATTAAAGATCAAAACCTTAAAATATTTGAAATATAGAAAATATTACATGGTTAGAAAGGTAAGAGAGAGCTCAATTTTATTGTGATATTTTTTTCCCTCGACATTGAAATACATGCAAACTTGATGAAGAGCATGCTCAAGATTTAGTAATTTTTATAATTTACAAAAAACATAGCTTTGGGCATAATGAAATGAGAGAAAAATTGAGATTGCTCTCAATTAAAAAAAATTCAATCACATTGCACCACAAAACTATTACATTGAATTTTTTTTTAAATGCCAATATTCCCATATAAAACAAGTTATAGGAATATAACTACCAAAAGCAAATTCTTATTTATTAAATTAACAATAACTTGTTAATTTATTTATTTATTTAACTATATGTAAGTACTAAATTTATAACACCCCCCTTAGTACTGACATAGAGGAAAACTAAAAATTAGTACACATTTTCTTCATCAATTTGATTTGGAACTTCTTCATCACTTGAAGTGTGGTCCTATCCTTCAATCACCAAAGTGTTATCCTACAACTTTCCATCAAGAAGATCGTGTGCTCTCTATTTGCAATTCAATACTACATGCCCTATCTTTTTACAATAGAAACATGTGCCATTTGCATATTTTAACTTTGTCATATGTTTGGATTTTTTGTAAGAAGTACAAGCTTTGTTTTGTGTAGTCAATGCAACTTCTTCTTCTTAAACATGTTTGTTTATTTCATCAAGCAATGTGGATATAATACTTTCTAGACTTGGATTGATTTTTCTTAAGGTGAATACCTTGTGAGACATACTATTTGGCATACTATTTAAAACTATGGCTTTTGCATCATTTTCTTTTATTTATTCATTTATACCAACCAACTGATTTATCAATGAATAAAATTTACTAATATGAGACACTATATATTCACCTTCTTCTATTTCAAACCATACAACTTTTGTTTTATAGTTATTTCTACACTATCAGATTTTGATGTAAAGTATTCAATGTTTCCCAAATATCCTTAGAAGATTTTTTAAAATCTACATGATGCAAATAAGATTTAGATAAACTGAGACCAATAATATCCAATG
Source organism: Sequoiadendron giganteum (assembly GCA_007115665.2). Lineage (NCBI taxonomy): Eukaryota > Viridiplantae > Streptophyta > Pinopsida > Cupressales > Cupressaceae > Sequoiadendron > Sequoiadendron giganteum. The sequence goes on along the minus strand of CM021105.1, from coordinate 28,283,609 downwards.
CTTTCTTATTTTTTACCTTCCATTTTTGAAGTTCATTTGCATCTATTGGCTTTGGCACTGTACCATCAACAATTTCCCAGAGATCTCTTTCAATTAACACTAATTGTAACTGTATTTTCCAACTGTGAAAATCATTTCCATCAAAATTTTCATAAAGACTTAATTTATCCATTTTGTGTTGAATAAAATGTGTCCTTAAATTTTCAAAAATAAAAGGAAAAACTTGTAAAGAAATAAATTATACCTTTTGTGCCCTAAACACCTCTTTTCACCTTATTCACTTTCTACAGTGGCACTCTGATATCCTCCTTTATATTCAATTCCATAGATGATATCAATCTCCCCCAATGAAAGTATCAAATAACAGATTCAATGAATATGTATACTAGAAAATCAACCATTAGCAATACCTTTGGATGATGAAATGCCTCAACATTGCTTTGCTAATTCAAATTTATAGGACATCCCTTCTTCCTTATTTCTAAAACATGATTGCATCACTTTGGATATTGATCTAGCTTAAACAAAAAAGGCTACCATCATCCAAAATGCTCTGGGGAAATTGGACCTGTGTGGTTTTGATGTCTCATTTTCTACGCAACTGGTATAGCGGGAAACAGTTTTGCATATGACCATTCAATGATAATTGGGCCTCCAAGATAATTAACGATTTTTGGACTTCTCCAAGACCATTCGATGGATGCGCAAACCCTAATCCAAGGCTCCCACTTTGGCGCAGAGATGCTGGTAAACACCTATTGTGTGCATATTTCTCTTCAATCGCCTACGCTCAAAACTTTAGATATATTTTTTAAAATTTTCTAATTTTGAATATGAATGAACAGAATGGAGGAAAAAAAATGGAAGGAGTGACCAAGATAGAAGGAAATAAGAAAATGCAAATGAGTGATGAATGACACATATTTACACGTGGTCTACACTGCTCCTTTGTTGACAAAATGCAAGAATGGAAGAAAACAATAGCAATTGCACGTGGTCCTCACTACAATACCATTGCAAACACCGCTTTGGATGAAAAAAATGAATGGAAGAAGATCGGAGAGAAGGCCAAGAAGTAACCTACTCTGATACCATAATGAAATGAGACAAAAATTAAGATTTCTCTCAATTAAAATTTTGCCAGTCACATTGCACCACAAAACTATTACATTGAATTATTTTTAAAATGCCAATATTCTCGTATAAAAAAAGTTACGGGAATATAACTACCAAAACCAAATTCTTATTTATTAAATTAACAATAACTTGTTAATTTATTTATTTAACTATATGTAAGTACTAAATTTCTAACAGGGCATTGACATGTAAGTGTGAACCCCTAAACCTGCAAATGCACAAGAGCAACAAAACACATTAGTTGTTAGATCATATGCATGCAAACAAGTGTGAGAGATTCCCCATAAAATCCATCTATTCAAACTATATTAGGAAAGAAGAAAACAACATAAGAAACTGAAATTTAAACTAAATCCTAATTAAGCTAATAGCATGATGATCTTATGGGGGAATTGGTGCCAATGAAGTGTTGCAATTGGCCCTTTCCCAATTCCTAAGTAGAAATGGTATATGATGGAGAAATGGTCAAATCTCCAAATTTGAGCATAACCTTGTTACAAATCTTGAAAAGTGATGAATGGTTGATTAAAATGGGCAAAATTGGCTCTCAATATGAAGAGAGTAACTTTGCATATGATTGTGGATGAGAAATGAGGAGAGAAGTCTCCAATTTATAACTTTCAATTTGGAAGAGAAAGAAAGGTTTAAGAAATGTGGGACAAAGAATAATCCAATGGCATTGTGTCACTTGTCCACATGTGGTTGGATGAGGAATGAGCACATTTTGGCAAATGTGCATGATAAATGCATAGATTTGAATTTGAAATTGTGAGATGACTTGTTGAAGAGGAAAGGGAAATGAAGTTAATGTCACTTGGCTCAAGGTCAAGGACATGTAAGAGGTCTTAAATGCCTTGTTGGAAGGACTAAGTCCACTTGGCCTTTTTGAATTCAAATGAGGGAATATTCCCTTTTGACGCTTTGTGAGGGAAAATAGAGAATTAAATAAATCAAAGTATTTGATTTATTGTGCAACTTGCATTCTCTAGAGGATTTTAATGAGAGGGATTAAGTTAATCATGGTTTTGATTAAATTAATGAAGAATTAGATGATGTGACAATTTAGACTTAAATTTATGAATTGATTTAAGTCAAGAATTGAGAGGAAATGATTTATTAAATAAATGATTTGATTTATTTAACTAAAGGGGATAATTTTAGATTAAATTAAATAAGGTTTAATTTATTCAATTTAATAAGAGGACTTTAGAGACTTAATCAAATAAAATAAATTATTTAATTAAAGAGGGATTGAGGACTAATTAAATTAAATTGATTAATTTAATCAATAGAGGAGAAAGACCTAATTAAATAAATAATGATTTATTTCGTTAAGGGATGAAAGGTGTTGATAAGTTGAGAGTATGATTCAAGATGAAATGGTGTTAGTAGGATCAGAATCAGGTGCATGTACATATTTTACGTGTCTATAGTAAATCCAACCCTTTGGGTTAGATGTTGAAGGAAAATCCAACCCTAATTATTGGTAATACCCAAAGAAAATACAAAAACAATCACATTATAACATTCTCACATTTGTGTGAAGAAAAATGAGACCAAGGAGGGAGAGATACGAATATTTATAAAGGAAGAGTGAGATATAGATGTGTGTAGTGTGATTTTCCTAGCCTAAGATTCAAAACTAAACAAATGCAACAAAGTAAATCACAAAACAAACACTCGGATTAGGCCTAGTTGAATCTAAACAAAATGATAGAAACAAAGAGCAATATTACCTTGTTTAGATTGATAGATTTGGTTGGCCATTTGAATGCTTGATTCTATGCTCCTTTCTTGAAAAAATGACACAAATCTTAATGCAAAATGAAGCTAAAGTGAAGATGAATGCAATGGTGGATGTGGGTAGTTGAATGGATGCAATATGGAAGCTCTAATGTTGCAACAATGGAAGATGCAAAGTGATGGCTTGAGTGCTTGGGTGCTTGATTGCTTAGTGTGTGTATTGATTGTGTGTTGAGAGTTGTCAAAATGAGCTCAATTCCATAATTTTTTGGGGAAGTGCCTCTAAAGCAATGAAGGGTCTGGATTAAGCCATGGTGGAAACGATCAAGGGCTAGGGTGAGTTAAGAACTCACAAGCCCTCACATCTTGACATGTGGTAGTGTAGACACCCAAAAGTGTCCTCTTATGATACTTTGTCATGATATTACATCATTTAGACATCTTGTGGCATGTTCTACCCTAGGCACCCATGTCATCATCTAATTAGTTGAATAAATCTTATTTATTTGACTAATTTTATTCATAAACCCTCCATTCTTCCAATGTCAATTAAATAATTTATATTATTTAATTAATTAAATCATTTTCATTCACAATCCATCCATTCTTCTAATATTAATTAAATCATTTCCTTTCATAATCCCTCCATTCTTCTAATATTAATTAAGTAATTTATATTATTTAATTAATGAAATCATAAATCCAACTTTAATTAAATAAATCAAATATTTATTTAATTAATAAAATCTTAAAAGAATATTCTCGCTTTCTTTCTAAAATCAGAACTCACGTGTATCTAATTAATTTATTTAATTAGATAATTCATCACTTATCCTTCTCGTCTTTTTTAGGACTTATTTCCTTTAAAAAGAGAAAATCAATATCTTTCTATTTTATTAAAATCTTATCCTAGGTTGTATTTCCTCTTTTGTCAAAAATCAAATCAAATCGAATCTTCTTCTTCATCCATGTCTAAAATCTATAAATATGGCCTCTCGCAAGACATTTAGGATCGACTTCTTCCAGTACCATTACTCTGTCAAATTCATTCTACAACTTTTCATCATCATACATCCTTCATCTCTCATCCCTATCTTATTGTTATGCTGCAACATTGAGCAATCAACATTTCGTCAATAGTCAAATCCTTCGAAGCTTGCATTCTTATGCAAGATTGAGAAGAAAAATGGAGTGAATCCCTGGTGACATGCATGTTTGTTTAGATTAGATTATTTATCTTGCATGTGTATGTTTTACAGGTAACTACATTGAGGATGGTGAAAATCTGAATCTTAATCTAATAAGATCTTAGATTTAAGATTTTTCCTCCGTCTACAGGTAGGTGAGATGGAAAGAAGGGGATGAGATGGAAATGACATGGAGGTATTAGGTTGTACCTTGGGAAGGGACAAGATCTCCTCATAAAGGAGGTCCTTGTCCACATGTGCTTGAGAGGACATGTGAGGAATTAAAAATTCCTCACAAATACTCATGGGGATGGGAGAAGGAATTTAAAATTCCTTAAAATGCATTGAATGAATAAATGTGAATTAAAAATTCACATAGGGAAGGGAATGCCTTCTCCAAAAGGAGAATGTATTTAATTTTGGTTGACTAATGACACATGTCATAAATGGTATGAGGATTAGGTTAGCATAATTAGGTGATTAAGGTTGTGCAAATACGGGATTAAGCAACCTAATGACAGATTAGAGACAAGTAGGAGATTATGGAGGATGTGACCCTAATGATGATTAGGTGTGTGCACATCCTAATCACAGATTAATTTGGATTAGAAATATTTATGGGGGATGTGACATGAAAAGAGAGAAGAAAATGAATTAAAAATTGATTTAATTCATAAAGGCTAAAGTGATTAAATTAAATAAATTGGGGTATTTATTTACTTTAAAGATGAAAGGGGTAAGGTATTTAATTGATTTATTAAATACCTTAGGGGACATTAGAATGGAAGGAAATATTAATCAAATAATAAATTATTTAATCAATATGAATGAAGTATGTAGGATGGAGGAATGTGAGGGTGAATTTGACCATATGGGAGTGGTCAAATTCAAGTGTCTACATTTTACCCCTCTTTGAAATACTATTAGAATAACAGTGTTTCGAAGAAAATAAAAATATAGACGACTCGATAAAAGAAAAAATGTTAGATGATGCCCCAGTATCATGGGAAAATGGATAGGAAGGAAAGATGGATGAAAATGATAGGGTATGCCCCCTCGAGAGGGTGGATGGGGAAGGAAAAGGGGCCCCAGGCAACTTCTCAATATGGAGAAACGGAGGAAACCACACAATAGAGTGCAAAAAATCATGAAGAATGGCTTTTGAACGGAGGAAAAAGGATAAACAGGGTGTGAATGGCAGCCCTCGGAAGAAAAAGGGAAAGTGAATGAATAAAGGGTTAATTAAAGGGTAAAAAAAATTAAAAGGCTAATTATGGGAAAAAATGAAAATTACATAAATAGTAAATTTGAAAATTTACTACTCACCTAATTCTCATTTGCACACTTGGCATCTAACTAGACGAAAGAAAGAGAGAGAGAGAGAGAGAGAGAGAGAGAGAGAGAGAGAGAGAGAGAGAGAGAGAGAGAGTGACGAGGATGGCTGATAGATCAAGTGTTGATGAGGCATTCGTGGATGACAATCTGATCCACCAAGGAGAGGAGGTGTGCCAGTATTATTACGAGTGGATGGTACCACACTAGGTAGGCCTCGTACCCCGACCTTGTGATTTCAATTTGAATTTTAAGCACATTTTAATTTTTGGGTCAAGTAGATTAGGGTACAAACATGCCACAGAAGGGCAGATTCACCTTTCTGACAAGGAAAATTCACCTTTCCGACAAGGAAAATCCAGGGGGCTCGGTGAAGAAAGGGGTGGACCCATGCAATGTAGGGGCAAGCACACTAGGGGAGGGGTGATTTCAAAATCTCCTCTCCCCGAAAAGGGCAATCCTGCACAAAGTAGGGGTGGAAATGAAAATAGACAGGCGAATGTGAAACCGCCAAAATTGGGAAAGGGAGAATACGAAATCGTCCAAAAAGAGAATAGGCATATGTGATTCTGCCCTTCGAGGAAAAGGTTGAATGCAAATTCACCACTTCCACTTGGGCGGAAAAGATACAGGGGAAAAAGTGAAATCACCCCTTGAGAAAAAGGGTGAATACGAGTTCACCTCTGAGGAAAACAAGGGCGGATCCGCACCCAGACAAGAAAGGGGCGAAGACACTTGAAAAATAGGTGAACCCGCAAAAGGACAAGAGAGGGGTGAATGTGCTAGCTAGACAGGCGAACATGTTGGGATGGGAAATGGGAAAACTCACTTTACACAAAGGTGAACTCGCCAAATCGGGATATGAATAATAAAGGTAAGAAAAAGAGATGAAATGCTAGGAAACTGACAAAATAGTCTGCATGGATGCAGAACTTCGAGACGCTGAGGACACATGAGCAACACTCAGTGGTGCTAGAGGTGATAGTTAGGGTGATGAATGCCCATGATCATGGATCATTAGCATAGGTGGTATTGCTACATATGTTGGGGTATCTAAACATTAGAGTGCACAAAGGACTACTGACCACATTGATGGAGTGATGGAGCTCCGAGACCTCGACCTTCCATCTCCTGACAGGGGAGATAATGGTGACTCTAGAGGACGTCCAGAGGATTCTATGATTTCCCATCCGAGGGCACTTGGTCAGTTGGACCCGCAACTGAGCAGTGGACAAGAGCCTACGGGTGGTATTTGGACCGATTGAGCTACCCATCCAGGGGATGGATTTGGATCTTGACGCTTGTTTGGGGTTGGAGATGCTAGCTCTACCATTATACCTTTGCGGCCTGATCAATGGGATTCTATTTCCAAATAGGAATGGACACTTCTATAGCCTCAAGGTGATTGAGGTGGTGAGACATATAGTGGAGAGGCAAGCGAGGGAGTTCACGTGGGGAGCATGCATGCTATCCCAACTGTACTGAGACATGCACATCATCTATTATAGATGAGAATTGAGCATCACTCATGTGACTCTACTCCAGGTATGGGTCTAGGAGTGTTGGGAATAGGATGCCATTTAATTGCAATCATAAATATATTTCATGTATCTCCTAATTCCTTGGAAAGTGTTCCCCAACATTAGGAGTAGAAAGAGATTAAATTCAAATGAAATTAACATGTAAATTAACATTTGTAATTAATCCTAAAATAAGAACATGTGGGGACATCCAAGAAGAGCTCCTACAAGATAGGAGCACATGGGGTGCCCACATGGAAGGTGGAACCCACCTTGCTTCAATTAATTTTTTGGAGGATTGATAACACTTCAGTAATGCATGTTTAGATCCTACAAAATAGGGATTGATATTTACATGAGTGGAGTGGCACTATCAATTCATTTCAGTTCAGTTAAATGGTTTAGTTGTCTTCAATTGCATGTAGTTATTTTGAGTTGCATGCTAGTTGACTTGAGTTGCATGAGTAATTACTTCAGTTGCATGACAGATAACATGTGGATACTTTCAGTTAAGTGGGGATGATTAATCATGCATGATGTTTGCATGAATTGGTGGAGAGATATGTTTCAGTTAACTAAGATTTACTTGGGTCTACCTTGGGCGCCCAAGTTGGCATCTTTTAGTTAACACCTTCTGCATGAGAAGATATTTACAAGGCTCGGCCAAGTGGGCCCATTCTTGGGTGAAAATTTTGAGGTGAAGTTTTCATGATATCTTCTTTACCAAAGTTTTGTTAAGTGTTCAATTTGGGGCACCTAAATTGAACAAGACTTTGGTTTGACTTCATATTACATTGTGGAAATCTACTTGCCCAATCCAGGCGTAGATTTTTGTGAGGAGCCTTATTCTCTTGTATTTGTACAACTCTTGTGAGTTTACATGCTCATAATTATCTATTAATTGCAGCAAGTGTATGAGAGTTTATTGCAGGTTGTGAAGAAGGATTGTTGAAGGAAAAGAAGTATATCAATCAAGGATTGATATAATATTATTGTAATCTTTTTCTAAGGTTAAATAATACAAGCACTATTGATTCTAGTGGAGTTTTTTCCTGAAAGGGTTTCTCCACGTATATGTTGTGTCACTTCTATATTCTTGTCTCATTCTTCTATGATATTTTGTCTCTTTCTACAATTGGTAAAATTGATCTAAATAGATTAATCATACACAAATAATTATGACAAAGAACACTTAATTAGATCTACAGTCTCATAGTTTTACAAGTTTTAAGTTACACTATTACCTTCAATTTTCAACAAGGAGCACATTAGTGTCGTGAGACCAGACACTTTGATCATTGGGACATGGGATGAGACAATGCCAGTAGCATACTGGTGGGGATGGAGCATGGTTGGAGGTTGCACTATCAAGATGTGGGGGATTTGGAGGGATGGTAGTGGATGTTGGATGAGTTGAGGGGAGAGGATATCACCTAGAGACCATACATGGCACGGAGATTCCAAGGATGGAGAGATGATGATAGGAGGTGGAGGGGCTATTTTTTTCTCAGTCTACTACTTGATTGGCCGAGACCCCTTTATTGTGGAGTTGCATAGACCAAATAGGGTTACCAGGTAGTTCAAGATAGAGTAAGATATTCCGGCAGGGCCTTAGAGATTCCAATGGATCATCCAAGAGCTAGCAGTGATATAGGGAGAGCAAATCACATCAAATTTTTCTCGATAGATGTGGGAGGGGGTCAAGATGACACAATACCTGTGGAGGAGAGGACTGAAGGATGCAGACCTACCATAGTATGGTATTATGCATGGTGGGAAAAGAGGGGGCCAGGGCATATGATGATAGTGTACTCGATTGTAGGGGCTCTGGGGTTCAGATCTAACGATTAGAGAGAGCTAGCTAGGCCCAAGAGGAGGAGGAGGAGGAGATCGGGGAGGCAGAGGAGGGGGAAATAGTGAAATTGAGATGCAAGAGGTAGGGGAGGAGAAATCCATGGATGTGGATGCCCCAGAGGTGCATCCATTGGTGATTGTATCATATGTACCATCACCGCCAAAGGACCTTGTGGTATTATTGATGGGAGCCCTAGCCAGGCTAGGAATAAATGAGCATAGATTGAGGGAGTCTAAGGTAGACTGAAACAAACTATAGAGGGAGGTGGATAGACTACAGATTTTTCAGAGGGATGGAGACAAGGATTACATAGCTCTGGTTGATCAAGTGGGGAGCAAGTTTCAGGAGATAGTGGCAGAGAGATGATCTACGGAGACAAGTGGGGGAGCTACAGAGAGAGAAGAATGACACCTGAGATAGAGCGGAGTGTATTGAGGTGGCCATGGGTGATGAAGGAGGATTTTTGGATAGGGTGAAGGCAGTAGAGGCACAAGTGTAGGCACTGCAGGGTGAGTAGGATGCAGGAGCACAGAGGATAGCACAACTACAAGCATAGGTGGATCAGATGTAGTTAGCCCAGGAGGCATGGGAGAGAGAGGGGACACATCAGTGGGCTAAGAGACAGGTATAGGATAGAGAGAGAGATATAGCACAGTCACAGGGAGCAAGAGAGGTTAATGCTCCTATAGAGTTTGGATACTATATGAGTTCTTACTTTTAGGCCATCCCAGATCCTGTATAGAGGGTGCCACCATATGTCAAAGCAGCCCCACATATGTCAATGTCATCACACTTAGGGGCTACCCACACATGAGGATATAGCAGCTATTGTGAGAAACCCCTCGAGGCCGAGGTTCAGTGCCAAACTCCCCTCAGAGGTTAGATGTCGAGAGCAGTGGGTCGATGAGGAGAGGGGGATGAGGGAAAAGACTCAGATTTTGATAGGTGCGAAGTGGATAGGGATACAGGAAAATAGAGGCTATAGATTCTTTTCACATATTCAAAGATTGATTGATTTAAATTTATTCATTTATTCTTTATTCATTATTCATTCAGGAGATGTAGTCTCTTTATTTAATTAGTGCTTTGCACTTGTACCTTTATTTTATCAATGTTCATGGACTTTATGATGGACTATTCATTATGTTTTATTATGGACTTGTTATGGACTTTTATGATATTTTATTATGGACTTGACGGACATGTGTTGACACTATTTTTTATTTTTTTTATGGTATGTGATGGACATTGTTGACATTATGTGGTTTTTATGAGATGACATGGATACTTATTATGTTGTTGTGTATGGTTATGATTATGATGGATGTGTTTGATGATGATGATTTATTTCTACATCTATGTGGTTGATATGGATTATATGCATTATGTCTAATGATTGTGGATGTGGGATGTGAGGTGACATGATTTATGCTTTTTGTGACGAATGCTATGGACATGTTACTAATGGTGTAAGATGCAGGTGGCGATGTTATTGTGATTATTTATGTGATGCATATGCATGTGAGCTATGATATGGAAATGAATTATGCACGGATGATGAATAATGTATGGATGATAATGTGATGATTAATTATGTATGGATGAATGAAATGTAATGGATGAAAATGTATGATATATATATGTGATCATGATATGGATATATGTAATGAATGTGATGTAATTCAATGTATATAATGAAATGTTTAGAATAATGACTCTAAACAACGGAAAGTGATAATGCAAATGGTAATGGGATGATATGCAATGAACTTAAGATGCTTAGAATAAAAAAATCAACATTAATCTACACAACCAATGATAATGAAAATGATAATAATAATGCAAATGAAACGATAATGGAATGGAATGGACTTAAGATGCTTAGAATAACAAATCTATATCAATCTAAACAACTTAAGATAATAATAAAATTGAGAATGCAATGGATAATGAAAATGAGAATGCAATGGATAATGATAATGAGATGAAATGGACTCAAGATGCTTAGAATAACAAATCTTTATTAATCTAAACAACTTAAAATGATAATTAAAATGATAATGCAACAAAATGATAATGAGATACAACTAGGTGAGAAATGATAGGTGTGGCAATGCATCACATAACGAGATGAATGATGATGGGTGTGAGAGTGCACATGTCAAAACCATAGGAATCTTGGTAGGAAGAATAGGTGGGGGAAGAACATTTTCACAACCAAAATCACTAACCATAAGCTAGGGAAAGGAAATGGATGGGGGAAATGAAATGCAAAACCTAAGGCCATTTTTCCATATTAGGAGAACTAATTTTTCTATAGCATAGGACACAATATGCCAAGGTATAAAGAGCCAAGGCTGATAATTAGTGTCTAATACGAGAGACAAACACAGCAAACAAGAAGGCTATCCCAACACCCCAAAACCACAGGGGCTTTGGTTAGGCCTAATGTTGGGATAACAACAAACACAAAGGATGCCCTTGTGTAACACAAGACCACAAGGATCTTGGTGGGTACTACATGGGACAACCAAGAATACAAGAATAGCCAAAAAGATCAAGATATGCTCCTATGTCTACTTGTCAAAGCACACCATGATATGATGGATCATGTCGACCCTAATAGAGTATAATAGGAAGCTCAAATGATAAAAAAAATTTCAAAAGCATCAAAAGATCATAATAGATTTAAAATGTCCTTTACCATAGGATCAAAAGGTGGATGGGATTGATGTGGTCTGATTTAGGAAGGATACATCCTATTAAGACCAAAATATAGAGCATAGGTTGGATTATCAACATGACTAGGGATACTCATAATCGATTGAACCTCATGATACTGGTGACCTTTGTTGTTAGGCCCCAACTGAATAGGAACATACTTGACAACATGACACGAAAGTAAAACACACCCTCAAGACCTAGGGGCTCAGGGGTTGATCAAAGCTTAGCCTTGCCTACGTGAAAGTGTAGACCCTCGTAGTTCGATAAAATACCAACGACTGATCATGGATAAAAGTGGAAAGGGGACAATGGGGACCTCAATGGATGACAAAGACCAAATGGACAACTACCTCGGGGGTTGATCAAATCATTAGCATTGCCTACATGAAAGTGCAGGGGCAACGTAGCTTGACAAAATGGATGAAAGATGGGATGAGACCTAATGATAACCGACACAAGGAAGGATCCTAAATGAGGACACAAGACTGACCAAACAACACAGATATATAGATGACAAAAATCTAAGGATTTAGGATAAAATATCAGGACTTAGGATATCTTATCTAAATCGTCCAATGCTTAATCAAAATATACCAAGCGATGGATAGATAGGATGTTGATGGGAGGACAGGTTTGATATGATGTAAGGATAGGATAAGAGGATAGGATGGATGGAAGCATAAATTAACTAGGACGCAGGGTAGATAATGATTAAGCCCTCTACAAATGGCACCTATTACCATATTTTCACCAAACATACTTATCCAAGGTGCCACCAAAGGTGGTTTTCACCATAGGACAGATTATTTCTCTTTACTATTTTTGGATTTTTTTAACTTTTTTTTTTTTGTTTCTAGATTTTTTACTTTTTTTAGATTTTTCTTAGGATAACCCAACTAACTCAGGTATAGAACCTCTTTAGATGCATGGTATTTATAGGATCCTCCAAGGGCTCTCCTTCAGGTGTTGCAAGCCTATATGCCCCAAAACCATATTTTTCTATGAAAACATAGGAACCCAACCAATTTGGTTCAAACTTTCCTTTCTTTTCTCTGTCTTGTTGGGTATGTTGGTTTTCCTTCAAGACCAAATTGCCAATGTTGAACTAATGAGGATGAACCTTTTTTATAGTTCCTCCTAAGATGATGTTGATATGCTTGAAGGTGATTGTAGTCCTTGATGCATTTTTCATCCAAAAGTTCAAGCTAACTCAAGTGTGCAACTTGAGCATCTTCATCACTGATGAGATTCTTCAGAGAGATTCGGAGTGACAGGATCTCGACTTCAATTGGAAAGATGCATCAGCACCATATAAAAGAGAATATGGGGTGGCACTAATGGGAGTGTGGATGGATGTATGATGTTTCCAAAAGGCGAGATGGAGATGGAGGTTCCAATCTTGACCAGTGTTAATGACCACCTTTTTAAGGATTTTTATGAGGGTTTTGTTGGTCGCTTTAGCTTGGCCATTACCTTGGGCGTAATAGGGGGTGGACCAATGATGTTGGATATGATAAGTTTCACAAAGGTGTTTCATAAACTGAGTTTTGAAGGGCTTTCCATTGTCAGTGATGATGGTGGAAGGGATTCCATATCTGCAAAGAATATGGAAGAGGATGAATCGGGAAATCTGAATACCAGTGGAATGGCTTCCATCAATTTACTAAAGTATTTAGTGGTTGTGATGATGAATGTATGACCATCATATGAAGGAGGGTATATCTTGTTGATTAAGTTGAAACCCCATTGTGAAAAGTTTCATGGTGCAATGATAGGTTGGAAGTCTTATGCAGGAGCATGGATTAATTTTGGATTGTGTTGACAAGGTACACATTTCTTCACGAACTCATAGGTGTCATGTTCCATGGTGGGCCAATAATACCCAGCTCTAAGAATCTTCTTTACTAAGGCCATCCCATTAGAATGGGACCCACAAACACCACTATGCACATTGTTTAATGCGATACAAGATTCCAATTCATTGAGACATCAAAGGAGAGTCCCATCATACCCTCGATGATAAAGTGTATCTCCCACAATTGTGTATCAGGAAGTGTGTTGGATAAATGATTTTTGTTGGTTGCAGGTAAGATCAGTTGGAAGGATATTGTCATGGAGGTATGTATAAATGTTATGGTATCGGGGTAAATCAAGACCTATGATATCACACACCATCTCATTATTAGGGACATCATACACCAGGATTAGTATTTTCTCAACAAGGAATTCATAGTCCATTCAATCTTTGGGCATGTCAATAAGGGAACCAATCATAGCCATTGCATCTGTTGTCTTATTCTGGACTCTGGGAATCTGTTCAAATTGGATGTAGGTGAAATACCTTTTAAATTCATCCACCATGCATTTGTATGGAAACAACTTATCATCTTTTGTCTGAAACTCATCATTGACCTATTTGATAATGAGTTGGGAATCGTCGAAGACTCGAAGGTGGGTGATGTTCCATTAGATGGAAATTTTGAGGCTAGTGATCAAAGCTTCATACTCAACAATATTGTTGATGCATGGAAAGGATAACCTGAATGACTTTGGGATGTAGTCACCTTGAGGAGGTGATGAATAGAACACCTACACTAGCTCCATTATGTGTATATTACCCATCAAAGTAGAGTGTCCATATATCTATTTTTGTGATTGTAAGGACCCCTTCATCAGGAAAATCGTCTACTAATGGATATACATCGACCAAAGGAGCATCGGCCAACTAATTTGCTATCACCGGTCCCTTGATTTTTTTTCAGTCCACATACTCTATATCAAACTCACTCAATAACATAACCCACTTGGCCATGTGGCCAATTAATGATGTTTTAGATAACAGGTACTTAAGTGGGTAAACTTTTGATATGAGCTTAATGGGATGACTAAGCATGTAATGATGAAGCTTTTGTGAACTGAAGACCACTGTCAAACAAGCTTTTTCCATAGGGGAATAGTTGAGCTCATAACCCACAAGTTTTTGATTGATGTAATAGATAGCATGTTCCTTGGAGAGCTTATCATGTTGGGCTAGTAATGCCCCCAGTGCAATGGATGTAGTTGAGGTGTATAGTAGAAGTGGATTGCATGGAATGGGAGGCATTAGAATAGGTGGGTGAGAGAAGTACTCCTTAATCTTGTCAAATCCTTGTTGACACTCTGAATCCCACTTGAAAGTGATGTCTTTGCATAGCAGATGGTTGAATGATTGACACTTGTTAACAAGCTGGGCTATGAAGCATCTAATGAACTGTAGCTTTCCTTGAAGACTCCTTAATTTCTTGAGATTACATGGTGGGTGCATTTCCATTATTTATTTGACTTTGGTTGGATCTACTTTAATACCCCTTCTAGAGACTATGAAGCCCAATAAATTTCCAGATGTTACCCCAAACACACACTTTTTCGGATTGAGACACAGCTTGTAGTGCTTTAATCGCTCAAAGATTTTCTTCAGGATTGTGGGATGCTCTTCTCTGGCCTTGAAATTCCCCAGTAAGTCATCAAAATAATCTTCCATTATGATATGGATGAGGTCATGAAATATAACAATCATCACACGTTGATAAGTTGCCCCTACATTTTTGAGACCAAAGGGCATTACATTATAGCAGAAGGTGCCCCAAAGAGTAGTGAAGGCAGTTTATGTTGATCTTCTGGAGCGATTTTGATTTGGTTGTAACCGAAAATCCCATCCATGAGGGATAGCATATCATGCCCTATTGTAAGATCTACCAGCATATCGATGTTTGGAAGAGGGAAATCATCCTTTGGGAAAGCTTTATTAAGATCCCAAAATTTTGTACAAATTCTTATATTTTTATTTGGTTTGGCCACAGGCACTATGTTGGATATCTAGTTAGAATAGTAAATAGGTCTTATGAATCTAGCCTCTAACAGTTTCTCCAATTCTTTCTTGATGAGCAAAGCCACTTGGGGATGCACTTTTCTTAGCTTTTGTTTAATAGTTTTAGCATTTGGATGAATGTCCAAATGGTGTACAACTAGTGTAGGCTCTAATCCTGGCATGTCTGAGTAGGTCCATGTGAAGTTGATGATTCCTTCTTTGAGCAAGCTAGAAATGGTGGAATGCTCTTCCCCTGACAATGATTTAGCTACATAAGTGATTTTGGGATTTTATTTTGTTCCTAAATTGACCTCTTGTGTCTCTTTGATCAGGATGGAAGATCATTTGGACAAGTGAGCTCCTACAAGGGGAATATGAACATCCCCATCCTCCAGCACCTTATCGAGGTTTTCACTAGAAGATACACCCTCTTTTTTTACTATTGATGAGTCGGAAAGTGCCCTAAAGAGGTTTTCACTAGATAAACCTTTTTTATTTTGTTTCTTTCTATTTTTGCAATTAGGGTGTTCATCTTCCCCCAATCCCATGAGATGCACATAAACATCCTCTAAAGAATAAACATTTGTAGGTGCGCTCCCTCATAGGTCCCAATCAATCAGGTCAAGGTGGCAGAGGGAAAGGCTGATGGTAAAGATCGATGTGGAATCAAAGAGGGACATGAGATCTATGTCATCGTACAAGAGTATGATGGTTTCTTCTTCAGGTATGTCCTCAAGAAAATCATCATTTGTATTGACATTATTCAAGGTACTAGGGATGATATAGGACCCTTCTATTTTTTTTCATAGCCTACGTTTTGGTCGTACAGGTGTCTCAATAGGTTGTAGTCTTCCATGATCTTCTATGACAAGACCTCACCCTTGATAATTGTATTTTTTTGTCAACCTTGATGTATGGAGATAGACCTCCTAGAAATATTATAGAAGGGGAGGTGATAGTCTAGGTTCTTCTCTGTAGACCCATTGGTTGATGTCATCTTCCATCTGATCTTGAAGTGTACCCAAATCTCAGAATATTGTCAAACCCATATTCTTAGAAGTGAGGGTTTTAGTCTTTAACTCTTCCTTTGGTGTTGACTAAGAAGGTTTCCCATACGTGCGAGGATATGGTGGAATTGTTGCCACATTAAGAGCGAGGCATCTCGTATTCTCCATAGCCCTTATTAATGATTTGGACCTTGGTGATGGTGGATCCAGATGCGGCAGATGGAATGGATGACGTATTGGATGATGGATTGGAGGATGATGCCTGAGGTGCCCCCACTTCAACTTCTAGGTAGTATTGGGAGTGAGGGAAAGAGGCTTTAAGAGCACAACAATATTCAAAGGGTTGAGGATCAACATGAATGGTTACCTCCATCCCATTGTAAGGAAATTCCAAGCATTGATGGTAAGTGGAGGGAACAGCATGCATGGCATGAATCCATTGGCATTCGAGGAGAAGATTATATGGGAGGTTCAAATCAAGGACATGGCATGTGGTGTACTACACAACGAGGCCAACCTCAATAGGAAGACAAATAATGCCTTTAGAGTCCCTTTCTGAACTATCATAGGCTCTGATGGCGATAGTCTGATTATTCAAGTTAGCTTGCTTATACCCTGCCTATTTTATGAACTTTAACGTATAGAGGTTAAGGGCAGAAACATTATCTACGAGGACCCTTTTCACTTTGTGGCGGGCTACAAGGAATTTGATGTGCAGGGGACAGTTATGGTTTGAATCGATTGATGGCATATCATTTTGACTAAATCCCAACTGATATGTGGATTATAGATATCCTACTAATGCTTGAAATTGGGTAGGATCTATATCGTTAGGCATGTGGGTATCTTGGAGAGATTTCGTGAGGATTTCTTGATGGATGGGGGGAGACTTAAGAAAATACAAAATGGATATTTGAGCAGGATTCTTCCCAAGATGATCAAGAATATTATATTGGGAGCTCACAGTAGCTGGTTGGGATGATGTGGAAGACCCAAGAACAGATATGCGGATGTGACGCGTAGTAACAACACATTGCGGGTCTTTGCATTTAACACGGATTATGGACATGCATGGCTCTACCTAACTAATGCACATAACTATGTCATCATAATTATAGCCTATATATTCTTATAGCTAATATTATTTGTATTTTTACTTTGGTTGTTGTTATTATTAGGCCTAAGATTAGCATTGGAAGTGTTGGCACCTTGATTGTGCTTGGGGAAAGTGTTTTGATATATTTGCAGTTGAGAATTGGACGATGTCACCTGATTCGCATCCACTATTATATCACCTCATCTATAAGATCTTGGATATATGTTTTAAGACCTTGACACTTGTTAGTGGAATGACCTTTAATTTTATGAAAGTCACAATACTCGTTTTCCCTATACCAAGCGAGTTTTGGTTTTGACTCGTCATAGGACAGACAATCGGATAGCTCGCTTGAAGCAACCTATTCAAAACAACACTTAAGGGTTCTCCCAAAGGGGTAAATGAGCGTTTATTGTTCCCTTGATTGTTCTGATTGGACTGTTGGGGAGGATAGGTTGCACCGTGTGGTATGAATATGGCATTGGTGATCAATTGTTGATTAGGGACATATTGTGATCTTTGTGAGGTATTGGCTACTTGGATGTGTTTGGTATTAGTGACACCATCATTGATAGAATTTGTATTCTTATTCCAGTAGCGAGACCTATCACTTGATGACTTGTCCATATTTGAGTTAAATATTTTGACTTGTCCCTTAGCAATGAGGGCACTCTCAATAGTGGTCCCCTTTTCTATGAACTCTAAAAAGGTGGTAACACAGTGAAGGTTAAGATTATGTGTCATGTTAGGATGGGCTTTTGCAACAAAGATGGTCACCATGTCCTTCTCACTAAGATTGGATTTTAGTCAACTAGCCAAGGCATGCCACCTTCATAGGTAGCTTGCAAAGGTTTCTCCCTCACGTTGTTTTTCTTTCAAAAGATCTAAGGTATCTATATCCTTCTCCAAGTTGAAGGAGAAGTGTGCAACAAATTTTGTGACAAATCTGTGAAAGAATAGATTGACCCCTTTTGAAGAACCATGAACTAGTCTAGAGTTATCCCTATTAGACTCCTAGGGAATAAACGTAGGAGATAATTATCATTGTGTAGAACTTCTTGGCAATGTGTGTAAAATTTATGCAAGTTGGTTCTTGGGTCACTCTTTCCTTTTTATTTATCAAACTTTGGTATTTCAAAGTGCTTAGGAAAGGGGACAAGTGAGATGGAGGGATCAAATGGATAGGGACATATCTCGTCAAATTTAAAATACTTTTTGGATGTCCCTGAGATTGCAAGTCCTTTAATGCGGATTTAATCCCTTCCCACTCCTTATTGATAGATTTCGATTGCGTAGGATTGGTTGGATTGGACTGATTATAGGGGGGATATTGTTGATGGGATGAAGATGGAAGCGGGATGGACTGATCATGTGTTGGTGGGGGTGGATATGAGGGGACTTTTCGGTATTTCCCAGCATATGTAGATGGAGGGCTAGTGGAATTTTTTTGATATGATGGTGAGACTTGGTAGTATGAAGAGGAGGCACCCTGTTGATATGATGGTGGATGTTGATAGCAATATGGATTGGATTGGTAGTTGTAGGTGGATTACTGCTAAGAAGCATATGGGGGTTGTTGTAGGTTGGATTGATAATTGTAAGTTGTTTGATATTGGGAAGCATACGGAGGTTGATGTGGAGTGGATTTTTGGTAATAGGGATGGTGTTGCGATTGTTGGAGATTAGTTTGGGATGGTCATTGCTGGGATTATTGTGTGTAGGATGGTTGTTGCTGAGATCATTGTGGATGATAATAATATTAATTGGGATTTAGATTGGATGTAGTGGCTTGCGGACAATAGGTGCTTTGAGGATGATATGAGTATTGAGCAGTAGGGTTGCTAGGATTTGTTGGGAGGATTGTTGGGATTGCGTCAGGATTTGTGAATGCTAAGGGGGTTGTTGGTAATATGTTGTTTATTGGTGAGGAGGCTGAGATGGAATTTGATATTACTGAGGGATAACTTGTTATTCATGAGGAGGTTGTGAGCGAGTTCCTTGAGGTTGGTGTGGAGGTTTTTGTTGATGTTGTTGTGGGATTTGACCTTGTTGGGGATTACCTTGCAGCTGATGTGGGGGTTGTGATGGATTACCCTAAGCTTGATGCAAGGGTGGTTGTTGAGGCTATGATAGGATAGCATTGTGAAGTGGAGTTTGTGACAAGGTTTGTTGTGAGGGAATTTTTTCTTGAGGTGGAAGCTAGGATGTAAACATAGGTGGTGGTAAGTTAGGTGCGGGTTTGTGACCAGGAGGTGGAGGTGGCGCAGCGAAAGGATTATAAGAATTTCCCCCACTATTCCCAAGTAATTGACTTGATTGATTCAGTGGAAGAGGTGGTGAGGATGGTATGTAGGTTGAACCTTGTAGGATGTTCATGCCTTGTGGATTGGAATGACCCTACAGCATACCAAGAATAAGAGGGTTGTTAGGATCGGGCCCTTGGGGATTGTTATGATCAGGTGATGCACCCATAACTAAAATTGGAACCTGAGGGGGTGGTATAGGAGGTGTTACTTGATAAAGAACAACATTGCCAAATCTGAGCTGATACGGACCATCTTGGGGTGGACCTTGGGGGACGTATGAATTTCCTAGATCATTTTGAGAATTTTGAGGATTTTGCGGCACAAGGGGTGCAGGGGGTGTAATATTGACATATTTGGATACTTCAAATTCTAATAGTTATTTGATACCCTTCATGATTAAGGTTGCAAGAATCTTGTCCCTACGCTCATCAAGAAGATGATCCGTCATTTGTAGATTGGTGGGATTACTGAGGTATTCATCAACTATGAGATCAGGTTGATTAACCATGCTTTCGTCAGGAGGAGATTGAGTGTGAACCTCAATGTTAGATTGCAATGAACCATCATTGGTGGGTTAATCTTGGGGGATGTGAGGCTGAGTACCTTGGGGTTGTTGTTATTCCATGAGTTTCTTTTCCTGCGATCAAGTGGTGATGGGCATGAAAACGCAAACTAGCTAGGTGGTTAGGATGACTCTAAGCTCTAGGATGCACTTAAATGATAACCTAGATGATGACTAAAGGATTGATTAGATTGTATGATCGATTGATGGATTGATTGATCAAATTGGATGGGGTGATTTGGATAATTGATAGGATTGGATCTGAGTGGATCAATTGACTGGATTGGATGATTGATAAGATTGGATGATTGATTGGGTTGGATGACTAATTGAATTGGATTGATTGGATCAACTCTAAATTGGGTTCAGGGGCTTAATTTGATTATAACAGGATGATCACAGCACAGAATCTACCTCACGATGAGAGGAGATTGATAAGGTCGTGAAGGATTACTAATTTAGGACAGATAAAAATCCTAAGTGAGCATGGACGATGATGATTAGGGTTAGTTACCTAGCCCAATTGGATAAAAAGACCCTAAAATGCAGTATAAAGAATTTGGATTGAGGAAACGATGATGGTAATGCAATATAGGGGTGTCCTAAGATGCACCCATGTGATTGGATTCAGGATTTGATGAATTTTGAAAAAAGTAGATGGACTTAAATGACGATTGCGGTTCAAAGGATGATGATAAAAAAAATTATCACAGAAACATACTCAAAAAAAGATAAGCTTTTAGTGGTTAAGAGGATTAGCGCTTAGGAGTTTTATATGGGAAACGCATATGCCTCTATGTCTAGCAAGATAGCCCCTCCAGGTGACGGGTTCGCCTATTTAAAGGTCACCAAATCACATTTGTGTTTGACAAGATCACCTCTATCTAGGACTCAGACTCGCCTATATCTTGAGATGCCAAAAGGAACAGGCAGACATGAGACACAAATTTTCCTATCTACATATCAAGATTGCGTATGTGTATGATAGGATCGCCTCTCTAGGACACAAGATTGCCTATATCTTTGGAAACCAAAAAGGAAATAGGTGGACACAGGACACAGATTCCTAAGGATCAGGTTCACCTCTTTCTTAAAATATCTGGATGCAAATGGAAATGCCTATTATGGGATCACCTATCTACTGGTCAGTGGATGCACCTATGTATTGAATTGTACAAACGCAGGTACGGACAGACATGGGATCACCCCTGCAGACAATAGGTTCACCTATCCTAAGGGATGTATGGATGAGGGAGATTCGGACAGGAAATGGGATCACCTCTGCACATAATAGGATCATCTATTCGGGGAACAGATGAGCAGGGATGACACGAACTCGCCTATAAGGAGAGCAGGATCGCCTATTAAGGGAACAGGCGAATGAACGGTCACCTAATAGAGGGAACCATAGGAAAATTTACCCCCTGACAAGGATGAGTTCACCTAAAGGATGACCTAGACTGAACTCGAGACATGGAATCCCCCCTATTCAGGGCAAGATCGCTTGTCCACAATGCAAGTTCACCCCTGTGAGAATAAAACTCGCTACTGAGGGTAGGGGCATACTATGGAAAATGACAAAAACACAACAAACAACAGACAAAAGGCTAGACTGACGATAAGAATTGGTATCGCACAAGAAGACACGTTAGGTAACACAATCCTATAATTAGTGGTAAAGGGTTTATAAACTTGATGTAGGCCCACCACCTTGAGTGGACACCCCAAGGTTAATACTCCATGATATCGGGGTGGTTCTTTGGATCTCCCTTTCTCATGAAGGTGGTTAGTTAGAGATCTAGTGGCATAGGGTCATCAACAGATGCCATGAGCTTACCTTTTATCTCTCACTCGAGGACTATCGTAGTCCACTACAAGGATTTTTATCTCAACCCAAGGGAGTATGTGTTGAGTAACTTCAGGGTATGGTGTTCATCCCCTACACTACACCAAGTCATGGTTAAAACACGGGTCTCTATCTAGGATAAATAGGCTATCTAGTGCATCCTCAATATATGCTAAGATATGTCAAGCACAACTATGAATACCAGCCCATCACAAGCATGGATCGAGAGCCCCAATGAGGTACCGAAAACTCAGACCAACCCTGCACATCTTATCTAGGTATAACCCTAGATTTGATGCTTCACTAGGCACAACGTGACTAGATTGGAGTACAACTTTAGCTCTCCCCCCTTTATAAACCCCGTCAGTAACACGTGGTTGGAATCATCCCTAGGATGATGAAATTCCAAGCAAGTCCTACTAAAGGAAGGAAATACTAGATGCTTTGGTTGGTAGTCAGGCTTGCACGTAGCGCAAGGGGAGAGCTTAGACACACTAGCACTTCTTGGGTAGACGAGATGGGACTAGAATGAATTATGATTTCTCGTCACCCAGGATCACCAAAAGGTGCAAGGGGAGTAGATACATCAAAAATTCTCTCTCAAACACAGCAAACAAGTTAATTGACCCTTTAATTAATCTATATGTGCCAAGATTAGTATTGAAAAGGACACACAAACATAGCTAAACTAGGATTTTTGACCGATCGTTCTACAGAATATAAGTCAATAGTTTTCACCACCAGTCTTCATCAAATGTGAGGGGACAAGCTACACAAAATATTAGTTAAATTCCATAAATCGCCAACAAACAAGTTAGCTGGTC
This sequence comes from Sequoiadendron giganteum, assembly GCA_007115665.2. NCBI lineage: Eukaryota > Viridiplantae > Streptophyta > Pinopsida > Cupressales > Cupressaceae > Sequoiadendron > Sequoiadendron giganteum. The sequence goes on along the minus strand of CM021105.1, from coordinate 28,260,623 downwards.
ATTACCCAAAATCGAAATCAAATTGTGGTCCAAATTAAAAAATTTAAGGTTCTAGATTATTAGCAATCCACCTCTGTGTGAGACGAGTTCTCCCTTTTCTGTGAAGATAGATCACATGTCTATTGATAAAGATAGATTCTTTTTCACCTATTGTACGCAAAGGCATATACACCTTTTCCCCTGTGACTCGTGTAGCTTTGCCTCTATGTCAAGCAGGTTTGCTTGTCCACACGTGTTCGCCTCTAGATTTCTCAATCTAGATTTATGATTACAAATTTTCCCTTTATATAAAAGGGTGATAGCGAGTTCGCCTCTGTTTAGTGTAGGTATGCCCCTACATCAAGCAAGTTCGCCTGTCTGGGGGCGGATTTTCCCCTACATGTGAAACTTGCACCTACAAAATTTAAAACAATAGCAAACGTGAACTAGACCTATGACGTGGGTCCCACTAGGGATGCCAAAAATGTGTGCAGTGTGATTTTCCTAGCTTAAGATGCAAAACTAAACTAATGCAACAAAGGAAAGCACGAAACAAACACTTGGATTAGGCCTAGTTGAATCTAAACAAAATCCCATAAACAAAGAGAAATATTACCTTGTTTAGATTGATAATTTTGGTTAGCCCTTTGGATGCTTGATTGTATGCTCCTTAATTGGAAAAATGACACAAATCTAAATGCAAAATGAAGCTAAAGTGAAGATGAATGCAATGGTGGATGTGGGTATTTGAATGGATGCAATATGGAAGCTCTAATGTTGTAACAATGGAGGATGCAAAGTGATGGCTTGATTGCTTGATTGCTTAGTGTGTGTATTGATTGTGTGTTGAGAGAAGTCAAAATGAGGGAAATTCCACCATTTTTAGGGGAAGTGCCTCTAAAGCAATGGAGGGTCAGGATTAAGCCATGGTGGCCAAGATCAAGGGCCAGGGTGAGTTGAGAACTCACAAGCCCTCAGATCTTGACATGTGGTGGGTGAGATGGAAAGAAGGGGATGAGGTGGAAGTGACATGGAGGTACTAGGTTGTACCTTTGGAAGGGACAAGATCTCCTCATAAAGGAGGTCCTTGTCCACATTTTCTTGAGAGGACATGTGAGGAATTAAAAATTCCTCACAAATCCTCGTGGGGATGGGAGAAAGAATTTAAAATTCCTTAAAATGCATTGAATGAATAAATTTAAATTAAAAATTCACATAGGGAAGGGAATGCCTTATCCAAAAGGATAATGCATTTAATTTTGGTTGACTAAGGACACATGCCATAAATGGCATGAGGATTAGGTTAGCATAATTAAGTGATTAAGGTTGTGCAAATACGGGATTAGGCAGGCTACTTTAGAATTAAATTTAAGTCTCTTATATGGCTTGTTTTCTAAACTAGATATTACATGTTAGTTTCAATTTACTAATGATGTGTGGACGTGAATTTTAATTGGATGCAGTGGTAAGAAAGTAGTTATATAGTATTTGCACCTGTTTTTTTCAAAAAAAATGCTTTATGTTGTCCCACGTTTCCATAGGAAAAAAAGGATGGACTATAGAACAAATAGCACAATAACTCTTGATTGGTTTTTCACACTTGATAATTATAGGTCAAGAATGTAGCACCCTACAAGGTTTAAGTTCATTCTTGAACTTAGTCATAAGGCCAAAACCAAGAAGTATAAAATTACATGCAAGACAAAAGGAAATAAATCATCCTCTAGTGATCTTCTACAAAGGGGTCTCACATGCCAAATTGGTATTTGTCTTGGACATGACCTTAAAATCAAACCTAATGTTTGAATCCAACCTCAACTAATTATATCTTGTCATGGCTAAAAAAAATTCCCTTAACAAAGAAATTTATATGTATGTGCTAACGCATGTAGATGGCTAGAAGCGGCCTTTATGCACCATGGCACATCATAAAAAGGCTTTGAAATCCTAGATTCAATTTAATGTTTGCATAGTTTACTATGCCCCATCATAACAAGGTTGGGAAATCCTATATATAATTGGATTGCTACATATTTTAGTTGAGTATCATTCTAGGGTGGAGATACACCAACCTACTACCAAACAATGTCATGAAAAATTATTTTAAATTATTTTTCTCTTTTAAAAAAAATAAATTTCAATGCATATAAATATGCACAATTTGCTAATGGTCTCTTTTTAACTAGTCTAATATTTGAAATATGATTTAATTGAATTTTTTGCATGTGCGCAAATTTGATAATAGTAAATCAATTGTTTTTATAGTTAATTTCAATATTGAGAGACTCCAATTTATTGTTATGATATTTCTTGGAAATACGTGTAAAAAACAAAAATATAGTAGACCACTTTAAAGGACTTACCTTCAATAATCAAATAATATTATATGAGTTCAATATTTGAATATATGATGATATGGGAGAGATTTTTCTTCATTTTTTATAGGATTAACTATGTAGGGACATACCACTTCATCTTAATTAAGAGTGAATAGAATATTAACTAATATTTAGGTTAGGGTTAAGCATGCCACAAGTCTTTATCCTTACTATAATAAAGAATATATAATATATACTTAGGAATCTATCATATTAGGATCATAAAATTCTCTTCCCATTCAAAAAAGCATTGCCCTCAATACTTAGCAATGATAAAATATTTTGTATGAATTTTTCATCATTCCATGTTGAATCTTCAATTGGAAAATTATTCCACTTGATTAGGAGTTTTGAAGTGGCTTTGTTTCGCAATCTTATTTTAGAAACTCCATGAAGTTTTTGTATACACTTTATGACCAAATTTTCTATAGTATTAGTAGGAAATAGATGATAGAGTCCACAAAAATATTTATTATTAATAATTCTATCCACATAAAGCAACATTACATCAAGATTATTTGACTTTGGAAACCCCATAATGAAGTCCATTTATGTTTTTACCCACTGTTATATTGGAATGCCTAATATCTCTAAGAGGCTTGGAATCTATTATTTCCCTTTTATTTCATTGGTATATCAAACATTCCACCACAAATTTTTGGGCATTCACTTTAATACCTTTCTAACAAAAATGTTCTTTATAAAATGGTAGGCATGAACAAATATTCTATAGTATCTTGCTAGACCCAAAAAAGGGTCCATCTTAACACCTTTAAGTGATACCAAATGTCTTGATATTCTACTTCTTTCACCCTAAAGACACATTTGAATTTTTTTGCATATATATTATTATATATTAAATCATTAACAATAAGAATATGAAACTTGTCTTTATGAGTGATCATGTTTAGCTTCTTGTAATGTGAGAACATTCTTCATAGATTATTTTTTTGTTAAGCATAAGCATATAGGATAAATTTAAAAAATTGTTGTGATGAACAATGCTTTTTGGTATTGAATCAATGTCATGATTATGGTCTCCAATTAGAGGTGTAGCCTTTGATTCTTGAAATAGTTGGTGGTTTTGAATAATCTCTTGGATTTTTAGTTGATCTTGAGTTATCATATCATGTGCTTCTACAAAATGTAATTGTGCCTGTATATTATAAGAACCTTTCTTGAATAGTTTCTCCATCCTGTGGGAGATAATAATTTCACATAGTAGTGATTTAATTCTCAAAAGTTAATACTTTTTCCCATGTGCCCTAAATGACATGGATAAGTTGGTTGCAAGGTGTGACCCTAGGTCTCTTCCTATGGTAGGCGTAGTCTAGCGTGACGCTTGGGCTTCATGACATGGTTTAACCCCCTCCTGTGGATCTTGATCTTGTATAAATCCAGTGGTTGTATCGAGCATTAACAAGTTGATCTTTTGGTGCAATAGTAGCCGCCTGTGCAACAATTGGTATCAAAGTCGAGGTCATGGGTTTGAACCTTGCGCTTGCACTAGGGGGGATTGTTGCAAGGTGTAACCATTGGTCTCCTCTTCCTGTGGTAGGCGTACTCCAGCACAGTGCTTGGGCTTCGTGACATGGTTTAACCACCTCTTGTGGATCTTGATCTTGTATAAATCCAGTGGGTGTATCAAGCATTAATAGGTTGATCTTTTGGTGCAACGACAGTCGCCTGTGCAACAAAGTCTTGAAAATTAAGATATTTTTCCTAATTTTTTAAGCCATTGCACACCCAAACATACATGTACTCCCCTAATAGGTATAGCAAACATTTTTTAATCTAGTTGATAATTTATCATTGAAAATTTTATAAGATGGAATTTAGCACAAGGTAGTTGTTTCCCATCAACTATCATAATTTGAAAATTAGAGATTAAATAACAAAATAATTGAGCTTATTAGCTAATCTTTTATCAATAAAGTTTTCTACTACCAATATCTACTAAAATTTTCACTACTTTTTATATTACCAATTGTGTTGAGTGTTTGTGGTGCATTTGTTTCATTCAATGTGTGTAGGGAGATAGTAGTGCTTTATTTTTCCTTGGAATACTCATTCTTAAGTTTTAAGTTTATTTCTTTTATAGGTAATTCTCCCTCTTCTTCAACCTTATTCTTTTTCTTGCTACTAGAATACTTATGACTCCTTGACCATCTAATATCACAGTTCCAATGTAGGTCTTTTTCTCCTATCTTTATCTCTTGTTGAATAGAGAGATTACTAATTTCTCTTAGGTTAAATAATTTCTCCATGTTTTTGCTTGTAGGATTAGTCAAATTTTTATCAATTACTCTCATGGCTTCACCTTTGGTGGTGGTTTTTTCTCAATATACAATTCTTATTGCATAGCTTTCCTAATTGTACAAAGTTCCAACAAATGAATATCATGTTTAATTTAGTGATTAAGTCCATTGATGTATAATTGTAGAATTTGATAAGGTGTCACCTTGGGAGCTCTAGGTGTCAATCTCAAATGCTTCTAACATTATATTCAACTGAAGACCTTAGAACTATTTTTATTTTTTTAGTTTGGTAAAATATTTTTCAATGCATGATTGCTCATAGAAGGTTGCTAATTCTTTAATAAGTTCTTTCCAATTAAACATTTATCCTTGTTTGTCACTCATTTTCCATGGTGCCATGGGTAAGTTCATAATTCTAAATATAGTAAAGTTGTGTCGACCATAACATTGTTTGGTAAATTATGAACTTTAAATTGTTATTCTATGAGGCTTATCCTAAAATTACATTTATACCATCAAATTTATGAATGTTTATTCTTTGTAGGTATATTTATTTACCTCGAAAAGGTTTGCATATCCCTTGATTTAGTTTATTAGTGTTGTACCCACTTTGATGGTTATTTTGATATTTTAATTTTAATAATAATTCGTTTGTAAACCTATCTAAACCCTCATTTAAGGATTTTACAAATGGATCAAACAATTTATCTTTAATGAAATGTATCATTGTTTCATGTCCTTGCAAAATTCTTTCCTCAATTTTAGGTGGTGAAAAATAAAATGGGTCCTTAGATTTTGTATGTGTAGAAATATTCTCTAATCCTAAAATAATTGTTGGTGTAAATAGGTTTTTTACCTATCTAGGTCTTATTTACTTGTTAAGTCCACTTAGGTCCTAAGAGGGAATTTTTCTAGATAGTGTAGTTTTCAATAGATCTTATCTTATATTTTAGAATTTAATGTTTGTGTCGTAAGTAATTTAATATTTGTTGAGATAGTTGTCTCATTATATAGGATTAAGACACATGTCAAGATTCAGTATAATCATATCTCACAATTTGTCTTTATAAGCAAGGTATCATATTTACATCACATATTCAATCTAGCAATCTTCCATCCATAATCATAGCATGATATTTATGTCATTTCTCTTTTGTGGCAATTATTGTTGTCTTGTAGATGATTCTGGGGTGTTGAGGATTTCACCATAAACTCTTACATGGTATCAGAGCTTTAGTGTTGCAGACTTCTTCCTAGATATGAGGGACCAATCTTGGCATGAATTTTTTGTTGGGTGTAATTAGGGGTTTCAAGGACCTCATAGTTGAATATAGGGCATCAAGGAAAGTCAATTTTTTCTTTTGTTTTGTCAATTTTCATCATGTTTTGGCTAATCTACAAGGGTTTCAAGTTGAGGTTATAACTGCCAAATCTTAGAGGTAGCTAAATTTTCAAGGCAATTTGGTCCAAATAAACCCTACCATTGTGTTTGGAAGTCCTGACAACCCAAGGATTAACTGTCAATTCATCAAATGTGGATATTTTTCTCAAGGGGAATCATAGATCTTTTCTACAAAAATCATTGCTTTTGTACCCATACACCTATACAACAACCATATTGTGTGGCTATCAATCTATAGTCATTGTCAGTTGGTCATTAGGAATATTCCTCCAGTGTACCAAAAAAAATCAAATTCAGTGTTGGCATCGTCGTCACGTAATATTGGCATCATTTGGCATACTGGTAATATATTAACTATGCATGGTACGAAAGACTTTAATCATAGATTTTAAATATTGTAATATTTCTTTTTAAAACCTAACCGACCATATGGTAAAGCACCTAGTAATAGCATCTTAACACCCATGACCAATGCTCAGTGCAAATGGGCTTAGCACCCGGGGTGGCACAACAAGTGGCTCGCTGCCCCCCAAACACTCTATCCCAACAACCTATTATCACTAGCGACGGGGTCACTTTGAAAATTTTAAAAAAATACAGTCCTATGGATGCCCAAAGGCTCAAATTTTGTCCCCTCATGCCCAAATCTGATGATTTTTTTTCCAAAATGCCATAAATTGCAATCTAGGAGTCAATTCTTCACAAATGAGATATCAGTAGAAATCTAGTTCAACATACTTTGCAGTGTTATAGGTTAATTTTTAAAAAAAAAAAATTGGTGGCATTTATTACTAATTGAAGTCAGCTCTTCATTTTTTGCTCCTGAGCTCATAATTTTTTGCCATGATCTCTAATTTCCATGATTATTGCGACATTGGAAAGGTATTGAGGAGCTCTATCATGTCATCCATGAATTTTTTTCCAATTCGGTCCCAGGTATCTTTTATTTATATTTGTGCATATTCACATTTTGATTGATCACATGGACATATTGTCACTTGGGAAGGTACAATTTTGATCTTTGCAATTCATTTCGATTCTAGAACAATGTTCTATCTCCTATTGCTTCATTCAAATTCCACGGTTGCTCCATATCGAGAGTTTTCTAGTGTTCCTTGGCATCGGGATTGTTGTTGTTTTATCATGATTCTAGAATTGCTCCAAAGAGTTTCCAATGTTTCTAGCATCAAAATTGTATTTCCTTTTCTTGCCTTGATTAAGGTTCTAGTGTGCTTCTAATTTTTCTTTGTAGCAAGTTATCTCATTCAAGGGGGCTAAATGGTCTCTCTTTATCTCTCTTATGAGGAGGGTATTTTTCCTTGCATGGGATTTTTTTCTCTCATTCTTCATGGAGAGCACTATTGTATTTTATCTCTTTTGGGGGGGAGTTTTATCCCACTATGTTTTATTTTTTCTCCATTTGTGAGAGTGCATTTGCATATGTATATGGATACCTAACCTGGCCTCTTATCTAGGACCCATCTTTGCATGTTTGCATAATAATACTTCTTAAGTTGTACTTAAGGAGGGGTGTTGGTGTAAATAGGTGTTTTACCTATCTAGGTCCTATTTACATGTTAAGTCCACATAGGTCTTAGGAGGAAATATTTCTAGATGGTGTTAGTCGTCACTAGATCTTATCTTTTAGAATTTAATGTTTGTATCTTAAGTCATTTAAAATGTGTTGAGATAGTTGTCACATTATACAAGATTAAGACACATGTCAAGATCTTATCTAATCATATCTCACAACTTGCCTTTATAATCAAAGCATCATATGCACATCATATATTCAATCTAGCAATATTGCATCCATAATCATAGCATGATATTTTTGTCATTTCTCTCTTATGAAATTCATTGTTGTCTTGCAAGTGATCTTGGGGTGTTGAGTTCGCCAACATGGCTTTAATTATGTTTTATTTTAATATTTATTGAGATAGGAAAGTATTTGTTGTGAAAGAGAATTTGATGTTTCAATTTGGATCAAACTTGGACCACTAAATTAAGAAATATATTATGTCTAAAAATAAAGTGCAAAGAACTAAACCCTATTTAATTTTTAATAAGTTTTCCAAAAATTTAATGTTAAAAAAAATCTAAAAATTTTAGTTTATAGAGCAAATTAATGAAAGTTTTGACCAAATTTTGACCACTAAATTAAATAATTAATTTTATTTATAATAAAAAATTACAAGGACCTAACCCGCCTAATTTTTCCTAATCTTTTCAAAAATGTAAAAAATTAAATTAAATTCTAAAAATTTCAACTTATAGAGCAAACTAATGAAAAAACATAAAATATTAATAATTTTTAAAAAACATACCTTAAAGGTTTAAATTTCTTTTGAGATTTTATCTAATACATACCTCAAAACCCAAAAAAAATAGATCCAAATTCGTATTGGTTTGGAAGTTATTATGGAAACAAAAAAGTTGGCCCAAGTCATAGCTCTAATACCGCTTGTTATAATATTTCTTGAAACTAAGTGTGAGAATCAAAAATATAGCAAACCACTTCAAAGAGGTTATCTCCAATAATTAGATAATATTATATGAACTCAATATTTGATGATATGATGATATCGAGGAGAATTATCTTTCTTATTTATAGGTTTAATTATGTAGGGACATACCCCTTCATCTAATTAAGAAGGATTAGTATATTAACTAATAGTTAATTTAGGGTTAAGCATGTCACAAGTGCTTATCCTTATTATAATAAATAATATATAATACATACTTAGGAATATATCATATTAGGATCATAACATAGTTGACCAATTATTTTCTAAGGAACGTCCATCTAGTATCTTTTAAAAAGATGGAATAATTGATCAAAAAGGTATATTTCTAATCCTCACCATATATAACTTGTAAGGCAACAAAACACCTAAGATTCATATAAGTTTTGAAGAGGCATGGTTTACATATTATTTCAAATACATGCCATTTTGAGTCCCCAGTTTCTTGTGCATTAATGTTGAATATAAGTAGTCTTACACAAGACAAGCAAACAAATATGTTATATATTCCATTTTTGTTGATTCATGTTTCCAATACTCTGCATGAGAACATTTCTAATCCTTGAAGAGTTACAATTTTAGTGATGGATTAAGTTTGTTTGCCTAATAATCCAAGGATGTGAAATCCTCATAAGTATCAATATGGATACATGCATAGGAGGTTTTTTAAATACTTCTAGATTTGTGCTTGAAGGCTAATGAAATTACGAATTTCTCACCCTATTATTTCTTTATATTCCTACTCAAAATCATGGAGCAAATAAATTATAAGGCGTGTACATTCCATCATGTTTTTATATTCAATTTATTGTATAATTACTATTCATTAATACCTTCTTGTTTTGACTGTGAAGACATATATCTATTGTTGATTTAAATCCAACCACATATTGGTTTTTTTTAACCTCAAGGGTAATCAATGTTCTTATCTTTGCCACATCATCCAACTTTTAATTGCAACATAAATTTTTTGAATTAGAAAAATGATTGGCAGCATCCTATGTCTCCAACTCAAGTACACATTTTGTTGCATGGCTCTTGCCCAAACAATGTGCATGAATCAACGAGGCCCTCTCAAGGCCCTTCATAACTCTATGAATCCCGCTACAATGAGAGAGAGAGAGAGAGAGAGAGAGAGAGAGAGACAAAGACAAAGGTAGAGAGAAACATAGAGAGAGAGGGGGAGGGAGAGACAACGAGACAAAGAGAGAGGGAGAGAGGGAGAGGGAGGAATCTTGGGTGACTCCATTCATGAATCACAATTAGGATGATTTGCAAAAGACTTGGACTTTTCTACAGTGTCACTATAGTGTATCTCACATGCAAATTTTATTATTTGGTTGTCTAAGCTTGTTTGAGGGTTTCTACATTAATTTTTCAGATTTTGGGTGGGTTGGTTGGTTATTAGTGTTATGTAACTTTTTCCCCAAGAGAAGAGAAAGTAATGAAATAACCCTTTAAAATTAAAAGGGAAATAGAAAAATAAAGGATATTATGATCCTTTGGTTAAAAGAGAGATTAATAAAGAATAATATAATAACTCTTTTAAAAGGGGGGAATAATTATTTATTTAAATAATTATTAAAAGAAAAAAATTGGGAAAGGGTGTGATGGTTTGGAAACCACCCCTTAAAGCTTATATAAAGTATTTATGTGAGACTTGGAAAGGCATGGAGAATATTCAAGGAAGAATAAATTTATTTAGTGAGCTATGGGAATTGGAGAAAGGGGCACATAGAGTGTGTCCAACTCGAGGTACAGAGTACAACTGAAATTGTCTTGGTCAACGCTATTGTGTATGTTGAGTAGCTATTATAAATCATGTTGTATACATGTTAAGAAATTACTCTGAAGCATGTTGTATACATGTCGAGTAATTACTATGGAGCATATTGTATACATGTTGAGTAATTACTCTAGAGCATGGTGTGCACTTGCATTGAACATTGTTCTGTTGAATCAGCACTTGTATAGAACGTAATAGTGTGTTGTGTTCTGAAAGGAATTGTTTCCTCCTAGATTGTTCTATAGAAAAAGCCAATACCATCGACATCTTTCTAGGGTGAGAGTATATTTTTCAAGTGTTGTTATTCAGATAAGTATTGAAAGCCATTAATATTAAAAGATATTGGAATATTGTGATTTTGATGTTAATCTGATTGAATTACATGTCCATGTGTTATTCAATTTACTATGTTCAATATTTACTTTAAAATCCTTGTCTAATTATTACATATTGTAGTTTATATTGGTTACTTTATGTTAGTTATCATAGCATTTTAATATTGCATCTTGTAAATTATTTTAATTCTAATGTTTAATCCGTTGCTAATATTTAAACAACTTTGGAAGGAAAAGTGTAATTACAACTAGATCCAAATTATCTATTTTCTGCTAACCTTATTTGAACGACATGCTTGGAGTAAAATCAATCATTTGAAGCTAATTTTCAAATTTTAATTGATATGATTTGCAAACAAATATGTGGGACTTCGTTGTTTATATTTTAGAATTGGGTATGTGCAGGATCATCATGGAAAAACAGGCCCTTAAGTGGCAATAAAAAGATAAAAAATCAAAGTTAGACAACTTGACGTAAAAATTTGAATAAGTTATTTATATTATTTCAAAAAATTGTAAAAATAGAATCTGTATCAAATTGATAGTAGTTTTTAAACTACTAGACCTTTAATTTTAAAAAGAAATCTATTTGGTGAAAATTTGAAATTTCAATGCAGTAGTATTTAAATTCCAGGGTAAAAATAAGAAGTAGGTGTCTGTCTGACCACCCTAACCACAATAAAATGATAATATTTTTTTATAATATTTTAGATATAAGTAGAGGACTCATGTCCCAATTTAATGCATATTTTTTTATAATTTGTTTCCAGGTAAATAATTAATTATGAATTTTTTATTACAAATTTTGAAAAATATAAAATCTCGTATGTCTAACCACATTAACTTGGTCAAAAATTCATGAAAATCGTTTTTTTCTTTTTTAATCCTATAGTATGCAAAGCATAGAATGTGACGCATATTTCAGATTCAAAAAATTTGATACCATTTGAAAGTTAGAGATATTTTTCAATCAGCCTATCAATCAGGACTTTATTCGTAATTCTAATAGAAAATGAATAATAATTATTTATTAAATTCAAAGTAAAGCATAATTTATATTGGTGGAAAGTTGATAATCTCCTCTAGAAACCCTTTTCGTTTCATCAATTTTGGGTTAAAAAAAAGTCATCAGCCACATAGACCATCAAATGACTTACATATCGCCACTTTTTGGCCTATCATGATCCTGCACATACCCAATTATTTTTTGTTATTGACCCTCATCTTATGTGTAATTTAAAGTGCCAACATAAGGGAGGTCATTTTCCATACCCCATACCCTAGGGTGATTTTGAAGTATATTTTCTATGATTATTGGTGGTCATCATCATTGAATTCATTCTTAGAGAAGGCAGCATCATAGATCGCAATATAATAGATCAGCATATTCAGGGGTTTTTTCATTGTGTGATTGTCATTCCAGTTGCCCAAGATAGCCATACACAAGAAATAGGGATAGATATTGTTGTTTGAGGCTTGATCCAACATACCACAGCCTGACACGCTCACCAGAAGACCTCATACATTATAATTTTTTACAGCATTTAGAACAGCCATTGGGAAGCCATGCTCCTAATCACAGCATTTTGGGCATCACTAGAGGGTTACTACAACTGATTGTTGTAAAATGGGCACTCATACTTTGACATGCAGCATCATTAGAGGATGCACCACCATCGTATAGGATGGGCAGATTAGGCCATTCTGATATGCAAGGTTTTATAATCAACAAACAATAATTATTGGTTCACTAAATAAAAATAATTGAGATTAGCATGCAACTTGAGCTTGATTCCTACTGATAATCTGAAGGTTGAGTCGCTTCCAAGTCATTATGATTCCAAAGACAATCTGGTAACATTTGTGTCAAGTTGTATTTACCTTTGTTTAGTTTTTGTCTGAGACTTATGATGATTTTGTAAAGTTTGAGTTGTTCATGATTAAATGTAATCTCATATTTGACAGTAGTAATTAAGATGTTATTTTTGTGAGTTAAGGGTTTCCAGCTTGGTTTGCATAAACATCGAGGAACTTGCCAAATACAATATCATCAGTTTTAAAACCCTATATTTGAGCACACATGAAGCCCTAAGACATTACAAAGAACATTTTCAAATAATCATAATGATACAATGAGAAGATAGAATGTTAAAGGATAGCTAGATTATAGCTCAAACCAAGAGCCAAATCATATATATCATATTAGTCTAGATTTCTAGCAAGAACTAGATTGACCCTGCATGTCTAAACAACGGATGAACAAGGTGAACCTAAGGATTAGGGGAAACTAAATTATGAAAAACTGATTGGCATAGTTATAATATACCAAATCTATTCCATAACATAATCACCAAAGGATACAATATCCAATACTATAAAGAAACAATGGATTATAGCAAACCAATGAAGAGGAAGCTCCTTGATACCTCCATGATGAGAAAGGTATTTTTAACGGTTGAATATTTTGGACTCAAAAAATTATTTTTGTATAGCTTTCAATTTAGCTCCAAAATATGAAAATCAATGCTATATTAAAAATTTCTACAAACCAAAGTTGAAGGTGGCAAAGAAGTTCGGCTCTTGGGCAGACAATGCAGAAAAAAACCTGCCCCTCAAGGCACCTAGGCTTCTTGTTCAGGATCAACGGAAGGGCAGATCGAAGTTGTTGGTGGTGGAAAAGAAGAAACACCAAAAATGAAGTTCATGGGAAAACTTGCGTGTTCGAGTGGAACCAAAAAGCTTCTAGAGTCAGGGGAAGAGCTTTGGATCATCAAGGCTGGGTTGGCAGAAGTGCAAAGACTGATGGAGATTCAACAAGAAAACAGAGGCACAATCATAGTTCGAATCCAAATCGAATGTGAAGCATCAAAGGCAGCCTCCGCATAAGGGATTCTCCTCTGGACGGTATGGACAGTTGGGGCAAAAAGATGATTTTTCCTCTAACAATCCTTCTTATCCTTGGCGTAATGAAAGAGGAAATGGATTGAAATATGAAGATCTGGGGGAAGCAATGCCTCTCTTTGCTACAAGTGTGAATACAATCCAAATATACTAGTGTGCCAACCCTAGGGCAGAGTGTGCTCTCTTTCAACAAGGGTGGCACGGGAAAAATCCAAGTAGGGAGAAGCAATGGCAGTATGGTACAAGGGCCCCTGCTCAGGAAGAGGATGGTTTGAATAAAAATATATCTAGCAAAGCGATGGTGGTTCAATCAATATTATTGTTGTCTTCCAAGCATTTTTTGAAAGAGCATTTCTTCTTTTCCAAATGGTATTCAAACAGTTGTCCAAGGGATCAGATGCAAAATTTATGGTAGTAAAAATGGCGCAAGGAGGTATGTGTTCATTTCCTAGCAAATGAATATCTTCTCGTGATTTTCCCTACAATCAAATTGAAGAAGACTATCATGAAAGGTAAGCCACCTTTAATGGAGGGTATAGAGTTTTATTTGAAATATTGAGAAGAGAATTTTGATCCCATATATCATGTTTTGGAGAAGTTTCTAGTGTGGGTTTGTTTGGTGAATTTACTTTTAGAATACTAGTTTTAGCATTGATAGGTGATGATTCGGGCTCGTTTTTGGATTTATATGAGGATATGTTTCAACACGAGGAAAGAGATGTGGCCAGAACATATGTGGAGATAAAAGAGAACACTTGATGATCTAGTTTAGAGATCATCACGGAAGAGTCTCAATCATCCAAGAGGTTTTTTGGGAAGTGGTCACACATCGCACTTTTAAATATAGTAAGATCAATCCAATCCTAGGGTTTACTTGGCATAAAGAGCCAAGGCTATCAAGAAATGGAAATAGGGGTTGGATTAGCAGCGCAAATCTAGTTTTCCAAGAGGAAGGAATGGATCATTGTCAGGAGAAGAAATCGATGAAGAGCTTAATTGCAAATGATGAACATATAACTGACCCATCTAGGGAGGTTGTAGCAGTCAAGGACTATGGAACCTCCAATGTATTGCTTACCAATACATTGGAAGAGCAGCATGTGGTGAATATCGACAAGGTTGACCTAAGAAGCAGTATGATGCCTCTTGTAAGAGAGGGGGACCAACCATGTCAAGGCCCTAGGTCACGGAGAGAAAAGAGCGGAAGGATTCCCTAACCTACCTCACTCTAAAGGGATGCTACAAAACAAGGGAAGAGAATGATGAGGATTATAAGCTACCTCTACCACTCTTCAGACCCAAAATCCAAGTTGGGGCTAGGTGAGTTGGTTCTCGGGTTCAATATTTCACTTCAAACAGATCTTTGCTTGATGATGAAAGCATGGTTCTGGGATGAAAACATGGTGCACTAGTGTCTCTCAGGTGCACTAGAATCTATACCGCTAGAGGACAAAAAAGGCAATATGAACCACCAGAAAATGAGTTGATGACCTAACTAATTACTCCTAAATGAAAAAAAATAGAACTATGAAATATGACAAGTACAAGAGGAGATGATAAATTAAATATATGAGAGCTAAAATAAAAATGATAATCTCATCAAGGTGCCAATTCGCTAGGTAGCTCTGAAAGCACGTCCACCTCCACACAAGAAAGGGGAAAATGGTTGGGGATGTATAGGGGTCTGCCTTAGTCAGATCCCCCTTTCGGTGTTTATACCTCCACTAACGTCCAAATAGGAAAGAGAGATAAATATGTGATAAAGAAGTAAAGAAAGAAGGAATGCAAATGACACTACAAAACAGTAAAGAGTTATTCAACCAAATCACAAAGAAGAAGAGTGAAACGTTGCCATCTCCACCAAGATCTCACTAGCCAATGGAGGAGAAAGAAGGCTTGAAACAGTCACCACAACCTCAACTGTGATGAAGGGAGGTCTTGCAAAGCCTCAAGCCCACGTTGCAATGGCTTGCTTCACACTTTCTTTGTGGATTTAATGGAGTGTTGTTGTTGCAATGGAGTATTGAAGTGTTGCTTGAGAGTGACGAAAGTGTTGTAGCATGTGAAAAGATTGCTAGAGAATCATGTGAAGAGATTAAATAAATGAAGGAAGAATTTTTCTGAATGAGAAGTGGGAATAATTTGTCATTTTTGGGGTCATTTGGTCGAAGAGGGACGTTACAAATTGACCCCAATCAAAAGTGTAATGCCTCTGCCAACTTCAGATGCAGGAATCTGTTAGGGAGGTAAGCACATCGTGCGGATTTTCGTGTGTCATGTGCGTGTCCCTAACAAATATTCTCCCACTGACACAACAGACAGATACCAAGTGGAAGGAAAGCAGCCAGCTGGTGTGGAATTTTTCCTTTGGATTTGGTTTTCTAAGGTGAGGATGTGTAAAGGGGAATTTGCATGAGGGGTGAAAATTCACTCCGATACATTTTTCCCCCACTTTAGTGAGCACAAATACTGATGAGTGCTTCGGTAAAGTAGATTGAAAAGTTATTAGGGTTAGAAATGTATACCTGAACTGTCGAGGAAGCATACCGTGATCCGGTGAGCTCGGAAGTGTAGGACAAAAGAAAAGACTCCATAGCCCCATAGAACTATGAAGCTGCACAAAGTACACTGAAGGCCCTCAGACCAATGATGGACAAAATTCATAGGATAAAAGCATCTTACAGGCCTGCAAACCTGCAAGAAGGTATCCTTCAAGATCTCCAACATGAAGGAAACCCAAACAAGTAAGCGTCTCACAAGTCTGCAAACTTGCAAGGAGGCAGCCCCCAAGATCTCTCACATGAAGGAAGCCCCATGAATTATGTGTCTTACAGGTCCGCATACCTACAAGAAGGTATTCCCCCAAGATCTCTCACATGAAGGAAACCCAAAGGAAATCACCCTATAGGCTCGTGGGCCTACAATGAGGCGCCCCCCAACATCTCTCACATGGAGGAAACCCAAAGGAAGGAGACTCCACAGAGTCAAATTGGAAATTAGCTTTACAGGCGCACCTGCAAAGCGACATGTTTACCCACAAATAAAGCATGTTCGAGAGCAAAGTGATCATGCAAGCAGTCAAGTGGATAGCCATGTAGACCGTCGATGAATTATAAAGCTTTCAAAGGGGTCCCTCAGGAACCCAACATGATGAGGGAGTCCACTCAAGGGATGCGTTGTCTGAAAGTGCAAGAAATATGTTCTTTCTCAAATCGATTCATCATCAAGCAAACCTTTCGAAAGATGTTCACTTCGTCAAGGAATTCGAAAGGAAGAAAGTGCCCCCTCACGAGGGGAAGGTAAAAGTTGCTTCCACCTTGGAGGAAAGTTCTCAATTTCTTTCTTTACAAACCCACAATGAAGTTGAACCACCAAAAAAAAAAAGACACAAGAAGGGAAAGAGGATTCCCCAATGAGATTCTAGGGTTTTTCACCCTAGAAGCTAACTTTTGGATGAAAGGCTCTCTTTCACCTTAATGGTTTTGGTGTTTTTGGGTGTTCATTCAAAGATAAGGGTTTGGGGTTGTGAATTTGTGTGTTGAAGTGTGGTTGAATGCTAGAATGAAATTATATTAATCTGATCTATGAAATGTAAATTAAATGAAAGTAAACTAATACAAGCTAATCTAAATGATCTAAATACCTACAATACAAACAGTAAATGGAAATTTCAAGACTTGTGCACCTGGGCATAAGATGTTGCAGATGAAGGGCCCTAGAATCATGTGGAAAATGTTTGAAATCTTCACAGGGACATTCCCACCAAGTTGGGCGACCTAGTCCTCTTGTCGGGAAACTTGGTCGGAATAGGTTTCTGCCAAATGGGTACTAAAAAATGTGAAAATCCCTAAAACACAAGCTCAAAGGGACTAGGTCGCCATTATGGGTGACCTAGTCCTCTTTTGGGTTTTCAGGAACCTGAAAGAGGATATTTAAGTCCTGTTGATGGTTAAAATGACACAAACAACATTAAAACATACTATTTCTACTCTTTTTCTCCTGAAAAAGAAAGACAACATGTAGTGGCCTAACTCCCAAGGTCGTGGTAGTTGGTTCTCAACTGTCTGGTGTCACTCAATCAGTTCATGCAATTGCAATATTCAAGGGGCTTGTGCTGGTAACAAAAGAATCAAGAAATGAATCCTTTTATCAAAATAGTTCTTGTAAATCAAGGGGTTTCAAACAAAAAGAAAAAGATAGAACAAAGGGGTAAACCAGTAAGCTTGAATCAAATTTATCTAACATCCGGACATATACCTTCAATAATGAATGTTTTCTAACAAATCACAAAAAAACCAAAGTATGACACAATCTACAGCATAAACTATACCATTGCATACATCTAAGGTGCTTAATTCAATACCACTTTTCGCATATCACAACTATCTCCAAGATTTCAAAACATACATCCATTCATTGCCAAGGTCATAGATAAACAGAATTTAATAACTTCAATTCAATGATAATCTATAAATCTAATTCCTTCAAATGACTTTCATCACTCAAGAAACTCTTATGTTCAGCACAATCACTGCATACAGATAGATTATAACTTATCAACCTTATCACACAAAACAATTTAACTCTAACACCATATTGCGAGAAAACCTGTAATTCTTATTAACTGTAAAGCATCTAGTAGCAATGTATCAAAGTGATCACTACAAAATTCTATCTCCTAGCATTAGGTAAGCCAATTCTATTCTCAATTAGCCGACCTTTACAATATGATACCCATAGGGTATTTATAGATATACAAAAACCTCGAACTCCACTTCTATTTTAGGTCATCCACCTTTCTAGGAACTAAAATTCTCTTGGAAACTCAGATCAATTTGATCTTGAGTTCTTACATTTAGACATTCAGTTTAACTAGAGAATAGAAGATAGGAGAGAAAAAAGAAGTCATGCGCTTCAAAACTATCAGTGTTGCATGCAACATGCAAAGAAGAAAAATTCATGCATGCAGGAATTCATGCATGTGAAGTTGGATCTACAATGAACTCATCATAGCTGGTGAAGACTTGTTGTAATGTATCTATTTCCAGCCCATCAATCCAGCTATCTTCAAATTTGATTCGATCCAATTCTGCTGCAGCAAACTCCCTCATACCTTTTATTTTTATCAACTCTCTCCCAACAGCTTTTATTTATTCCTTGACATCCACTAGTCGATCTATTATCAAATATTCTCCATCATCTTCTTTCTGCATGAGTCCTTTGAACCTTTCATCCCACTTCTCTTTTATTTGACTCAAAGGCATGCCTTCTTTTGTTAACACATTCACATCTACAATGATAGCAATGACCACTTCTAGCTCTTCCAATTGCTCAGTCAAATTATTAACAGCCTCTTGAATCTCATCCTTATGTTTACTCAAGAAGTCGGTTCTAAAACAAAGTATACGAGAGGTTTTCTCCACAAAATCCTTATTGTCCTCCTCAAGTATTGATTGTTCCAGAAGAGTAGTTAAAGGCAATGCACTCACTCTTTCCAATTTCTAACTGTATTCTTTATACTCTTCTTCTTGTTTCTCTGATGCCTCAATGTATTGATGCATTTATTTTATTAACCCTTTTGTGTCCTTGTAGGCTTCAAAACCTTTAACCAAAACTTCACCTACTTCTCAATTCAACTTGTCCACCCATCGGTCTACCATCTCCACTTTGCCTCTTACCTGTACCAAATCATCTACTGCCTTTTTTCTTAACAAAATAGGAGTCTCAATGGTCGTTACCTGTTGTGATCTTGGAGAGGAGACACTCTTCAAGAATGAATGTAGTTGATCCAATTGAGCCTTAAGCTCATCCTTCTTTTGTTTATCCTTTATCATTCTTGATTTAGTTGTTGAGGCCACCACATCAATTAGGTTCATCTGCTGATTCCTAGTGGGCCTTCCCAAGTTGACAGTATTCAACTGATAATCTGTTAGCTGCATGTCCCCTACCTCCTTTTCTGTCATTGGCATGGCACATTCAACAACAATTTCTCCTTTGTCTGTGAGTTGGGTAGAACGTAGAATCTTAGCCTTCTTTTTAGGCCTCTCCTGCTCAATTCCTTTCATCATATCCTCCCAATTGAGAGGTTGTGAAGGTGTTACTTCCCTCTTCTACAGGTCTAGTTTTAGCCAAGTGGGAGCACTTGGAGCAGTAGTCATCATAGAAGAAGAGGAAGCAATAACTGTAGAAGGTGGCTGCATATTTACTTGAGGTTGAGAGTCAACCCTTGATTTCTCTTGTTGTTCTTGTAGTATATGCATCTGCACAAGCTTTTCAGCCTCTTCTCTATCTTTCTATTCTTTCCTTTTCTTATCTTCCTCTTCTTTCCTCAACCGATCTCTCTCTACTTTTTATTTTTCCAACTTTTCCTTCTCTAGAGCTTCTTTTTCTAGTTTCTCTTTTTCTAAAGCCTCTAGTCTTTCCCTTTCTAATCTTTTTGCCTCCAAAGCCTTAAGCTTTTCTTCTTTTGCTTCTTCTTCTTGTTGCTTATTAACCAGCTCTTCAACATCCTTTTCCTTTCTTAAACTTTCTACTTCTTCTTTTTGTCGAGTTTCCTCTGCAAATTTTAGCTTGTCAACCAAGATTTCTCTTTCCCTCTGGTTCCTTGCCTTTTCTTCCTCAAGGTCATGAATCTTCTGTATTAGCTCCAACTTTTCATTCTCTTCTTTAACCTTGAGCTCATGTTCTTGTTGCCTTCTTTGACTCTCTACTTCATCAACCATTGCCTTTTCTTTAACTTGTTTGGCTTTCAATTGTTGTTGGTGCAGTATAGCATCAGCTTGTACCTTAGCCTCCATTTCCTTTTGTTTCTCTAAGGTTGTAGCCTTTACTTCAGAATCCCTTTTGGCATCTTCAAACAGCTTCCATTGATCTTCGTGTGTCAAAATCTTCTCAATATTCTCTTCTGGAGGCATGTTCTCTTGCATATCTTTTTCTAACAGAGTCTCATTTGAATTTGTCCCAACCTCCAGAATTTCTTTCTCCATTTCTTTTCCCTTGGTAGTTTCAGCCATGCTATGAAGAGCTCCTTCTTGAATTTATTCGCTCTTCTTCCTTGTAATTGGGACTTGTGCGGATGATTCACCTAATGTAGGTGTTGAAATAGCAGATCCTATTGGAACATCTCCTTCTTGTGTTTCTTCTTCATCATCTACTGCCTCAAGTTCTATCTCTTCAATGTCTGGAGGAAGGAATTCCAATGGCTCTTTGGGAGGTGTCTTTCTTTTGATCCTCTTGTATCCCTTACCCTTTTTAAGGACTGGTCCTTGAGGAGCTTGAGTTCTTAACATTAACCACTGCACACTCCTATCCAATACTGTCCTTCCAATCCGCTTAATATCAATAGTTTCTTTAGCATCCCAGTCAATTGGATCCAGACTCTTGGTGCCAATATTCAAAGCTTCATAAGATGGATCCAATACAATTCCATCATCC
This sequence comes from Sequoiadendron giganteum, assembly GCA_007115665.2. Lineage (NCBI taxonomy): Eukaryota > Viridiplantae > Streptophyta > Pinopsida > Cupressales > Cupressaceae > Sequoiadendron > Sequoiadendron giganteum. The sequence goes on along the minus strand of CM021105.1, from coordinate 28,239,625 downwards.
ACCAATGTGTCAGGAATGTTTTCTTTAACACCTAGCTCTGACATGAGTGTGACAGACAATCTTTCATAGTTCTTCTTTCTTAGATCATACTCATCTTTCCGGTCACTCCAGAAGTCTTCTAACAAATTAAAATGTCTGGTAAACACCGCAGGCAACAAGGCATACATCTTACCTTTTGGATCAAAATACTTACGAGTTGTGTATAATCCCAACTTCAACTGTATCAATTCACTACATACCACCTTTGCTCCTACCAAGTGTTGACAGCTATACTCACCCAACTTCGTGGGAAACTTATGACATCCGGTTTATGTTTGATCCCAAACCGAGCATTAACTCCAAGAGCTTGATATACAAACTCCATCAACACTATTTTTTTATTGCAGCACCTTGGAAGTAAATGTGGGTGGCCTTCAAAATCAGCCAACCTGAAGTATGTAAATTTTGGGTATTGAATGTACCAACATCCTCATTCAGCAATGAATACCATGGCTTCTTGACTTAATCGGTACCCTGCATATCCATTCAATTGATTCATAATCACATATACAAATGCATCATTGACTCTTCTGAAATAAGTCTCAGCAACCTGAAGAGACAACTGGTCATAGTGCTCCCATACCTTCTTTTGTCCATCCAAGCCTCCCATTATGCCCACTGTATTCAAACTTGGGAAAATCCCCAATCTTGTTGCTGCATATACAATGTAAGAGGTCATAAATAAATATTTGGTCTGCCTAACATTAGTCAATTGATCATGAACAGCATTTGACACAATCATCGGCCAATCAAATTGTTGGGTTCCATTTAAGATAGTCTGGATGAAAGGAAACATCCACTCCTCGAACCTAAATGTATCTCTCTTCCCAAAGGCCCTAGATAGCATCATGATTAGATTTGATACCTCCTTATAGAAATCTACCCTCTTTGGCTGGTCTGCAAGTTTACTTGAAGATTTCTTTTCTGTCTTCAACCACTTTTTATTTAGATGAGACTTATTGGAGTCCTTATACTCACTATACTTCTCCAAGGCCTCTGCCTCATCCAATTGCACCAAACTCTTAGGATCTGGGACATTAAATATATTTTGGAATGCTAGAGGAGTGAGATCAATGATCACATTATTTTGAGAATCCATACACTGCCCGGTTGCAAGATTGTAAGCACTAGTTGTTGTTAAGATCAACTTCGGGCATTGGATTGACAAAGGAAACAAGGTAATATGAGCCAAACCATACTCAACAATCCTCTTCGTTCTAGGCATTGCATCCTCATTGAATGTTTTAGCATATGCCTCCTCAAAGTTGTACTGGCCCAAGTTTGTATCAATAATATCTGCCCAGTCGGATTCCACTTTGCTCACCTTCACAACTGGACTCCTATGATTATACCTCAAGGTATCAGGCAATTGTTTTGGCTTCAACTTCTTTGGTTTTGGTGTTGCCTTTGATGTTCCTATAGGCTAGTTCCTTCGAGCAGCTTCCTCTGATGTTGCTAACATCCTTCAACTTTTCTGCAAGCAAAACCTCTAATTAGATCCTTAAACATCATCATAAAACATGCTTTAAAAACCATACCTTTCATATATGCACTGGAGGCGGAACCAGGCAGAAACATAATCTAAAACAATCTCTTCTACAACACTGTTGGACTCAGAGCCAAAACCAATATAGATATTTCACTAACAATGAACGGGCTCGGAGTCCGAATCGGGAAGGTGATCGGAATCGAGATCAGAATGAAAAAGGGATTTGGTTTTTCTTCAGATTTTTTTATATTTTCATATTCTATTTCCATTCCACCTCCGCTTTTGTCTAGGTCATCGTTATTTCGAAAGAAGACTTCTCATTATATGCGGAGCTAGAGACGAGATGGAAATGGAATTGATAACTTTTGCAAAACAGAATTCTCAAGTTCAAGATCGATTCTAATCACGTCTCCGCCTAGGTTGATCATGACGTCATCAAAGATTTTATCGATTTAAAACACAACTCCATGATTAAAACCAAGGTCATATTAAATGAAAAGAGGCTTTAAAAACACTATACTCATATGACCATAGGGAACGACTGTATTTTAGGGCATCATATTTTAATCATTTAAATGTGATCACTAAAAGACACAAAACCCTAACCTATAGAAAAACATGATAAAACTAGGGCACGAAATTTAAACCTTACCATTTTACCAATTTGAAATACGCGACAAAATCCTAAGTAAAAACGATGAATCTAATCTACCTCACTGTAGATCCCTATCTTTAACCAACACCATTTAAAACCCTAATTTAATCTAATCAACTACAAATCAAAATAGCACGATGCGATCACGACTAAAACATGAAAGTGACCGTGCCCTAAAACACAAAGAACTAAAAACAAAAGCAAAAGAAACAAAGAACATAACCAAACACACAAAATTAAAGCAAGAACCTACTCGTACAATCATACCAAGAACCACAGATCCATTTAGAACGAAATGATTCAGAGAACAAACAGATATAAAAAATTGTAACAAATGCAATAGTAAATAAATGAAGAACAACAATGATAAGAAACCCTACCTCGAACGCAAAAGAACCTAGCTAACCTTCTGAACTAATTCGCACACAACAACCTTTCTCTCTTTCGATCAATTCACTCAAATGAACTCCGTTGTTGCTCTTTCGTGCTCCTTAATCTCTTAACAATGATAATAATGAGTTGTTTAATCCTTAATGAAGGTAAAAATGAGGATTTCTACCTACACGAGCAGCTATCATTAATGCATCAAAACGCAGTTAAGGCGAAGTCTGAATTGAAAGAGAACGAACACTTCTCTGTAGTGCCACTTCAGTCAAAAAGTCAATGATCCAAAAGTGGCGGGGGCGGAACTAAAATGGAAACTGATTCGAAACTTTAAGAAATTTCCAAAGTTCATTCCCATTCCGCTTTCGGGCCCGCCAACAAAACATAAAACAAAACCAAACACAAAAATTAAAGCAAAAGACTGACATAATAAAACTAAACACAAGAACTCGGACTAAAACTAAAAATGAAATAGCGGAGGCGGGGGCAAAATCGATTATGATTTTGCAATTTTCTATAAAGACTAACTTAACACCCACTTTGGCTCCGGGTCCGCTGAACACAAAACAAAAAGGCCAAAAGAAAGACCGTCGGGATGGGAACCAAAACAAGTTTCAAAAGAACTTTCAGAACCCGATTCAGTTTCGGTTCCGTCTCCGGCAGACTAAACCAAAAATAAACAAAGTGTTGGAAGCAAAATGACTCCAAACTTTGTTTGAAAAACAACAAAGGATAAAGAATAACAAGGGGGGCCCATTTTGACCAAGGCAAAAGATGGGGTGGTTATGCAAGGCATAACAAGTCCTTAATCTACACTCTAAATTATAACATATATCTTATCCAGATTCTATTGAAAACGGGCAGATAGAGGCCTCCAAGCTTGAACTAGGGTTTTGGTTGACTTGAATACTTGCGATGAGTTGATGGACCCTTTCCAACACCTTTCTTCTTCACACACCTGCATACAAAAACCTGCAAATCACACATGCAAAGAAGAGACAAGGGCTAGGGTTAGAGATTAGGGGTTTGCCTTGGTCAAACCCCTTTTGAGTAATCAAACCAAATGAAAGTAGAAATTAAGTAAAGCATGAGAAGAAGCATAACACAATGGATTTTACCTTATCTTGATGAGAGATCCTATGTTTTTGTAGTAATCAGCCCTTGAATGCTTCAGCAATGGTGTCTTGTTGACTTGGAAGGATCAAACCTTAGCTTGCTTGAGAAGGAGTGAGGAGACAAGAGAGATTGAGAAGAGAGGTGAAAAATGAGGGTACCTCATGAGGAATTAGGGTTTTTAGACATATTTATACAATTTATGCCCTAATGTTCCCGAAATAACACCATACAAGCCGACCTTAGGGTTTTACAGACCAAAATCTTGAAAGAAATTAAGTTAAAAATGAATTTTATGCCACATGGGACTAGGTCGCCCAAGGTGGCGACCTAGTCCACCTAGGCATTTTTAAGTGGTTTTCGATAATTATTATGTGATTATTTTTTGTTTTTCAGGATTGTCTCATTAAAACACACTAAGATAAGTCTTGTATGAGGATTAAGGGGTCATTAAGGGTTGATTAAGTGATGACAAGCCTAGGAGAGCATGAAATTTTTTTACAACACTTTTGCACAAGGTTTGGAAATGGGTGAAAATAGGTTGTAAATAGTCCAAAGTCCATAGGAAAAGGTTCAAATGAGTGAAAAGTGTCAAAATCCTCACTTTTTGGCGACATAGAAGGAAACACGTTCCATTAGGGTTTCAAGTCAAGAATACAATTTTCAAAAAGGTTTGCAAAGATTCGTTGGCAACGAATGCATTTTATGAAAATCGAAGTATTATAGAAAAGGCATTGTCATGCATGAGAGGGACAACTCAAGAAAATAAGAGAGAAGGATGAGAAAAGAGAAAAAGAGAAAAAGAAAGATAACAAATAAGAAACACATGGGTGATCTGATATTCCAGGGTCAGATTTGTTCATAAATATATATATAAGTATAATAGTAGCATATAAATGAATTGTCATCAACCCCCTACTATATCAGACCGTGTGAAGAATGCATAAGAATACAAAGTAAAAATAAAAGATTGGGTCAACATGGAAGGGGGGCATAAATGCCCCCAATGCTTTACATCATCCCCAATTTTGTTGAAATTCAAGCACAAACATGGAAGAATGATGATATAGATAGAGGAAGGTATACGACACAAAAATCACTCATGTAACAAGGGTGACAAGGGTCATCCAAGAACATGTAGCACAAGTACGGGGGAGCACATCATAGCACACATATCTATTCTAAATATAAAAAAGATGTCTCCTTGTAACATTGATTGACCAAGAGGTCATATACTTCCCACTCTAGACCATCATAAAGGGAAGGAGGACAAGCCTACAGTGGTGGAATATCAAGGGGAGGAGCTTTTGACCCTCTCGCAACAAGGGCTAAGGAAGAAGCCCCTGCAATGTCTTCTTCGCTAAGCTCTTGTGGAGCTAGGGTCAACGACTTTGTAAAAATCGCTGACAATGTCATAACTTAATCTAGAGAGATAAACATTCACTTTATTAAAGGTTCAAGTCATACCTCAATGGATGGAGAGGTTTGTGCTTGAGATTCACCACTAGGCTCACCAAGTGATTCGAGGGCGATGATGAACTCAAGGGAATTCGGAGCTAGTTCCATCACTAAATCCAACATAGGACCACCCTTCAGAGAAGGTGGGCTCCTCTTACACCCTCATTTGTTGGAAGGGCCACTCTCTACCTTCTACTCCATCAAGAGATGTGAACTCCCCACAAATGAGGCAAGAGGCATGGAGGAAGAGGAGGAGAAAACCACAGTAGATACCACTGAAGTATTCAGCATATCCATGGGTTTTGAGAAAGGAGGGATGTTTGGAAGGGACATCAGTAAGGGCGGCTCAAGTGAAGCAGCGATGAACACCTGCACCTTCTTGGGGTTAGGCACATTTGTACTCACAGCAAAATCTGGAAATGATACGGAGCTTGATTGAATGGGAGCAGAGGGGAGGAGAGAGGAGGACGTAGTAAGAGGTCCTGAAATAGGGACGATCATCTCCTCGTCCTTTCTCTGCAAGGTGGCCTGCTCAGCCATGAGAGCCTTTCGTCGACGCTTGTGTTCATGCGCAAGGTGGTTCCTTCAACTCTTCGAGCTAGAAGCTGAAATTTGTGAAGGAACGAAATGCTCCTGCTCAGCCATAGGAGTTTCCACTATAATTGTTTCCAACGAAGGGACAAGCTCCTGAACGGGAGTAGGAGGAGTAGGTTGAGAAGCAACGGGGGGAATCAGCTCTAGTGCCTCGATAGTGGGCCTCTTCCCATTTACTACTTTAGGATCAGAAGCGGTAGGAGGTCGCAGAGGTTTGGACATAGATGATTCCCCTCGGGGACCTTTCTTCCTGCCATGCAGGTAATACCAAGGTCTGAGAGGTTTGGTAGGGAGATCTGAGATTCGAACCTTGGGTTTTTTTCCAAATCGATATCATCGAACTTAGAGGGTAAAAACCAGGCATATTTATCCAAAACTCTTCTCTGAAAAGGGGAGTAGGAGATCCATGCTGAGGATGGGACAGCTTCTCTTTTCCCTTTTGAGAAGAGGAGGCAACTTGTTGCTACAATACCGGAAGGGTCAAATCCGGCTTTCCTTTGCCCCCGATTTTATACTTCACATAACTCTTATAAAGCAAATTTGTTCTTGAGGGAAGCGGACTGGTTGAGGTAGGCCAAAAGTGATCCAATGAATATCCCCCACGGGATATCAGAGGTTGGTAACCAGTGTCATGCACTACGTGCACAACACCTTCATGGAAGAACTTTAAACATTTTTGAATGACGGAGTTGATTCCATTCACGAAAGCTATCCAAGGTATGCCTAACTTCACTCTGAATAGATATGACTCTAGAATAACATTAAAGACTCTGCCTACGACCCTAGATCAAACTAGGATGGATAGATTTATTGAACTGTAAGGTTTAAGAGCAAGGCCATCATGCATATGGATGATGGAATTTGTTTCTTCGTATTCCTCTTTATGCAATAAATTAAGCCATAATTTCTCTTCTGTAATGACATTCACTCGGCTTGTAGGTTCAATTAGGACCCCTATCACAATGTTCCCATTGAGGCGAGCGGGAATGTAAAGGGGAGAGGACTTGTTGTTCAAGGGCATATCCTATGATGTGAATGTTACATCTGACGATTTGATCACAGGCTGCGTAGAGGGAGTAATGCTAAACATATGCCTCAGGCTGAGTCATAAAATTGAAGGGATCGATAATCATGTTGGCAGAATGCAACAGAAACGGGTCTGTGTATATCTGCAACTTTCTATTCGCTTTTGCCACCAATTTATTTGCATTTTTTTTACTTCCATCAAGATGAATAGTACCTTCCTCAAAGTGATCCTGTATCTTGTGATGCAAGCACATATAGCATTTGGTATCGTGTCTATTAACTCGATGGTATTGACAGAAGGTATTTGCATCATACCAACTAGGGTAAGGTTCCTTGAGAGGCTTAGGGTTCTCCAAGGTTATGATCTTGTCCTTCAACAACCTTTGTAGGATGGAAGAATAGGATTTTGCCAACTTGGTGAACTTTTGGTTGCGATTGAGATCATTATCACTTGTAGCAGCTACTACATTCGCAACATCCTTACCCTTTCCAAAGATTGATACAATGGAATTCCCTTCTCAACGGGAGCGCAAGGAGGATCCCCCAAACTAGACTATCATTTATTGATATTCTTGTAACGCTGCACACAGATGCACAAAAGAAGGCTATTTCATAAGGGCGAAGTTCTCTTTCCAAGGCCTCTGCAATTTCCCTATGAATACCTTATGTACGTTAGAATTAGGAAACAAACATGAGATTTGTGAAAAGAGGGCTTGGTATCGTGCTATGAAATCAATAAAATTTTCATTATCTCCTTGTTTGCATCGGACGAGATCTGAAAAGGTCATCCTCAACCCAAAGTTAGCTTGGAATTGTCGTAAAAATTGATTCACAAGTTGATCAAATGAGAAAATAGAGTTATCGAGAAAGGAACGGTACAACTCAGTTTTTGTATCCTTGAGAGATCGAGGGAATAATTTCACCATCAATGCATCGTGATGGAAAAATTATGTACATAGGGTGTTAAATGCAAAAGCATGCATTTGCGGGTCCCCTTTACCACCATATTTTTCAAATTTGGGAATTTACATTCCTTGTGGGAAGGGAGTACTTAAGATTGCTACCGATAAGGGACTATTCCAGAAGAAGGGTTGGAAGATATCTTGGGCAGCGGCTTGGGAGAGAATCGCTAGCTGGCTTTGCATCTTTCCCATATTCGGAAGAAGGGTGTTCAGAATAGGGTCATTAGATGATATAGGACCGACGGAACCTCCTCCAAAACCACCATCGGAGCCACCTCCGGAACAGCCAATGTGGCCACAGTCAAAACCACTTCTGGGCCACTACCACCAACAGGGCCTCCATTGGAGCCACCTCTGCTTCCGAAGCCACTACCATAGCCTCCACCAGAACCACCTCCACCAGCATCGGCCCCATTGTCGAAGCCACCGCCACTACCAAAGCTCTCACCACTCAACTTGCCAAAACCTCCAATGCTAGAGGTGATAGGAGGGGTGAAACTGAAACCTAACGGTATTTTGTTTATTTTGATAGTTTCATATCTTTCAGAGGCAGGGAGTACACTAATCGAAGGGACCATGTCAGCCATGTACACAGATGTGGGAGGCATCGATACTCCTAACTGTCTCTCATGTTCCTCGAAAGCAGCCCCTTGTACAAGGTTAGTATTGTTTGAAGGGGCATAAGCTTCAGTCAGACTAGAGAGGCTAGTTAGGATCTCTATACATGTTTGGTCTTTTCCCACCATATACTTGATCTCGCTAATAACCTTAGTAGCTCTAGCCAACTTTTAGTCCTCCTTTAGGTGATTCTCCAAGTTGCCCAACCCTTTTCTAAGGGTAGCGATATATTCTAAAGGAATTTGTCAAGCAGCTTCATGCTCATCTACTGATGATGGTGTAGGAGATGTAGGAGGAGTGGAGGTGTGGTCACTCTCTTCAGAGAATCCTACCTTGCCCCATGACAATTGCTCCTGGGTAGAAAGACCAATCGCATGTTCAAAAAAAAGGCCAGAAGAGAAACTAGAAGTGACCCTTGTCTTCTCCATCGGAAGATGTCATACACTTCTCCTAACAATATACCCAGAGGTCGTGGACTGAGTTGTGATGCTCATAAAAATTCACAACACTCAGAGGCACAATGGCCATAAGGTACAAGGGAAAATCTTCAACACCAATGAATGGGAAGATGTTGGCTCACATCGGGTTCACCAAAAATGTAAGAGAGGAAGACCAACCACGTCAAGGTCCCAGGTCATGGAGAGCCGAGAGCAGAAGGCTGCTCTAACTTAGCTCACTCTAAAGGGATGCTACAAAACAAGGGACGAGAATGATGAGGACTATAAGGTCCTTCTACGACCCTTCAGACTTGAAATCCAAGTTGGGGCTAGCCAAGCTGGTTCTCAAGTTCAATATTGCACTTCAGATAGCTCTCTGCCTGAGGACGAAAGTATGGTTTTGGGATGACAGTGCGGCACACTAATGTATCTCAGGTGCGTTGGCATCTGTATGGACAAAGGTCAAAAAAGGCAATATGGATCACTAGAAAATGAGTAGCAACCTAGCTAATTACTCCTAAATGAATAAAACAAAACTATGAAATATGAAAAGTATAAGCGGAGATGATAAAGTAAATATATGAGAGCTAAAATGACAAAGATAATCTCACCAAGTCGCCAATTCGCCAGCCAACTCCGAAAGCATATCCACCTGCACACAAGAAAGGGCAAAATTGTTGGGGCTATATAGGGGTCTGCCTCATTTAGATTCTCGTTTTGGTGTTTCCACCTCCACGGACAACCAAATAGCAACAAGAGAGAATATGTGATAAAGAAGTAAAGAAAGAAGGAATGCAAATAACACTACAAAGCAGTAAAGAGCTACTCAACCAGATCACAAAGGACGGGATTGAAACATTACCACCTCCACCAAGAGCTCACTAGTCAATAGAGGAGAAAGAAGGCTTGAAACAGTCACCATAGCCTCGACTGTGATGAAGGGAGGTCTCGCAAGACCTCAAACCAATGTTGCAATGGCTTGCTTCGCACTTTCTTTGCGGAGTTGACGGAGTGTTGTTGCTACAATGGAGTATTGAAGTGTTGCTTGAGAGTGAAGAAAGAGTTGTAGCTTGTGAACAGATGAAATGAATGAAGGAAGAATTTTTTTAAAGGAGAAGTGGGAAGAATCTACCATTTTCGGGGTCGGTTGGTCGAAGAGGGATGTTACAAATCGACCCCAATCGAAAGTGTAACGCCTCTGACAACTTTAGAAGCAAGAATCCGTCAAGGACGTAAGCATGTTGAGCGGATGTCTACACGTCACACAAGCATCCCCGACAAATATTCTCCCACCGACACAATAGACAGATGCCAAGTGGAAGGAAAGTAGCTAGGTGATGTGGAATTTCACCTTTGGATTTGGTTTTCTCAGGTGAGGATGTGTAAAAGTGGAATTTGCATGACGGGTGCAAATTCACTCCTATACACCTATATTAGCAGGCTCTCTTTCTCAATATCAAGAGGCATGGAAAGGTCTAGAGGAGGTAACTCTAGCCGTAATTCAAGGGGTTGTGGTTCAAAATCAAGAAATGGAGGATTTAGACTCTATTCTAGAGGTGGGAAATAAACTGCTAAGCCTCATCAAATTGAAGGATGACTTGGAGCAACCTACTGTTGGGGTGGAAGATGTTTCTAAGGAGTTAGTTGTGGAGAATCCTCCATTAGGGGAAGGGGAAGGCATGGAAAGTGATTGGGAAGATTATCAAAATGCAAATATCTCCACTCTAATTACTGTAAGAGAGGTGGAAGAAGGAGAAATTGGGCTTGATCAGCCAAACCAAATTCCAACAAAGATGGTCTCTGAGAGGATCAAGAAGGTAAGCCCTAAGAAATTGGCAATTAAGAAAAAGGAAGAAGCTAGGAAATCTCATGACTACGGCAAGGGTAAGAGTAAAGGTAGGAAGACAAATCATGAAAAGAGAATATTGGATGGTGAGGAAGAAGGTCAAGTCAAAATCACCATGATGTTGAGATTTGGAGAGGGCATTACCCTTCTTGATGAGCAATGAGGGTCACATCATGGAATGTTAGGGGCTTAAATGCCCCTAACAAGAGACGTTTGGTCAAGAATTTCATGGAGTTATCACAAGTTGATATTTTCATCATCCAAGAATCAAAGTTAGTGAAAGAAGAGGTGGATTTGTTTAGGAGATATTTGAAGTTTTGGCAAGCAGAAGCGATAGATGCGGATGGGGCTTCTAGTGGTTTAATCACATGTTGGAAATCTAAAAGTGTGTGTGGAAAAGGTGGTAGGCAACAAACACTAGTTGGTGAGCAAGGTAAGAAATCTCAATGCTAATCTATAGTTTGCATTGGTTAATGTTTATGGTCCATCATGCATTAGAAAGCAGAAAGTATGGGCTAAGATTGGGAATCTTCTGAATTCTGGGTCAAATGAGAGCTTCATAATAGGGGGATTTTAATGCAATTATGCATTCCCATGACAAAAGGGGGACAGATGAACTAGATTTTAATCTCAAGACTTTGAAGAATTTGTAGTAGGCAATGCTTTGGTTGAAATCCAATTGTCTAATGGTTGTTATACATGGACTAATAGGAGGCTATATTTCAACAATATTGCTAAGAAATTGGAAAGGTTTCTCTTCAAAGAAGACCTAAGAAACTTCCCTTTCACTTTAGAAGGGAGTATTGTGCCCCAATTGGGTTCTGATCATTATCCCATTCATGTTTGAAAAAATGTGGCTTAAGGATCCAAATTTCTTTAAACTGATCGAGCAATGGTGGAAGGAAGTAAATCCAGTTGGATCCAACATGTTTCGTGTGATAATAAAACTAAAATTGATCAAGTAGCAGTTAAGATCCTAGAACAAGCAACACTTTAGAAACATATTTGAGGTTAAAGGTGAAATGGAGGAGAAAATCAAAGGTTTGAATGAAGAGGTGTTCCAGCATGGAATGGATGGTGAGAAATTTTTTAAGGAAAAGGAATTGGTGAGGAAATGTGTAGAGATACTCGCCAAGGAGATCTTTTGGAGGTAAAAGTCTAGGGAAGTTTAGATTAAGGAAGGTGATAAAAACACCAAGTTCTTCCACAATTCTTCAAGGATTAGAAATGACATTAATAAGATCAAAAGGGTAAAGAGAAGGGGTGGTTCCATAATAGAAAATATGGAGGAGGTTGTTGCAGAAATAGTGGACTTTTTTTAGAAATTTTCTCAACAATTGGGAAGGTTTTGTGAGAATACCACATCAACAGCTTCTTCAAGGGATCCCTAAATTGGTGTCAATAGATCATAATCAAATGTTAATGGCCAATTTCTCAAAAGAGGAAATCAAAGTGGCATTGGACCAATTGCATCCGGATAAGGCTCCTGAGTTGGATGGCTTTTTAGCTTGTTTCTTCTAGTAGTGTTGGGGGATTGTGGGGGATGAGGTTGTGGATGTGATAGAAGATTCAAGGAGTTCAAGTATTGTGCTCCAGGAATTGAACAATACTTTGAAAGCCCTAGTTCCCAAAACAGAAAAACCAACTTCATTGGATGAGTTTAGACCAATCTTGTTATGCAAGACAATTTACAAAATCATGACAAAGGCAATGGCAAACAGATTGAAAATAATTCTTCCCAATTTAATCTCAAAAGAATAGACGAGGTTTGTGCCTGGGAGATCAATTTACGAAGGTGTGATTTATTACAATAATACTTTAATACCCTCCCTTAATAGTCATTTTACTAACTTAAACTAAGTTTATCCTTGATCTTCTAGAAACATATCATTAGTGAGTGATAATGTGAGAAGCATAACCGCCTCACGATTTATGGTCCTTTCCCACAGAACAAGCAAATCTAGACACCGACACTCAAAAATAGTGAGCATCCTCTACTTCTAGATATTATACATTTTCCCATTGAACCTCTAGCTGCTTTCCAACATGATGTTGGTCAAAGACGCCATCCCTCTCATTTTACAAAAGCATGAAAAGAGGTAAAATTCTACAATTGGCTAACACGAAACTCAAGACAATCACCTGGCAATACTCCTATGATTTAAAATCATCTAAAAAGTGGCTCAAGAACAGCAAGATTTTTCCCAAAATAAAACTTCAAAAACCTTTGAAAAAGTAATATTTTTTTCAAAAAAAATCTTCCAAAAACTCTAAAAAGCAAAGATTTTTTAGAAAAAAAACTTTTGAAATTCAAAAAACTCTTCAAAACACCTCAAAAAATCTGGCAAATCGAGCCATAAATCTTTGAACAACAAAACCCTAGGTCGCCCACAAAAAAATTGCAAAGATCCGACGAAACCCAGAAAAAGACAGATCGTTGCCTTCAAACAAAGATACACTCGTCACTGGAAATTAAACGAGATCTTCAGAAATCTACAAAAAAAAAGAGGATGTGCAAGTGCAAGAACTTCTAAAAATTGCCAAGAAAAAATTCTAGAAAAAACCCTTAAATCTGCTTGAAAATATCTTTCTATTTCTTTTCTTTACAAACCCTCGATTTTTATTTTTATAAAATAATCAAATTAAAAAAAGAACTTTTGAAAATTTCCAAAAAATCTTCAGGTAATCAGCTACGAATTTTTAGTGCTCGAAAAATTTGCCAAAAATGAGTCTTGCTCTTATACCATGAAATGATAATTGATATTCAATATTCGTTATTCTATTTTTACAAAGGAGAGGAATACTCCTTATATAAAGAATTACAGGACGATGTTTCTAAAAAGAAACCATTGTTAACTAAAGCAAATAACTGAAAAATGTTAAAACAAATTAAAGCATAAACAGAAGTTACTAAAAGCTAACTAAGTTAACTAAAACTAAACTATCGCCTAACTAAAGCTAAGATGACTATTAAATATTACAATAATACTTTAATATGATTATTGCTCAAGAAGTAATTCATTCAGTAGAAAAGACAAGGAGAGCATGTTGATTAAGTTAGACATCAAGAAAGCCTGTGAAAGGGTTGATTGTTGTTTCTTGTGCAAAGTTGTAGAAGCATTTAGATTCGATGGGCCCTAGATAGATTGGGTCTTCAATTGTATTGCTTGTCTGAGGTTCTCAATTCTAATCAATGGTACCCCTAAAGGCTTCTTTCAATCCTCAAGAGGGATTAGACAAGGGGACCCTCTATCCCCATTCCTCTTCTTATTAATAGCAGAAGCGCTAGGTAGGATGATCAAAAGAGAAGTGGACATTGGAAATTTGGAAGGCATCCGTAGAAGCATTTAGATTCGATAGGCCCTAGATAGATTGGGTCTTCAATTGTATTGCTTGTCTGAGGTTCTCAATTCTAATCAATGGTACCCCTAAAGGCTTCTTTGAATCCTCGAGGGATTAGACAAGGGGACCCTCTATCCCCCTTCCTCTTCTTATTAATAGCAGAAGCGCTAGGCAAGATGATCAAAAGAGAAGTGGACATTGGAAATTTGGAAGGCATCCAAGTCACAAGTAACCTTTCAACCTTTTCTCATCAACAATTTGTTGATGACACCATATTGTTTGGTGTAACCAATAGAAGAGAGGCAAAGTTTTTCAAGGAAATTTCGGAGAGGTACTCAGAATCTTCTGGTCAAGAAGTCAACACAACTAAATCAGAGGGTTTTTCTTCAACACTTGGCCAAGGTTGGAACAAGAAATTCTAAGGATTTCCAAGTTCAAAAAGGGGCAACTTCCATACAAATATCTAGGGCTTCCTTTGGCCAAAAGTCAAAGGAATAGTAAACTCTAGGATCTTTTGGGGGAGAAGATGAGTTGCAAACTATCCTCTAGGAAAGGTAGGTAGTTGTCTTGGGTTGGGTGAATAACCATGTTAAAGTTGGTAATCTCAACAATCCCCATATATCGTTTATCTTGTCTATCACTATCAAGTAGGATAAACCAAGATTTTATTTCAAAGATGAGAAGGTTCTTTTGGCAAGGTTCCTCTAATCAAAAGAAGATTCCCCTTATTGCCTGGGACAAGATTAGTAAGCCAGGAGATGTTGGAGGGGTCAAGGTGAAAGATATGCTCAAGTAGAATTTGTCCTTTGAGGCCAAGCTGGTGTGGAACATGTATATGGCCCCCAACCAAAAATAGGTTAGAATTCTTCAACATAAGTATTTGGGCAACACTGAGCGAAAGACAATATTGTCATCTAGCACTCTGTCTAAAGGATCCAGAATTTGGAATTTCATAAGGAGTTGCAGATCTCTTATTGACTTTTTGTCAAGGGGCATTCATGAGGGCAGGGTTGCCCTTTTCTGGGAGGACTCTTTGGGAGGATATCCGAGTTTGGATAGTTTGCTAAACGTTGCACATACCAAGGTTGTTCTTCGAAGAGTATTAGGATTGCATGTGTGTGATTATCTGCAGGAAGGTGGTAACAATGGCTAGCAATCTTGGAGCTAGAAAAACTCACAATTTGGGTTTGCCTAAGGTGGAGGTGAGACAATTAGAAGATCTAAATAAAAAAACATTTTTTTGTCCATCTTGGGGAGGATAAGTTGGTATGGTGTGGCTTTTGATCAGGTGTTTACAATGCAAAGGATGGGTACAAAATGTTGCAAAAGAGTGCTCATTTGACCGTTCTCCTCATTCATTTGTGCTGGCATAGATCGTGCCTTCCAAAGGTTGGTACTTTTGTGTGGGCAACTTTGCAAAATAAAGTCTTGACAAGGTACAAATTTGTTAAATTAGTTTTCCATGGTCCCTCCAAATGTGAGCTATGTCGAGGCAACGAGGAGAATGTGAATCATCTATTACTAGGATGTCCCTTTGCCTAGGGGTGTTGGCAATGGCTTTGTGCCAAATTGGGATGGTTTGGGGCTCTCCCAAATGATATTCTCAACCTTTTCAAAGCCTGGCCCGTATTAAAACATTAGCATTGTTTTCATGCCTTTGGATTGTCAATCCTTCTATTCTGGCATGGGAAATTTAGAAAGAAAGGAACAAACATATTTTTCAAGGTACCGAGATGAGTTTTCCTTCCTTTATGAACAATGTGGAGGTGGCAATAGTGGAAGTTGCCAATGCTAGAGCGACGAAGTATGTGGCATCTAAGGTTGACTTTACTAAATGGGACTACAAAGCCAAGAAATCTTATGTTTGGTCTCAAAATCCCCCTCCCCCCCCCATCCAAGCTAGGTGGTATCAATTCGCGTTCTAGGTGTGAGGTTGTCTAGCGCCCACCTCCCAACGATTGGTTCAAGTTGAACTTTGACGAGACCTTTAGGGGTAATCCTAGCCTGTCAAGTGTTGATTGCATTGTCAAAAATTCGGATGGCAAAATGGTTGGTTGCCTCTCTGCAGTTCTCCCAGAAGGAACAAACAATGAAGCAAAGTTCAAGGCATTGTTCTTGGGTTTATGCTTGTGCAAGGAGTTGGGTGTGATAGGTGGTTCTTGAGGGCAACTCTATGTTGGTGGTCAATGCGGTCCAAGCTAGCAAGGCTTTGAATTGAAAAGTCCAGGCATTGTTGGAGGCCACCTTGGAAGCTTCAAGGAGCCTATCATGCTTTTCAATTAATCATACTTACAAAGGCAAACAAAGATGCAGACGAGCTTCCCAATTTGGGGGCGAATGGGGTGAACAAGAAATAGATATCAATCTAATTCCATATTAATGGTGGAGTTGCAATGTCCATAAGATTGGATATCTAAAAATTGGAAGCTTGGGCGTTCAAAGCAGTAATGCCTCGACTACCTATTGGCTTCTGTGCAATCTAGGGTGACTCTTGATGGCTAAAGATTTCATTGATGCTAGTTAAGCCTTCTAACTTTAGCGAATGCTCGCTTTGGTGGACTCATGCCTTCTTTTGGACAAAGGTGACGGAATTCATCAATTCTTGTATGGACCAGATGCCATAACGTTAGTTCACATCCTCCAAATTTGGCCCACGGCAATGATTATTTAAATTGGCATTGAAGTTGTAATGTTTAAGCGAGGAGCACTCGCCACATTCACTATCATTTTGAGCATTAATTAACACTTGTTAATGGCTTAATTAAACTAACTAGTGTCACGCATGTGAGAGGGCTAATGGCCACTCATATATTGTAAGGCTGCATGCACGGACAATTGATTGCCAAGGGCCTATTAATACACTCGAAAGGGCTATTTGGTTTCATTTTTCAAGTTGGTAATGTCTAGCTAGGCCTATTAATATGGCGGAGCGATCCAAATTTATAGTGTGAATGTCAACTAAAAGTGTTGAAAGTGAAGGTTTGGATACACCTATCCGATTGGTGAGTGCTCACTAGCAGAGGGCCTTCCTCAATGAGGTCTCGAAGCTTAGGTTAAAGAGAATTTTGTTGGAGACGGACTTGTCATTGAAGCGATCAAGTTGATTTTGGGTCTCGAGTTTATCGCAAAGGGGAGGCGTTACAAAGTTGATACAAAGATTGCATCACAATTTGTGGTCGCACTCTTGCAATTTCTAAAGGCGAATGTGGAGGCGATGGCTCGAAGGAGGCTCAAACCCGAGCTTTTGGGGGAGTTGGAGGAAATGTTGGATTCAACCCTACTGGGCATCAGCATACCCAAACGTCGTGATTTGGAGTTACTCTGTTCTGAACGAGGTGGTCAAGTTTTATCCCTTTCTTCTGGATGTTAAAGGTGCAGCTTTGTTAAGGCATTGAGAGCGGGATGTTGAGGGTGCTAACTTCCTAAAGAAAATGCTCCATCTTGAGCCTGTTCAGGACTTCGAGTGGGTTGCTCTTTTATCAATTATGTTCAGGAGAATGGCAAAGAATAGCATGTAATCCTTTGTTTTGTCTGCATATTGATATCTTTGTTTTGTCTGCGAAGTGTAGAATGGGATGCCCTAGATGGCAAATTTTGCTATGTCAGGCTATCAGCTTTGGTGATGGGGTGTAGATAATTTTGTTGTTGTAATGAAATTGGAGGTTTGCAAGCTTATGTATCAAGGTTTAATGTTCAACCTTGATGGGGTGGGGTGTGGCCTATGTCGGGTCTCTTGGCTTGGGGGAGTGTAGAATATGATGAATATATGCTGACTGTAAGAAGACTCGAGTCCATTTTGATTAATAAAAACCTATCCTTACGAAGCAAAAAAAAAAGTTTTGCAAACCAAATATGCAATCATTTAAACCTTGATTAAATATCCCTGAACTCGAGAAAATGATCCTCATCACAGAAGATTAAAACTTTTGAAAGCAGGACACAAATTTCTAGAGTCCACAAAGACAGTAATTCCTTACAAAAATGATAATCTTTTACAGTTTGATAGGGTCCCCCAAACTATATCTTAGCCAAACCATAAAAGACAATTTGGTCTTTTACATGGACTAGAAGGTCACAACATTTCAAAAATATGATATAAAATAGCCAAGCGTGCAGCTCCACTACAAGATAATGGAAAACCTAGTGATCATGGAGAACTTGCCATAGATTCATGAAATTACTGCATGAGAAAAATGGCTTGAAACATTTAAGCTGAAGGAGAGCTATAAATTATTAATGAGCAAGCAGTCAACGAAGAAACAGTAGCTATAACATGCGTATATTTCATTAAATGGGACAGGCAACCTATGTATAACCATTCTCATCAGCATACAACAAACTCCCCTAAATGATCATTTGTGATAAATTTTCATTAGATTTCAAATCAAAAAACCATATTTCAAATCAACAGTATGTCAGATAGGTATGTCTGGAGATAGCATCTTACCACAGCTAGAAAGTTTCCCGTCAAACTTTAAACAAACTCTCTTGCTTACATAACTTCAACTAAAAGCATAATCACTGCCTAAAAGGTTAAATATGGCATAGGCATTAAACTATGGATTCGGATGGATGAGAGTATCATATAAAAAGCCTCACAGCAGGCATCAGTGCTGCTCAACAATTCAACCTTATCATATCCAATATTCACTATTTGTAACTATGATACAAATAGCTTGCAGATGAGCCGATTACCTGTGTTTGAGATAACTGAGAATAAATGAATTTAACCCTTTACATGATTGAAAAAATTTGATTATCGTCCCTCTGAGAAATCAAAAAATGCTAAATATAAATTGTGGCAGAACTCTCAAAACACATTCCTCCGAGTCCATACAAACCAAACCTGGACTAATTGGTCATCTCAAAAGATCAATTTGCAATCCTCATTCACATTGCATGAATGTTAGATAATGTTAACAAAGTAAGGTTCAACATGTTCTGTTTATATCATCATAGTATCTGTGCAGCTGTGTTCAGCTTCTCTGCAAGAGTGAGTTGGGATTTCGTGAGGCCAGCTAAGTAGATAACTAGAAGCAGATCCTGCAAGAACACAAATACATCCACTTTACAATTTAATAAAGTAAATACTAAACAAGGAAACCAGAACACACTAAATTACATTAATCTTCTCTTCGTTCATCCTAAAACTGCTGTGAAAAGAATTAAACTGAGTTAAATGACGCTATACCTGTATGCTGTCATTAAATAGCTTGTCAAATGCATCTGATGACATCTTTGGGATGGCGGCCATTGTGTCCATAAGATACCTCCCAACATTATTATCAGGAGCAATTTGACCTCGCTGAGAGAAGAAATTGTTAGCTAAACCTAAGACAATAGTTTATAGATGCTAGTCTATCCATTTTTGTCAACTCATAAAAATTTAACTTCTAGAGAGACACCACTCACCACTACATCATCAACAAACTTGAAGACATCCTCTATTAGTGCAAGCAACCTCTCCATGGTAGCCTCCAGCCCTTCCAGATCATTTGGAAGCTTGTCCACAATTGTTTTCTTCAACACATCAACTGCCATTGTAATTTTAATCACATTTCAGTTTTTTACTGTTTTAATAACACAAAGAACAAACTGCTTTGGCTTCAAATTAGAAATCTATGTAAAGTGAATGTCCATAAAATATAGTAATAAAAATAATAAGATATAAGAATACCAACAATACATTAAGTATAAACGTGGCCTGAGTGAGTAATCACTCAAAGGGCAACTAACATAAGATCTGATAAATATAAAGCTAAGTTAATGCAAATATCTCCTTGTACTTATTGAACCATGTGTATGATTCATGTAGTTTTATTTGCACATTGCAGATGCTTTCAGACAATGCACCCGTCCGATAAATCCATTTACAGTATATATACATATACATTCTACACACATTGTTGCTTTGAAGATTCTATATGTTCACACATTGCACCCACGTAGTTTTTTAAAAGAGCATGGTGCATATATACTTCTTAATGACCTTGTGGTAATAGAAGATTGCAGAAAATGTGATTGCCCTGCCTGCACCTTTAATGATGTATTTTTTAATTTAAGAAATTTCTCTAATTTCCATGGCTAAACACATGGAAAAACAGTATATGAAGTTTACCTACCAAAAGTAATTATAAAAGAGGAATAGGAAAAAGAAGAAACAATTTTATTCTCACATTGTTGCAACAAATACATTGATCTCAAATGTGTGTTTCTATTGACCTTTAGAAAGAATTTTAATCTTACATGTTGCAAATGCATTGATCTCAAATGTGTGTGTGTATTGACCTTTAGCCAAGTTTAACAATTGTAATAGACTATAGTTATAACCTCTTACTAACACTCGCATGGCTAAGATATAATTCCACTATGATCTGATATATTTTTATCAGCATTTATTGCATTGTGGGATATTTAAAATTTTATTACCAAGTTGTTTACACAACTTATTTTCTTTATTTATTACAAAGTTATGACTGTTAATCATGACAGTAATATAGACAACAATCAATTCTTTGATTGATATCGTGCTCTGGCAGATATAGAACTCTCTTGTGCTCCGTTGAATTGCCATAACCCATGTTATTAGACTCTCAACAAGGTGGCAACTTGTCTATGCCTATGGTTTCTGGAACTCTGCCTAATTCACCAAATTTTCTCTATGACGGTAAAATGCTACCTATACTACTTATCCATATCAAGCAACTCATCCAGGTTCCTCCTTTTTGAAGACCTCTCAAGCAACCAAATACAATAGATAATCATCTGAATTATCAACTTTTATGCTGCCATTTCTAGGACTATGTCATTTTTCTTAATAGTTAGCTTCAATTTTTTTACCATTGGTGTCCGTAAATTTTTTTATATCCATTGCATTTGTTTGGAAAAATCTGCTGGCCTAACTTTGGAATTCAAAGCAATATGGCCTGCTTTTCCTGTAGCAGCATTATTTTGTTGATTTTGTTGTTGATCATACTGTCATTGGGTTTACCACTCTTAATATAAAACATCTTATATTCTTCTTAATACCCATACAAACTTAAACAAACAACCTAGGGTTTCCCAAAATTATCCTTCAGTTACAAAGTCAAAACTATTTTTTAATTTTTTTTATACATTTCAGTTCATCATGCTCCATCTTCTTGCAATATCTACATTTGACCTTCTCTTTCTTCTGTAAGGCCCTTTTTGAAGAAGAGATCTTAAG
The DNA here is from genome assembly GCA_007115665.2 of Sequoiadendron giganteum. Taxonomy (NCBI): domain Eukaryota; kingdom Viridiplantae; phylum Streptophyta; class Pinopsida; order Cupressales; family Cupressaceae; genus Sequoiadendron; species Sequoiadendron giganteum. Next base: position 28,218,455 of record CM021105.1, on the reverse strand, counting down.
AATTTTCCTTTGGAGCAGAGGATTGTGATTTGTATTTAAATAGGCTTGTGACTTATTCTTATGCTCTTCCTAGTGTTACATTAAGCCTTTTGACCCTTCGTGGATTTATTTGCAACCAACACATGAGATTTTAAAAACTTCATTGTGCCCAGAGTATTCAACATGCTCAAGGCTTCTTGGTAGCATAAAAAGTGGAAACAAAAAAAAAATGTTTCGGACCTAGTTTTCACAACACACTCAATTTCACAACAAACTCAAGATTAACTATAAGTCCTTTCAATATTCAAGTCCTCAAGTTGCATCCTAAATGTTTTGAAGAATTTGATGAAGTATTATGTTTGTTGAAATTGCTTAGACTTAGAATAACCATTGCATTCTCAAGTTGATGACCTCCAATCTTGTTTGTTTGGCCAAGATAACTTTGAAGCTCATCAAAAATTTGCTTCGGCTGTTAAGTGATTCAGCATGAAAAAGAATATCAAGGACATAGCAAGACATATAAATTGATATGCTTCATCACATTTGATCTTGTCATCTTTTGCATGAGGTTATGTTTCCAGATTCTCAAATATGTGTGGTAGCATAAGCATTCTAATTTTCCATGTGAAATAGCTGTAGGATGTTATTATCAAAGTCTATTGATCTATTGTAAAAAATAGAAAGCATGTAGATGAAAAGAGATGCAACAATGTACAATCACAAGAGTAAACATACACCCAAATACTCTCAATCGAAAGACTACCCCGCTGCTATTCAGAATCCTGTAATGGTCTTGATCTTAAATTTAAATTTTACAAGTTAAAAATAGGACTAATAAGATAAATGTATAATTCTGAATTAGAATATAACAAACTACAAGCACCAATGCAAATTATGTGAAAATACCACTGTTTTAAAAATGACACTAAAAAAGGTCTTTGTATGTGCAAAAATGTAGCTCTAAACGCTCCCAAAATGATAATCACTCGGTAAGAGTCTAATAGAACTACAAATTCTAGAATTCAGGGAAACCATTACTAAAATATTATCTCACCACTATGTACCAATCACTTGGATAAAAAAATGACCTCAATCAAAGTCTAGGTGACTAAGAGTGAACCCTTCAAAGTTTGGATGTCAAACTGAAAACTCAAACTGTGCACCCTACGATCCTCCAAGAAGGATGATGACACCAGCATGTAAAGATGGTAATATTAGCACGTGACTAAGCAAACAATTGCTAACATGGCATTGTGTGGGTGACTATGGCAGCCTGTGTGGCAAGTACACAATAGGATGCACTATGGGTACTCTCCACCAAAATTGTCAATGTGGAAGATGTCATGGCCCCAAATGACATGGCATATTGCTAATGTGGACCTACTAAGAGATGGACACAAGGCAAAGAATTTTATTAAACTAGCAGTCATGGCAATGAATCATTTTTGATGAATATTGAAATTGAGTGGAAGATTGGCATCAATGGGTTTGAAACTCACTTCTGACATGTGGCATCAACAACATGATTGATTGGATGTCAAGAGGTGGGGGGCCCATTAGCAATACTCACTAATAAGGGCATGGTAGGAAGACATGGAAAGTACTTGGCTAACTCACCGTGACTCACAAGTTTTCCAACTCAGTGCATCAAGTCAATGTTAATTCTCCAAGCTTGGCTTGATTGCCTTTATTAGAATTTTTCTATGACTGCAAATGTATGCATGCTCGCCTCATATCATTGCATAGCAAGAAAGTTAAAAGGGAAATGAGTTTATTCCCTCTGGTTAATATAGATTATACCCTTCACAAATTCTTTGTTTTCAAGGTGTTTTGGGCTGGGCTCATCTATCAGTTTTATTGTGTAATTCCTGTGAGTCAGTTTTTGGTTTTACAATCATGCATATTCTAGATAGCCAGGATGCCATTCTCTTTATTCTTTTATCCATTTTTTTCTTTCTCTGAGGTTCTCCTGATTTTGCTGATCACTGAAGATACAGCACAAATATGGGGAATTTTGCTGATAGAACTTTTTTTATTAAATGCAGGCCCTGTTACAATGGCAGATCGTGCTGCTGAAGAAGCCATGCACTCTGCTATTTCTGAACACTTCCCAAATTATGCAATGTAGGACATGGTTTTGATAGAATATTTGCAAAACTAAACATTTTATTTCTTTTATGTTGAGAGATTCCAACCTCTGACTACACTGGTTAAACTAGATTTGCAGAAAAATAATGTGTAATTGGTCCATGTAGTACTCAATATGCAAAATGGAGGGGCCATGACTGTGGGAATCCACATTTTGCATGTTATTTACATTTTTTGGCAGCGTCAGCATTTAAAACTCAAATGCCTTCTCAAAGGATGATTCAGAGATTGCTTGGGCTGAGTGAATAATCATTTGAAGGACAATTAACATAAAAAATCTGATAAACATAAAGCTGAAGTTAATGAAGATATCTCCTTGTACTTATTGAACCATGTGGATTATTCATGTAGTTTTATTTGTGCATTGCAGATGCTTTCGGACATTCCAATCCTTCTATACATCCATATTCAAACCACAAACCATGTAGATGATTCATGTAGTTTTATTTGCACATTGCAGATGTTTTCAGACATTCCAATCCTTATATACGTCCATATACAAACCACAGACCCTCCAATCTGTCAGTTCTAGTAATTTGGTTGTGGGAGAGGTTGATCCATGAAACAATATCACATGATAGGATTACAGATGACAATATTCAATTATGTCTTAGTGGGGTTGACAGTGTTCCTAGAACAACAGCAGATAAAATCAAAGGTACAAATTTCAAGGAAAGGCTAACCAAGCTTTTGAAAGTGTTCAGGTCCTCGTGAGGTTTAAGGTTGGTGACAACTTTAGCTTTAGGGCGTACATGTACTCAACGAAAGCATTCATTGTGCTTGACACTTGATAGTATCATAGTACTAATCCCTGCATAGGGTGAAGAGATATAGTTGCTGAACTAAATTGTATCCGTGATTAAATGTTAAATTTCCATAGCAGAATTTATATAATTTTCAGTGTTGAGTTTGATTAACTAAGACCAATGGCTTGGAACCAAAAAAGGAAGCATTCAGAAGAAAATAGACAAAAATTATTACCAATATCAAGTCACTGTTAAGGCTTAGGCAATAAGGATAGGACCCATCCAAATTCAGCAGACGCAAACACTTGCCTAAAGGATTTTACTGTTCACAGAGTAGGAATAGATGAGCAATCTGATATTACTACTCAAAGTGGTTGTCTATGATTACACAGTTCATGTGCTAAGTGTGCTATTGGAACTGTGTGGAAGGAATAGAGGAACGACCAGTAGTGTGGATTATGGGTTAAGACATAGTTACCTGGAGAAAACGGGCTGCCAGCACAAGTGCAAGGGCAAGAACACCATTAAAATTAGGATACGTGAGTAAATGCATAAGGGTATCACTATATATATATATATATAAGTTTAGTCACCAAAAATAGTGGATACCAGGATAGGGACGTGGTCCTCATTCGTACACTAGATTATTCTGGTAACTATGGTTTCAGGCTATCAATCTGACCAAGGTGAAAACATCATAAAAACTCAAAACAATATTAAGGCAAGAATTTCCTTTCCTAGAAGATGAAAGTGCAAAACATTATTAAAAACTATGAACATAGTCAGAGAGCAAATAGTTCTTGGGAAAGAATACGTGCAAAGAAATGATGTAATGCAAATATGCTTTAAAGTTCAATTGTCAAATCACAACAAAAAATCCATAATCAGAATAAATTACAGTTTCATAGGTGCAAAAGTTAAAAAAATAAATAGACAGAGCACAGTTCAGGATTGTAAAGTCACATACACCCAACTCGTTCAGCTTCAATCATTCGAAGATCCAGTGGAATTTCATGAAATTGTGCTGCTAGCTGTCGGTCTCCAAGAGATAAAATGGTTGAAACATAGGCTCTGATGCTTGCTTCAATGTTTTCAAATCTTGTATCCACAGTCAAATGGACTGGATTTGTCACTTCCCTTGCATAGAAATCCTGAATCAAGGCACTGCTACCACTTACTCCAGAACCTGTAGAATACCTGCACAATTCCACATAAATCGTATTGAGAAAATACACATCTAACTTAAGATAAACAGGTCGCAACCATTTGTAAGGACATCATTCCCAAACTCTATGATATTTTCTTTCAAATCTCAAAAATTTGAATCATCAAATAAGCAAAAAAGCCAGACTCCATCATTGCTCAGATACCTCAAGGCAAACTTTGTGCTCATTTGCAAAATTTAACAGAAGCAAAACTCCATTCATATTCATATTCAGCGTTTTTTCCATTCTTATTCATATTCGAAGTGCAAAATATCATTTGGTTCCATTTATTGAATGACATATTCCTAGCCTCCTCAACAGCAAATAGGATAAACATTAATAACATAATAGATTATTTTCTTGTCATTTCCACCAGTGTTGTTATATATGTAAGAAGCAATTCTGTTCATCTTTCGCATGTTCACCAAAATAATTGTTAATTAATAATTTAATATCAGAAATAAAAAAATATATACAATGTGCCTCAACATAAAATTAATAAGTTATCAAAGTTAGAGAAAGTTAAAAAGTGTGAGAGAATTACCATCCAACAATAACTTCTTTTGGATTCACCCGCTGATGCAACTCATACATATTACGATGGTAATCAATATCCACTGCAACCTGCGGACCCAAAAAATGTTGTTAGTGAAAGAAGCATAAAGTATTGAATTATGCCTAATACAATCTACAAACCCTAATTTATGTAGAAGTATTGGAGATGAACATCGTGGAGATTAGTTTCTAAAGAAATGCCTGGTCAGAAGATTCATTGTGAGGGACGCAATATGAGTTGCGAATGTCAACGGTCCCATCAGAAGAAACAGAGCCCAAAAGAGTGCCAATAACGCGTTCCGCCTGGTCGTTCCGGCGAACATACGAGTCACAAATGTTAAACAGAACGGTTGGATGAAGCTTGGCAGTTAAGCCAGTCGAGGCCGATGGTATCTGCAAAACCATTTGCCCAGCTGCCATTGCTCCTGCTCTTCAGCGACTTCTTCGTTTGAAATAAATATCCCAGCTTAAGTCTAGCACAGAGAGTAATTTCAACGAGAATCAATGTTTTTAGGGTTGGGAATACTTTATATTTACAAGAGGGTAATGCATAAAAGTGAAGACGATTAACTTAAACTCAGCTCATTGGGGCTCTTGGTTCCGGAAACAAGACAAAGATTTGCATTCAATTGCAAAGATGCATGATTATAGAAGAAAACCTGAAGTATTAAAAAAAAAAAAAAACCTATTCTAACTGAAGATGCGAAAACACAGAAACAGTCAAACCCTCGTTGAAAGTAAATTAAGGTTTAAAGCGAAGCAATTTGAGTTTACAAGGAAATGGAGTTTTAAAATGTCAAGTAATGGCGCCTTCAATTTCAGAGTTCACACCGCAAAATAACCACATAAAAGCTCAAATGAAAGGAAAACTTATACCCGAAAACCTCTTCCAGATCACACAAATAAATACAGGAAAAGCTAAACATATTACAAAAGCTCTAATCATTAAACTTTCAGAAAGAATAATTGCTTTCGGCAATAAAATCCATTCGAGCTTAGAAAAAGGACATACCTGAACTCAAATGATACAGAAGGAGCTACAGGAATTTTACTGCGAAGAACAGAGCTTATAATGCTCTTCGTCTGATTCCTTTCTCTCCTCTTTAGTAAAACCACTCAGAGATAATTTGAGGCTTTGTCGACCTGCCCTGTGATTAGGGTTTACACTTGGGGGTCACACCAGCCTACAACGCTCCGCGATTAGATTATGTCGATAAAAAATTATGTAAGCTTATGTTTGAGAGCATAATTTGATTTCAAAAAATATATATTTATTATTTTAATTTATTGTTATTAATATAAAAAAAAAAAAAAATTCTATATATAGTTTTGCAATACAAATATTTGAATTGTATAATTATTATAATCAATTAAAGAAATTTTCTTTATCTTTATAAAAACAACTGGAATGAAAAAAAAATTATTTTTTTTTAGTTTTTATATATTAGAAAAAAAGTTATTTAGACTTATATCATAAAAATGTGTTTGGTCTTATATTAAAGATATATTTGTAGACAATAGAAAGTTAGATTGTGTTAAAAAATAAAGAAAATAAAAACAAGAAAATATAATATTGATAATGTAGGAAAATCTCTCAAATCATTATATATGATTATCAAACATGCACTTGTATATCATGAAGATGTGAATGTATTAGATTAGAAATTCTTTTTGTAAAGTATGAAGATGGCAATAAAGAGAATAGATTGAAAAATTATCTACAAAAGGTTGCATTAAAACTTGTGTACATAAATTCATTAAAACCTGTGTACCTAAATTCATTATAATGAGGGTAAATGTAGGTGAGACTCTTCGTTTTTCTTAATATTTGTGTGTGGATTGTTTGCCATTCATGAATATCTATCAAAGGAGAATGGTGGTTCTATCCAAAATCCATTTATTGATTTAACTCTAGATATAACTACAAAAGTTAAGCCTTGTCTTTCTATTTTAGCAATATTGATTGTTGTTTTGTTGAGTGTTCCTTGAGATTTATGTACAGTAATTGTCCATGTCATAGATAGTGGTATTTGTCTATGATTACCTACTACATAGATATTATAGGTATTTTTTTTTAGTCATTTTGATTTCATAGTTCCATTATAGTTATAAATTTTCACCATTACATACAAAGGTAAATCAAGTGGTCTAGAGTCAATTATAAACATAATATTTAGGACCTCCCTAATGGGCCCATTTACAATCCATGCTTGAATCCACAAGTTTGTTGTTAATATCATCTTTGGCCTCTATATAGCAAGATTTCTTGAGGAAGTTGGCATTATCAATGTTTGATTTTATGTGTGTATTATTGCACCATTGAGTCTGATTAGAAGACTTAGTACTTTTAGCATTTTTTGTTGCATGGCCTCACTAAATCATTTGTAGAAAATAGGTGCATTGAGAGGTCAAAATATTTATGTTCATCTATTCGTAGTAATCTATTTGTGTGGCTCATTAGTAGTTCCCAATCCTACTCAATTGGTTTTGTGTTACATATGTTTCGTAATGTTCAAAAAAAGTCAATTTTAGTTCGAGTATCACCTTGTTGATGGAAAATTATTTTTAATGTACAACTATAGTGAATTGTTATCATAAGAATTTGGCATCTAAGTATAATGTATAGATAGGTTTATCCATAACAAGTGATGGTTGTGCCAAGTCACCTACAAGAATGATAGATGTGCCATTGAAGTATAGGTGTTGTTGGTAGGGAAGAGCTTCATGTAATCTACTATCTACTTTCAACAATAAATTTGGCCCTATGAAGCTCATCTCACTACCAAGAAGGTATTTCACGTGCTTCATATTTTCTTGAAATATTATTAAAGACTACCCCTTTAATAGATGTATTTATTTTATTAAAACCTTAAGAGTTAAATAAATGCATAGTCAAGGATAGCATGTTAAATGGAGCAATCACTATAGGAGCAACAACAAGGAGTGAGTTATGTTTTTGTGATACTAAACTCCAAAGTGCATGCTTGATGCAATGAATCAAATAGGATTTTCCTATACCCATCATTCCTTGAATGAGCATATATAAGGGTTGCTTGAAGGAATTAGCATTATAGTGTTCTTTAATAATGACAAGTGATAATTATTGTTTGGGAGATATTTCATATGGTGGATCATTCAATTGTAATGTGGACTGGTCATCTTTTTGGGACACCTTATTTATGCTTATAAAATATTGTGTAGTGTCATCTAAGTGTGGGGGTACTATATGTTTGTCTCAATTTTTGATATTGCCAAAAGCTCATCTACCAAATATTTCAAGGGAATCTAGGTTTCCACCATTATCAAGGCCCATTTGTAATTTCAACTCCCATTCATTCAATTTTATTACATTTAATGTGTCTATATTGTTATCAATGTCCTCATCCTATTCATGGCTAACCTTTATCTCAATAACCTAATTTTTTTATGAGGCCTCTATATGTGGTAATTTCATAAAAAATTATTGCAAAGAAGCAGCTCACTCCAACAAAGTGTTTCAAAATGTTTTGAATAGATTATTTTGGAATAATTTAGAATTGAGGAAATACATTGACAATTACCTTTTGTTTCCTATATTTCCACTTGTACCCTTTGGAATAGGTAAAAATGAGAAGGATTATGCAAATTCAATTAGCATTACTATTTCCACTTGAGGAGGATGTTCCATGTAGGAATGTAGATAGCTCAATTGTAATGCATTTTCATCTATACTTCCTATGATTCGATGGAATAATTTTTGGCCAATATTTAACACCATAAAGGAGCATATAAAAATAACAAGTGATAATTTATGTAGCATATGGTATGTTTCCTATGTGCATATATCACAGTCTATGATAATTTATTGAATGAATCTTTTATATGTTGTGGTGGCACAACTTTAAATCTTATGGCTCTTTGTCTTAGCTATTTTCTCAAAAGTTACGAAGTACTATAAATCTTGCTAAAGTTAGTAAAATGTTGTTTTTCCATGTGTAAAACCCTAAAGAAACCCTAACTTTACCTTGTACTTTTGTTTAATTCTTCATTGACTTGTTTACCAAGTTATGATGTCCTAAAATGTTTTATAAATTTCTTTTATGTCGCAAGGTTATTGGCCCCCCTTTTATCATCTATCGGCTACATGTCCTAGTGCATTTTAAAACATTTTTATTGTGTGTTCTTTTATTCACAACTTAAAGTGCTCAAAAATCATAGCCCCCACTTGAGACATCTTTCACCTTCCTATTGCAACGTACGCTCCTTATACACCGCATTTTTGGTTTTCCAACACGAATATTAAATGTGTTGGGTGGTATTCATAAGGGTATCAACACGTTTCATGTCCTCATATCAACGCTTAAATCCTTCACACCACATTTTCATTTTCTTAATGCAAAGATAAACTAGCAATTGCACTTTAGGTGTGCAATGGGGTACACCGAATAATTAGGAAAATAGATAAATGGATACATGGATGGATGGATAGAGAGAGGGGGACATGTATATGGATATATATAGACAGAGAAATGAATGGATAGAGATAGGGGGACATATCTATATATATATATATATATATATATATATATAGAGAGAGAGAGAGAGAGAGAGAGAAATGAATGGATAGAGAGAGGGAGACATGTCTAGAGATAAAGGGGGGAGGAAAATTGAGGTAGAGATGAAGATAGAGTGAGAGGGGAAGAGGGAGACAAATAGATAAAGAGATATAACAGAGAATTAGAGATGGAGAGAAGGAGAGAGTAGGGAGATAGAGATATATGGGAAGAGAAAGAGAGATAAAGACATAAGGGAAGAGAAAGGGAGAGAGCAGTAGAGATAGAGATATATATAGGGGGATAGGGAGGGAGGGAGAGAGATATGGGGGGAGATAGAGAGGGGGGAGATAGAGAGAGGGAGAGGGAGAGGGAGAGGGAGAGAAAGGGAGAGAGATAAGTAGAGGAGCGAGAGAGATAGGTTGAGGATGAAGAGAGAGAAGAGGAGAGAGGGAGAGAGATAGGTAGAAGAGGGAGAAAAAGAAGAGGGGGAAAGAGAAATACGTAGAGGTAGAGAGAAGAAGATGGGGGAGAGGGAGAGATAGCTCAAAGAGATAGATAGGGGGAGATATAGATATATAGAGGAAGAGGGAGAGGGAGATACAAAGAGATATAGGTGGTGAGATAGACTGGTATAGAGATAGAGATATAAGGAGCTATAGAGAGAGGAGGGAGAGAGAAAATTAGAGAGAATTAGAGATAAATTTATATAGAGAGGGAGAGATAAATAGGGGAGATAGAGAGAGGAAGAGAATTATGGAGATATATATATATATATATATATATATATATATATATATATATATATATATATGGGAAGAGAAAGAGAGATAGAGATATGGGAATCTAGGAAAGGAGAACAAGGTAGAGAGATATAGAGGATAGGGATAGGAGAAGGAGGAGGGAGATGGGAGAGATGAGAGGTGGTAGATAGAGATATAGAGATAGGGATGTGGAGGAAGTGAGGACAGAGAGAGGAGGAGATATAGATAGAAAGAGGGAGAGATAGAGGGGGGGAGAATGAGAGAGAGAGAGAGAGAGAGAGAGAGAGATAGAGAGGAAGATAGAGATGGATATGGAGATGGAGAGGGATATGGAGAGGGAGAGATAGAGAGAGGAGAGTGGGATAGATATATATAGAAGAGATAAATATATAGAGAGGGAGCAAATGAGAGAGGGAGGGATAGAAAGATAGAGATAGAGATAGGAAGTGATATATAGAGAAATAAATATAGAGGGAGATATGGAAGAAGAAATATGGAGAGATAGATATAGAGGCAAAAATATATAGATATAGAGGTCTAGGAAGAGGGAGGAGGGAGGGAGAGACAAAGAGACAGAGAGATGGATGGATAGAGAGAGGGAGACATGTATAGAGATAAAGGGGGGAGGAAAATAGAGGTAGAGACGAATATAGAGCGAGAGAGGAAGAGGGAGACAAATAGATAGAGAGATATAGGGAGAGGGAGAAGGAGAGATAGAGATATATAACATAGATAATTAGAGATAGATAAATAGAGAGGGAGAGAGTATGGAGAGAGAGATATATGGGAAGAGAAAGAGAGAAAGATATATGGGAAGAGAAAAGGAGAGAGAGGTAGAGATGGAGATATATATAGGGGGATAGGGAGGGAGCGAGGGAGGGAGAGATGGGGAGAGATAGAGTGATACATAGATAGATATATAATGATAAATGTAGAGAGGAGGAGAGGGAGAGGGAGAGACAAATATAGAGAATCAAAGAAATAAATAGAGGGGGAGAGAGAAATAGGGGAGATAAAGAGAGGGAGAGAAGTAGGGAGAGATAGATATGTATGGGAAGAGAAAGAGAGATATATAGATATATGGGAAGAGTGAACCACCAAAAACATGCAACTTAGGGAAAGATGATTCCCCAATGGGCTCCTAGGGTTTTTCACCTAGAAGTTTGGTTGAGAAATGACTCTCTTTCACACTAAGGTGTTCTTGGTGTTCATTCAAAGGGGGATTGGGGGTTTGTGTGTGATGTGTGTGTGAATGTGTCCAAGTGCAATAAACTAAAAATGGAAATGATTTATTAATGCTAAACCTAAGAAATGTAAAGTGTTGGAAAACACATAATGATATGCAAGCATGTACAAAATGACCTAGAAATGTACACTAAACTAAACAGAAATGAAGGAAACGGAATATGTGCACCTAGAATCTAAAGAAGGATTTGATGGAGGTCTGGTATGCTGATGAAAATGTTGTAGAATCCGATTGGGACACTTGTGCCAATCTGGGCGACCTAGTCCTAGATTTGAGAAAACCGGTTTGGAGCCTGTTTTTGCCGAATGGGTGTGAATATGTAAAAATCGTTGAAAGGCATGTTCAGTGGGACTAGGTTGCCATTGTTGGCAACTTAGTCCTATTCTGGATTTCTAGAAATTCAGAAGGGGGAACGAAAGCCCTCGATCTACACTTTGGTTCTTCACAAGTGTCCACTTCTGAAACTCTAATATTCAGGCCTGAGAGTGACTTTTGGTGGATGTTTGGACTTTGCAAGCAAGGAGAGGTCTCCAAAAATTCTTCAAAGCCTTCAATGATCTTCAATGTACCTAAATCTGCAAACACACAAGGAGAAAAAGGAGGAAATGTTGATAGTTAGGGCATGAAGGTTTGCCTTGGTCAAAACCCTTTTAGATAACTAAACCAAAATGAATAGAAATAATATAAAGAATCATGAAACAAATGGAGTTAGTACCTTTCCATGATGGGATATCTTGAGTTGTTGCAGCAATCAACCCTTGAATGCTTCAGAAAAGATGTCTTGTTGACTTGGAATGCTCAAACCCTAGCTTGCTTGAGAAAAATGATGAATAGAAGAATAGGGAGAGAGAGAGTTAGGACATAGAAGAAGGTGCAATTGGGTGAAAAATATGAGAAAAACATTTATTTATACAATTTGTGCCCTAATTTCCCCGAAATAGCACCACACAGGCCAATCTTAGGGTTTGGAAGACAAAATCCTGAAAGAAAATTGAGTTTATTTTGATTTTTATGCCACATGGGACTAGGTTGCCCAAGGCGACCTAGTCCACCTAGGAAATTTAAGTGGTTGTCGGGAATTAAAATATGATTAATATTGTTTGTCGAGATTGTCTCACAAAACACACTAAAGTAAGGCATGTATGTACATTAAGGGGTTATTATAGCATAAAAAGGGTTGATTTACTGATGAAAAGCCTAGGAAAGGGTGAAATTTTTTTACAACACTTTGGCACAAGGCTTGGAAAAGGGGTAAAAAGAGGTTGAAAGAGGTCCAAAATCCATAGGCAAGGGTCCAAATGAGTGAAAAGTGTCAAGACTACACTTTTTGGCGACACAAAGAGAAAGGGAGAACAAGGTAGAGATAGAGAGATAGGTAGATAAGGGAGAGATATAGAAGAGGGGAAGAGAAGGAGAGAGACAGGTTGATGAAGAAAGAGAAGAGGGGGAGAGGGAAAGAGATAGGTAGAAGGAGAGAAGGAAGAGGGGGGAGAGAGGGAGAGGGATACGAGAAAAGGAGAGATAGAGAGATAGCTCAAAGAGATAGAAGGAGAGATAGAGAAGACGAGATAGAGAGATATAAAGGAAGAGGGAGAGATAGAGAGATATAGATGATGAGATAAAGTGATAGAGATAGATATATAAGGAGATATAGAGAGAGGAGGGAGAGATAAATGAGGGGAGATAAAGAGAGGGAGAGAAGTATAATTATATTAAATATTCTTTAATTTGTATTATATACAATTTGTATTATACACTAATTATATTTATATGTTAATTTTTTGCACTTTATAAAACTATAGTAATTGTTAATTTTTAATTATAATCATTTTATATATATTTAATAATTTTATTAAAAAATAAAATATAATAATAATAAGTATAATTATTGTATTTATAATTTATTTTGTAGTATATAAAATATATATTATAACATAACATATGTTATTGTATATATTAATATTGTAATTTTGAATTGCTAAAATATATATAATATATTTGAATAACATAATTATTAATAAAATACAACTATAATGTAAATAATATATACACTATTAATAACTATAAATAATATAATATATTTTATAAATATTATAAATCATCATAATAGATAATATATTAATATGTAATTTTAATTTAAATACATTGATTAATAAATGTTAAAATTTATTGTTTAGATAAATATAAAATTTTAAATAACAATGTAAAATTTAAAATAAAATAAATTGACCTAAATGTGCTCATTAATAGGATCTTGGCCTTAATTTTCATTTTAATAAATATACTCTAAAACCCTCGTGGAAACCTTATTTTTCTAGCTACAACTCGCCAAATTAGAGAAGTGAAAAAGAAATACCAACGAGGAAGAGTTCGAAGGAGCAGAAACCAATAGCGGCGGGGAAAGCAGCCAAAAAATGGAGAAAAAAAACCAAAAAAATGGAGCAAAATGATGAATGACTGAGATTCGTTTAATCACAGTAGATAAAGAGAATGGTAGTGGCGAGGAAAGCAACAAAAAAAAGATAAAATGTGTGTCATGGTCATCGATGTTGCAAAGCAGGAAGGAAAGCAAATCATGTTGTGGTGAAGCAGAACAGCAAGCCAAATCTGTTTTCCTCTTTATCAATAACAATTTGTAGAATTCAACGGATATAATTATTCCCAATTATAGATTTCTGGTACATAGTCCCAAGAAAATTCAGAGGAATCTAGAACATTTTGTTGATTAAGTCAATAAAATTGTGACAAATCAAATTGTTGAGGCCCTTCATCCATGTTGAGAAATAAACCATAACAAACAAGCAACACTTCAAGAGAGGAAATGTCTTCTGTTCATCATTTTTCGCATTTTTTTGGCTATTTTTCTGCATTTTTGGTTGCTTTCCCTGCCACTATTAGTTTTCGCTCCTCCAAACTCTTCTTCGTTGGTATTTCTCTTTCACTTCTCCATTTTGGTTGAGAGCCCCATATAAAGGCATGTTCTTAGAGTCATTCCCATCAACAGGCATTGAGTTCAACTCCCAGGAAAGGCAATTCTATAAATCAAATATTAGAAACCAAGTTACTATCAAACTCTGTAAATACCTAATCTTGTCTCACTTGATATAGCACTTTGTCTTTCAAAGTTGCGCTTCCCAACTTCGCATACATTTATAAATCAAGTATCGAGAGGATCTTCCATGTCATTACAAATCTTCTACATACGTCAAAATCATTACCGGGATTTTCACGAGCAACGGTCAAAATCAATTCAATTGTCTCCGACGTGACAGAGTTGTTGATTGAGCAAATTAGCTTGCTCTACTTCAGATTGGATATGCCTTCGACGTAAAATATGTTGAGCATTCTCAATTAATAGAAAGGAACATGTTTCTTTATAATCCCAACAAGTTGCTTCTTTAGAGTGCAATTTCATGTCTTTAGCGCGTACAAAGAAAATATGTTATGTGGTAGCAAATGAAAGTGGGACATGTGTCAACCTCAGAATTCAATACATATTTTCTTCATAGCTGTCACGTACTGATTTTTATCAATTATTTAAATGCAAATATAAATCAGGATATTTGCATGTTTATGTTAGATGATTACTAAAATGGAAATTGGAATTGAAATTTAAATTCAAATGAAATGATTTTTAATTCATTATTATGAAATTCAAGGATTGTCATTGCTGATGAGAAATTGAGTGCAAGTGAACGCAGGAACAGGTGAACGAGAATGAAGGCGAGAACATTGTTTAGGTAGAGTCATTTTAGCCATTAGACGTTTATGAGGATGATGGAATCTCACACACACACACAGTTATTATTTTAATATATTTTTTTTGTGATTATTATGCTTGCAAATTTTAAAATAAGTTTAATTGATTTCTCAATATGTGAAAAGAATATGTTGTTTTAAATGGCGATTTGATTATTTTATGAGGAAATTGATCTTATTCGAATAAATTGAATTCCTAGTGTCAATATTTTATTATTACTTAAAATTAATGATACTTTTATTTCAAATTAATGGAATAAAGTTTTAATTGTGAAAAAGTTATTAAAATATAACATGGTGTTATTTAAAGTAATTGTATTTTTCTTATTTGATGAATAAGGAAAATAAATGTAAATGTTTAAATAAACAAATATCTAAAACTGAGTTATTGAAAAAAAAATTGGAAAAACAAATACGTTCAAACTGGAAATTGAATGCAAACAACAGTTGAACAAATTGAAGAAAATATCTTCAATCAATTTGGAAGGCAATCAAATTTAAATCTTGGATTTTTATAATTGAACTAGAGATCAAACATAAAAGGTGGATCTGATCTCTTGATAACATCTATCAATTGCATGATATTGGGACAAAGGAAATTTGAATTAACAACAGGAAAAGAAATTCGTTTTGGTAGAAAAAGCAGAAAATAATAATAAAAATAGAGTTTGTATTCTTCTTGTTTACCACGTGCCAAGACAACAGTGGAGAGAGATTTTATGTTAATGGAGTTTTTGCATTCACTGATCTCCCATGCGCACTTAGCAGGAGGGAGGACTTTCGATTTACTTTATTTTTTTAGAAACCTTCTCATCTTCAAACTCCACGCGCGGCCAAAAAAGAAGAGAGGGAGAGACTTGCTATTGAAACCTTATAAGCTATCTCTCGTGTGCCAGAGCAGAGGATTCTTGCGGCCTGAAGGAGGAGAGGATGAGGTGCATAGGGAGAAGGTGAGGAGGAGGCATGCATGAATAGAGAGGGCAGAGAACTTTAAAATACACGTGTGGGAGATGGAGAGGAGGAAGTACGTGTGGGAGCAGGGAGGAAAGGTGTGGTAGAGAGGAAAGGCAAACACAAATACAAAATAGGAGATTGTCTCCCTCACCTGCCAGGACAAGGAAAAAGGAAAGACACGGTAGGGAGAATAGGATGGAAGTAAGGGAGAAAAGAATTTAACCAGCAAGGAAAAAGAACATAATGCAGTTGCAAAGAATACTTTTGCAACACAAGAAGAAAATAAAAATAAAGAGAAAGACAATAAAAAAAAAAAAAAACAACACAAACGGAAAATAAAATTCTCATAGGAAGCACAAAAGATTAAGATTCATCTCTAGATTTAGAGGACTCGAAGCAACAGAAAATTGCCAGGTAGATTCAATGAAAACAAATTCACAGTCAATTCAAAAAAAAAAAGTTTAATTATTTTATTTGTTTCATTCTTGTATTTTAATTTTGAACAGAAAATAGTTCAATGTTTTAGCAAATTTAGGGAAAAGATCAAACACCAGACTGAACAAAGAATAACTTAAACAGAAAATTGATGAACTTGAACAGAAAAATATAAGAAACATTAGATTTATTTATTTTACGAAATTTTGATTTAGTAAAGATTCACACAGAAAAAATGTATATTTCATATAGATCTAGAAATGCTTCAAAAATATCAAACTGTCAAGAGATATTACTTTCAAAATAATAGAAACAGAAAAGATATTGATTTTGATTTAAATAAAATTGTTGAATGTTTCTAAAATGACAAGATTAAATAAATTTTTGTGTAGAGATTTATGCTTGAAAAGTAAGAATGAAATTTGATAATTCTATGGAAATGAAACTAAAAATTGCTACGAAACAGAAGAAATTGAGAGGTGTTTACATTTTTAAAAGAGAGTATTTTAGGGAAATTTGAAAAACAAAAAAGAAAGTAAGGAAAGTAAAAAAGTAATTACTTGAAATTAAACAAATTAGAAGAGGATTATATTGATTTGTGATTAAATTTCATGAGTAAATGAACCGAAAGAATGTGTGCTCATTTATTTTGATTGTATATGTATTTAGATTACATACTTGAGATACACCTTTTTTTATCGTATCTATTGTTTATTTTAGATATGAACATAATGTTATTTGTGATTTAAAACCGTGAAATTATTGTATTCAAAAACATGTTTGCTTGAATATAAAATTGCAGTTCATGTGTTTGTGAAAGATGGATATTTTATTTATTTGAATGGAACCATGCATGCTTGATAAATGAATATGCATGACATGTGTTTGGAAAGTTACCTTCCGAGACGGGTGCCGAATATGGGTTTATAAAGAGCGTAGTTTTTCTTTTCCAAAACTACTATTGTTTGTTGTGTATGACATTGTACTTGGCCAAGTAAATTAAGGACCATTGAAATAGATGGAATATTTATAACTCTCTACCATATCCTAGTATCGAACTTGCTTGTTTCTTAAATGAATTAGAAAAATGAAAATACTTTTGGAATTACTAGTTATACTAGGCACGCATCAGATTCCATCCTGCTTGTCGACTTCTTTTTGCTAAGTGATTCATGCAGGGTCGAGTATTCTTTGAATGACTAAAGAATTTCAGAGAAGCGTAAGCTTCGAGGTTGGGCAGAAAAAGTGCCTGAACCTTGTTCTCGTCTTCATGTTTGAAGATTGTCTATTGGATTGAAGAAAAAATGAAGGTTTCTTCATATATATATTGTATGTTATTATTGAATGATCATTGTAGAACTTAAGGCGACAGAATGCCTAAGTCTTGAATTGTAAATTTCTCTTACAATGTTTTGTATTATAAATGTCGTGAAAGATGACACGTATTTATGAATGTAATTGGATGTATTATGAATCTCCTTGTAGACTTTAAGTCGATATTTTGAATCATTTGGATTAAATAAAGTTTAATGTATGGAGTTATGATATTTATGGAATAGAAATGAACTTATTAAAGGAATTATAAGATATTTTTGAATCAAAGACTTTCGCACTTTACAACAGCGTAGTTCCTAGTATTCAACATGTGGGTGAAGTGTGGTGGCATGGTCAATGACAACTTCAAGAGAAACATGGCACCTGCTCATTTGAGCGCATAAGTTCTTAAGAGTGAAATTTTATGTCCTTGATGCATAAATAAAATGCACTAGGTAGTAACAATCAAGATAAAGATGCATGTCTTCTTTTAATTGTAGCATGCATCTTCTTTGCAGTGTAAATTTTAATGCTCAATGCATAGGTAAAATGCGCAAAGTGGTGATCAAAGGAAGGAGGATGTGTGTCAATTTCTAGTTCCAACACATAAATCCTTCACATTGTGACTTCTAGTTCCTAGTGCATAAAGAAAATGTGCAAAGTTGATGTTCCTTCAAAAGGACCACTTTTCATATTCTAGTTGCAACACATTTTCACAAGATGAATATTCTCCATCAACACATTGATGCCAAAATGATTGAAAAGTCAAGGGACATGCATTGCCTTCTTATTCCAACGTTGAGTCTCTTCACACCACATTTTTTTCCAAAAGCAATTCAAATCATTTATGGGGTGAGCTTTAGGCATGCATTGGCTGCCCATCATCTTGCAAATCATTCAAATCAACAAGTGTAATTCAAAAGATATTGGCTACATGCAAATGATTAGTTTCACCTAAGCAAGTAATTATTAGGCAATTAAATCTCGTCTACTGTTATTTTTGGGATGATAAAATAAAGAATTGTTTTGTTTGTCACCATAATCAAAGAAATTTTGAGATTAGTTTCATCCATGCAAGTAATTACTTAGTCAATTCAATATCGTCTACTGTTATTTTTGGGATGAAAGCTTGAGCTCTTGGAGAAAATTTGTGTGAATAGAGCTCGGGTTTTTCAAGTGGCTTTTTACAAGTAGGTTTCTCTAGTCACTTGTAATCTCAAATTATTTGTGAATTATAAAAAGAGTTATAGGGAAGAGTTTTAAGGTTGATATTTTGTAAATATTAAACAAAATTAAACTTCTAGGATAATCCAAATATATTTTAAAAGGAAACTTGGTTATTAGAAAACAAAAAGCTTCGCAATGAGTGAATCAAGCATAAAATCTAAAGGAACTAAGAGGTTTATGGATGATGATTTGATGAAAAAATTGCTTGGATAAAAAAAAAGAGCCAAGCATGCCCAAGGAATAAGAATTCTAATAGAAAAATTAATTGATTGGGCATCACATATCAAGGATGCAAATATTCCTCAACAGGGTTGGACTCTGTTTGAGTATGGCTACAAAAGAAGTCAATTTGATAGACCAATATAAAAATTATGGACTCAAGATTTGGAGAATTGGGTTTTCCCAATGTTTTCATCAATGTTGATCTAATTGAAGCCCTAGCTCAAAATTATGATATAGAGAACAGGGTTATCAAAAGTGAGAAGGGAACTTCATTGCTTGAGATTTTAAGGCAAACCATTGTGGATACTTTTGATTTAAATGTTTTAGCAAGTGTCAATATTGAATTTGGAACCCTAAACAAAGAGTGGGCAAAGGATATGCATAACTTTAGGGTCTTGTGGCTACTTCAGCATTAAAGAAGAGGAAAAGATAGAAAATTGGTTATGTTTGCCAAAGATGAGGAAGGACCCTTTAACTTTGATATCTTTGAAAATTATTTTATCAACACTTATTTTGCATTGTGCCAAGTGTTGGGAGAAGACTAGTAAGTTCAAATACGTGTTCCCACGACGATGATTGTTGTTGATATTCAACATAGGGATGTTAACAAAAGATTTGATTTTGCTTCATATATTACTGAAGAAATTCATAAGCAATTGAGAGATTTTTAAAGACCCAAAGGTTGGATTATATTTCAAGTGATATTCCTTATTATGCCACTTAATTTTATACATTGGAGTGAAGATATGGAGTAATCCTTTAAATTTGAAGATAACTGATGAGGAAGGAAATAGGTTGTTGGTCTAGATGTGTGGATATATCTTCAAGATTCTCATTGTCCCTCTGTCAACTATTTAGCCTTTGAAAATATTTGTGTGCAAGATATTTTGCAAAATCGTGGCCTTCAACCAAAGATGAATATATCTAATAAAGTGATCAAATTCCTTAGTCCATTATAGTTTGATCCTCAAAAGGAGATTGACCATAACTTGAGAGATTGGTACCTACATCAAAATTGTATAATTGTCAAGGTTATGGTACTTTGATTCAACCTTATTATCAGCCAAGATTTGTATCAGATAGGTTGGAATTCATGGAGATAACATGGCAACTAAATGAATTGGATAAATTTCATTTTAGGTTGATCATGAAAGGATCACTCATCCCTGCTAGAATGCATTTCTCATATTTCACAATCATTGCAAAGGAGGGATTAGAGGTTTTACCTTCCATGCTATAAAGTTGCAAGATGAAAGTGGATAATATAAGAGATTGTGATCTTGAAGGTTATATAAATGAAATGAGGCTAGCAAGAGGAAGGTCACAATATTATCATAAATTACATGCCTCTAATGATGTAATTACAAACCTTCATATAGATGAATTGGTGAAGGAGAGAAAGCAAAGATGGATTTTTATAACCCAAATGAAAGAAAAGAGAAAATTGACTCATCCTTCTTATAGGGGTGCTTGTTAGGATAAGGTGACATTAACCTTATAATACTATGTCATTTGTATGTCTCCACATTCCTGAAATGTTTTATAGGGGACATGAGAGAAAAATATTAAATTTTGGCATGTTACATAATCATATTTTAAAGAGAGGATTTATTTTCGGTGGAGGTTACACATCAAATATGGATGAAGTATCTTTCCTAGGCATCCAAAACGGAATATGATTTTTTTTGGAGTGGGAATCCAAGATTAAAGAAGAAAAGGTGTTTTTTGGTGTTTCATCGAGAAGTGGAAAGGTCACTTGAGCATCGGAAAAGGAAGGAGTTGGATAGGCTATGGGTTAGGTGCCCATGTTGGAGTCTTGAATATCCAATTAATATTTTATTATGCATTTTGGTTGTCCATGAAAAGGGGCATGGTTTTTTGCAAGTTGTTTTGTGCCTCTTGTTTTGGTTTGTACCATTCGTGGTTTTACCTCCCATAATTTCTATAAATTGGAGCCATGGGATGGTAGTTTCATATTGAGTTCTTGCAGGTAACACAGTGTTGTCAAGTTGATTAGAGATTAGTAGTGAAGTGTATTATTGTGTACTCTCATTGGAAAATTAATAATATACTTGTCCTCTTTTCTAGGGTGGAGTTTTTTCTCAAAAGGGTTTCTCCACGTAAATGTGGTGTCACATTTTGTTTGTTGATTTTTATACTGTGATGTTTGTTGCAATCACATGTTTATTTTTTATTTGGTAATCTGATTTTTCAGATTTGAATTCACTTGCATAAGTTCATATTATAGCTTTCCTTCACTTTTTTTTTCAACATTTGGCATCAAAGCTAATGGTTTTGTTGAGAAGGGGACGTCTTTTTCTTAAGTGTTGAAAGGTTTTTTGTTGTAGTGGGAGCTTTTGGTGGTATATTGCAGATTTGTGAAGAGTATTGTTTGCCATGGCTTTTACCTCTCACCAAGATATTGAGAAATTCAATGGCATAGGCTACGAGATGTGGAAACTAAATATGGAGGATTTCCTTGAAGAGAGATATCAATGGTTGTCAGTTTCATAAGAGAGTAAACCAGATGCAATGTCTGATGAAGATTGGAAAAATTTAGACAAGAAGGAATGAGGAACCATATGGTTGTGTCTCATGGATTTCATCCTCTTGAGTGTCTCCACATAATACACCACATAAAATTTGTGGAAGAGGATGGGTGATATTTATCAAACTTAAAGTTTGTCTAACAAGTTATATCTCAAAAGACAGTTATATCTCAAAAGACAGTTATATTCATCAAAAATGAAAGATGGTGATTCTATTGCAGACCATTTAAATGATTTTAATCTGATTATAAGTCAGATTGCATCAATAGATGTTAAATTAGAAGATGAAGATAAATGTATCTTGTTTCTTTTTTCTTTGCTCGAATCTTGGGAAAATCTAATTGTTGCCATAAGTGGTGGTAATGCAAAGCCAAACATGGACAACATGATTTCCATACTTCTATCAGAGGAGATGAGGAGAAAGTATATGAATGTTGGCTCCCAAGATGCCTTGTATGTGTGAGGAAGTTCCAAAGAGAAAGGGCCTAAAGGGGATAAAAAGAGGGATAATTCTAAAAGACGTTTTAAGACCCTCAAAAAGAGCAGAGTGAAGTGTTGGAATTGTGGCAAAAGAGGGCATGTGAAGGATTTTAATAACAAGAAAAAGAATGTTGATTCCTCCATGGAGAAGTCATTTGATGATGATTTTGATGTTTTATTTATTTCAGCTAACTCTATTAGTGATGATGCTTGGCATATTGATTCAGGTTGCTCCTACCACATGACTCCTCACAAAGAGTGGTTTACTTCTTATAAAGTGTATGATAGGGGAGATGTGTTCCTTGGTGATAACAACACTAAGAAGATTGTCGGTAAGAGAAAGGTAAAGTTTTGTTTCAATGATGGGAGGATTAAATCCCTTGATGATGTTTTACATATTCCCAAACTTGCGAGAAATTTACTTTCAATATCCAAGTTGAATGATTTTGGAATGCATGTGACATTTGACAAGTCTAGTTACAGGTTGGTAAGAGGGAGTTTGGTGACAGTTAAAGGATCTCAGATAGGGAATTTGTTTAGGCTAAATGTCTCTACTTTATGTAACTCTTCCAAAGTAACTAGCATTTAAAATGCATGTATGTTGTGGCACCATAGATTGGGTCACATTAGTGAAAAAGGTATTAAGACCATTCTTAATAAAAATTTGGTTAACAATATTTCTAATTATTTTGTTGGCAAAAATGATTTCTATGAGAATTGTGTGTTTGGTGAACAGAATAGATATTCATTTCCTAATGGAACTAATAAGGTGAAGATATTATTAGAAATCATCATTTGGATGTATGTGGACCAGTGGATGTTGACTCTTTGGGTGAATCTCGGTATTATGTATCTTTCATTAATGATGTCTTAGTAATACACATGGATTTATTTTATGCATTCTAAGTATGAATTTTTCACTAAGTTTAAGGAATTTAAGGCCTTAGTTGAAATACAATTATATTATAAGATAAAAGTGTTGAGATCTGATAATGGGGGTGAATGTTGTTCTAGGGAATTTGATGAGTTTTGTAACATGCTGATATTTTTTGGTAGAAGACTACTCCTTATACTCCCCAACAGAATGAATTTTAGCAAAAATAATGAATCGAACCTTGATGAAAATATCTAGGAGCATGTTGAGTGGTGATAAGCTTGATAGATGCTTTTGGGTAGAGGCAGTTAGTACTACTTGTTATTTGATTAATAGGTCTCCTTGTTCAACTCTTATTGATAAAACTCCTTATGAAGTGTGGATAGGTAGAAATCCTTCTATTTCACACTTAAGGGTCTTTGGTTGTGAGGCTTTTGTTCATGTTCCTCAAGAGAAGCGATCTAAACTAGATCCAAAAGCTCATAAATGCATCTTTGTTGGTTATGGTGAGAATGTAAAAGGTTATAAGCTCTGGAATCCTCTAACTCGTAAAATGATTTTTTCTAGAGATTTGATTTTGAGGGAGTTTAGAATTCACTTAGGAGAAGAACAACCAAGGGAAAAAGATAAGACAAAGATATAGCACTTTGATACTGTGTGCAGTAAAAATCCCCTAGTCTAGAATGCAAAATGAAACGAATGCAAGACAAAGGGAACACAACACCTCAATGATTAGCCTAGTTGAACTTGAACAAAATGAAAGATAAAAGAGTGGTATACCTTTTCCAAGTTGATCAGTTGGTTGGCCTTGTAGATCATTCGATTTGTGTGCTCCTAGATCAATTTCAGTAGCATAACGACTTGTTTTTGCTTGATTTGGATGCAAGGATGGTTGTGGATGCAAGATGGTAGTGTGTGAGAGTAGAAGGTTGGGATGAATGTGATAGATTTTCAATGATAGAGAAAATGAATGCAAAAATGGCTAAGTGTTAGTCATTTAGCAAGGGATATTGAAATGGATGGCTAAGATTCCTTCTTGGGAGAAGATCAATGGATGGGATCAAAGAGTTGACCAAAGGAATTAAAAATTCATTTTTAATATGCATGGAAAGGATAAAAGGAATTTAATATTCCTTGGGAAAGAGAAAAGGAATTTAATATTCCTTGGGGGCTGAGAGAAGAATTAAAAATTCCTCAAAAAGTACCTTGAGAAGACAAAAAAGAATTAAAAATTCATTGGGAGATGGGAAGAGTTGACTAAGGGGGGTGATTAGACCAATTGATGAAGGATTAGAGAAAGGTTAGGTGACTAATGAGGATTAGGAGCCAACTTGCAAAATTTGGAGGACGTGACACATCCTAATCATGGATTAGAGATGTGTCACATCCCTAATGATGGGATCAAGAGATGGATTAAGATTAAGTGTAGATTATGGGGGATGGGAGATAAAGGGAATTAAATAAATGGATTATTTATTTAATTCCTTGGAAGAAAGGTGTAAAGGGGTAAGGTATTTAATTATTTAATTAAATACCTTATGAACTTAGAGGACTTTAGGGGTATTAATTAAATAATAGTAATATTACTTAATTAATGTACATAAGAGGATATTTAGATGAAAAGGGATAAATTTGACCAAAAATAAGTGGTCAAATTTAGGTGTCTACAAATACAGAGATTGATAAGCAGGAAGATGCACTTATGGAAGAACAACCAAATGGATTTGAGGATGGAGAATAAGAAGAGGGTTCAAATAGTTCAAAGGATGTGCAGGATGAGCATGTACAAAAGAAGAGGAACAGGTAGATCCCATTACTCCTACCTTGAGGAGGTCCACAAGGCAACGAAATCCAATTGACAGGTATAGCCCATCCAATTTTTGTTGTGTATTTTCTTTGTTAAGTACTGACGATGAACCTAGATCTTACAAAAGGCTCCTTCTTTAGAAGAGAGTGAGTCTTAGATGTAGGCCATGTAGGAGGAGATGATGGCTTTGGATAGTTGTGACACCTAGGATCTTGTTAGTTTTCCCAAAGGAAGGAAGCCCATTGGATGCAAGTGGGTATTTAAAAAGGTATTTGGAGAAAATGGTCTGTTAGAGCAGTACAAGGCCAGATTCATGGCTAAGGGCTACTCCTAGAGAGAGGGAGTTGATTTTGGTGAAATTTTCTCTCCTGTTGCTAAATTAACTTGTATTAGATTCCTATTATCTATTTTTGTTGCTTGTGATTTTGAGATAGAGAAAATGAATGTTAAAATTGCTTCCTTGAATGGGGATCTTGAGGAGGAAATTTATATGCGACAACCTAATGATTTTTTTGTGAAAGGAAAATAACAATTGGTTTGCAGGTTAAAAAGATCTTTGTATGGTTTGAAATAGTCACCCAGGATGTGGTACCAAAAGTTTGATGCTTTTGCATTGAAGTTCAATTTTTTTAGGAGTGAAGAGGATCATTGTGTGTACATTAAGTTTATTGATGGTCATATTCTAATCATTGCTTTGTATGTTGATGATATGTTTTTTTGGTAACAAGGTGATGATTATTGACCTCAAGACATAGCTTTCTAGCACATTTTATATGAAGGGCTTGGGGGCTGAAAAATATATTCTTGGGATGAAAATCAGAAGAGATCGGGTTCAGATAAAGCTTTGGTTAAGTCAAATTAAGTATGTTGATACCATTTTGTAGAGGTTTAATATGCATGAGTGTAAGCCAATTAGTATTCCATTTCTGGTTGGTACTAAGTTGAGCTTAGATATGTGTCCTAATTTTGATGATGATGAAGATATGTTTATGGTTCCTTATGCTAGTTTCATTGGTAGTTTGATGTATGCAATGGTTTGAATTAGATCAAATATAGCCCAAGCAGTGGGATTTCTAAGCAGGTTATGTTTAACCCTGATAGAGAGCATTGGACTTTTGTTAAGAAGGTGTTTAGATATTTGTGAGATAATTATAATTACTATTTGATTTATTAGGGTACTAATGATGTGGACAATTCATTGGACATATAGGGGTTTGTTGATGCAAATTGGGTAGGTGACTTGGATAGTCGAAGGTCCACCAATGGCTATGTATTTACTTTGTTTGGTGGAGTAGTGAGTTGGATGAGTAAGAGGCAGCCTACAGTTGCTTTTTCCACTACTGAAGCAGAGTATATGACTACTACACATGCTTCTAAGAAGGTGGTATGGTTACAAAGGCTTGGTAATGACATTGGTTTTGATTGTAGGATAATGAGGATTGAATGGGACAATCAAAGTGCTATTTGCTTGACCAAAAATCCTATGTATCGTACTTGTACTAAGCATGTTGATGTTCAGTATCATATTATGTGAGAGATGCTTGAGAATGGTATGGTCTTGATAGAAAAGGTTTATCACTTTGGATAATGTTGAATATTCTCCTAAGAAGCCAGTGGCCATAGTTAAGTTCTCTTGGTGCAGGAAGGCCATGGGCCTTGATCACTATACTTGATTCTTTGTTTTGTATCTCTTGGATGTAACTACGATATATAATTTCAAGTGGGAGAATGTTAGGATAAGGTGACATTAACCTTGTAATCGCATGGCATTTGTATGTATCCACGTTCCTTGGAATGTGTTCTAGGGGGCATGAGAGAAAAGTATTAAATTTTGATAATGTTGTAATTATATTTTAAAGAGAGGATTTATTTTTGGTGGAGGTTACACATCAAATATGGATAAATCATTTTTCCTAGGCATCCAAAATGGAATATGAAAGGTTTTGGAATGGGAATCCAAGATTGGAGAAGAAAAGGTGTATGTTGGTGTTCCATTAGGAAGTGGAAAGGTCACCCAAGCATCTAGAAAGGAAGGAGTTGGATAGGCTATGGGTTAGGTGCCCATGTTGGAGTCTTAAATATCTAGTTAATATTTTATGATGTCTTTTGGCTATCCATGAAGAGGGGCATTGGTTTTTGTAGGTGGTTTTATGCCTCTTGTTTTGGTTTACCATTCATGGTTTTACCTCCCACAATTTCTATAAATTGGAGCCATGGGATGGTAGTTTCATATTGAATTCTTGCAGGTAACAAGGTGTTGTCAAGTTGATTAGAGATCAGTAGTGAAGTGTATTATTATGTACTATCATTGAAAGATTAATAATATACTTGTCCTCTTTTCTCAGGTGGATTTTTTTTCTCGAAAAGGTTTTTCCACATAAATTTGGTGTCACATTTTGTTTGCTGATTTTTATACTGTGATGTTTGTTGCAATCACATGTTAATTTCTGATTTGGTAATCTGATTTTCAAATATGAATTCACTTGCATAAGTTCATATTTTAGCTTTCCTTCACCTTGTTTTTCAATAGTGCTTTCTTTGATGTTTCAAATCCTATTGAAAGGATGGAGAAAATGCTCAATTATTTTGATGATTTTTCATTCTATAATAAGTGCCATCTTGAGCAAAGACCAAGTCACAAGGATGTTCAATAGCCATTCAACAAGAAACAATACTTTCACAATCATCAATGCACCCTACAACTTCCCCTCATATATCAACTAGCATTCAACCATTTGTTGATTATTCAATAAATACTGAAGAGATGGTAGAGAGTAGGAAAGAAGAAGAAGATGTTGTTGAGAACATGTCTAATGATGAGGAGGTAGATCAACAGTTTCCTCATCCCCACATTGATCAAGAAAATGAATAGGTGTCAGTAAATAAGCTTATGTTGAATCTTAATGATCCAAAAGTAATTGCTAATGATGTTAGAGACTTAACATGTAGTCAGTTTATGACTAATGATAGTTTTGTAACTTCCAAGGAATCTAAAGACTTTGTTATAAGGATTAGAAATCAAGAATTGTATGAAATATTAAATAGGGAAAAAGAAAGTGTGCATCCCTCATAATATGAGGAAGTCACCAATCAAGTCCTCTAAGACATGGAATTTGATGCTACAAAAATTACTCTTAAGGAAGGGAGGAGGATTGTAAAGGAAAGTGAGGTTCTTCTATTACCTGAAGGAGATTTTCTTCAACAATTGACATTGACGCTATAAGAAACCAAGATGGGGAAGCATTTACATCAGATGATTATGCTGAATAGGTTTATTTTGGATCAAGTTTTAGTCCAAGATTAGAAACTTTGCTATTTGGGCAATGGACCCAACTTCTAACAAGTCAAGAGTAGCAAATACAATCTAGGAGTTGTTTAGAAGCCTTATTATGAAAAGAATATTTGATACCTTAGCTCCTCATTTTGCATCCATGGTTGTGCATACTACCATGTTTAGTGAAGCAATTGCGAAAAGGTAGAAGGTTGAGTATGAAAAGTTGCATGACATGCACTTGAAATTGTAAAATAAATATAATAAATTGGTGGCTCAACTACCTCAACTACCTGTTGCTTCTCTTTCCTAGGTCCTGTAACCACATCAACTGAATTCTCAATGTGAGATAGAGAGATTTTGTCCCTTAAAATAAAACAGCTAAAGGAGTAGCTAAAGAAAAGTTAGGAAAATGAAAAGTTGGCTAAGGAGGAGGCCAAGAAAATAACTTGATGATTTTCTTGGCCATAGACTTTCATGTGCGATACATGAGATTGAAAGTGCTTGGATAGCTTATGATGGATTGCAAAAAGAATATGCCAAACATATGAAATTACAAAATAGCTTCTAGGAGGTATTAAATAAATGAATCTTTAGAGCCACCTCCATTAAAGAAATTATCAAGATGGCATCTTTTGATAATAATGCTCCTGATAATTTGATGCAAATTGTTGAGCATATTGACTTATTGGGAAAAGTTTCAGCTTTTCAATCTAAATTAGATATAGAGTTAAAGGCTAAGCTAAAAATGTTTGAAAGTATGCAGCAAGGGATAATGCTTGCAATCATGGATAATTCAAGAGTAAAATTGAGTCTTTCGATGTATAGAAGGTAGAGTTTGTTGGAATTATCCCTTCCTTGTCAGCATATATTTATACAAATGGAAAAATCCAAATTTAGCACTCCTTAATACCTCAATTCATAATATGGATAGATTTGTAAAAGAAATTAGGGAAATAACTGATGCAAGGTATAACACCCATACTAATAAGGTCCAAAAGTTGTTGGATTTTCAATGGAATTCTGAGGAAGAGTATAGCTCATGGTTAGAAAAATATATTGAATAAATATCTCCTCAAGTGTCTTTTGTCTTTTTGCAAAGTTGAAGCCCTTTTTGTCTTTTGTGGCTTAGTCAGCATCTTCCTCAGTGGTTTTTCAAAAGGTACAGCTTAAAAAGTGGAGTTCAACATAATGATTATACATCCCTCCACTGTGTTTCATCATTTTAGGATCAACGAGTATCTTATTCAATGGTTTATACAATTGTTTTTTTTTCTTAAGGGATAAACGCTTTTGACCCGAAGCTATGAACCAGTGAGGTCACAAATGGGGGACCTCATCCCCAATAAAAAATCTCAACAAATACACCCCAATGGAGTTTGAACCATGATGGAAAGATTAACAACACAACAACTTAACCATCGCACCATGCCACTATTGGCATGGTTTATGCAACTATTTTATCATTTAGTGAAAGTTTTGATTCTTGTACAAGTTAGATGTAACTTATTTTTGTTTGATCCTAGGCAAGATTGTCAAATGAAAATGTGACATTTATTTGTGGCTTGAAGCTTTTTGCTCTCTTATTTCTATAAAAGGGAATTTAGGGCCATTTGTAAAGGATATTAGATTTTACAAGTAGAGATTCTATATTTTATGTATCAATCTTGTCTAGGTCTTCCAGGGAAGAATGTTGAATGTAATTGTTAATTTTGTATAACAATACTAGTTCTATCTATGAATACACTATGATAATTTCACAATCAATTTTCTCTTGAATTGTATAGTCTTTTCACTTATCATTGCAATTTTTTTGTATATGAATGTTTCTTTTATAGATTTTATTCAAGAAATAGATTAAATTATTGTAGCAACAATCTTGAGGGTTTAGAGAGTATATAGGGATTGTTAAGAAGATTTGATTGTAAATTTTGAAATACATTAATGTAAGGCATTGATATAATAACTTTCATAGAATTTGGTTAAAATTTATTATTCAATAGTTAATTGCATTACTCTTTGACTCTATGTCCTAGGTTTAAGGCACCAGTGTGAATATGTATTTTAGTTTAGTATCCATGGTCATCAAATTTTAAAATTATTTTTGTTAATGTATTACTCTTTGAATATATGTCCTAGGTTTAAGGCACCAGTCTGAATATGTGTTTTAGTTTAGTATCCATGGTCATCAAATTTCAAAATTATTTTCCCTTCATTTTGTAGGTTATTTTGTAATATTATTTATATGTTCTCGGTACCAGTAAGCAAAAATAACCAAGAATGCAACCAATCAAGTATGTTGTATTTGTCCTTCTTGATCACTTTAAGAGAGCATATTTGTTCCAAACAACATCTTAGTATGAATCGTGTATGTTTTCACTAGATATTGTAAAGGATCACTCTCCTAGGTTTTACAAAGCCTAAATTACAAAGGAGAAAAATGTAAAATCCTTCTCCTATTCATTGGCCAACCCCCTAAAACATTTGATCATAAGAGTTGGCTACTTCTTTAGATAGTTTCAAGAATCAGTTGGAATCACAAAAACAAACCAACATGTTGATATAACTTGGTCTTCTAGTCTTTGATTTCTATATATCCTTGTTAGCATATCAATATAACTCTCAAATTTCCCTTATACTTTAGATGCATATTTTGCAATTATATATTTAAGAATACTATTTTTTAAATGATAGGTTGGTAATCCATATAAACTCTCCATATTGAAGTCATCTTTATATTGTATATGTTTAACCAATCATCAGTTTGTGTAGGGATAGGTTTTCTTGCTAGAATTATCATAGCAAAAGGAAGATCTAACACATTCATTAAAAATAGATTTTTATCAAGATTATGTTGGATGTTGTGGTTATGTTCTTGATATGTGGTTTTCATTGATGTCAACACTATTAGCATTAAAATATTTAAGACTATATATGTCGAGGATATTGAGAAAATTGTAATAAAATATGTTATAGGTTCTCTGTGAAGCAGTGAAGATCAGTGTGCCAGAAATTTTTGTATGTTGATGGTGAGTATTTATGGATTAAAGAGTTTTTTGATAAGCCTATCTATTTTTTACTTTGTAAGTTTCAGAGGTGCGCATGAAGATTTGAGCAAGTTATGATTTTATGTGTTCTGACATTTATTTTGTTACTAAAAACGGTGTTCATGGAAGAAGATAATGTGATTTTGGTAATCTGAGTTGTTGTGTATGTTCCTCTAGTGTTTGTGGATGTTTCTAGATTGTGCTTTATCCTTGTTGCACGTCTGCATTGATTGTTGTGCTCGCAATCCGATATTTTCTCTTGTGTGTTCATGTTCATGCCTGACAGGGTGATTATAGCATGTTGTGGATCTTCGAGGAAGAATATTTGAATGTGTTTTGTGTTCAAGGACATTTTTTTGGGTTTCTACTATGTTGCAGTTTACCTTGGTTGATTCGCATTAATAATCTTTATTGTTTTGGGCCGACAATTTGCATTCATTCTATTATTTTTTTGAAGCCGACATGAAACAATGTAATTTCTTG
The DNA here is from genome assembly GCA_007115665.2 of Sequoiadendron giganteum. NCBI lineage: Eukaryota > Viridiplantae > Streptophyta > Pinopsida > Cupressales > Cupressaceae > Sequoiadendron > Sequoiadendron giganteum. The sequence continues at coordinate 28,186,858 of CM021105.1, read as the reverse complement.
TTGCGGATATATATGAGCAATTGTTTATCTCATTTGAGATATGCATAAGTGTGAGATGTGCAAGTGCTATGTGCGAATAAGGTTCAAATCATTTGAAAAGCATAGTAGAGTGTGAAGAAGAGTGAAGAAGTGTTCATGTGCTTAATTGGAACTGTACTTACGCATTAGCAAATGCTACTTTCTCAGTTCAAATTCTTCAGATGGATTTAATCTAAATATTTATGTAAGATAGTGAGTCTTCCTTTGTATTTGAGTAGTGAGTCTAGGCAATGTTCCTAACTGCATGTGCATTCCTCATTTATTCCTCTTAAACTTTTAACAGGGTATAACTTGTGGATTAACCTCCACCATTTTTTTTCCCCTAATAGGGTTTCCACGCAAAAATCTTGGTGTCATGTGTGTTTTTGATGTGTTTTTTATTTATGCTTTGATGGTTATTAATTTAAATCCGAGAATAAGGGTTAACAAGTTTAATAAGTCTAAAATTTTGTGACAACTGATTCACGCCCCCTCTTAGTTGTTTGCCCTTGTGTTTCCAACAATTGGTATCAGAAAAGGTTCCTTAGAATAAGTTTAACAACTTGAGGTCATTCGGGATGGTGACATATAAGAAGGATAGTCTGAGATTTGATGGAACAAATTATTCTCTATGGAAGACTCGAATGGAGTGTCATCTGAGATGCATTGGTGAATCCTACTGGAACATTACAAGTAATAGGTATGTTATTCCTCAGAATGGTCCTACTACTGCTGCTAAGATTAGGAATGTTGAATATAACATCAGGGCTAAGGAAGTATTGTTGAGTGCTTTGACTAATTAGGAGATGATGAATTTTATGGAACTGAAGACTGCTTATGAGATCTGGAAAAAGTTGGAAACCTTGTATGAAGGTGATGCTAATGTGAAGATTTCTAAGCTACAAAGTCTAAAAGGGAAATATCAATTGTTGAAAATGGGTGATGATGAGAATATTACTACTTTAATGTAACGTGTGAATGAACTTGTGTGTGGTATCAGATGTGTTGGTGGACAGTTGGATGAATCAAAGATTGTCCAGAGATATGTTGATTGGTAAACTTACTGCTTTTGAGCTGAGTGAATTCGGTGATGCCCTTCCTAAGATAGAATCTGCATTTAAAGCTACTACTTTCGGGAGAGACAAGAAAAGATATGATCTAGGTGAGAGTTCTTCTAGAAAGGTATTCAAGTATGAGGAAGAAATGAGACAGATTGAAGAAGAAGAAGAAAGAGAACTAAATGATCTTGAAGTACTTATTGTCAAAAGGGAAGCCAGAGGAGAAGGTAAGTATAAATTAAAGGTGCCTATTAAATGTTTTTCTTGCAATAAGATAGGTCATTTTGCATCAAGGTGTCCAAAAAGAGTTCCTAAGCTAAGACCTTACAAGCCTAAATTTCAAAAGAAGTGTTATTATGCCGGTGATGAAGGTGTGACAGATGATGAATCTGACAAAGGCAATGTAAGTGAAGATGAGTTTGCTTTTTTTGTTATCAAGGAAAATAATCTTGTGTCTACTGAATCTGCTAGTTGTACAAATGTGGAGAAATCCCTAGCTTCTCAAGTTGAAGAAAACGATGAGTGGGTAATTGACAGTGGATGTTCGCATCACATGACAGGTGATAAAATAAAATTTGTAAGCCTATAAAATTATGATGGTGGTGTTGGTGATAACAATGATGGTATAATCTGTGGCAGAGGATGTATTTCTTTTGATGGTAAGCATAATACTGATGATGTTCTTTATGTTGAAGGTTTGAAGCATAATCTTCTAAGTGTTGGACAGATGGTTGACAAGGGATATAATCTTCAATTTAAGGATGGGAAGTGTAGAATATTGGGAAGTTCAGGAAATGTGATTGCTTCAAGTACAAAAATAAAAGGTAACATCTTTTATTTTAATGCTGCTAGTAAAAGTTGTATAATTGCTTAAGTTGATGAAAGTTGGTTGTGGCATAAAAGAATGTGTCATTTAAACTTTGACAACTTTATCAAGATAAGTCCCTCTCAGGCAGTGAGAGATCTTCCTATGTTGATAAAGCCTACTAATGCCATATGCAAGGAATGTCAGTTAGGAAAGCAAACTAGAATTTCATTTCATAGCAAACAGCATTGTTCAAATGAATTATTGGAGCTTGTGCATACTGACTTGAGTGGTCCTGCTAGAATCAAAAGTTTACAAGGTTACAGGTACTTCATGTTGGTTATTGATGATTACTCTACGATGATGTGGGTTACTTTATTAAGGGAGAAATTTGAAGCTCTAGAGAAGTTCAAGATCTTTAAGGTTATGGTTGAGACAAAGATACGTCTAAAGATCAAGTGTTTGAGATCAGATAGAGGTGGTGAATTCACTTCCGGTGAGTTTAATTCTTTTTGTGAAGAACATGGGATAAAGAGACAATTATCTACACCACAGACCCCTCAACAAAATGGATTTGTGGAAAGAAAGAACATGACAGTTATAGATGATGCTAGGACTATGATGCTAGAAGGAAATGTCCCTCATATCTATTGGAGAGAAGTTACGAGCACTGTTGTTTATATCCTCAACCGGGTACAAATCAAAGGTAATACTGGTAAGACTCCTTTTGAGCTATGGTTTGGTCATAAGCCTACTATTATATATTTCAAAATCTTTGGGAGTAAATGCTATATCAGAAGAGATGAAGATATAGGAAAGTTTGATGCTAGAAGTGATGAAGGAATCTTTCTTGGTTATTCTACTAAGAGTAAGGCCTACTAGTGCTACAACAAGAGATTGAAGAAAATGGTTGAAAGTGAAAATGTTTAGGTTGATGAAGACATTGCTAAACCGTCCAGAACCTGTGGATATGATTCTAATGATTAGAATGACAGTACAAACAAAACTCAAACTTCAAATCAAGTTCAGATTGTTCAAATGAATCAAGAAGATCAAGAAGAAGGAGAGACTAGTGAAAGCACAGAAGAGAGATCACACGAGCCAAACATTCAAGAACATTCTAAGACTCCAAGGTATGTGAGATTAAATCGTTCAGAAAATTAGATTATAGGAGATAAGAACAAAGGTGTCTAGACTAGGCAAAAAATTGTAGAAGAATATTGTTTGATTTCAAAGGTTGAGCCAAGTAATGCTAATGAAGCATGCAAAGATGAACATTGGATTGAAGCAATGAAAGAAGAACTATAACAAATTGAGAAGAATAACACATGGATTCTTGTTCCTAGACCTAAAGACAAAAAATTTAATTGGAACTAAATGGGTCTTTAGAAACAAACTGAATGAACAAGGTGAAGTTATCAGAAACAAAGCAAGATTGGTGTGGAAAGGATACTCTCAGATGGAGGGAATTGACTTTGAAGAAAAAATTTCTCTTGTTGCTAGAATTAAAGCTGTGAAATTGTTTCTTACTTATGCTACTTACAACAACTACAAAGTTTATCAGATGGATGTCAAGTCAACATTTCTAAATGGCGAATTAGAAGAAGAGGTGTATATTGAGCGACCTGATGGATTTCAATTAACTGATTAGGGAGATACGGTTTGTCGGTTGAAGAAAGAATTGTATGGAATCAAGCAAGCCCCTAGAGCTTGGTATGCCAGATTGGATAAGTATTTTCTGAAGCTTGGATTCAAGAAAGGTACTTCTGATAGTAATCTATATTTCAAGATTGATAATGATAAAGATTTGTTTGTGAAAGTCTTTGTTGATGATATCATTTTTGGAGGAGATGATAGTTTGTGCATGAAGTTTTCTAATGAGATGCAAAATGAGTTTGAGATGTCAATGATTGGAGAGTTGAAATTCTTTTTGGGATTACAAATTACTCAGTTAGATAAAGGGATCTTTATATCTCAGCCTAAGTATGTGAGAGAACTGCTAAAGAAGTTTGGTATGAAATATTTAAAGCCAATCAATACATCCATGGTGATTGGATGTAAGTTGACACAAGATGATGATTCTCAGAAGGAAAAATAGATTAGATATAGATCAATGATTGGTGGACTACTTTATTTTATTCAAACTAGACCTGATATCATGAATGTTGTATGCATTATTGCAAGATTTCAAGCCGATCCTAAGGAATCTCATGTAACTATTGTGAAGAGAATTTTCAGATACTTGAAAGGAATAGTTGATTTTGGCCTGTGGTATCCTAAATATGATGATCTTACTTTAAGCGCCTTTATTGATGTTGATTGGGCAGGAGATGTGAATGATAGGAAAAGTACTAGTGGTTGCGCATTTTTATTAGGAAAGAAGTTGATTTCATGGTTAAGTAAAAAGCATAATTTTGTTTCTTTGTCTACTGCAGAAGCAAAATATATTGTTGTTGCTAACAATTGTACTCAAGTATTATGGATGAAGTGGATGTTGAAAGATATAAGAGTTGTGTATGATGAACCTATTGCCATATTCTGTGATAATTCAAGTGCTATAAACATTTCTAAGAATCTGGTGTTGCATTTAAATACCAATCATATATCTATCAAGTACCACTTTTTGAGAGACAAAGTGAGTGATAAGGAAGTCAGACTAGAGTATGTGCCTACTAAGGAATAGATTGCAGACATCTTTACTAATCCATTACCTAAGGATACTTTTGAGTATCTCAAAGGGAAGTTAGGGGTGATTACCCCTCCTAATTATAACTAAGATGCAAGACATTGGACCAGTCTGTGCATTTAATAGTCATATCTTGATTCAAATTGATGTTGTGGTGGCTACTACTCAAGGGGAGTAGTCAGATGATTCAAATATGTGGTTCAGAGCGTGTGTACCTTTTCCATTGATTTCAAAGGGGGAGAAGAACAATGTGAAAAACTTTGGAAGAACTAAGAGGGAGAAGAGCAATATGAAGGAAGTCATGAGAAAAAGTCAGAACCTGAGGGGGAGTAAGTACTGGAGTTAGTTGCGTTGATGGTGTTTTTCACATCATGTGTTGCCATCAATGCCAAAGGGGAGATTGTTGGATGTTGTGGTTATGTTTCTAATATGTGGTTGTCATTGATTTCAACAATATTAGCATTAATGTCTTTAGGATGATATATGTCGAGGATATTGAGAAAATTGTAATAAAATATGTTACATATTGTCTGTGAAGCAGTGAAGATCAATGTGTTGGAAAGTTCAGTATGTTGATGGTGAGTATTTGTGGATTAAAGGGTTTGTTGATAAGCCTATCTAGTTTTTACTCCATAAGTTTCAAAGGTGTACATGAAGATTTGAGCAAGTTATGAGTTTATGTGTTCCGACAGTTATTTTGTTACTAAAAATGGTGTTCATGGAAGAAGATAATGTGATTTTGGTAATCTGAGTTGTTGTGTATGCTCCTGTAGTTTTTGTGGATGTTTCTAGATCATTCTTTATCCTTGTTGTACTTCTGCATTGATTTTTGTGCTTGTGATCTAAGATTTTATCTTGCGTGTTCATGTTTTTCATGTTCATGGTCGATAGGGTGATTATAGCATGTTGTGGATCTTCGAGGAAGAATATTTGAAGGTTTTTCATGTTCAAGGACATTGTTTTGGGTCTCTACTATGTTGTGACGGACCTTGATTGATTCACATTAATAATCTTTATTGTTTTGGGCCGACAGTTTGCATTCATTCTATTATTTTGTTGAAGCCGACATGAAGCAATATAATTTCTTGTTGCAGATATATATGAGCAATTGTTTATCTCATTTGAGATATGAATAAGTGTGAGATGTGCGTGTGCTATGCGTGAATAAGGTTTAGATCATTCAAAAAGTAGAGAAAAGTGTGAAGAAGTGTTCATGTGCATAACCAAAACTGTACTCAGGCATTAGCAAATGCTACTTTCTTAGTTCAAATTCTTCAAATGGATTTAATCTAAATATTTTTGTAAGACAGTGAGTCTTCCTTTGTATTTGAGCAGTGAGCTCTAGGCAATGTGTTTGAATGCATGTGCATTCCTCATTTATTCCTCTTATACTTTTAATAGGGTATAACTTGTGGGTTAACTTCCACCGTGGTTTTTTCCCTAACAGTGTTTCCACGCAAAAATCTTGGTGTCATGTGTGTTTTTGATGTGTTGTTGATTTATGCTTTGATGGTTATTAATCAGATCCGAGAATAAGGGTTAACAAGTTTAATAAGTCTAAAATTTTGTGACAACTGATTCACCTCCCCCTCTCAGTTGTTTGCCCTTGTGTTGCCAACACATTTTACAGTTCGACCCTTCTTCTATAGGAATGTCTCGTCAATATATTTGATGTGCCTTTGGACATGATTAATTACATCTTCATAGTCATGTAAAATGTATTTTTAGAAAATACCTTAATTTTATTTAATAAGAAATGATCATCTTGCAAATAATTATGATATGTGTGTTGTTTTTTTAGATAAGCTACGAGGATTCCATGTATTCACATATTTTTCAAAGAATTTTCTTGCTTTTGTTGAATGGACAAGACAACTGAGAGGGGGGATGAATCAATTGTATCAATTTAAAACATCAAAACCCTCAACTAATCAGATCCACAAGCATTCATTAAACCCTTATTTTGTTAAATTGATTAATCATGAAATGTAGATAATCGAAATTGAAACAACACTAGATTTACGTGAAAACCCCAATGAGGGAAAAATCATGGTGAGGATTAGCTCATAATATAAGTAATTGCAAAATTGGTAGAAGGGTTGACTAGCAGAATAGGACACACTATCCAATAGGGCTCATAGTTAGGGCTCATTTCCATAGAAAGAAAAAGAAGATAGAAGATAAATATTAAATACATAAAAACTTCTCAATACAACAAGGAATCCACCACAATTACTCCAACACTTTCACAACCTTGTTTGAAAGATTGTGGATGCCTTCATCTCACTACCTTCAGAAGTCCAACACTTTTAATTTTACACTACTCTACTCAAATTTGCATCTATACTTCTATAATTCACATCACATTCATCACTCACATATATCTTGAGATCTCCTAACAACACCACTCTTATTTATATCATCCTCAACCTTGAAAAATTTCTCCAAGGTCAGCAACACAACCTTTGCATTTAAAATTTCAAATTAGATCAACATCCAAACATTCCCGCAGTAGATAGGAATGAAGGCGACCCATATAAACCCTTAGTTAGGACCCAAATTTGTCCTAACACAACTCAATACACTTTCACAGATTTTGAAATCCTTCGCATGTAGTGTTAACACCAAGTTGGTTGTTACCCATGCTAAACACCATAAAACTATTAAGTACACACTTCTCATTTGAACAAGACAACACACAGACCACAAAAATATCTTTTACATGATCTAGAACAATCCATGAACCACCTGAGATCCAACAAATAATTCATCCAAACTCACATCATAGAAATACTTCAACCTAGAACATCCAGTTAACCTTGTATGCACACTAGCACATGAAACACACACTGTACTATACCAAATTAAGAGAAAACTTGAATTCTGAAATATACAAACATTATAAGAAACTCCCCTGATCTGCACAACCTGAAACCAAATTGCAAAGAAATGCAGAGCAAATACATTCCTCCCAGACCCCAACAAGCACCACTGAAAACCTGGTTCACATATTGGTGAACATTTCTCACTTTGCACAACAATCCAAAAACTCAAATTATGGATATAGGAACTACTGGCAACCTTAAACAACATATCAGATCTACACAGGCATAGAATCAACATAGAAGAAACACAGAGCACATCCCAGAGCATGTTTTAAACACTTGCACAACACTATTTTCTTTGTTTATCAAATTTTCTAAGAAGCACTTGGAATCCAACTACCAGAGTCACCATATTAGCACATTACTTCATTCCAACACATCTCCATACACTGCAACACAAAGATAGCTCCATGTACTCACAAAACTTCCTCAATATCTCAACTATACATGTTGAATAGGAGGGGGACCAACCACACCAAGGCTCCAGGTCACAAAGAGTCAAGAGTAGAAGGTTTCCCTAATCTACCTCAAGTTGGACAAGTTTTTGATGTCAAATATAGAGAATGAAGAGAATTCTCAGTGCTTCAACCACTCTTTCAACCCTAGAGTTTTAATGGGGCTAAACAAGCAAGTTCCTAGAACCCAGACTATACCTCAAACAACTCTCTGCTAGAGGACAACAATGTAGAACAAGAACAACAACACGACGTGTTGGTGTCTCACAAGTGTGTTGGCATCCGTACAGACAGATAGTAGAAGAGAATAGTCAAAGGTGCAAGAAACCCATTGATAGCTTAGTGGTTGAGGTTTAAAGTGATAACTAGAATGATAAATGATAGAATAACCAAAATAATGAGAAAAATGAGATGGAAGTGACAAGAACAAAGGTTGTGAAGATTTAACTCACAAAAATTTCAGTTCACTAGAAAGCTCCACACAAACGAGTACCTACACACAAAAGAGCGAGGAAAAATGTTGGGGCCATTTCGGGGCTTGCCGCAGTCAAACCCCCATTTCAGCGTTTCCACCTCCACGAATAGAGAGATAGATAAAGTAGTAGAAATATGATAAAGAAATAATGCTAGAAAGGAAAATACCAAACATTATGAGAAACACTATGCTACTCAAATCCAACAACAATGTAGTGGAAAGTAAACAATACCACCCTTGACCAAAGGCACTCAAGGCCAGTGAGAGAGGAATGCAAGTCTACAACCGTGGAAAAGTCGATGTGGCCACAGCGACGCTGAAAACAGTCTCGCAAGACATCAAGTTGCAACTTATGTGGTAGATGTGAAGAATGTTGTGATCGTTGAAAGAGTCGATAGTGCATCTAGTAGCTAGAAGTTGTAAGAATATGGAGTAAGGATGCTAAGAATGTGAATCAAGTTTGGATTGAGTGTGTACAGGATGGAATGAAGATGAAATATAGGCATTTGAAGATGAATTGGGAGGGAAAGAGTCGTTCAAAGGTTGACTAAAAGGCATAGGGGTGTTACATTTCATCGCCAATGGAGAATGTAACGCCTCTATAGATTTCAAAGGTAGGAATCCTATCAAGATGGCAACGTATCGTGTAGACGTCTGCACGCTACTTGTGCATTCCTGATAGAAATTCCCCCAGTGACACTAAAAACAAGCACCAAGTGGATGAAGTTCAGAATGAGGACGTGGAATTACATGGTTGGATTTGATTTTTCGAAAGTGAAGGGTGTAAAAGAGGAATTTGCAAGGGGGTGAAAATTCACTCCCATACATTTTGTCTCCACTTTAGCGAACATGAGTGTCAACAAGTGTTCGGTAAAGTAGATCAAAAGAGTTTAGAAATATATATCTGAACCATTGAGGAAGCAGACCACAATCTGGCGAGCTCAAAAGTGCAGGGTAGACAAATGGCTCCACAGGTACTCTCTCTTGAGGAGGATTGAACAAAGTGCACCAGAGGCCCACAAACCAACAGTGGACAAATCTCTTAGGATGTAAGCGATTCACAAGTCCTCAAACCTGCAAAGAAGGCACCCCCAAGTACCCTCTCATAAGGAGGATTGAACAAAGTGCACCGAAGGCCCGTAGACTAGTGGTGGAAAAATCCTACAAGATGTAAGCGCTTCACAGGTCCTTAGACTTGCAAAGAAAGTGCCCCCCAAGTGCTCTCTCCTGAAGGAAGCCTAATGTGGGGGACTCTGTAGAGTCGAATTGGAAAGTAGCTTCACAGGCGCACCTACAAAGAAACATGTTAATTCACAAACAATACATGTTAGAAAACAAAAACCACACAAGCAGACAAGCAGACAAGCAGATAGTCATGCAGATAGTCAAAAATTGAAGAAAGAGATTTCAAAGGGGTCCCTCGAGAACCCTTCAAAAGAAGAGGGGTCCACTCAAGGGACACTTTGTTTGGAAGTGCAACAATATTTTTCGCAAATCAATTCAACATCAAGGAATCCTTTTGAAAGAGTTCACTTCATCAAGGAATTCAAAAGGAAGAAAGCCCCTCGCAAGGGGAAGGTCATAACTTTTCTCACAAGAGAAGGTGCACTCCCTCCTTGGAGGAAATTTTTTCAAATTCTTTCTTTACGAACCCATGATGAAGGAAGAATATTTTGCTAGGGGTCCTTGTTGAGGATTGCAATTTTTGAAAAATATTAAAGATTTTCAAGAAAAGATTCATTGGCCACCAAATGCATTTTTTGAAAATCAAAGTAATATGATATCCCCCGCTTAGGAAGGTGTGTGCCGAGCACAAAGGCGTGTGACATCCTAAGGAGAGAAAATCAAGAATAAAAAAGTGATGTTATGGCCCGCGAAACATAGCAAGATGTAATCGTGGTAATGTTGTCACACACGCGAGGGAAAACACATAGGAACCATAACATCATGAACAAGCAAAGAAGAGAGAAAGATGAAAAGAAAGGGAGACAATAATATGACAAATAAGAGACAAGGGTGATTTGATATTTTAGGGTCAAAGCTGCTCATAAATATAAATAGATAAGTATAATTTATATAAATCAACTATCATCAACCCCTAGTATATTAGACCATGTGAATAAGGCACATTAAGAGAAAATAAAAATAAAAAATCGGGTCAACATGGAAGGGAGGCCTAAATGCCCTCAACACTTTGCATCGTCCCCAATTGTTAAAAATGAATACATGACAAAGAGAATAATTATGTCATAATAGAAGATTTTTTATGACACAAGAACACTCATGTATCCAAGCACCTATGGGGGTGACAAGCATCATCCAGGAACATATAACACAAGCACAAGGGAACACAATATACACACACACAATCTAATATATAGATAAAGAAGAGGCACCCCCTAGTCCTCATCACCCAAGAGGTCGTCGTTCTTCCAATCTAGATCACTGTAAGGGGAGGGCAGATGAGCCTTCAAGGGAAAAATATCAAGGGGCGAATCCTCCGAACCTCCTACAACAAGAGCCAAGGAAGAAGGCCCCTCGAGGACTTCTCCACTCAGTTCTTGTGGGGTGAATGTCAACGATTTCACTAAAATTTACAATAGGTTTGAAACCTCATCCACGGAGTTGAACATACACTTTACAGCGGTGTTATGCATCAACTCAATAGGAAAGGGAGGTGGCACCCGAGGTTCACTACTAGGCTCACCAAAAGACTTAGGAGTAGTGATAAACTTCAGGGACATCAGGGCTTCCTCCATCACTAGGACGACACAAGCCAACGCAAAAGCACCCTTCAAAGAAGGTGATCCCTTCTTTTGATCCCCATTACTAGTGGGGTCATCCTCCATCTTCCGCTTCATTGGAGGATGTGAAATCCCCACAAATGAAGCAAAGGGCACAAAGGAAGAGGAGAAAATCATGGAAAACACCACTAAGGTATTTGGCATGTCCACGAGTTTTGAAAACAGCATGATGTTTGAAAGGGACATCAAAAGAGGTGGCTTAGCTAAAGGATCAATAAACACCTACACCCTCTTTGGGTGAGTATCATTCACGCTCACAGTAGGAGGCAGAAGCAAGATTGAGGCTAAAGGAACTGAAGCAAAGAGGGCGAAAGAGGAGGACACATCAGAAGGTGTCGAAGCAGGAGCTACTAGCTCATCCTCCTTCTTTTATAATGTGACCTACTCAATGACCAAATCCTTTCTCCAATGCTTGTGCTCATGCACAAGGCAATTTTTATGACTCTGGGAGCTAGAGGTTGCAGCCTGGAAAGGGACGAAAGGTTCATGTTCAACCATTAGAGTATCCATCACAACCATTTTCAACGAAGGGAGGGTATCTTGGGTGGGAATAGAAGGGAGAGCTAGAGAGGATTATGGAACAATAGTGGGGGGAGCAGGCTCGAGCACCTCAGCGACAGGCCTCTTCCCATTCACTATCTTAGAGGCAGAAGTAGTAGGAGGTCATAGAGTCCAAGACATAGAGGACGCTCCATGGGGACCCTTCCCCTTACCATACAAAACAAGATGAGGCACTGCAAGTAAGAAGAAAATTTCAAATGCTAGGCGCTTGGGCTTTCGCCAAGCAGCCACCATCGGGATCCACAACAAACACATAGGAGCAGAAGTCGATGGTGTTGCAGCAAGGCAAGAGGAAGCGATAGGTAGAATAAAAGAAGAAGAAGAAGAGCCCTGAGCGTGCTTCTCTTCTTCCCTTTTTCGAACCACGGTAACCTTGTGGTCTTCCTTCAGGAAAGCTCTATGTGAAATGGCATAGGGAGAAAGAGGGTATCTCACCTTAGGCGTTATGCCCACTCTTATACTTCACACAAGTACAATACAAGAGAACCATCCTAGGAGGAAGTGGACCCTCAAGGGAAATCCAAAAGTGATCCAATGAGTATCGCTCATGCGCAATCGACGGCCTGTAACCAGTGTCATGAACTACATGCACCAAACCCTCATGGGAAAACTTCAGGCACTTATAAACTATCGAGGGAACTACAATCATAACAACCACCCAGGGGATGCTTAGTTTCACCTTGAATAGTTCAAACCTTGGGATGATGTCAAAGAGTGCATTTATGGTTTTGGACCCAACTAGGACTGACAAGGTGATGCAATCGATGAGAGGAACAAAAAGACCATTGTGTGTAAGAATAGTGCTCCTAGATTCGTCATATCCATCCTTGTGTAAGAAACTAATCAACATGATCTCATCTATAATGACATTCATCCGACATGTAGGGTCAATGAGAACACCCATTACGGTATTCCATTGATACGAGGGGGAATGTACAAGGGAGATGGTTCTCTATTGGAGTTCATTGGCAAGTCTTGCGAGGTGAATGTTATGGAAGGAGATCCATTTGTAGGTTGCACAGATGGGATGGGTAGATGTAAGAAGGAGGTCATTTCTAAGTCACTAAACAAAGCTTTCATAGGAGCCCCCAAGGGTTTTACACTTAGATGGTGACCACTCAAGGTTTCATTTTGCAATGCTTAGGGAACCTCCCAGCTACGTGACTAGAGGTCATAGGTTGTGTTGCAAGGCTAGGTACCTCGCAACACTCACACCCACAACACTCCTAGAATACGAGGAAAGGGTCTTTCAACACTACCAAACAGAACCAAAATGGTTCACGTCAGGTTCACCAAAATGTAGAGGGGGACCAATCACACCAAGGCTCCAAGTCATGGAGAGTTGAGAGTAGAAGTTTTCCTTAATATACCTCAAGTTGGACAAGTGTTTAATACCAAGGATAGAGAATGAAGAGCACTCTTAGTGCTTCTACCACTCTTCTAACCCAAGAGTTTTAATGAGGCTAAACGAGTAGGTTCCTGGAACCCAGACTATACCTCAGACAACTCTCTGCCAGAGGACAACAGCGTAGAACAAGGACGATAGCGCGGTGTGTTGGTGTCTCTACGGATAAATAGTGGAGGAGAACATTCAAAGGTGCAAGAAACCCACTAACAACTTAGTGGTTGAGGATTAGAGTGATAACTAAAATGATAAATGACAAAATAACTAAAATAACGAGAAAGATGATATAGAAGTGACAAGAACAAAGGTGGTGAATATTTAACTCACGAAAAAGTCCAGTTCGCAAACAAGCTCCACACGAACAAGTACCTACACACAAAAGAGTGAGGAAAAATGTTGGGGTTGTTTCGAGGCTTACCGCAATCAAACCCTTGTTTTGATGTTTCTACCTCCATGGGCAACCAGATAGATAAAGGAGTAGAAATACGATAAAGAAACAATGCTTGAAAGGGAAATACCAAATGCTACGAAAAACACTATGCTACTCAAATCCAACAACAATGTAGTGGAAAGTAAACAATACCACCCTCGACCAAAGACACTCAAGGTCGATGAGAGAGGAAAGCAAGTCTACAACCGTGACAAAGTCGGCATGAGTGCAACGACGTTGAAAGCAGTCTCACAAGACACCAAGTTGTAGTTTTTGTGGTAGATGTGAAGAATGTTATGATTGTTGAAAGAGTTGATAGTGCAGCTAGTAGGTTGAAGTTGTAAGAATATGGAGTAAGGATGCTAAGAATGTGAAGCAAGATCGAATTGAGTGTGTAGAGGATGGAATGAAGATAAAACATAGGCATTTGAAGATGAATTGGGAGGGAAAGAGTCATTCAAAGGTCAACTAAAAGGCACAGGGGCGTTATGTTTCATCATCAATGGAGAACGTAACACCTCTGTAGATTCTAGAGGTAGGAATCCTATCAGGATGGCAACGCGTCGTGTAGACGTCCGCACATCACGTGTGTCCTTGACAAAAATTCCCCCATCGACACTTAAAACAAGCGACAAGTGGATGAAGTTTGAAATGAGGATGTGGAATTACATGGTCGGATTTGATTTTTCTAAAGTGAAGGGTGTAAAAGGGGAATTTGCAAGGGGGGTGCAAATTCACTCCCATACACATGCAACAAACTGCAACAACCTGTTTCCCTCTTTTTCACAATTTTCTCAATATCCTCAACATCTTCATGCAACAACCTTCCTCAACGCATAGTTGACATTAATGACAATGCCAACTTGTTGACATCAATGACAACACCTTCATTCTTGCAACAATCTCCCCCTTTGTCATTAATGGAAACACATGATGTGAAAAACCATCAAAGACAACACAACAACTCTAAACACACTTTCTCATGGTTTCCTTTTCTCTCCCCCTGTGTAGATAAAAAAATTCACATTCTTTCTCCCCCTTTGACATTAATGGCAAAGGATATAGTGTTTTGCATTGTTTTCCCCCCTTGACACTGAACCAAGATACTTGCTTTGAATAATCCCCCTTAGGAGTACACACAACCAAATCAACAACTTTGCACAATGACAACATTCCTTATTGCAACAATGATACTACCTACTCCCTTCGAGAGGTAGCCACCAACATCAGCCCAGAAAAGAGATGAATCCATGAATCCAGTAGACCGAGGCACCTCCATATGCCTCTACTTCAAAGGAGGGGCAATAACCCCCAACTTCTCTTGAAGATAGACCAAATTACTGTCGTTGGAATTAAACGCCAAATGCATGCAAAGAAAGAAGGTTTATATAACACCGACCAAGCTTAAAAAAGGTCCCAAACTGTTTTTGGTAAAGGAGCAAAATAAATTAATTTTTGTAGTATGAACTTCCAACAGAGTTGAGCATATGAGCATTGTAAAAATAAGTGATCAACATCTTCAAAATCTTCCCCACATAAAACACATTTGAAAGGCTCAACAAGACTTAGTTTGGCTAGCCTATCACTTGTGAGCACTCTTTTTTGTAATACTAACCATATGAAACTACTTGCTTTTTGAAAAATCATGTTGTTCCAAAAGAATGAGTAAGCTCTTTGGGATTGTAGTTGAACATCTTTGTTAAGAAGAGATTTATACCCTTGCCTCACTGAATAACACCCATCTTTGGATGGTGCCCATATGATTTGATTAGGTTCCCCCGTTAGGAACACTAGTCTCTCTACTAGAATTTTTTGAGTTAAGTCCTTTTGTGCTACCGTTATTTGTGTTTCAGAAAGATCCTTCCAATTTTACTTTACCAGTTACTTCATCTACTGAGCAAACATAATCAATTAGCATAGTGCCCCATAGATGTGATAACACTAGTACGAATGATTGCAATTCTTGAATGCCTTTCAGAGGAGGATATCCATTCCAAGAATCATTCCAAAAGTGAAATTCTTCTCCTTTATACATTTCCCAGGAGATGTATGATGTGACAACTTCTCTACATGAGACCATAAAGTTCCACATGGTTGAACCATCAGGAGGATTAGATATAGTGAATATTCTTACTGGATTTTGACTGTCTAAATATTTGGCCTGCATTATCCTACACCATTTTGAATATGATTTGGTGAACATTTTCCATATCAATTTTCCTCCAAAGGCCCTGTTACGTTTGGAGATATTATGAATGCCTACCCCTCCCTTGAATTTATTAGATGACATACTATCTAAGGAGATTTAAGGAACTTTTTTCCTATCGTTCATGTTCCCTTTCCACAAACAATTCCTTATAATCTTCTTTATCTGAGCAACAACTAATTTTGGAGCCTTGAGAATTGCTATGAAGTAATTTGGAATTGCTGCTAACACAATTTTTACTAGCAAAATATTACTAGAAAATGATAACCATCTAGCTTTCCAAGCTATAATCTAGACTTAATCCTTTCTATAACTTTGGCCTAGTAAGAAATTTTATTTGTTCCCATAAAGAATGGAATCCCTAGATATGTGCATGTCAGTTCTTCCAACTAAAAGCCTAAAGTCTTTACAATTTTTCTTCTGATACCTAACTTGGAATTAGAGACATAAATCTTAGACTTGTGTGCATTTATTTTATGACCTAGTACTGAAGAATATATGTCTTGAATCAGCTTTATTTGTTTGGCCTTTGTAAGGCTTGATTTTCCAAATAATAGAGTATCATCAACAAAGAGAGTGTGTGTTACTAAAATATTTGATTGGGGAATGTGGATGTCTAGCCACAAACCCTTATTATTCCTTACCTTTATTGTCCTACTCAATGCCTCAGCGATAATTATGAAGAGAAAAGGAGAAAGGGGGTCCCCTTGCCTTACCCCTTGTGTGGCATTGAAGAAGCTTAAAGGTGACCCATTTATTATAACTGAAAATTTTGCTCCTGATAAGCAAGACAAAATCCACTTACACCACTTATTGCCGAAACCAAACTTTGCCAAGACTTTCATTAAGAAACTCCAATCAACTCTATTGTATGCTTTCATCATGTCTAGTTTTATAATAAAAGATGATATATGATTAGAATTAATAGTATGAAGCAGTTCATGTGCAACCAAGACTCCTTTAGTCATTTCTCTGCTTGGTACAAAGCCCCCTTGCTCTTGTGAGATAATTTTGGGGAGAAGATTTATTAAGAGGGGTAAACGCTTTTGACCTACCAATTATTTTTATTTAAAAAGACATATTTTTTTTATTAAGAGAGGTAAACACTTTTGATTTGGAGCTATGAATCGGTGAGGTCACAAACGAGGGACCTCATTCTCAATATAAACTCTCAACAATTACACCCCAATGGGGTTTGAACCTTGATGGCAAGAAGAACAACACACCAGCTTAACCATCGCACCATGCCACTATTGGCAAGACATCATTCATAATGTTTATTAGTAAATATTAATAAATTGACATGTAAATGAATATCAATTTTAAGATAAAGGGGTTTTATTAACACACTCACCCCATAACAATTTATCCATTTTTGCCTTTGTAATTACATCTCTCGACATAATAAGGTGTTCATCTAAAAAAGTATTATTGTTATGTGGACAACTATTATTCTTATGTGTACAACTACTATTCTAATTTGTCCCTTGCTTACATTGTAATTACGCTTCTCAACGTAATAAGGTGTTCATCTAAACAAGTATTGTTGTTATTGGACAATTATTATTCTTGTATGTACGACTAACTAGGTGCCAATATATGTATGCATTGGAGTACTTCATAATATATGTTTCGTCCTATGACATGTAAAAGGTGAGTACAATAAATACTTTGTATTTTAACATGAAATATAAAAGGTTGTCCAAAAGTTTTATGATCATTTAAAGTTGAATATAATCTATATTTTAAATAATAATGTGTTATATTTATAACAATAAATAGTATTAGTGATAATAGATCTACTCCTTATGCTCCCTCACATCTTGATGATGGATCATGCAGTGTGATCGGAAACATTGATACAAAAAATGCGAACACAATCTAATCCAGAAACACTTTCAGCAAATAAATAGTATTTTGTGTTCAACTATTGAGTTAAGTGAGTTGGATGTAAAAGTTGAAAATAACAATATTTATGGTTACCAAAAGGTAAAGAGATCATTTAAATTGCATATAGGTTATTGTAAGGGGGAAAATAAGCATAAGGAAACAACAATGAATTAAACCAAATTAATTCAAAACAAGATCAAATCCCAAACCATACTCATGAAATAAAATTATAAAACTAAGAATTTGAAGAACAAATGCAATCATAAAGAAAACATAAACTGAATTCAAGCATTACAATGTTATCATCCCATGTTGAAGTGTAATTCATATTGATGTTCGATTGCATTGGATCAATGCGAAGCCTCCATTGTTGTTGCAAAAGCTTCAAAAAGTGTGTTAATGGTGATCAAATATGTAAATGTGCTCAATGTGCTTCAATGGTTATTCTGACATAACTTCTTCACAATTTTTTTAGACTCTTCAATCGATTTTGAGAAGAAAGAATGTTATTTTATAGATTTTCAAGTTTCAGATGAACGATCGAGATTCGATAGTGAAAGATCACGATCAACGGTTGAGAACTATTGAGAGTAAATTGGTCAATTAACTCCTTTGATTGATCCAATTAAGGATTTTAATTAGATAATCAGTGGGATTAGATTAGAATGGTTGGTGGGATTGAAAAAATCGGGTTGAGTGGTTAGTGGGATTGAGAAAGTCAGGTTGAGTTAGAAAAAAGATGGGTTTGTTAACCAATTAGAGTGAGAAATCAGTGGATAATAATTTACTCTATCAAAAAGGGATGAGGATAATTAATTAATTGAATATTGGAGATGAATGTGCAAGTTTGTTTTTGACTTTAACAAATGATATATTTGTTTGTTGACCATGTTTTTAAAAAGATAAGCAGTATTTACAAGGTGTTGTACCCTTTACACAGAGAGCCCAAAGGCCAAAAGAAAGCATAGTTCAAACACAACTTGAACTATAGGAACAAACAAAAACAATTGGCTGTCAGTTGCAAAACAACCAAGATTTAAACAACCTTCGAAATAGCGAGATCCAAACTAGCTCCACGAACCCGAGGCCAAGAAGAGGCAACGGATTTGGGGAGACCCTTCTTCTTCCGCAGAACCACCGACCAGGGAGGCTCAGAAGCAAGAACCAAAGAGCGAGGCGAGGGGGGCGGATCCACAAAAGCCTCCCCGAGAGAGGAGCCACCACACAACGAGGGTGAAGCAGTGTAGACCGGGCAAAAAAAACACCAGCAGAGTTGTTTGACGAATGATGGGCCGATTTTGGCAAAACAGCGACAACAAAAGGCTTACACGAGACAAAGACAACAGAAAGATTAAACGGGAAAAAGATAGCAAAAGGGTCCGCAACAAGGATAGTCGAAATAGGATCTTGAGTAGGCTCAGGAGGGTTATCCTCCTTAGAGGAACTATCTGAAGGGGGAAACCAACAGTGAGATGGTACGTGAGAGCATTTTTCCACCAAGTAGCCGCACTCTTACGATGAGCAATAGGGCAACCAGAAGCCAAGTGACCAATAGAGAAACAATGCCTACAACGAAAAGGGAGCCCCTCATAGTCCAAAAGTTGTTTCCAAGGTTGATCTGCCACCATCAACACCACATCACCATGGAGTGGTTTGGAGATATCCAGATCGATTAAAATACGAGCCACCATAGTATGCCCAAGATCCCGAGACGTAGAATCCACCTTCAAAAAGTTGCCAATAGCTTCAAAGCAGGAATCCTCCCAAAATTGGAAAGGGAGATTCGGTAAACGAACCCAAATAGGTCTGATATTCAAAGGCTCCATAAGAGGATTGAAAGAGCGTGACCACGGTCGAATGGACAACGAATGAACACCCCACATCCACACCCGATCCAACACCTTGTCAGGAGCCTCAAGGGTAGAGAAGGTAGCAAAGAAAAAACTTCTAACATTGGGATAACGGTCAATCTGTTCAGAAACCAAAGGCTTCCAAGAATCAATCACCCATTCATGGAGTTCAGGCAGGGAGAACCACAAGTCGTTAAACCTACAGACAACACCATGCCGCACGTAGAAATCTTCATTTTCAACAATCTCAAGCCCACAAACCACAACAAGGGAGTCTCAGGCACAAGGCAAATGACGAACCCTAGTCGGGACCTGGGCACGAGCAACAGTAGCAAAGGACTTCCGAGAGCCAACAAGAGTAACAGGAGGAGGGCCCCCAAACCCACCCTGCACAACATCCGTAAAAGAAGGAGAAGTCGCATGCCTGTCCATAGGAGGAACACAGCCACCACGGTCTAAAACCTGCAACAAATCAGGAGGAACAATGGGAGCCCCCTGCACCCACAAATCGATCCCCTGTGCCAAGGCCCAACGATAGATTTGAACTGCTCCCACCCAACACAACAAACAACTTTGCAATGGATATTTTCATGTTGAAGGCGCCTCGTTTGTCAACCATGTTGAATGATTTTGAATAATTAATTTAATTATTCAAATATAGAGAAGGGAAAATGCTTTAATTAAATTATTAATGATAACAATTTAATTGATTTAGATGAATAAGACATTAATAACATAATTAAATAATTGATGTTTATTTATTTAATCAGGAAGAATAAAGTTAGATTAATGATAAAATGGTGAATTATTCAATTAATAAAGGAAAATAGGGTTAATGATATAAATGATGTTAAAATGCAATAATGATAATGAAAGTGATGTCAATAATGGAAAAATGCAATTTAGGATATGCGATATATGTTAAGTCATTTTTGCATGTCTATAATTACATCTTAAGCAAAAATATGATATTATGACATCAAATGTTATTTTTTTATTCAACTACTAAAGATTCCATGATAAAGTTCTATTCAATTCTTTTTAATAATATCTTAAGGACACTTCTCACTAAATGTGTTGATGTGACAAGTTGCACAACAATTCACTACTTCAAATCTTTCTTGTAGATAGATTAGAGTCCATATCACTCTTTTTTTAAATAGAGATCTACGAATTTTCATGTAACTGCTACATGATCACAAAGTTAAGTGGCCCCTCTCCCCCCCTCTCCCCTAGTTGTTTAATAGATTAACAACTTTCATTTTTTTAGATAAGAGGGAGCAATTATCCAAATAATGAATGATCCTTGCACACAAATATATGCTTCTTAAAGATGGTACAAAACT
The DNA here is from genome assembly GCA_007115665.2 of Sequoiadendron giganteum. Classification (NCBI taxonomy): domain Eukaryota; kingdom Viridiplantae; phylum Streptophyta; class Pinopsida; order Cupressales; family Cupressaceae; genus Sequoiadendron; species Sequoiadendron giganteum. Next base: position 28,165,984 of record CM021105.1, on the reverse strand, counting down.
TGATACCTATATTTCAGTCATGAAATTTGTATTTAATAATTGTACATTTGTATATTCAGCATACTAAAAATACCTTCCAACATTGGCTTTAAACTCTTCCCCAATGATGAATCCAATATTGATCCATAAAACATTGAAATCTTTAACAACCCACACAGTCAAACCCCAAGAGATTATACCAAATTTACATACTATGAAGGAACCCAACATGATAAAATGGTAGCACATATATTACAAAATTAAACTATTTTCCTTAACACCAAATACAAACATATTAATGCTCATTGAGAATACAAAAAGGATTCATCACAACATGAATTTTATAAAACCTTCCTAAAATTAACTTCCCAAATTACCTAACAAGACACTTAAATACTTACAGAAAATAAAGGGCTGTAGCTTTAGCTTTCATTGTTCAGCCTATTTGCAAATTCTGTTGACTGCTTTTGCTGTTCTGATTACAGCTGTTGTAACTTTGTTTTCTTAATTCAATTTTTTTTTTAAAATTAACTAAACTAACACCACAAAATCCCTTAATTAAAAACCATAAACCTTATATTCCAACACCTAAAATCCATGGTGTTGCTCGAATGATCGCTCCGTTAGAAACCTAAAACGTTAGAACCTATAAACAATTAATGCAATCAAACCCAAACATTCAATGTAAATTTATACACATACATCTCTCAAATCTAAAAGTACATGGCGTTTACTATTCCATGGAAAATCGTGCATTTTCTTCATAAAATAAGCAGTAGTGCTTAGTGTATTTTATTAGGAATTTAGACCATTTTCTTCACACAATAAGCATGGCAGTAGTGCTTAGCCTAATTTATAAAAAATTACACCATTTTCTTCATTCAATATGTAGGCCAGTAGTGCTTAGAGTTATTCGTTGGAATGTATTTTGTTTTCAGTCTGTCTTGTTCCTTAAACTCCCTGGCAGCCTTTTATTTAAATAAACTATAATATTGGTATTGAAATAATATTCTTATACTATACTCCTGTTACCTATTTGCAACTTCTTTGCTCTATAAGAATAAACTTGTATATGTTTAGCTTATGGCTTTTTCTTATGGAATCTTCTTAAATGTGTAAAACGATACCTGTGCCTGTTTACTTCTGCAGAACTGGTCCTCCTGTGTGCTTTGTCTCCTGGGAATTCCGAGGCATCTAAATCTTAAATATTATACCCTATAACGTTACATTGTGTCTAATATCTGGGTAGTTATAGCAGGAAAGATCACTGCCACCGTGTAGGTATATTCACCTTCAATTGAGGATCATTATGGTTTTGGTCCGCATTGTTAACCTCCACACATGGTAAAACAAACATGAAATGTTGGTTTTCATTTACTCTTCAACAATTTACCTGCAGAGGTATCTTAAGAGTTCAATAGCAAGTCTGTCATCAACCTCTCGATTGTGCCAATGTTATCATTGTGAAGGGCATAAAACAGCAGTGTCCTACCAGTGGCCCAGAGATTCCGAAAGCGAGGGCTGAAAAACATAGCCCTAAATATGTTGGGCAGGGAAAAGTATTTCATGACACTCCAAAAGAAGATAGTTCCAAAAAGGCGAAGCAAGAGTTCAAAGGATGCTAAGCAGTGTTCCATGGGGACACGCCCCCCCCAAAAAAAATCCAGTGCTTCCTAGACGGGGACGTCTCGGAGACTTGGGGACTTGGGGGGATGTCCCCCCCACCAACGCCACCATCCCACTACTAGAGTCACTGTCTCCAAGACGCCGTTAGGACTTTGAGGATGTTGGAGTGCCCTCAAAATGTCTAGGGGACTCCTAGCTGTCTCCAAGATGTATAATTCTTATACGTATACATCTTTTTATAACTATTTTTTCTAGTACTATATGTATTTCAGCACCCCACTGCCGTCCCCCCGTCACTCCCAAACTTAGACCCCCCGTCCTCGCGTCCCCAAAACCTGTCCCCTGCTGTTCCTCTGTCCCCGTCCCCGTCCCCAAAACCCCATGGAACACTGATGCTAAGAAAATTTCACTACTAAAGAATCAATAAATGCACAAGGTAACCTCTTGAAACAATTCTGGGCTAGAAATTGCTTGAATTAACAAAAAGAACAAATTACAATATATAGAGGAGGTAGAGCACTGTAGACATTTAAGATGTCTAACTACCTCAGCTACTGACTATTGTAGTACTAATTGACCATTATACAATAGAGAATTTAATATTCTAACACCCTCCCTTAATGGTCAATCTACTAACTAGCCTACAGAAAACAATCTGTAGGTTGATTGGTCAAAAATTCTTCATAACACTTTGTTGCTACGGAGAGCCTCCCTGGATCTGCAGAATGTGAATGACCAAGAGAACCAAAAAACGTCCAAAAAATGCTCTGCAACAAGAGACAAGAGCCTGCCACTGACTCTGCCACCAACCCTCCCAGAAACTGCAGAACTGTTGACCAGAAGTCATCACAAAATGTCCAACCTGATGTTGGATAACAGAGTTGTTCCTCCCTAAAACCAGAGACACACCGAGAACAACGGACACGATTTTGAGGATAAATCGGCAAATCGCCGAAACTATTGCAGATGAGCATGACGCCTGAAAACTGACTGCAAGAAGCTAGTTGTGCAGATGTTCGCCTCAACAACTCCAAGTGCGACCAAAACAAACTACAACAAACCACGATTTTTAAGGAAAAAATAGACAAACCCAAAAATCTGAAGATTACAAATCATTGTTTTTTCGAACAAAAACGGTAAAAACCAAAGACCAGAGAGCCCTCCCAAACAACAGATACCCCTACTAGGGTATACAGGAAAAACTCTTAATTTTTGAGGAGAAAATTATAAACCCTGAAAACAGATTTTTTTCTTTTCTTTTCGAGACAAAAAAGATTTAAAAAACCCAAACAAATTTTTAAGGGAAAAAACTTTAAAACCCTCCCAGATTACAAATTTTTTAAGGGAAAAAAAAACTTTAAAACCCACACAAATTTTGTTGCCATTGAACCGTTAACTCCCTGCCAACATAAAATTGTTCAAACTGGCCATCTTCATGCTTTTCGAGGCACGAAAAACGAGGGACTGAGAAGAGGCTAATGCAAAAAACTTGAGGCACAAGTTTCAATACACTAAGGTAGGGTTCAGGCACAGAAGACAATGCAAATCCGTTCGCACAAAATTTGAGGCACGGAAAACAATGCACCCAAAAAAATCAAAGACCAACCCAATTGAGCTCTTGAAAAGATTAGAAGGAATCTGCAGTCGAAAAAAATTTCCGCCTTGAAACAAAGGGTCAAAACCCTAGACAAAGTTTCTGGAAACCCTAGCCACCATGGATGACCAGATAATTGCAGAAACCAACACCAAAACTGAGGACGTTTCTTAAACAAAAAGCCCAAATCATGAGCTGAAACAAAAACGCGACAATGAGAACCTGCAAAATGCGTCAAAAAATTGCAGGTAAATGGCGCCCAAATGCCACGAAGAAAACGCGACCTGAGGAGAGGAAAAATCGCGACTTTTAGCCAAAGAAAACACGCGTGCTTGAAGGCAAAAGTTGCGCCCACAAAACACATAAAAACGCGTTTAACACAAAAGTCGCGCGGGCAGAAATGGAGGTCACGCACGGATGCAAAAGAGATCATGTCAGATCCCGAACGCGCGGCCAAAAACCTCAAAAACGCCGACGAAAAAAGAGGCTCAATGGGAAAAGAACAGGGCCGCAGGAAAAAAAAATAGAGGTTGCATGCAAGAACACTAGAAAGCCACGATTTTATTTAAATTTTTTTGGAAAAACGCATCTAAAGATGACGAACTAGAAAAGCCACCAAAAAATCGCGATCATGAGAGAGGACGTGACCAAAAAGAAACCCTTCAGAAAATCACGAGATTTTTTAAGACAAAACACACCCCAGAATTTTTCGAATTATAGCTCCTTCATGACTCACGAAATTTTTTTCAAAAACTATGGCGCCTTCAAAACCCTCGAATTTTTAACAAGAAGAGCCACGAAAATTTTGAATTATGGCTTAAACACAAACCCACGAAATTTCCAGATCAAAAAACCCTCGATTCAAATGTAGGAGCCACGAATTCGCAAAGTCAGAAGACGGATCTAAACCCTTTACGAGTCTAAACTCAGAAAACCCGCTTTTGCGACCTCTAATATAAAATTTAGGCCCTCCCAAAATCCTGAGCCCTCCCATGAGGGAGACAAGCTCAGACTTGCTCTGATACCATGAAACAATTTTGGGCTAGAAATTATTTGAATTAACAAAGAGAACAAATTACAATATATAGAGGAGGTAGAGCATTGTAGACATTTAAAATGTCTAACTACCTCAACTACTGACTACTGTAGCACTAATTGACCATTATACAATAGAGAATTTAATATTCTAACACCTCTAACAAATTTCAAGGCATCAAAGAGGAAAACATACAAAACGAACAAGAAATTTCAAGAACGATATTAAAAAAAAAGCTTCTCATAAGAGTGGGAAGGGTATACAAGCTCTTGGAAAATGCCCGAGCTTCACCCATAATGAAAACTACGTGGCTACAAGTTTCTCCCGTAATGAAAACTAAATATAGCTACGATGAGGGAAAAGATACAAGCATAACTATTTTTCAAATACTTAAAAACTAAATATTGCAATCAGTTAAATACTTCATACAAGGTAGGGCTACAATCAGGTAAAACTTGGAAGATAAAATCATTTTTCATTTACTTCTTCCTTTCTGTCTCTTTAATTTTTGATAGTCAGAAAGCTTTTGTATGATACCTAAACAAAATGTTCATTTTCTCTATTCTTGCCTTTTATCCCCAAAATAAATTTTGAACATTGTTTTAATCTCTGTACAACGTATTATTTTCACTGGTTACCGGTTGAATAGGATTGAATACCATTGAGGTGCCACCTGGATTATCAATTATGTGATAATTTTGCATTTTTCCTTTGGACTTCTTCAACAGATAATTCAATGGCTCTCATCCAAAAAAAATGTTACATTAAAATGGACTGGTACTGCAAATCCCTAAAAAGTGACTCACAGAAACACTCCAAAATCTTGCAATTTACTAGTATAGATATCTCAAATACATGTCTAAAAGATGCTGAAATATACCAATATGATAAAATTAATATATTATATAATTAATTATGCTCCCAGGGGTAGGGCTTTGAGTAGTGTCCCACTCGTCTCAGTTTCAAATCCCGATTTTCTCGAGAATTCTGAATTCTATCTCTTTTGCTCTTTGTACGGATGGCGGCTTTCACATTTTGTTTGTTGTATCTAGCCTGATAGTGGCTTTATGGTTTGCACTTTGCAGCACTGAGAAGAACTGAGTGTAACTCTTCAGTAACATATTATCAGTCTCTATTTCCTGTATGGAGATTGAGACTTTTGTACCAAAATTCTCAAAACAACTTGTTTGGGGGTTAAGTATCAATGATCTCTTATAAGTGAACGGCTTGCTGCTCTTACAATCTACAGCTAGAACATTGTTGCTCTTTAAATTTATTTATCTATCAAAATAAAGAAAATCAAACCTTATGAATTACTTTACTCTGTCACATCAACTAAGTGGTAACCATTGCTCTGCTACACACAGGAGATTGCCTTCTTTACAGACAAGTTTTATTTTAACTGTAAACATCAAAATTTTAAAATAAATCTTTGAGAATGTAGAACTTCAGCCAAGTTGAACGTTTACTGTTGCACGCATTTAAAGAACTACATTACAAGACTACTGTTCAATTATGTTGCTGTTAACACCATACAAACTCTCAATTAATTTTATACTGTATTACAAGAGGATGTAATACAAGGTCCTTTAAGAAGGATCACTAAGTCCAGGTTATTAATGTCATTCATATGTTTTAGACAATTAGAAATCGCAGTTGTTGACTTTATCCAAAAACAGTTGAACATATTCACTAATGGCGCAAGTTTTCCACAACATAAGATGCATAAAGGTCCCTGTACAAAAATACACCAGAAAATTTAAAGTCAAAAACACAAATAAATTTTGAAGCCAAAATTCATGTAATTTAGTAAAAGCATGATAGTAAAAGGAAAGAAAGGCAAAGCCATAGGAGAAGAAACTAACATGGAGTACTTTATGGCTTTTTCTGCATCTTCTGCTGGAAGAAACTCGTTCACAGCTACTTCTTTATTTTCATTCTTTTTGTCTGTACCACACAAGTCAAGGTTCCCTCCCAGACATGACCACATAAAACCTTACCAATATGCAAATTAATTATTATCCAAGATCAAAGTAGAAATAAACAGAGAGCATACCTTGTGGAACACTAGCTAAACATCCAGATATACTTCCACTAAATAATGTATGAAACTAGTCTACAACTTTACCATATGGAACAATTGTTGCTTGCCATGCATCAAATGCTGATAAATTATCCAAAAATCTGCTTATGAATGATCAATAATTTGCAAATGACAGCCTTTAAAAAAAATTAGATTAATTTGTATCATAGATTTCTTCACTAATAGTAATAATGCATGAGATCAGTTTACAACTTCAATATGTTAGACTTGGAGAAAACAACAATTGCTCGCCATGCAATAAATGATTACAAATTATCCAAAAATCTGCTTATAAATGATTAATAACTTGCAAATGAAAGCCATATAAAAAGTTGATATTTAGTTATATGGTCGATTAATAAGGAAAGGGGTTCAAGCCATCAATCAAGATTATATACATCCCTCCTATAGAATAAACAGATCATCCTGATGAAGACCCATTAGGTACCCAGCTAGCTTCAAATCCTTTCCTTTACTCTCTTCACCGTGGACCAAGCACAGGACTCCAAAATATTCTCAGGCAAAAACGAGATGATTTACTGAAGATTCACTGTGCTCCAGATGAACACATGGGATATGTTTAACCCATCCTATTTAAATGGATGCTGCATCAGTAATGAGATAATGTTCCCACCAGAAGATTCCATATCGAGTTGCCCAAATCTAAAACTATAAAAAGGAATGATTAAATTACCATAATGTTAAAGGAGAAATGATTAAATTTACTTCCAGGCATAATAACATCTATAAGACTGATCATGCATGCCCATGGTGTGACAATTAGCATTAACAATAGCTAGCTAGGTGGTTTGAGTCCAGGAACAAATGTGAGAGTTGGCTGGCATTCTTGTTGTATCAAATAAAGATTACAAGAAGTTGATTAATGAAAGAAGAGTGAAATGTCTATGCACTGCTTCTTTATTGTTAAGCTTAGATCATCATACAGATTGATGCAGCCAGAATTGAGGTCTGCCTGCTTCTGTTCTTTACCTGTTCACTTATTGGGTGATGGTTTCCATAAATTTTATGGTCAAAGCAATGCATGTGTACAAGAAACAGTCCCTCAAGAAAACACCCGTTTCATTGCTAGACAGACAATTCTCCAGGAAATAAGGGCTGCAGGTCTGCTGACTACCTACAACTGTTAAAAACATTTTCAAATTGACATAAAGCTACAATGAGCAAATTGAATGTTGGATAGCTAGATCTGTAGCTCTTAGCAAGAGCCAAATTGTATATATCATATTCAAAATAGTCTAGATGTCTGGCAAGAACTCAATTGACCCTGCAAGGCTAAATAAGGGATGACCAAGGTTAATCTAAGTAGTTAAGGCAACAGAAGCGTGAAAACAGATTGGAAAAAGTACAGTTATATAGTGTACCAAATATATTCTGCAAGATAATCACCAAAGAATACAGTATCCAATACTGAAAAAAAACGATGGATTTTAATGAAGAGGAAACTCTTTGATACCACAATAATGAGGAAGGTATTTTTAACAATTGAATATTTCTGAAAGCATCAATTTCATTACTGTCAAGCAATGGCAACTGAAATTAATTTCCGGCTCACTTATCAGAGCAGTTTTCCAATTCTTCCTGGACGCAAAGGGATTCAGTTGATCAAGTATTACAGGAAAACAAATGCACAGTGCTTTAATAAAATAAAGTTATTCAATCATATCATGTGGTACTTGATACTTTTCCTCCTATGCCAGGTATTTAGAATTCAATACTTCCTAGATTTAGCACAAATATGTATCTGGGCCATGTCTGTGTGCAGATACAATCAATTTAAATGCAAAATGTGTCAGATACATTCAAGACAAAAGTCCAACCATATTCTGATGATAAAACAAAGAATCCATAGAAGACAAGATAAAAGAAAATCATATAGGCAAAATTCCTCTCTTGTCACAGATACCCCTCATCCTTGAGCTTATTTTTTGTTATTGTGACTACTTGGTGTTGGAAGGCATTTTTTGAGATTTCAAGAGGGTTTCTGTAGCTGATTCTTCCTATGTTCCACATTGACACATCACTGACCCTGAGACCTGCATCCCCGTCCCCATCGGCATTTCAGGGATGGTGGGATGGCAATGGACATCCCCTGGCCATCCCCATCAAATTTACAAACCCAAAAGAGTGGAAAAAACTTGGGCACATTTGGCCATCCCCAAGGTGGCTGAGGTACGTCCCTCAACTGTCTTGGGGATAGCCAGGCGTCCCAACGTCAAAATCACATTTCACAATGTTTTCTAAAAAAATATGAGACCTGGCCAAATATAATTGGTTTTAAAAGGGGCATGGGGGTCCCACAAACCCTCACACCCCTTATTTGACCTAAATCAATTCAGAATAACAGTGTCAATTTTCAAACATTTACTGTGCTACTGCTGCTACTATTGGAGAGGGTTCAAGGGTTTTAACAGAGTAGAGTTGGATTCATGCATTTATTATTGACTGGTTCAAGCCTCCAGGTTCATGCATGTACCTGATTGCCACTTCTATCAGTGATTCCGTCATTCAGTGATATCAGATATTGACATATCCTAACCAGTATTACTATTTTCAGTCAATTTGATCAGGTATTTTAATTTATAAATTTAAAATTGTTATTGTATATCAATATTGCCGTAGCTCAATGCCCCTTCATGATTCAAACACCTACTATTAATAAGATTTGTCTGCTTCACTCTAACAAATGTATAATACTGATTAATAGTAACAATAGTATATAATATAGAAGTATAAAACCTCAAAAAATCATGATTTAATCGCCCAACCATCACGAAACCCTAACCAATATGATATAGTATAAGCTTTTCAACAATGTTCAACGATTTTTAAGGGTTTAAATCGCAAAAAAATTGCCCAACCAACTCATCACAAAACCCTTAACCACACAAAATCGCCATTTAATTGAGTTTTTTCGTTGATTTTTAGCACAGAACTGAGAATTGGCAACCGAGACGTGGTTCGCCATCAAAGATTGACTGGATCTCATCAGGTTGCTGAGGCAATCACGAGTAGGCAACCTTGAATGGACATTTATTTCTAATAAACAATAAGGACATTAAAATAGTGACATGTTCTTTGGTATGCTTATACGTTTGATGTTAAGGACATTATCATGGAATGGTTAAGAGATGTGCTGCTTTTTTCTCTATATTCCACACTATTGTCATTTGCCTTAGGCACGTAGTAATGTTTTTTATGTATATAACTCCAAATGGCAAAGACACAATTTACAAGGAAATAACAGACAATATCATAAATACTAAGGCTTCTATTTGATTTTTCACATATCTGAACCTTATATGAGTACTTGCCAAAAGTAAATATAGAAAGCCAAACTAAACTGAAATGAAACTTTATTGGCTTGATATCAACCTAAATAGGTTTGTTTTCTTGGAATTCTTGTGATCTTGACTATTCAAAATAATTTTAACATTTCAATTGTCAGCAATAATACCAAGGTGGCTGTTTAGATTATCAAGATTAGGTTGGGACAAATTTCCTTTTCAGATGCTAACAAAGCGTGATAATTTGGAGCTTCAATTTGAAACTGTTTATCAAGTTTTAATGACAAGCGGGTAGGGTAGTGACAATTGTATAATCAAGTGGGAAGCAAAAGTATATACATAACAACATATAGAGATTGTGGAACCGGAAGCAAAATGGTTCATATTAGAAAGAAAAAAATCAGCTTGTAGTGTTGAAAAATGTTGATGTTATACAGCGTTGGTTGTTACTTCCAGCCGATCTCCTTCACCTTATTTGATAAATTAAATAATAGCCAAAAGCTATTTAATTTATAAAGAGTGATCTATCTTGAAGAGGCAGGATTTATTGTGGAGGTGAGATTTAATGAAGAGGTCCGATCTCCTTGTTAAGGCCAACATCATCCTTAATGTAGGCGGGATTTGTTATGGAGGGTTGTGAATTTATGTGGCCGACCTCTTGCATTTAAGAGACACGACTTTTGGAAGAGGCCGACTTGCTGATTATGAAGAGTCACGTCTCTCTCCTCATTTTGCATAGATTATCATTGGTTGCATTTCATTCAGGATCAAGTTCAATCATCATAATCGCATATCAAGAGAAGTTCGCACTTACAGCAGATTGTTTAAATCTGTAGCAGCAGATCGACTTCAAGGAGAATCATATCATTTATATATTGCATCTAAGAGAGGTGCTCTTATTTATTGTATCAAATCGGCATTGTGTTGTGCCTGAGTTGTAAGCAGATTTCTGCTCTTATTCTATCAATATATTAGAGATATATTGGCTGGGTTTTTCTCCCTCAGGTTGGAGGGTTTTTCTCCCTCAGGTTGGAGGGTTTTCCTAGGGTATCTTGCTGTGTCTATTGTCTTATGTGCTGCATTTTCTGATTACTTTCAGTATTGAATTATCTGATCATAAAATTAACAAAAAAAATGAACCGTAGCAATATTTTATATCAAAATGAAGGATTGTTTGGGTTATATTTAAATTTCCTATATATTTTGCAGGCTTAATACTTTGTTAATTGGTGGAACTCACTGCTTAAATGCATTCCCTGCACTTGTTAGGGACATTCCATTTGGGATCATCATATACATGGAGGTTCAAAAGGCCTGCAAGCAGTTTAATAGCAGTACACGAATGCTTTAGACATATATAGTGTAGCATTCCATGCATCTTAAATAGGTATCAGGCAAACTAAAACATGCCTTGAGAGAAGTCACACCCTAGTCTTGTGGGCTTATCTTAATCCCTCCCGAAGCCGCCCTCATATATTTTATCTTTAACAATCTAGATAGATTTCAGCAGCAACTGTCCCATTGAAAGGGAATGTTCCTCATGCTTTGATTTTCCATTGAATCTTGTACCTATAATCTCTCAAATTCTCAACTCAAAGTCCATCAATGTTTTTAATTCCATCATCCACTTACACACAAAATCAAGAAAAATTTACTTGAATAATAATAGCTAAAATTGTGGCTCAAATAGTAGCTTTCTTCTTTTGTACTACCAGCTCTTTATTATCTAATGGAAAAATATTTAACACTCCCTTTACAGTTTTACAAATCTGTTAAAATAGTTATCAATGACAATATTTCAATGTCATTTATGATCTTTTGAGATGTAAGATTCTATTTCAAAAGAATTTTCTATTACTCTATCTTGAGTTATTTGATTCAAAACCTATTACGTTGAACTTTGCAATCGCTTCCTTTGTCATATCATTTCCCTTTCACACTCTTCACATAGTTCTCTTTGACACTTTTCTAGAAATTGTAAGTACAGTTAAATCACAAATATGAACCAAATGATTCCCGTTTTCTAATTACTAATTTATGATGTTTGCTCAGCAAAGGAAAACTGTCTTTTTAATGACTTTCTTGAGCTTGAGGATTTTGAGATCTTAGAGGCCAACTTGGATAGTCATGAGGTTGAACGACTTATGAGAGGCTCTGAAACAAGAGTTTCATCATTAGAAGTGCAGACCTCTAGCATAGCTCTATTTGTAGTAACAAGAGTCATTGGCTACGTTTGACTTTTTGGAACTTTGTGCTTAGTTTATAGGTTGACTTTGTACAAACTATATTGTAATTGAAATTTTGTCAACTCTAGCCATCTAATTATTATTTATACACTATGAAGTATGCTTTGTGCAATGCAATGTAATCAGTGATATGAACATAAACAACAAAATCCTGTTTTCTATAATTCATGGGTTAAACTCTCTATTTTATTTGATCTTTGTATCTCTATGCTATGAAATGCCCTTAATTTTTTTTTAAGTAGTTTTTGCTCTTTTCTACAATTTTTTACCTTTTTTTTAAATCCAATTTTTTCTCTTTTTTTCAAAAAATCTTATACTTTTGGTTTGCCAATTTTTCCCCCAAATGATTTTTGCTGCTATATATATATTATATGTATATGTGCATACATATGTCTCTATGATATCATAATAGTATATTACAAAAATACGCATAGTGACATGCTTATATACAGTGATACAATTAACTGTGACACTTATTGAAGTGGAGCAAGCAAACCTTAATTGTACGTGTTTGAGGCATCATGGAGCTCTAACTAGGGCTGTCTAGTGTCAGTTCCACAGAACATGTTTGACAAAAGAGAACTAAAGTGACGATTATTCATATTCAAAAGATATTTTATTATTTTGTCTCCTACATACAAATGCTGAACAGTGATACATTTAAATCTTCATTTATAGCAAATACAAAATATAATCTTCAACCAGAACCAAGAATCAAAATACAATTTTACTTTCGTTTCAGTTTGTTGTCACTATGTCACACAAATTTTTTACCTCCAAAATATCTTTGATCTAAAAAATGAGCACTAGCAACAGTGATGATAATGTGAATGAGATAAGTAGTGAAGAAATAAACAAAATGGATGTTGAAGGGAGTGTTGGAGATTCTCGTTCTTTTGAAATTCCAAACACATGCTCTATTGGAACTCCACCAAACCATTTTGCATGTCCTTCATCTTCTCTTAAAAAATATGCTAAAGGCCCTTTCAACCCAAAAAACCTTTACTCCAATTTGTCATCAATTTAAGCACTAAAGCTTAAAAATTTAGGGAGTAGCAAACATTGGTTGTGTCATATTTACAAAACTGATTATCATAGGTGTAGTGTAGTAAAATGCATACCCTTGCATTTTCACACTTGTTTGGGCCCGCCTTGCTTTATTTATCCTTCTTTATGGCTTAATTGGCCCTATTTTATGTCCACAAGCCCTATGAATGACATGTTTTTCTAGTAAATCTTGACATTCTCCAAAGCATATATGATCCTCTAATGACTCTGATTGGCGTGTCCCTGATTTTTGGTCGGGACTAAGACGCAACTAAGGGCGTCTTTGTCCCCCTGAGGTCCTAGGACCCTAATTTTGAGGCATCTGTTTTGGGCCCCTTTTTGGTGTCTATGCCCCGAGTTTCATCACTTGGGCGTCTTAGTCCTCCTTGAGTCATTTTCGAGATTTAATTTCAAATCTTGGCGGGATTTAACGTCCTTTATTCTTTGAATTCATGTCAGTTTGGTGTGATAAAATTTCGAGATATTAAGCATAGATAAGTATAAATACGAGGTTCATTCATTCATTTTCATCCTAAATATTCATGAGATCATCCAACTTGAGTATTCATTCCTAAGGCAAATTTATGAGATCAAGTGCATTCAAGAGCAATTCATCAAGCAATTGGAGCCATCATCAAGTTTCAAGCATCATGTCAAGGATTGTTCTTGCATCATGTGTGTTGTTGTGCTAACATTTGTGATGTAGGGTTTTGATCTAAGAAAGCATTTCAAATCCATATCTATCAAGCATTTCAAGATCCATTTCCATTGTAGCCATTTCACACAAGTTTGCAACATTTACAAGGGTTTGGTGAGTTGTAGCATTGCATGTTGTTCATTCACCATTTCCTTCATCATTTCCATTTCATTTCAAGGTTTAATTACCAACAAGGGGTTTGACCAAGGCAAACCCCCATTCTCTAACAATCAACAAGTTTTTCCATCTTGTCCATTTGTGTTTGCAGATCTAGGTTGTAGACTTGAAGATCACTTGGAGTGCAAAGTTGTCATCTTCATGGAAACTCACCTACAGGTCAGATCCGACTATTCCAGAACCTAAGATCTGAGGAGAAGCAATTGCAGATCTGGGAGCTCAAGACCACATTCACACTTTTCAGAAATTCAAATCGGGACTAAGACAGGAGTAAAGGCGTTTTAGTCCTCCAAGTGGAATCTTTCAATGATTTTTCGGTATTCTATTCTGTTATCTGAAGATTTTGTGTTTGCCCCAAAAAACAGCAGTGGGACTAAGACAAGAGTAAAGGCGTCTTAGTCCTCCAAGGCATATTTCAGCAATCCGTTTGCATTTCCAGAATCCTTTTGGCATCTCCAGGCTTCCCAGGTACACATACCCTAACTTGGAGTTGTTCATTTCCAGTATTAGTAAGCTTCATTTGCTTATTTTAAGTGTTTTGCATATCATACTGTGTTTTCAAACATTTATTTTTCCAAGCATTTCCTTGCATTTGCTTGGTGGTGAACCCCTTAATCTGATAGAACACCCCCTCCTAAGTCCTCCTAGTTGTGTATTGACTCACCTTGAGAGGTTGATAGTCAATCCTATTAGGGTTCTTAGGACATATTTGAATGAACGAGATAGAATAGGAAAGGGCCTTTCATTCCCCAACCTATTTTATTTACAGTTCAATAGGGTTATTAATGGGACCTATATTAAGGTTGGACACCACTTGTTAGGGGGAGACTGAATATGGGGTTAGAGTTTATAAAGATATAATGTTGGAACAACAATTTGAAATGACAAATTTGGTTGGAGAGAGTGAGGAAAAAGATACTAGCACTACTAAGAAACATTCATCTAAATCCATTGCAATTTATTGATGAACATTCCTATATATAAGCTGGAGTGGGTTACAATAGATATAAGAGGAAGGCCACTTCTACTGCAAGTGAGAAAAATATAGTGGTAGGGTTATTGAACTTGCAAAAAAGTGAGTGAGTCGACTATTCAGTTGCCAAGTTCATTTGGCAAGGTCTCCTTATTTCAAAGGTATGTTGAAAGATGCAATGCAACTGGACCCTCTTATGTTCCCCCTAAAGAACACAAATTGCATACCTCCCTCCTGGACAAACAATATTCATATCAATGAAGAAGATGAAACTGTTAATATTTTTGTAGTTGCGTGAGGTATTTTCCTTAAGAATGAAGCTTCAAGGCAAGTTGGCCTTTCTATTATAAATAAAATATTATAGTCTAGGTCGGCTCAAGAGGAGAGCTCGCCTATGTCTTGTATATATAGGAGATGGAGTCTCCACTTTATTCAATCAATTCATTCCATCTCAATTCGGTTGCCTATCACTTAAGAAGCAGATTCGCGCTCAAGGAGCAGATTCAAATTCAAGAAGAAGAGTTTATATTCTTGGTGACTAAGAATTTTGCACTATCTTCAAGTGCTGGTCTATTCGGCCTTTATAGGGCTTGAGTCAATGTGCTATTTCTGCACTATTATCTGATTTATAAGAGAATAATTTGCTGTTGGGTTTTTACTTTTTTCCCTTGTGGAGGGTTTTCCCAAGATAAATTGTTGTGTTGTCTACTTTGTTGTTTCCTTTGCTTATTGTTCATTTCTGATCTGAAAATTAGCATGGTATCAGAGCGGGTTTAGGAAAGATCTGATCAGATTTGATTAAGCATTCTTCATTGAATATCATTCCCATTCGGAGTGGATCTTGAAAGCAAATTATTGCAAACCTAAGGAGGCAAATTATTGCAAACCTCAGGGCAGATCTTGAAGGTGAATTATTGCAGACCTAAGGAGGCAAATTATTGCAAACCTAAAGGCAGACCTTGAAGGTGAATTATTGCAAACCTAAGGGCAAACCTTGAAGGTGAATTTGTGCAGATCTAAAAATCAGATATTTGGAGGAGAAAATCTATAGCAAAAACCTAGGGTACTCAAAAAAAAAAAGATGGTGACTGGTGTCAAGGTAGAAGATAGGTTTGATGGAGCTTCAAACTTCAACTCTTGGAAACCTAGGGTACTCATTGCCTTAGAGGAGAATGATCTTCTAGAATTCATAGAAAATGGCATGCCTAAGCCATCTGAAGACACAGAGAAAATCCAGTGGAAGAAAAATGGTACGAAGGCTAGAAAGATCATGATAGACTATGTGATGGATCACCTAGTACTGATCATCTCCAAGATGAAGACAGCTAAAGAAATGTTTGATACTCTAAAAGGACTGTATGAGATCAACAATACCAATAGAGCCCTTGCTCTAAGACAGCAACTTCATCATGTAAAAATGGCTAAAGAAGATTCAGTCATCTCATTCTTTATGAAGATTTCTGATTCGAGAGATCAGTTGAGTACTATTGGGGATATAATTGCAGACAGAGATCTTATTATGTTGGCACTAAATGGTCTTCCCCAATCTTGGGAACCTTTTATTCATAGCATTAGTGAGAGATCCAAGTTGCCCAAGTTTGATCGCCTTCGAGCTGACTATATTCAAGAAGAAACCAGATTGGCAGCAAGAGGAAATGGGCAAAACTCTCATAATGAAGAAAATCAAGTTCTTACTACACATGCTACTAGAGAAAGAGGCAAAGGAAGAGAAGGAGAAAGAGGCACCTTCAAGAGAAATCGAGACAGAAAATCAGATTTTGTTCTAGAATTGAAAAAGGAAGGATCTTTCTCATATTCAATGTTATGGGTGTGACAAGTACGGACACTATGCTCGGGACTGTAAATTAAAGTTATCGCAGCATGTTTCTACTGCAAAAATTGACATAGACATCTTAGAAAGGAGTCAAATCATTCTAAGTCGATTCGGAAGGATTCCTATTCAACTCTGCTCTTTCAAGTAATTACAATCTGACAATGATACTTGGTTGATAGATAGTGGTGCTTCACGTCACGTTATAGGCTACAGAGAGCATCTTATAGACTTAGTAGAGAAAGAGTCTAACTTACAAGTGATAATTGGAGATGATGCTAGTTATGTCGTAAAGGGAGTTGGGGCCTCTTCTTTCCAGCTAGATTTAGGTATCCCTCTTCATTTGGGTGGTGTCTTGTTCGCACCAGGGATCAAAAGGAACCTTGTCTCCATTTCAGCCTTGGAGGACAAAGGGTACAAGATTGCCTTCTTTAAAAGAAAGGTTCTTGCATGGCCAAAGAACTCCTGCATAAATTTAGCTCGTGTGATTGGCATTCGTCAAGAGAACCTATACAGATTGTCATTACGACCAGTTACTTCAGAGAGGAGGAAACCTTCAAGAGATCAAAGGAATATTTCTTGGAGGAGGAAATGACATTCAGAGGGAGTTAGATTCTGAGAATTCTAGGCACGAGTTGATATCATGTCTAGGAAGTGGATTAAGGTTTTGGTGTTGAGGAAAGCAATCCAACTCCAGAGGGAGTCACAACTTCATTCAAACGTATATTTCTCTGAGACGGAGAAATATGAGGCGAAAGCTTTTGTAGCGTATATTTCTCTGAGACGAAGAAATATGAGTTGAAAGCTCTTGTAGCGTATATTTCTCTAAGATGGAGAAATATGAGGTGAAAGCCCTTGTAGCATATATTTCTTTAAGACAGAGAAATATGAGATGAAAGCCCTTGTAGTGTATATTTCTTTGAGACTGAGAAATATGAGGTGAAAGCCCTTGTAGTGTATATTTTTCTGAGATTGAGAAATATGAAGTGAAACCCTTGTACATATCACATCTCTGAGACTGAGTTGTGTTTTCCACAATTGGGTGTAGCCATTGTGGATGTCATGTTGAGAGAATCCGTGACCAAATATTTGAAAATACCTCCCCAGCTAAGAGGGAGTGTTAGTGTTTTTGTAGCTGCGTGAGGTATTTTCCTTAAGAATGAAGCTTCAAGGCAAGTCGACCTTTCTATTATAAATCAAATATTATATTGTCTGGGTCGACTCAAGAGGAGAGCTCACCTATGTCTTGTATATATTGGAGATGGAGTCTCCACTTTATTCAATCAATTCATTCCATCTCAATTCGGTTGCCTATCACTTAAGGAGCAGATTCGAATTCAAGAAGAAGAGTTTATATTCTTGGTGACTAAGAATTTCACACTATCTTCAAGTGCTGGTCTATTCGGCCTTTCTAGAGCCTGATTCAATGTGCTATTTCTGCACTATTATTTGATTTATAAGAGAATAATTTGCTGCTGGGTTTTTTTCCTTGTGAAGGGTTTTCCCAGGATAAATTGTTGTGTTGTCTACTCTGTTGTTTCCTTTGCTTATTGTTCATTTCTAATCTGAAAATTAACAGAAACAAACATGAACTAGGAGTGATTGTTCCATTGTTGTGGATGGGTGGCCTAATATTTGACATCAGCCACTCATTAATATTATTGTTACATGTTATACTTTCTTAGAGCTATTGATTGCCCCAAGAAGTGTAAGGATGTCGACTACTAGTTTGGCATTTTGCAAGAGGCCATCAAGAGCTTGGGTCTTCTAATGTTGTGCAAGTTGTGAGAGATTCATCTTGTGTTTGTAAGTTAGTTAGTTTGATGGTTGAGAGTGTTAGCAAAAATATTTTTGGACTCCATGTTGTGTACATGCTTTGAATAATGCTTTGAAAGACATTGGCAAAATAGATTGGGTGAAAACAACCATGGCCAAAGCCAAAGACATGCAAATGTTTGTATGTAACTAGCACACTTCACTTGCATTATTTTGATCTTATTCAAAGAAAGAATTCCTCAAACTAGTTGAAACTAGATATGCTAGCTATTTTATTTTACTAGAAAGGATGTTGGAGGTGCAAGATACTCTACAATCCATGGTAATTTGTGGAGAGTGGAAAAAGTGGGCTCAATCAAAAAACATAAGAAGGGAAGAAGGTGAGAGAAAGGGCACTTGATAATACTTGGTGGTCCAATATCAGGTAAAAAAATTATTAAATATTTTTCTACTTTCTTTCTAGTATTCTACTTTTACTTTGTTTTTAATATTTTATTTTCAATTTAAAGTTTAACGATTTAATATTGTTAATGTCTTATAATGTTTTAAATGTTGATTGCACATATATTTGCTCTATCATATCACCTATTTCGGGGGCAATTAGGCATGTTGATACTCACTCTCCTAGCCTTGGAGAGATTTATAAGACTTTTGATAGCATGCTTGATCAAATGAGACAAGCAATTTGTGACAAGGATCATACATTATAATTCTATGAAGAGCATATTAAGCCTATTGTCACAAAGAGGTGGAACATAATGAACACCCCTCTTCATATGGCTACATATGCTCTTAATCCCAAGTGGTACACACCTAGACCTAGCCAAATTATTCCTTCTAAGGATGATGAAGTAATAGAGGGGTCTCTAAAGGCCCTTTGTAAAATGAGGCAACCATACTTCAAGAGAAATGGCTTCAATTTTCCAATTTCCCGGTTCCTACATTCAGCAAACTAGAGCTTAAGACAGATAGGGCCACTATTGCCCAGAAAAACCTTGTTGGATGGTGGAAATTTCATGGAAAGGACACGCCAGAGTTGAAGCAACTTACAATTCACCTACTCTCACAAATTGCTAGTTCCTCTACTACAAAGAGGAATTGGTCCACCTGTGGCTTCATCCACTAGACCAAGAGGAACATACCTCATACTACTTTTATATTGCTGTTATAATGCTGCCATTAATCTTGAACATGGAGAAATTTGAATCTCTCTCTCTCTCTCTCTCTCTCTCTCTCTCTCTCTATATATATATATATATATATTTTGCTGTCCCACCGTCCCTGTCACCAAAACACTGTCAAACACAGGATTCTTACACTATGTAAATTTTTTATTTTCAGTTATTAATGCATGTGGCTGCTAGTTCTTCCTTACCATATGCCAATGCATGTCTAAAAGCAGAAATCTGCTTTATTCGGTTATCTTGTAAAAATAATGAAATGGACTTTTTATTGTTCTATGTTTTGTTGTTTGTTTGTGTGTGTGTGTGTGTGTTTGCATTTGCATGTGCATGTGAGTGGGATATTTAAATATATGCAATATCCGTTTGTCATATCCCAGGCTTCCTAAATTGTGGCATATCCATTTGGGATACAGTACCCTTATCAGTTAGGGCGTATCCATATCTACACAACTTGTATGGTACGCTACCATGGTCAGACATAAATATGTACATGGTAATCACAAAGCCTAAAAGCTTTGATGGAAAAATTAAAATATCATTGAAAATAAAGGATACAGTCTTCAAAGAAACGGCGAATTTCAGCAAGTCGATGGGGAGGAAGCTCCTTGATATCTCGATAATGACGAAACTCGGGATCATCAGCACATACTGCAATAATCTTGTCATCCTTTTCACCCTGCCAATGGTATACAAATAAAGGATTTGAGAAGAGATCCTAGTACAATAATGCATAGTCTGAGTTAATTTTGAGCAGGCTGACCATGAAGGAAAAGTGAAATCCAATACTCAGTGACAGTAACTAAACAAAGCTGAAAATAAAATCTAAACTAAAATCAACTCATAGTTAAAAGTATAATTTACCTTAATTTGGAAGCATTAGTACATCAATTTAGACCATTGGAGCAAACCTGCATGCTTGCACTTGAGACAAGCTTTTTAAGAGCTCTAATATCAAATATTAATTTAACTTTCATTTTTTTGTTTACGAGAATATATCTAGAATTCACAAGATATAAATATTTATTATTTTACAGTTGCTGATGTACAAGGGGCAATT
The DNA here is from genome assembly GCA_007115665.2 of Sequoiadendron giganteum. NCBI lineage: Eukaryota > Viridiplantae > Streptophyta > Pinopsida > Cupressales > Cupressaceae > Sequoiadendron > Sequoiadendron giganteum. The sequence continues at coordinate 28,145,373 of CM021105.1, read as the reverse complement.
TAAACTTTAACAGTTACTTTCAGACCTTACCTTCTAATAATGAAATTACAATGCACAAAAGTTACCCTCAGAAAATCCTCCAGTCAAGGGGCTGCTACAAAGAAACTGTATAAATTAAGTGGAAGCCTCCTGACACAGCTTGAGTTAAAACTAACATTGCCAGTGCTTCAAGAAGAAACCTGGGCAATGCCAGAGCTGGTGGCCTTTCCAGGAACCACTGGGGCCTACCCAATTTCAGCTTTTGCCAGAGTTTAGACTCAACCACACAATACAGTACTGTCTTTGGCGATAGGAAAGGTCTAATTTTGGCCAAACAGCACAGAACCAATAAACTAGTCACTGAATCATGCTGGAATTTTAAGGTTTATGTTAATAAAGTCACCTTAGTGACTTGTAGTTTATTATTGTTAGTAAATAAGGAGTTGCATGGTAGTTAAGGAAGTTATATTTGAAAGGATTTTTATTAAAGTCATATTGGAATAGATTCTCATATGAACTCAATAATATAATAATTGTTTTGTGTATTTTCCTGTTCAAATTTAAATGCTCTTTGATTATCAAACAAATCAAACTCCTAGATCCTGTTTAGTGTACTCATGAGGGATTGGAAACTGAACCAAAGTGTCTCCGACATTTCATGATTAGCCAGAAACTTTCAGCACTGTGTCTGCCAACACACCAAAAAAGAGGCTGGCTGTGCTTCTGATACCTAGGCCAAACATGCCTCTTACCTTCAAATACAGATGATTAGATTGTAAAAGAAGCTTATCATCCCCACATTGGGCTCAAAGCAAACCTCATCTCCATAATAAATGATGTGAAGCCAAACAACTCGGAAAAGCAAATTTTCAATTGCTAAAGATTGTTGTTAGTCAGCATAAAAACTACAAGCCTTGCATTATTTCTCTATGTCCACCTCGTTCCCCCCCTGCCCCTGCCCCACCACTCCTCCACATTGACAACCTATCATTTCGAAACACTTTGTTTTTGGCACCCTACATTCTTTCTATATCATGTTGAAAGTGGCTGCTTTAACGACTCCACATTGTACTCCAAACTGTCAACATTTTACTGGCTAGTAGTGCAAATGCGGCATCATACATCATCTGTCAAGCCTCGGGCATTCAATGCTCTACCCTCCTCACACGCCTCTTTTCCTCCTTAACAATTTCATGCCCATTACATTCCTCAACCTAACTCTGCTCTGGGCTTTAATCTGCAACACCCTTGGCACCTCTCTTCTCTGCTTCTTACATTGCAGGTGGCAGAATTCTTGTTCTTTAATGATTTCAAGTTCCACTCCTTCAATCCTCTGCAACACTCAGGATTCATATGATACTCCATAAAAGCAATTCACAAAGGCATTGTTTTTTATTCTGTAGCAATCTCATCTTCTTCTCTCTGTCATTTATTCTTCCTTGAATTCCATCTATAGCCTTACCCTCCATGGGCAAAGATAAACAGATTGTTTCACATGCCAACTCCAAAGGGAAAGGCCTTGCCCACATCCTAACTATTCCAACTCTCATCACACTTGCCCTAGCTCCCCCCTTACTCCCAACACCCTTGCTAACATGTCTTACAGTTAGCCAACCAGCACAATGCCTCCTCTTCCATTGGTAAAGTAATTATGAAAAAAACTCGAGCTGAGCCTAACCAGTGACCTTCCCAACGAGATGACCATATCTACTACATTCATTCCCATTCATATCCGAGTGCCCCAGCTGATACTTGAACTAGGAGGCCTGTTTACAATAATGAGGTTGTCATTACTAAATTCAATTAGGCCAAGATAACAAGTACTCTAAGAGAAAACTGGCTGAATTTTCAATCTTCTATTGAAAATAGTAGCAAACCCTTAGCTGATGACGTTCCATGATACTTGACTGCATTACTTCCAGCCTTTTCAAGCCTAGAAATGCCTGTGACATGTCCCCCTGGCTTCTCCTAGTAAGAAACATAAACCATGCACGCATGCTCAGGAAATCAAGCACACCAGACAGGACATTGAAAGGTTAAAGCTTGTGGTTCTGGAAATACCAACCCAAGGCAGTCAAAAAAACTACCGAACCCACTTCCAACACTAACCCTGTCCCTCTTAAAGCTGGGCCAGATTTTGCATACTTTGAAGATGTTGTGACATCAATGAAGCAAAAATTTTGCTGTCTATATGACACTAGCAGTAGAGGACCACATAGTAAGGAAACTATTTCAGCCTCTACCTTAGGCTTAACATCAATAAATAATTGGAGGAGAGTTTTAGACTGTAGATCCATAGCTACCCATTAGCACTGGAGAACAGTCCCTTATCACCCTAGACCTTCAGTATGATGAGATATACCCCCCTGGGCTGGACATTCATGGGCAAAGCTAGTTTTCCATTTTCTGTTATGTGCTTTTTCAGCAATCTCTGTACATGAGATGATGAGAGTAAATGCCTTCGAAGATCACTATATTAATCTATCATCTGTGAAACGGCACTATTGTTCGGTTGGTAACAGCTCTCTTAAATTTAAACTTTGTTGTCATTAATTCTTCTATTTCTTGGACCAAGTGGCTACCATGGTTAGATTTCCCCTTTGGCCTATGTAAGTATGCCATGGTCTTCACAGAGTCATACCTTCTGAAAATCGTAAATCTGCAAGAGTGGAACACATGTGACTCTGTCTATTTCTTTTTGTTATAATATACTTTGCTCTGGGAAAATGTTGAGCCAATGTACAGAACATTTTTAACTCCCTTAAATCAGATTAGCTATGACCTGCAGGAAAAATGGATGTATGTGTTCACAATAAAGTATTTCTAGTACATATACAGCTCTTATGGAAAGAAAATGTTTCCACAGTTCAACATAAGTTTAGAAGAATGTTTCAAAAAGTAAGAAAGAAATGGCATGTCTATCCCTAAATTGTCAATTACATCTACAGAACTGATGTCAAAACCAACTTAATCTTTGAGGAACCTCACCAACAGAATTGAGACTAATAGGTCAGATGGAGCATCAAAACAATAGATCAAATAATGCATAAAGTGAAAATAATTTATTAATAGATCTAGAGTTCCTGAAAGAGGGCCAAGCATATCTTCCTCTATAATGCAATCTACGCAGTACCATTTATGTACAGCTGATAACAAAATAATACCTGATCAATCATAGGCATCAGCCCAATAGCCCTGGCTCTAAGAAAACAACCTGGTAGCACTGGTTCCTACACATGAAGATTTACAATCAGTAGCACATAACCAAAAGATACAATGCAACAATTAAGCAAACTACTATTCAAAAATACTGCCAACAAACATCATGCCTAGATTAATCTACCTGCATCAAGACTAGCACGTCCATGGGATCACTATCTTCACATATAGTGCGAGGGATAAAACCATAGTTGTGAGGATACACAACCGATGAGTACAAAACACGGTCAATCTGGATTCCAACAAATATATTAGCCAAAAGAGCAAACAGAACTTGCAATAACTCCTTCACAAAATCAAAAAGATGCTTTTAAAGTAGCCAATGACAGGCTTCATGTTATTTTGCTTAACCTATTATAAAGATCAATGTATATAGTTTCTGGATACACTTTTCTCCTTCAGCTGCTCTCTATCACCCTGGTGATGGATCACGGAGTGTGATCCGAAAGGTTGATGCAAAACAATTATTTACAGACTTACAGTGAATCCGGAAACAATATAATTCATAATTGAACACTATGGACTCTGGAAATCTGATGTTTTTAACTATTATAAGTTTATAAAGATGTCAATTGTTGAAGAGATCATTCCATAAGGTGTTTTCTAAATGCCTTACAAGTGCGATGGAAAGCTTTTCTTAATCTGTTAACTTTTACCTTTATGAGTCCAGTTTTCTTGTCAAGCTCATACTTGACCTTGCTGCCCTTTGAAATCTCCACAACCTGCACAAAGAGCACCTTCAAGGCCTTAGATATACGCCATTGCAGCTGCATGGCTATAAGTGAAGTCTTAAACACAAAAAAGTTAACAGCTAAGTGACAGCTAGTTTTTTTTTAAATCAGAATTTCAGAGTACAAAGCCAAAAAGCAAAAGACAGTCACGTAACCATCAATCCAGATATAACTGAAAAAATATTTTATGCATTCCTTTATGTAAGCATCAAGGTTTTATATGTTAGGCTGATACTTTAGTAAGGATAAGATTGTCCTTAAGAAGAATTCCTAAGTAAAGGCTAAATTCAAGTGAGATGCATACTAAATGTTGACGAGGGGGTTATAAGTATGACACTACACACCAACCCCTTGATATCGCACTCAAGATTATATGTGCTGCTTAGCTTGCTCCTAAAGTTTTCTTAATGAATACTCAATTACAATGTGTAAAATAAACAGAATTCCTCTTTTAACCTAAACTTCCAGAATTGCAACAATGAAAAATACAATTTAACACCAGACCACAAAGAAAATCAAGGTAACTTAAAACTAAATTTAGAATTCTCAGCTAATCTTTATACCTAAAAAGTAAAAACAGATTATTTGATTCCATAGCAATTTGATACCATGCATTGAATTCGGATATAAGGAATTACATAGCCTGAGGAAACATGAAGAACTCAAAGATCCTCTGGACTGTTGTGTACCCATGTCCTTTACAAGTTCTTTGGCAAAGGCAAAATGATTTTACTCTACCACCAATTTACATGAATGATGATATTGAGATAAGAATGACTTTTAGTAGAAATGGACTCACACAATTGAAAACTGAAGGAGCTCCTGGTCCTGCAAGTGAGCCACACAATCTCACATGTCAAAAGAAATATCAGAAGAACACTACTTTATCAGAACAAAGAAAGTATATTATGATTCATCAGTTGGAACAAAAACACTCTGAATGGGTTTATTAGACATAATAATAAAAGTATGACCACTCCACAATGTGTACAACAGTAAAGAATACTGCCTGAAACTCTTAGATATTCCCAAGCAAATTTTGTCAATACTTCCAAATCAAAAACTCCTGACCATGACTGTTCATTCACCTTTTTTATGGGTAGAAATCGCCTTAAGTACATTTTAATGACAAATATACGAAATAAACTACAGAGAATCTTCAGTTCAATAACGGGGCAGCATGGAAACGTACCCCACAAGGAAAAGGCACAGAACCCACAGCCCAAATCATAAAAGTCATATTCCATTCCACATCATTCCTACCCAAAAGCTCCTGCCCAGAAATCCACATGACCAAAATATCTCTAATAATGAACCGCAACAAAATTCAAAAAAAGGCAACACCTGGTAAAGGGCAACCTAACACATCAGGCAACTGCAAGAAATAACTGAGATGATCTGAGTTTCCAAAATGTCTGCATAAACCAACTTGCTGATTTTCATTGATTTCCCTGATTATCAGATCTATAGCTACTAGGCATGTATCTATAGCTACTAGGCATGTTGAACAATTTGAAAAGGTATCCCTTTGACATTTTGTGAAGACACTTGTAAGATTTGATTGCCGTTTTTCGCAGAGCTATTTTAGAGGGAAACAGTTACTCCATTCACATAATAACAACTTTAAACTGGATACCATAATCACCCACCTTCAAAGGATTCTACATATATATATATATATATCAAATCATCCCATGCCAGTGGTCAACATTAACTTTTTCAGGAACATCTCATCCTTGCATACTTTCCAAATAAGTCCTAAGATACATTATTCACATTATTTGTGTCTTGATGAGGCCAAGGCCTGTTCTCACTTTAAAACAAAACCAGCTTAAGCATGGCATTACGAACAAATGTCAAAAGCAAACAAAATTAATGATTTTGCATTCTTGGCATACCACTAGAGAGACCATTATGGGACCAGAATGTCATTAATATTCAATCTCCCCAGAAAAACTCATAAAATTTTCAACTGTGATTTCTCATAGTCTAACCTAACATGGTAAGATCTCTGTAAACCAATCCTGCCTTCTTCCTGGGAAGCCACAGAGTTGTTTCCTTCAAGTAAATAAGGTTCATTTGTGATCCAGTTTTTAACATATCAAATATTAAGTAGAATGCATGTTAATTTCTCATTCAATTATTGGTATATGCAGGAGCACTTGAGTGCATACTGATATGAGAATTTTGAAAATATTATATATCCAGCCGTATCTTAGGACAATGGCATAGCTAGTTTGATTATTATAGAAATTCATTTCAACCAAGTTGAATAATTTTTGTCATGCATCTAACTAGAAAAACATTACTGCTAAAGGCCACTCCTGAAAACAAACTCAGACTCTTGAAGTTAAATCAAGAGACAGTCAAGCTCATTGAAGAGAACCTCAGAGTTAAATTACTAAATGCTGTACAGAAGAGTTAGATTTGATGTCTTCTCTCCACAAAAATCCATGTAACTTCAACCTTCATAAAAATTAAAATATAATGAATATTTTATGAACAGAATCACCAGCATCCAGACCTTTCATATCATACTGCCCTCTTGAATCATACTATTTTAATTCAGTACTCACCAATTTCAAGGTCATGCCATGGATGTGCTGCAACAGACCGTCGAGTCATCGATGAAAGAATGCGCTCATTCAACTTAACTTGAGGAAATCCAGAGCTTGAAACCCCATCTCCATTTGGAGCAGACATAGCTGAACAAGATAAAAGGTCTTGGAACAACCTTTAATGAATCGTATCCAGTAACTGCTCGATAGCCAACATAAAGGTTCAGAAATATTGATAAATTTCATGGTTTGTACCAAGCATAAATCACTAATTTAAATCATACCTACCAAATGCTGATCTAAAAAATAAGATGAATAAAATTAGCCCATAAACAACATAATGTATTACTTTGCATGCAATATCTAACATAATAATCCGAATTTCCCCCATTTAGGAGGCCATAATTGTTGACCCTAAGAAGGAACAAAAGAAAGGACGCCATCTGGATACCCACCCCCAAGGAGTTATCTGAAGATCAATTTTGACAGTGCTTTCCATGACAACATGGGGAACTCTAGGGCAGACTGCATGGTCACCTATATCATATATGTATCCTTTACTACGATTAAGTCCTTAGATTTCTTTAATTAATCACGGGGTTTCCAGCAACTAGCCTTTGGGCTTTGGCCAGGAAGATCACCAGAAGATTCATCTTAAAATATATCACAATATTCACCTTAAAAGTAATCATCCAATTGTGTAATATAACATTCTTACAGGCAATTATGGTATTCCATGATTGTAAGCAGTTGTTGACTTTCAACCATGGGCCGCCTTGTAATTACAGCGACTTTACTAATTATATATAAGAGAATTATATTGTAATCAGTTTACTTTCTCATTACGTTTGATATTCAGCACCCTTAATCTGTCAAAGCCAATCACAGCTTTTAGCCTGCTCTGTCAAACCCATTTAGCTTGTTTGATGAAGCTGCAAGTATCTTTCTTCAGAACCTGACCAGCCTTAATGCTTTTCCCATTAGATTCATCAGAAGATACACCAAAAATATTTCTCTAAGATACACCATAATGTTTACCTAAAAGTTGTAATCATAGAATCATGTGGAATAACACTGTAATGGGCAATTTGGATATTCAATGATCGTAAGCAGTTGTAAACCTTCAAATATGGACCCCCTTGTTGTTATAGCAACTTTACAGATTATCTATGACAAATTCATGTTTTAATTGGTTTACTTATCTCATTAGATATGACCTTCAGGAGCCTGATTTAATCTGCCATGCCAATTACAGTTTCTAGTTTCTAGTCTGCTCTGTCAAGATCATTTAATTTGGAAGAAGCTACAACTATCACTCTTCCTACTTTTGAACAGGCTAGTTTATATTAGAACAGGGGCCCTTTTATAGAAGCCCTTTTACATACTAAAAAACCAAGAGAGAAAATATAATCACAGGGATTGATTTAACATACAAATACCTATCTTATGCCATCACAACTACAGGGCCCAAATTAATATGCAAATAACTATCTTATGATTTTTAGGGGCATTTCAAAGGTGTCGGTTCTAAGTTAGTCAACAAAATGGAATACAAAGGTGGTGTTCTTTGTAAACATAAACAACAGAGCGCTACATTTAAATGTACTATTCTACCATTCAAATTTGTGCAAACATGAAAATCTAATAATTTGGAACGCTCAAATGGAAAACCTATGTTCTAAAAGTAATAAAGGATTAAATTGATTTCTGGAAAACACGGGATACAAAATATGACATCCAACTCTGTGTTCAAATCCCCAAGAAATTTGATAAGAGTGAAATTGGAGCAAAATACAACATCCACTCTTATTGAACCCTTTGCCATACCCAACAGACAAGACAAAGCATAAGTTCCAAAAATGATTTAACAAAAAAATGAGATACCCCTTATACTCAATTGCAGGGAAATTTACTTAACAGAAAAAATTTAGATACGATCACATGGATACTCATAAATTTCTACATTGAATCTTGAATCAAGGCAAAAGAGTTCTGTTTTAAATCTGGAATCCTACTTACAAAAATCTTGAACTGGTAAATAAAATCTAATAGCAATTTAGCAGCTAGCCTTAAGGATGTTAAAGTCACATTTTTTAGAAAAAATAAGCACTCGCCTAACCCTCTAAAGAGTCTGAAAAACTCAAAATCATTTAACTGCATTCAAACTTAGCTCGCTTTAAAAGAGGAATAACCAAAAGATGTAACCAATATTAAATTCCACTAATTGATCACCTTTGAGGATAGTATATAGGCAAAAAAATAAAATTAAAATCTTATTGCCTTTAGTCTTTCTAAGAGAAACTGTGTGTTAAGCAACTTTTCAGTGGACATTTCCCCGATCAGCCTAAGAAAACTAAAGTCTTTTCAGGCATAAGGTGCAAGGAAAAGGATACCGTTCAAAGCATAAACTTCTTTCTCTAATAATGAGTTCACTGGTGGTACTTAAGGTATCAGATTTTCCTTCCAATACTATCGCTAAACTGATATAGTATAAGAATAAATTTCTTGTAAATAATACATAAATGAATTCCGTAGGGGTTCAGGCCTGGTGAGCAGGAGTAGCAAATTTACCCGATAGCTGCTGTATATAACACATTGGCCCAATAATGGTGAAGTCCCCGGTTCAAACCCTAAGGGGTTTGAAACTTGTTCTCAGATGATGAAAGGAAATGAAAGAGGGAACACTCAGTGAAAGAGCTCATTGTGACGTGGTATATTCTAATGCATATCACTCTTGACAGATTGAAAGGGAGGCATCCAGTTAAGGGGTAGCATCAAATTCTAGCACATTTTAAGATGACACGTAAAAACAGTGCTACTTATATTTAATATTATATTTAAAAAAAATATATGCAATGAAAAATATTATGATACACTGCTTGGTGATTTTTAAGTTCTTTTCTGCTTATTGTTTAAAAATTTTAACTTGTTTTTTAAATGCGACTCAAATTGACATGGTTTCACCCCTTAATCTTTCCTTTGGACCTTGTCCAGCCTCTACAAACATTGAAACCAATGCTTCAAATACTGCAATTTAAGATCGCTTTTAAATGAGAGTAAATGATAGAGTAACCGCCAGAATTTGATCTAGCATTGAAAAAATATATAAATATGAAGGTAGTTTTGCTGGTTAAAACCTTACAGAAACAGCTAGAAAGGAGCTCGATATTAAGCAAGACAAAAGGCAGATAAATTAATGCAGAGCCTCTAAAAAAACGTACCAAGATCGTGAAGGAGCGAAAATTGGCCGAGCTTTCTACAATCTCGTCGACTATATTATGCGCTGTTGTTTTTCCGCTTCGATAGTTGTATATCTGGTCAAAGGGAGGTTAGTTAAGTTGTTGAAAGGCTGTTGGCCATAGAACCACGGTCACATAGGGTAGGCAAGGGTGCCTAAATTTTTTATAGTAAGATATAATAATAGAATCATTTTTAATGTTCAAGGAAGTTAAAAATAGTTTATGAGGCAATCAGTCTTTATCATTTTTGTTTTTTTTATTTTTTTTATTTTTTTCAAAGTGTTAATGAGTTCTATTTTTTCAATTGTCCTTTTGATAAATAAACTAGTTAATGTATTTGATCTTGATGTTTTTGTAGGAACCACACTCAAAAATAAAGAATTTTTCTAATTCAACTTTTTTAATTGTGCAAAAGTCACATACTCTCTTTTTCCGTGTATAAGTGTGGAGTAATCAAATATATTTGTTTTCGACCAATTTAATATAGACTATAGTGTTATATTTATTATTCTCATATTTATGAGATATAAAGACTTCTTATGTGTTAAGTTGATTCAGTATGAGGATTTTTAGTTGTAGAAAGAGTTTTGGGAGACACGATATTAGGGTGTATTTGACTAGAGAGAATCTATAGCCAATAAAACATCATGTTAATGAGAGGGCCACTTCCATTGTGGCATCACGACATTGACATAAGAAAAATTGTATGTTAGACTATATATGTTGTTATGGACCAAGCCTATTAACAAATGTGAGAGTATATACTTTTATAGAAGTTTATAGGAAGAGGTTTTTTTACAACCACAAAGCAAAGGGGAAGGTTGAGCAAGAAAATATATATACTCATCTTGAGGCGAGAAAGATAGGAATCTAAGGCAAAATCATGAATTTGATAGATAATTCATAGTCTAGGATGGAAAAAATAGTCACATTTCACCTTAAATTAGATAATTAGGTGTTGTAGTTTCAATAGTAGTTTTGTGTGTGGTTTATTGATCTTATGATTAAGTTTGAGGTTATTTGGATGTCTTTTTTTGTGATTTAGCAAAAGAGTGTTTACAAGTTAACATAGATGTTTAGTTGAAATTGCTATGATTTGCAAGAGACTATTTTGGGTTTGTTCCAAAGGATAGATATCCTAGGAGGTTGTGTGTGTTATCAAGAAGGTTTGTGGTGAACCATGTGGAGACAACCGATTATTGGACCATTAGAATTCACAAGATTGTTGTTATAGGTTGGCAACACATTTCGTGTGATCTCAAATTTTGCACCATCTTGAGGCCAACGTGAATTATTTGGGGAGTTGGAGAAAGGTATAATTACGATATTTCAAAACAATTGGAAGCAAGTGAAGAAGACTAAGGAAGGTAGTAGAGTTATAATATGATTGTTGCTAGAAGTAATAATTGGGAGGAGAGTATTATGTGGAGTGAAATTATGTACAAGCAAAGAGTGTGAGGGTTTTGTGGTGCCATTGTGTACCTAAATGTAGCCCCTATAGCAAGTTTGGAAGTGGTTAAGTATTTACGATTTAAGATAAGCCGTTGTGGAAAATTATAATTGATTTTGTGAACTTAATAAAAGTAAGAGATCTACTACTAACTAGGATTTTACCCTCACTCAGGGTTTTCCTAGGATAAATCTAGTGTTATTTGTGGTATTACTTTCTAATTTTTGTGTATGTTTAATTGTGTGGGTTGCATGATTGGATAGTCCTTCTTGCGACCCTCTAGCTATGAGTGCATTAAATGGTATCAAAGCAAGGTTGATCACAAGTTTGTGTTTGTGTAGCTATGAGTGCACACCTAGTTGATGCATTTTTCAAAATATTTTTGCCCAATGGGGTGAAGAGGCTAGTTTAAATTAAGGTGAGAAAATTTATCGTGGTGAACTATGATTTACAATCATTAAATAAGATTTAAAAGATGAGGTATTCTACGAGAGGTGGTTGTGGACAAAGCACCAATATAGAGAGGTTGTCAAGATGTCATTGGAGGATGAGGAACCTTCAATGTTGTAGGAAGAATGGAAGAAATGTATGAGATATTAAAGGCAATGTAAAACTCAAATAAATGTGTTGGAGCAAATTGTTGAAGGAACCTTGATCCTAGGGTTGAGGAAAGTGATGATGAGAAATGAAAGAAAATCTTGTGGAATCAATTGGAATTGAAGAGGATAAGGAGAAGAGGATGTTAAAGGTCATTTTTGACATTGGTGGTTGTTTTGACATTGGTGGTTGGACAAGGGTGGGCATACCAAATTGATTTGGAAATTTAGATCCTGGAGAGTTGATAGATTGGATCATGAATTTGGATGCATATATTGACTATGAGGACATTATGGACTTGGATCAAGTAAAATTTAAAAAAAAATAGTCAAAGTTCAAAGACTTATACATTTTAAAATCTCCTTTGTATTCATTTCAATAGTGGGTAGACATCATGCATATACCTTCAGTTTTTTGTAAGGGGAGGAACATTGTTTGACAATTGTGGATCATCTTTTACTTCTAGTTTTGAGTGTTTATCATTGTTACAAGAGATTTTACCTCAAGGGGGGATGCATGATCTCTCTTTTTCTTTCTTATGGGAGAACTTTTTTCTCACATGATATTTTGTCCCTTTCATAATTTTGAGAGTATTTTGTGTTTTCTCTCTTTTTGGAGGAGTTTTATCCCACAAGCTTTTCTCCTTTTCTCCATATATGAGAGATTAATTTGTACATGGGTACTTGATATGGCCTCATAGTCAAGACCCATCCTTACATTTTTACATCTTGTATATTCTCTTTAAGTTACACTTAAGGGGGTGTTAGTGTGAACATGGTGTTTTACATAACTTTTCATCACCTGGGTTCTATTCACAGTAGTTACTTAAGTTTACTTATGGTTCACATAAGGCACTTATCAATTTATGTTTCAAGTCTTAAGATCAAGACATGTGTCATAATCTTGTGTAATGACATGTCTTGTCTTGGTCTACATAACCAAGGGATTCTCTTTGTATTATTAATCCATTCTAATGAGATATCTGATAGGAATTTTGAAAAAGATTGTAGCTTTTGGTCTAGGTTTCCTTCTTCTAAGATTTTGAGTGTGATGTGTGAGTTAGGGTTTACTGAAACAGTATTTAGGGTTTATATTTGCTTGAAAAACCCACAAAAAACCTAACTCCTTGGTTGCTTTAATCTTGTGGTCTATTTCCATGTTGACCCGGTCCCCTTTTACCTTATGATACCAATTGGTCCTTTACTTTGAAAAGTCCTTTTAATTTTTCATAATTCAATCCTTTAAATTATGTTTGGCTAAGTCCCCTTCAAAATTTTCCATCTCCATGAAATATTTGATCATTGTCTTAAGTTTGAATTATACATATGTGCTTTACTTTTAAATGGCATTCGAATATTTTACCTAAGCAATATATATGCTTTAAAACAACTTATGTGCATGTGTAAAATGATTCACTTAATTTGCTTGATCCATCACCCCACTTTTTCCATGTGGTTGCATTGTATTCCATCGCATACCTTCTTTGCATTGCATTTTCTTCATTCCCTATCGATCCCCTTGGTGCAAAATGTGATGGCACCATTGATCTTACCCCGAGGACAGGTGTCATAGTCCTATTTCATTGCAATGTTTCTTCGCATTGCATTTCCTATTGTTAAGTGCCTACTGCTAAGTGTGATATTCGTAGTCAGTCATGAATGAAACACATGGCCAAATCTTATCTCATCACATGCTCTCTTCACATTGTATTTGTGAACTGAAGCCTATATAAAAAATGTGATGTGGGATGAGAACAAAGGAGGAGGGAAAGAATGAAGAATATTCCATATAGGTGTCCACCTCTTATTTCATCGCAGGGTTTCTTCTCATTGCAGTTTGTCTTCCATGAAGGGTAAAGGAAACAGTGATATGTGTTGATTACTTATCATTGCAGCACATGGCATCATTTGACTTCATCGCATAGCTTCAATGCATCACGAATATGAGTCAAGGGAAATATGAGGAAACACGATGTGCAATGAACACCAGAAGGTAAGAATAGAGAATAGAAGACTTTTAACGTCCACGAGACCAAAAAGAAGGCCTATGGGACAGTGACCCCAACAATTTTAGCATTGTGAAGTGTCATTCTCCTATCGTTTAATTTGATAATGAGCTCTCCCATTCTGCCCACCCATTCCATGATGAAAAGATCTTGAAAATTTCTTGTTGTTAGCCCCCTTATGTAGCTTCCTCTGATGTCACTATAAGCTTCGCAATCTAGGATAAAATGTTTTTTTGTTTCCACCTGCCCTACTGCACAAAAGATACAAACCCTTTCTTCCCAAACTTCTTTTGGCCTTTTCTATCTCCCCATTTCACACCGAAGACAATGCAAGTTAGTCCTCAATTGTGCTATGAGAATCTTTGACCTCCACAGAATATTTGCCTCTATATATGCTTTTTGTTGATGGTCCAAGTTGGGATTAAATTCTTCTACATAGAGCTTTTTCTTTCTCCCAACCGCCCTTGTCCACATAATCGCGAAATTTTTCAACCACATACAACTTTAATTCCTTACTATTATTAGAACACTCGTTCAAGTGAATGTTCCACTTGCTCATCCACTTACAATTTTGATTCATCCATGCCTTCTTTCTTACACCTAAGACACCTCTAAAAACAACATTTGGCCACCGATGCGTTTCCATCTACTCAACCTTTTTCAAATATCTCAAAAGACTCACCATAGCTATGGCCTCAATAGGAATTGCCCCTGTTTCAGCAAGAAGTATTTCATAGGGAACCGAAGCTTTTAGTTTGAATTTTCTTGTGATCAAACACTTTTGAATTCTTTCTATCTGCACCCATTTGATGTTTGAAGTGCTGCTAGCCCAAATTTCACACCCATAAAGGACCACCGGTATAACTAGCAACCCAAAAATATTTGAATAGTTTTTCAATCCCATAACTTTGCTTCTCTACATCTGTTTTGAAGAGAAAACAACGCTCTCCAACCTCCCAGAGTTCTTTTCCTTCTGGAATTTTCCCAACATAACTTGTTGTTGAAGTCAATTCCCAAGTATTTATATTTTGTTACTTCCTCTAGGATACTCCCTTCGAAATAAAAGTTGAATTGATTTTTTTCTTCTTCTTAGAGAATACCATGCTCTTGGTCTTACTAATGTTAAATTGCATACCAACATCTTTGCAGAAATGCTCAAGAGCAGCCAAATGCACTTGCAAACCTTGAACAGATCTAGCAATCAAAATAAGATCACCTACATATAAAAGAAAATTTACAACATAAAATCCTAAGGGGACCCCTTCTCCACCCTTCAAATTCAACCACTCCTCAAGCTTATCAATATAAAGGCCACAGAGAGTAGGAGAAAGAGGGCAACCTTGTTTAACCCCAATGTCGCTCCTAAAGCTTTTTGAAATACCTGCCTGAGTTCTGATTTTCACCCTAACATCCTCATAAAGCCTATGGACAACAGCTCTAAAATTTTTAGGAATGCCAAGATCTTTCATTGTATCCCACAACTTTTGCCTAGGCACTATGTCAAAAGCCTTCCTAAAGTCCACAAAACAACAAAAGGCTTCCCCTTTCTCATCCCAAATCTTTTCAATGATATGTCTTAAAGTGATGCCATGATCAATTGTTGAGTGTTTTGGCCTAAAACCCACTTGCCCCTTTGCTCTCTTATTTTTAATTTCTGCCCATTTGTTGATTTTGTGCTTAATCATGCTGCCAAACATTTTTGCAAACAAAGGGTTGATCATGATGGTATGATAATTAGATGGGTTGTTCGCATCCCCACTCTTGAATAAGGGAATGGCTAAGCTAGTTATCCAATCTTTCGAAAACCCACACTGAATGATGTTAAATATATGCATAATTTGAGGAGCAATGATTTCCACCCCCCACTTTAGATACTCCACTTGAAGCTCAGCCAAGTCTCTTGCCTTTCCTATCCTCAACTTTTTTATACCTTCTTTAACTTCTTGCAAAGTGAAAAGCTTTGTTGAATTGTTTACCCTTGGAGGCTTTTCATTCTCTACATCTTGCTCATATAAGTGTTTTGCATATTCAAACCATTGAGCTAAGGTGATGTTATTCTTCGTTTCCTCCTTCACACAAAGGTATATGCTAAAAGGAATATTTTGTGCTAGATGTCATAATGTTAGTTCATCGCAATAATTCTTCACATCGCATTTTTAAGTCATTGGGCCCAAAATAAAATGCAATGTGTGATGGCTGCAAAATGAAGTTGGCGGCAAGGTTCGAAAGGTAGAGAGGGGTACGTGGAAAATTCTTGACTCATCACACAAGTCATTCACATCACATTTTATGTTTAAAGCTTTTGAAGAAAAAAGCAATGTGATGAGGGTGAGCAATGACCATCGATCTTGTTTTAAAATAATTTGATCAATGATAATAATTCAAAAGTGAACGGCTAACTAACAGATTAAGTTCTTCACTCGCATGAGCCGTCTCTTTATAATTAATGGTGTATCTATTCAACCCAAAGGCCATAAAGTCCTGAATTATATTATTTTTCATTATATTTGCAAAAGTATTCAAGCATTCGGGTGAACAAAGCTCCGAGTGAATGGTTTCAAGCAAAGAACAACTAGGCTTTCTTGGGTAAGCGAGAATTTTCATCCTTTTGTGTATTTTCAATTAAGTGTTGGAAAAGGGATTGTAGCCGCATACAAAATTGAATTGGGGTTGCTTTGATTTTTAGTTTGGAATTTTCAAAGGAAATTATTAGGCCCTGTTTTAAATGAGTTAAGTTGGTGATTCATTGAAAGCCAAGCCTAAAAATAGGAAGGTGAAATCTAAGACTGAAGAGGTTAAGTCTAAGACTAAGGGGGTTAAAAGAGATTTCACCAGATTCAAGGAGGATGACCTCATGCAATTGTTCCTGAGAGCCAAGGTTGTTGGAAAGCAAGCTACTAGTGACGAAATTTTGTCTAATCATTTGCAAGATTGGGAAAGGTAGATTGGAGATGTGATAGTGCCACAAAGTGGATGGGAATTATTTCAATATGAATTCAAGAGGTGAGAATACCCCTGTCCAGCCAACAATCTATGGACATGTGATCTGGGTAGGTTCGTTGTGCCTAATATTTTTGTTGAAGTGGATTTGATTAAGTTGAAAAGTGTTATGACCCTGAGGCCAAAATTATAAGGAGTGTAAAGGGAACACCAATGTTGGATATTTGCAAAAGTCAAATTGTAATAACTTTTGGATTGAACCCCTCTGCTACATTTTCTATCAACTTCAATGCATTGTGTCAAGAATATGAGAGAGGTAAGTATGGATATAGAAATTATGTATTTCCTAGGCATAGAAGAAATGATATAGGCAAGAAAGGGGTGAGCTTCACCCCAAAAGAATTTGAGCCCTTTAGTTGTGATGAATTTTAAAATTACTTCAAAAACACATACTTTAATCTTTGGCAAGTGTTGGGGAAGACTTGTGATCTGAGGATGCCTCTTACTTTGATGATGATGGAAATGGATGTTCAGGATAAGAATTCTAACCAGGGCTTTGATTATGCTTCTTATTTAGTTGAACAAATCCATAAATAATTGAAGGATTTGAAAGAGCCAAATGCCCCATCGAGGTTCTCATATTATTCTTTGTTGAAGCATATGTTTTTATGGATTGGAGAATAGGCATGGTCCAAATTCATGGACTCGAGAGAAAAAAGGATGAACAGGGAAATGATTTGCCTATATAGTTGTGGACCCATATTTGGGATCAGAATTATCCTAAGTCCAATTATACATCTTTTCGCAATGGGTTAGTGTATGGTATTTTGGACAATTTGGGTTAAAAACCTATGTATAGGATCTCAAGAAGCATTAAGGAGATCCTCAGGCCTTTGGAATTTAAGGCTAATACAAAGATTAGCTACAATTGGGGAGATCGGTATCTCCATACCATATGTACTATTTTTAAAGTTTATGATGCTTTGGTGCAACCATATTGTTTACCAATTTATGTTTCACATAGGCTTGCATTCATGGAAATTATGTGGCAGATTTAGACAATGGATAAGTAACACTTTAGAGGTGCAAAGAAAGGGTCATCCATCCTAGACCAATTTTCTTTTTCCCATTTTAGGGTCACATCAAAAGAGGGTTTAGATAATTTTTCAAATATGTTGAAAGAATATACGATGATGGTTGAGAGGGTCAAGAATTGTGACTTCGAGGGATTCATTGATAAAGAAAGAAGGGACAAAACTAGGTTTGGGTTCCAACATCAATTTCTTTACAATGAGGATGTAATCAAGAATCTGGGATCCGATGCAAAGGTGAAAGAAAGAAAACAAGCATGGCTGCAATAAAATAAAGTTGAGGAAACCAAGTTTAAGGTGAATCTATTTTATGTGAGCCCCTACGCTCAAATTCAGGATCCCTTTCAAAAAGCCATGAAAATGTTGGATGATTATAAGAATGGTACATTCCTAAATATGTAGAGGTTAGATGAGGAAACAACAGAGAAGAAAATGGAGGAGCACATGGATAGAATTCAGATTTAGCCTGCTCAAGGTTCTCAACTTCAACAAATGGAGATTGGAGAAGTGCTAGTTGCCCATCCTCTTGTTGAATATTTTGTTGAAATTGGAGGAGAGGATACAATGGAGGAACAATCTACTGAGCATGTTCCTAGAGATGAAGATGTGCATCAAAAATTTCACTCCCCTCAAGTGAGTGATATAATGGATTCTTTTGTTCCTATGAGTAGGATTGTGACTACAGTTTATGATGAAAATAATGTTGTTGTTTATGATATCGAGCTAAAATTCTATCAAGAATTAATGGATGATGAGTCCTTTGTTCAAACAAAGGATTTTAAAGAATTTGTAATTCAAGTTAAAGGAGATTAATTCAAATAAATAATTGATAAAACAAAGGAAGGAATTGATCCTTCATTACATGAAGTAGTTGAGAGGAAAGAAGAAGAAAAAATAGAAAAAGAGATTGCAAAAATTTCCCCTACTAATGGCAGGTTATTGGTGAAGAAAAGCGACATTATTTTGTTGCCCAGTTAGGATTTGTATTATGATATTTATTTGGATACAATTAGATATAATGTTGATGCATTCATATCTGAAGAGCAATATGATAATAAAGTCTTTGGCTCTAGTTTCAATCTGAGGTTGCACACATTGGCAATTTGGTCCATGGGGCAAAATACAGAAAAACCAAGGGAGATTAAATTAGTTGGGGATATAATCGATGATGTGGTTATAAAGAGAGCATGTGAAATTACTCCCACACAAGCAACCAAGTTAATTATGCATGCCACTGTGTTAAGTGCTAACACTATAGATATGTCTCACGAGAGGTATGATTAGCTACTTGCAAAATTCAATATGTTGCAAAGGGAATATAATAAGTTGAAAGTCAGTGCTCCTTAGGAAAAACTTGTAGTACCTATGGTGAAAGCATTTCCACCCTCTACCTCCACACAAGAGCTCTCCACACAAGATAGAGAGACATTACCTCTCAAGATTAAAAGATTGAAAGAAGAATTGGATATGGTGAGAGAGAGAGAGCAGAAAGCTAAGGAGGAAACAAAAAAGGTGGTAAGTGATATTATTGATGACATCATGGGGCATAATATTTCTTGCTTACTCCACAAGATTGATAGTGTATGGAATGTATATAAAAAAAGACATGAAGCTTGTAAGAAACATTTTGAAGTTTAGGAATGTTTTTAGAATATGTGGAGAAAGTGGAGCACAAGAGTAGGTGCCCTGAAGGAAATGGTGAAAAATATGGAGAATGATCCTGAGGCAAAAACTAACTTGCCCCAGCTAATCCAAGCAATTGGATTGTTGGGAGAAATATCAACTTTCGAAAGTAAGTTAGACATGCAATTCAAGAACAAACTCAAAATATTTAGGGATATGGAGAAAAATGGAGTTCCTAAAATTCTATATGAGATAGGAGAGCTTAAGGACTTCACTAGTTGGAAAGAGGAATTTGGGAGCATTGTTCCTTCTTTGCCTACTCTCATTTATTTTTCAGGAAAACCTGATTATGCAGCATTAAATAGTTCTATTGATGATTTGTTTAAGATGGAAGTTAACTTAGATGTGTTTGTAAGTGAGGCCAAAGCTATAATAGATGCAAGGTACAATGTGCATAATTCAAAGGTGCAAAAGTTACTTGCATTCAATGGCCAGAGGAGGAGTACAACACATGGCTTGAAAATATTACAAATTAAGCTTTGAAAATAACAAAGTTCAAGGTTCTCTCCTCTTCGGTTTTAAAAGTTGTTTGTCCTTTGTGTTGATGTAGAAATATGTCTTTATCTTTTCTTTTTTTTATGATTTATATCCTAAAATTTTGGAAGGTTGAGGGAGATTGGAGATAAAGGAATATTTGGTTCAAAGTACAACCATCTCCCTCAACATGCACTTTTTGGGGAACATGGGAATATTCTGCAATAGTTTGAAAGGTGATTTTTGTCCCATATGAGATATTCCCTCATAGACGGTTAGGTCCTTTATTTTGTAACTATATTTCAAATGAAAAAGTGACATGTGTACTTGGCTTGAGGCTTGTTTCTCCCTTGTCTTATAAAATGGAATTTAGGTCCAATTACACAAATCGTTTTTGGAGAATTTTGTAAAGCAGAATGTTGAGATGCAAAGGAAGATTATAATTATGAAATCCTCTATTGGAGATCCTTTAGCTTCTATTTATCATAACCCACCTCATTCTACACCCCAACCTATCCAAACTATTGGCATGAATGTTTCATATACCATAAGTCAACCCACTTCCCATTCCTAGCCACTAAACTTGAGCGAAACTAGACAATTTGGGGGAAGTACTTCTCGTCAGCCAATGAAGCAAAATGTGGGAGGGAAAAATGTGAATCAAAGAAATCAAAATACTGGGGGGTAGGGTAGTGCAGGACTACAACCAAATCAAGGAGATCAGTTTGCCAAAAGACCTATACAATTGTATAGATATAGGCAATTCTGCTTTGATGGGATACCTGGTTACCCTAATCCTATCTCCAATGACATAGAATTGTGTTGGTTATATTTTTTGGAAACAATGTTATTTCAGGGGAAGATCATTTGTGATCATTCAACAACATGATGGATTATTTTCAAATTGAAGACGAGGATGTGATGATGAAATTGTTTATGCAGTGACTAATTGAGGATGCCAAGGACTTGTATAGAGGTTTGTTGGTGGAAAGTATAGGATCTTGGGAAGAGTTCAAGAGAGTATTTAGGGAGCAATATGATAATAAAACTAACCCCAAATTCATGTTAAATGAATTCAACACAATCTATAAAGGACACAATGAAATGGTTTCTAAATTTAATACTAGATTCCAAAAGGATATGTTAAGGATTCCTCCTTATTTGAGGCATAATGAACCTATGTATCTTGTCCAATATTGCATGGCTTTTGATTCTAAGATGGGGTATCATCTTAGAGACAAGAATCCTTAGACTTTTAGGGAATCCTATAAAGTTTCTTTGCAAATGGAAAGCAATTGAAGGGCTTCTGGAAAAGTGGGAAGAAGAGATGATGTGAAGATTTTGAAAAACCCTAAGGGTCAACAAAAGGAAGCATCATCCTTTGATGATAAAATGGACAAAGATGATAAGTGCTCTGAAAGACCTAAGCTACAAATTGGATAATATTGAAAAGAGATTATTAAATGATAAACCAAATTTTCAAAAAAATGAGAGACCACCTAGATTGCATGATCAACCTTATAATACAAAGTGGCATAATGGTAAGCTAGTCTTCTATAACTAGAAGAATGTGCAAAACAAAGAGACTCCTGATCCACTAAAGAATTTTTTTGCTAACTTTATTGATGAAACTCCATGGTGCATAGCATACCAATTGCCACATTCCCCACTTCAATGTGTAGTTGCATAGTCATTGGAGGAAGAAATGAATGCATCTAGTAGTTTTGATACATCTCAAGAAAATGATGGAGAAATCAATATGTTAACAAACGGATTGGGTCTTATTGGTGAGGATTGTTCTTCAGATCAAGAGTCAGATGAAATTGATGTGGATGGTTAGAGACATAAGTCAGATTCTTATCACCATTTTTTTTCTAATAATAATTAAAATGTTTAGTAATGAAGGTAAAATTATGGTTTATACTATAAGTTAGATGTCCATCCTTTGTTTCCTTAAAAATAAATGCAAGAGGATGTAGATATTTGACCTCAAAACTATTTAATTTTTAAATAATGATTTTATCTCTTCATCACCTCAGTGAAGTCATCATTTATATCTTGATCCTCTACATGTTCTTGGAGAGATTTTATGTATTTTTTTCTCTATATTAAAACTTATGCATTATAAATACAATAAATAAATTTAACAATATTATTAAGTTGAACCATTTATTATTAATATAGATATAAATTAGATATAATACCCATAATATATTTATTAGTAATTAAAAATATATAATTACATTAATTTTATAAAAAAACTTTTATTTTATATGCAAGAAGAGTATTTATTAATTATGATATCATAATATCATAGCTACAAACATTTGCAATGCACCTGTATAATTTTCTATCACCAAAATCGAATAGCCACTCGACCTACAAATTCACCTACTAATGACTAGTATATAGACAAAACCACCCGACCATAGCCTCAGTAACCTCAACTAGAGAAAAGCACAACAAAAATGTCATTTTAATGGCTATAAACAAATCTCTTTCATAATTAACAAAAACCTACACTAACCCCCACAAGCCCAAAAAACCGCAGCCCATAGCTCGACTTACAGAAAACCATTCACTTCTGCAAATTCCTCGAAGTCCTTTATCCAATCAATTCCACCAACCACCATCAGTCCAAAAAAAATCTTAAGAAACTCTACAGCCACTGCCACAGTCATCTAATGTCTCATGAGGCTCGATCCACGCAAATCCAGAAGAAATGGAAAAATCTTCATAGTCTCCTCCAAGTGGAGCCGCTCCAAATCGTAGGGCCTCGGGCAACCTTTGCCTTCAGACACCACACTAAGAACCTCGTCCACTCCTTCCTAAACATTATAACCAACAACTCCTTCGCTTCTGCCTTGGGTACTTTGTTGTCCAGGAGAGAAGCCAAGAATCAAGAAGAAACATGTAGATTATCCCACCCGTACTCCTTGCATTCCAAATGTATAGAACCCAGAATCATCTTCACAGCCACAATGACCAAAGCATCATAATTAAGTAGAATACGCTTCAATCTTTGGTCGATAATCTCCCTGAAAGAAGTTTGTCTCGCTTTCGACCGCAACAAAATCGGTGTGTCAGCTCCAAATCTTGTGAGGCCTTCCACCGAAACCTCAATTACAAAATTTGAACACTTCTCCATCAACAACCCTACTTCGTCCGCACCCAAGGAGAAGGAAATGGAAATCTCACATACTCTGCTTCGCACCTACAAAGAAAACTTAGCCAAAAAAGACAAGCCAACAATCAATAGATCTTTGATCACTCAATCACCACCATCCTACGCGAATGGTACGCTATCTAGCTTACAAGATATCCTTGCCATGAGGAGTATATCCTTCAGGAATTATGCACTCATTAATATGCATTGAATAGGGTGTCGTATTTTTCCTTGGTTATCCTTTGTATGCCTTACGAAAAGACTTGCATCAACCATCACTTGCCATTATTATTGTCAGCTCAAACTTCCCTTACCCCAACGGCCTTGCCATCGTGGCATCAAATGCCACCCCCCTCCGCCAACTTGGAGGGGCACCCGCCCTTCCTCCCACATTCTATAAAAAATCTTAAAACTTAAACAATTGAAATAATACTACAAAATAAAGAATTTAAAATGCTTTCCAATGAAAGTAAACTATAACTTATACAAAAATTTACATTTTTTATTTTGTGTTTTTTAAATTAATTATAACTTAAAAAGGAATGTAAGAGTATGTATAGGTTTTATCTCCATATTATTTCTTATACTATGCATGTTCATGGGATTTCATATATTTTTATTCTACTAAATTTATGCACTAGCAATAGAAATAAAAAACTAGCAATAAATTCAAGTTGAATAATTACTTGAAGGCATTCTCTAAATGAAATAGATGACTTGTTTTTTGAAATCAATGGTTGAGAATTGAAGAGAGGGATGCAATACTATGGAATTAATCTCAACCTTCATTTTGTATTTTTATTTTTAAAATGATTTAACAATTTAAAAGTAGGTTTTTTATTTTAAGAACAAAAAAAAAAGAAAAGAAGTTGATAAGATTAAAATGAAAAATAGAAATACATTATTAATGTTTCAATTCTAATAACTTTATCTCTCTCTTTTTTAACTTAAAAATGATTAAATAATTTAAAAGTTGGTTTTTTAATTTTAAAAATAAAGAACAAAGAATAAGTTAATAAGATTGAAATGAAAAATAAAATTATATTATTAATATTTTAATTTTAATAAATTTAAAATTAGTTTTGCTTTTTTATTTAATTATTTATTAACTTAATAGGTTTATTATTTATGATTAATATTTTTAAATTATTATTTTTATTAATATTTTAATTTTGATTTTGTATTTAGTTTTGTTATTTTATTTTTTTTGATAGGTAAGCTTGTAAAATAGTTGCTTGTATTAATTTTCAAAAGGATTTTGCATTTCGAAGCAAAAGGCCTATCCTAGACATTGTTACTAGACTATGGTCTATACAACAAAATCTAGAGATTTATCTATAACCTAGCCCAAATATAGTCTAGCTTATACATCAAAACCCAAAAATGCCTCCATTCCCATCTCAAATATATACATTGAAGCAACAACATAGATTTATATTAAAACCAATAACCCAAACCTAACCCAAGTCTATTCTAGCTCCTCCCCCTCCTCTACCATGACTTGGTTAAAAAAAGCATATATCCATTCAATGCCAAAAATTGGCTCCAAATTCATTACCTTTTGTAGGAAAGAACAAGCTTTTGCAACCTTTAGATGGTGCTCCACAAGCGTAGTGCTAACAAATTTGGCCAGGAACGGAAGCCACATAACATATTCATCTCCCTCCCACATTTGCTTGTAGTCTTTGTAGCATGGGATTCCAAACCTTAGGCACACCATTGCAACAACTTCCTCCAACCCACCGAGAAAGTCATGTTGCACCAACTCCCTCACCAAGCCAAGAACCATTTCCTTCGGTTCCCCCAAGTCTAGTAATGCAGCCACAAACCTGGACAAAACATCTATGTTCACTCGATAACAATCGTCTACCATTACGAAATCAACCCCCAAAACCCTTTTTTATTGCCACGAGATCCAAGCCTTTGTAGGTTTTAAAGACCATCTTGAGTCTATGATCAAACACTTCTCTTAGGAAAGACATTTGGCACTTCAAGCACATAAATGTAATCAATGTATGCATCACACTGTTACCAGATAAATCTAGAGGAGATCTATCTATTGCAACCAAAAAAAATATTTCCTTAAATAGACGCATGTCACCCCAAGCATTGTTATTGATGGTGTACACATATTAACTCACCCTGCCAGAAAATAGGATCACACTTAGATTTTCTTGGATATGCCATTTACACCTATTATTTCTGCCAGAATTTTATATGAATGAAAGGAATCCCTACCACATTACACCTTTCCAAAACATCACAATGTCATTTCATCTTATGATCAAGGTGTAATTACTAGCTCCAATGCCATTGCATAATAGCTTATGCATGTGAGAGTTAGACTTTGTGGGTATTTGAATAGACACCATTGGCTGCCAAGTTGGCAAGCCTATCAGCCTTCGAGTTAGCCTCTCTATAAACATGATTTTCAACCATGTTACTGAAGGTTTCCAAATTATCCAACACCTGCTCTAGGTATCCATAGAGTTTCCAATTTTGTATAGAGTGTGAATGAATTGCATTAATTATGATATGCTCGAATACCAACATTAGCCTAGATGCCAATGCTTCGACTATAATTTTAATGGAATTCTTCAAATGTTTTGCATTCCTCCTTCTTTAGGATCGGGGCAATTATTGTATTATTCATTTCTTTCACAAATCTTTTGCTCTTTTTGAAATCTTCTACAATGCCCAAAATATATTTCCCTAGGAAGTGCCAAAACTTTTGATAGAAGAGAGTTGAGATCCCATATGGCCCTAGGGATTTATCTGGATGCATCTCAAATGTTGCTTTATTTAGCTATTCCTCAGTGAAGGGCATTATAAGGGCATGATTTTGTTCCTCAGTTGTTAGCTTAGGGATGCATTCAACCACCTCCCTCAAGTCTAGCTTGTCTAGCTCTACAAATGCGAGAAAATTCTATAAATAATTTGTGGTTTCCCTTTGAATTCCCAACAGGTCTAAATAGACATTACCTTCCATGTCCTCAATTTTCGTGATCTTATTCCTCTACTTCTTGATTCTTAGTGAATAATGAAAATTTTGGTGTTCAAGTCTCCTTCCTCTAGCTAGAATTCTCTTTATTTGACCCTCCAGAAATATTCTTCTCTTGCTAATACCTCTGTTAATTTAGTTGTCAATATCTTTTCCTTTGCAAAATTAGATTGTGACATACCATTTCATATTACATGCTCATTCAATTTGGCCAACTTCACTTCAATCCTTGTTTTCTCTGGAAAAATATTTCCAAAGGAGTGTTTATTCCAATATTTCAGTTTCTCCTTCATATGTAGTAGATTGCACATGAACTTATAACTCTTTGTTCCAATCCTTCTCGATGTTCAAGCCTACCAATTTTCCATTAGTGGCACCAAGTCCACCCTTTGCCACCACATTTTTTGAATTTAAATAGGCTTCTTAGTGGCCCAACATTTGAACTTACATTGTGCTCTAGTGAGTAATGATCGAAGCCTAAGATTGGTAAAATGCCTACAAATAGCATTATTGATTATGAGAACCAAATATCATTGTAGGAGAATCTATCCAACTTCTTTGTGATACTGGTGAAACTGGTGTGGAAATTGATCCATGTAAAGGAACCATTTTTAATTGGGACTTCATTTAACCCTGTGGACTCAATGAAATCACAAAATCCCCTCATTGCCTAGGATTCATGCCTGTTTCGACCACTCTTTTCCTCCAGTTTTAGGATGGCATTGAAATCACCTTCAATAATAAAATTTTCATTTTGATGACTTTCCACAATTGTTTGCAGATTTACCCACAACCATATCTTTTCTTGGTTCTTAATTGGCTCATAATCATTAAGAAGTAGAAACTTCAAATTTTATTTTAGACTACTTACATGGAGAAGCATCCAATTGGAATCACTCTCTTGTTTGATGATAGCTTCAATTCACCACCAAACAACACCAAGTCCACCAACAACACCTATATCTTTGACAACTAGTGACCCTTAGTGAAGGTTAAATGTGAAGAAAATATGGTTATCCTCATATCCTAATTTAGTTTCTTTCATAATCACTATGTTAGCAACTCCATTCTCTATCTGGCGCTAAATTAAGTGTCGCTTGTTAGGAGTGTTTAAGCCCCTAACATTCCATGTTGTAATCTTCATGGCTTCCTAAGGGAGGGGTTTCCTCCTTTAGTACTCATCAAAAAATCTTTGACATTGGTAATGCCCTTCTCTTTAGCCAATTCCTCTCTCAATTGCATGTGCGATTTATTGCCTCTCCTTTTGTTTATCCCAATATTGCAATTTAGAATGTGTGAGGCAGATTATGAGATATTCCTTAGGTCTAGTATTCCCAATTCATTAAAGTCATCTTCCTCCTCCGAGTCAACGCCATTTTCTTCAATTGGAAAAACATTCGTTGTTGTGTTATTTGAAATCCTTTTGGTTATGGGATTTTTTTTGTCCTTCGTAGATTCCTTAGGGGTTTGCTTGTTATCATCAAATAACTTTTCTTTCCTTGATGGCAACTTCAAGCCATTATTCACCCCTTGTAGTAATAGTGCAATCGCCATCTAAGTCAGAGATTCAATTTTTGGCCTCTCTAGAGAGTTTGCATTCTTATCTCTTGAACACTTTCTTTGATCTGTCTTGAGGAATTAAGCTATGGAATGATTCCTTCTATTTTAGTTGAGGCAATACGCCTTTTTTCCTTCAACTTATAGCATTTGTAACCAGTCGCCCCTCTCTGATAGGATAATATTTGAAGGGAGTAGCTTGATAGCTGCAATTTGCATGCATGAGTACAAATAAGAGTTGTTCTCTAATAGATCAAAATCTATGTCAATTAGGGTTCCTTGGGATCTCCCAATCTTTTCCAAGCATTCTTTTGACCAAAATTCCAAGGGGAGGTTGTGTAGTCTTATCGAGATTGGCTCCTTGTATAGATCGTATATTCCCTCAAATTGAATCTTGGAACCCACTTCTACATATATAGGGGGTAATTGTTTATTTTCCAGAGTCCACCTTGTAAAACATATTTGTGCTCTTCTTTCAAAAGGAAAGCGACAATAAAGATTTTTTTGGGGAAAATTTTGACATGTTCTCCTTTCTAATTCGAGTTCAAGTTATTTGTTCCTTGTTGAAACTTGGCTTGATTAGTTTATAAATGATGGTAGATTTTGTTAGCAATTCATAATATTCCATTATCTCCTTAGAGATGTCGATTGTAGAGCCTCTCTAATGTCTAATCAAATTGGTTCTTACTAGGTCTACACACACAACTCAAAGGATGAATTCCTAACTGAACAACTCATCTTTCACAAGAGGTTGCATTTAATTATCAACTAGGGGCTCATAAACTTTAGATAGTGTTGTCACAATATATGCATTCATAGATCTTAGATACATCCTAAATCAATGAAGTATAAACAATTATACATGTTCAAAAGACTGTAAAAGCTATAAAATGAAATGAATTGCTAATTCACAAAACAAGGGAAATAAATATAAGTTGTTACCTTATGCTACAAGTACCTAATGCTTAAGATTGCAAATGTCAACTTATTACAGCTATAGTGTCCTAACCTAGGTAGTTCCTCCAAAGTATGAAACTAACTTGAAGCTACATAGTTTAATTCAAAACTATAGAATGACATTCATGAATTACAAAACATGCATATAATTGGAAATTGCTAACTAAATTCAACAATGCATCAATTAATCTAACATTGGAAAATGAAGTGGATTAGCAGTACCTCAAGTGGCCCTTGCTTGAGTTGTTGCTTCCACAAAAGGTGTCAAACACTCACTTACTCAGCAATTCATGATATCAAACTAAATCCCTTTATTGCATGTAAACATTAAACTCTTACATACAATCCAACAAAAAATTATTGAAGATTTCTTATTCAATAACACATATCTATTGCTACAACTATTAACAAATGAACAAGTAACTATCAATAATCAACTAGATTTACTCCTCGATAATAGATACCACTATATAGGGTCTATGAGGAGTTTTACTCTTCTCAAATTGAGATTAAACTCATAAAGCAACTATCCACTCTCCCTCAAAGATAGGAAGAGGACTTAGTTTGAAATAGAAAATAATAATTATGAAGTAGGAGCAGAGAAGCCAATTTATAATTGTATGTCCAACAGTTTAACTACTATGATAAAGACATGTTCTTAAAAATAGTCATGTCATGAACCGATCTTGTTGAGAGTAGACTTCTTTTCCTCTTGGTAATCTTATTTGGTGAGAAAGAGTGTTAAGCGATGACTCACTGTTGATCAATAAATAATCACCTTCATTTCTTTCTGAAAGTGTTGTGCCTTTGGCTGTTTGACTTCTCCTCTAGAACCATTCATAGTCTTTAAGCTATGGGTTGGAAAACCTGTTGTTGCAAGTTAATAGTCCTTCTTGCTACGAGGTGTTAGTCTCACTCTAAGGCATCCACATTATTAACAATCATAAATTAAACATAAAATCATACTAAATTCCATAGACATTCATGCATTCATATAGGCATATATTAACACAAAATATTTTCATTTCCACATACTTAAAACTACTTAAGAGTATATAAAAGCTATGTAAGGTCTTGGTAATGTCTTTGAAACTTAGTAGAAGAAATGATTAAAGCATAAAATAGTAAAAGAAACACTAGCCAATAATTGAACCCATCGTTTCCCCCAACTAAAGCTATTGATTGTCCTCAATCAACTTTAAGGTTGAGGGTTGTATTGCAAGGCCATTTCTCTAAAATCCACTATACATTCCACTCCTTTGCCCTGCTTTGAGTAGTAACCTTTTTTTATCTAAGAGCTTTGCAAGTCTTTTATCTTATGTTGTTGTCTCTTCCTCTCAGTTCCTCCCTATCTAATGTGATATAGGGAACATAAGGATAGGAGGATGGACTGTGAGTGGGAACCAAGAAACTCCATTCCTCATTGCAATTGAAATGTATTTATGTGACCAATGAATCATTGCTACATAATTGTAAATAAAATGTGGTTCCTTCCTCTTTAGTTTTGGTGTGAGCTCATTCCATTTATCTTGAACAAAGTCAAAAGCTTCTATAATGGTACCTATTGCTAGTCCTTTGATTCTCTTATAATATTTTTCTCTAAGATCCATAATCTTTGCTTTTACTCCCCTATGTTGTATAAGTTCTAACCATTGGTCCACAATTGCATTAGAGTCTGTTGACTCCTCTCCTAGCTATAGGGGAGAGATTTCTCTTTCTCATGATATTCCTACAAAATCTTCCCCCTTTGATGCTCATTTTTGACATAAGAATCTAAGCCCATGATATGGTGATCCCACACAAACATTAATGGGTTCCATATAGTTTTATATGAAAGAACAAAATTGTATAAATAAAAGTCACATAATTGGTCATGCATTTCAAGTGTAGACCTCTAGAGAGTTTCTAGAAATTAAAATCTTGAGTTCATTGCTATAGATAAATCACTAATCATATGAATAAACTGAAAGCATAAAAAAATTTATTGCAAAAACAAGGTATATACCATGGCAAGTAGTCTACATGTCATCAAAAGCATTATCTTATCTGCTAGATCCTTAATTTTTACTTTTAATCTCTTTACCTTTCTTTTTTGTTTTTTGACTATCCTAGCATGTGTAGATACCATTTCCATTTTCTCCTTTTCCCAATCTATTTTCTTTTTGGGAAAACTTGAGTTTTCTTCCACAACTCTATGCCTAATAACACAATGTTATCCTTGAATTTAGCTACGCTCAATTCATGGGATAACCCAAGTACGAAGCTTGTCCATTTTGTAGCTCATGAACACTAAGCACGTAAAACGAGGTGAATTGCATTGGTCCTCATGTGTTGTCCCCCAACCTCCGAAAGACATTCCAAGCGTTTTCCTTTGTTGATTCGTCAAAAGTCGCCTTTTGATGCAATATTAAAAATTTAGTTGTCAAGAGTTTTTTTTTTAGCTCTTGAAGGAGTGTTGAATTTTAGTGCCCCTACAAGTCAAAATGAAAAAATTTAAAAAGTTGTAGGAGTTCAAAAATTTAATTCCCTTGCATATTGTCTTGTACATTAGCCATTTTCTAGCAAATGCAATGTCAGGGAATTTTTGAGACTCTACAATTCAATTGCAATGTCGGGGAATTTTTGAGACTCTACAATTCAACTATAGCATCGGGGAATTTTTTAGACTCTACAATTCAACTGTAGTGTTGGGGAATTTTTGAGACAGTGCAATTACAATGTCGAGGTTTTTCTCCTACTATGCAATTGCAGTGTTGGGGTTTTTCTGAGACATTTCATATTTTCCATTTTTGTGCCTTAGCTTTTTTCAAGCAACTGCAGTGTCAGAGCTTTTGCAATTGAACTGCAGTGTCGAGGAAATTTTGAGACAGTGCAATTACAATGTCAAGGTTTTTCTCCTACTATGCAATTGCAACATTGGGATTTTTCTGAGACATTGCATATTTTCCATTTTTTTGCCTTAGCTTTTTTCAAGCAACTGCAGTGTCGGGTTTTTTCTCCACCTGTGCATCTCAAACCACTAAGTCACATGCAATAGCTTAGAAATTCAGTGCCCTTGCACCCAAGTGTCCTCCCACATGCAGTAGCTAAGAAATTCAGTGCCCTTGCATCTAAAATGAAATACCCCATGTAATAGCTCAAAATTTCTCCTCCTTTGCATCTGAATTTCCAAAACATATGTAGATGCTCAAAAATTTCCTAATAGTGCATAACACCCTTTTTTCTCTAACATTGGAAAATATGAAATTTTTGTAGCTACTCTTGCATGCCATTCTGATATTTTGTGTCTTAATTCTTGAGCAGTCTTGATTGATTTCTTGCCTATCATCGAGCAAGAAAGCCATGAAAATGCAACCAGAAAGTTCTTCCCACCAAAGTAGTTGTCCATGAATATACATCCATGGTTTAGAAGGAATTTGAAGATGAAGCTTTCTCAGTAGCTTTAATGGAAAAATGATGAATATTCAACTGACTCTAGATAATTCAAAAGTTGTTCTTGAAAAACATCAAAAATGTGTAACATTATCAAGGGCTTAATCACACAAGCTCTTTCCATCTCCAGACATACCACATGTCCCAATGATAAAAAAGTTCAAGAAATCTTGAATAAATATGGAGACTTCTTGGAGAAGGATGGTGGATAAAGTTGAACGTGCCTGGATTTTCACTTAGCTTATTTTTCAATATCTTTCATGATTTTTGTTGTAATTAGTTCAAGACAATTTACACATCTTTTTCATAATTGTAAATACATGTAAAAACAATGAATTCCACCAACAATTTTGAACTTCAATGATGAATAAGTCAAAGTATTTATTTATTTCCTAGATTAGCTCTTTTTCTCTCATTTATAAATATGAGAGAGCTCATTTGTAACAAGGACCTTTAATCTTATGCAACAAAGTGCTACCCAAATTGTGACTCAACTTTGAGACTTTGTGTTCAAATTACAAGATCAAATTTAGTTAATAAAAGGAGGAAAATTTTGATTTCAACCTTTGTTTTGAATCAAGTTTTTATGTAATATGCCAAACGTTCACTAAAGTAAATTTCCTAAGTTTTTACCATGCAAGTAAAAATAAACTATGTATGAGCCTTTGCAATAAAATAAATTCATTTCTTTATTGAAAATATATGAACAAAGATGCTATAACAATGTACAATAAGGATTTCCATTCCATTACAATACTTCACCAAGTAGAATATTTCCAAGAAAGTATAAAACTGCACACATAGCTCCTTTGAGCTTCATAGCATAAGATATAGATGGTCCAAGAATTTGCCTTTCAAAGCCTTGGTCCTCTATCACCTACTGAGGAGGAGAAGCATCACTCAAGCACTTTTTTGCCAACCACAAACTCATATGCGGTCCCTCGCACATCTATCAATGATAGATGGCCCTTCCCTTCAACGAAGATATTGGTTGGGTAACCTCATATGACATACCATTCTGAGCTTAGTGTTGTGTCCTACATGACTAGGATTTATAACCTACTCTAGGTAGCCTTCATGCATTTAAATGAACACGGTGAACTGATAGTGGAGTCTCGACATTCACACTATCATAGTGGAGTCTTTGGACAATTGCACTAATTTGGCCAAAGTGTTCTCACTTAGTATCATTGAGTGATGGTCTACCATTCACCTACACTATGGCAAGCTCATTTGATTTAAGGCCATTATATCTATGCTTAGGCAATCCCTCTCCACCAGCAAGCTACTCCCCAGGATAACCTATTTATTAAACACAACCTAGGGTAACACAACTCAATAAGAAAATTACAAGCTCCCTCCCTTCACCGGACAACATTCCCAAGAGTAACCTACTAGCTATCTAGCATAATTAATTATCTAGTTATGAGTGTTCCCTAAGCTTGTCTATGTTTGATCATATCTAGTATAGTAACAATACCTATGATAAACATACTCTCTTACCCATATCTACTCATGTCTAGTATAATAATAATACCCTTGACAAGCAGTCTCTCCTATCATGGAGTACTTACAAACAATGCTCAAACAAAGTAAATAGTTTTCATTTTTCTTTCAAAGCAAATAATACTTTCATCTATGTGCAAGTAACAACAAGACTAGTTTAATCAATCAAGACATAGCTAATTCAAAAAAAGAATAAACAAAATCAAAATATCCTCATGCTTGTGTTCAAGCTTTCCAATTCGATTGGTTGTAGTCACAACACTTTTAGGACAACTAGTATCCCAATATTGATCCTCCAACAAAGTCTCACAACTCTTAACTCACAAGTTGGCAAATGCTTCTTCTTAAAGGATAATAAAACTCCCTCAATACTAAAGGCTTTCACTCTCTAATATGAGAGAATATTGCATATAGAAGAGTACACAAAATGCAGACTTTTTCTCAAGAAATAACACATGGAAGAAGAATAATGATGTGTCCAAACAAATGAACTCATGTTGTTATTTATACAAGTAGAAGATCATACAACCTATAGATTAGGCACGTATAATGACAACAAATTCCATGCACAACAACACATCTCACTCAACTAAAATATGGTGAATAAGAAAGCATAAACTCAGCTCAAAAAACTATAGAATGACCCTCATATTTGACAACAAACAAAGACTATTTCAAATCTCCATGTGATAGAAGTTGACTAGTAACTCAAAGAAAACTTCTATAGTTTAAAGGATTCAAAGGTGGCACCAAGAATTATAATGCTTTCACAAGGTAGCGCAGTTTCTTCCTTCATGGAACTAGTCAATAAAAAATGTGTGCCATCAAATTAAAGCATAGACTAAGTCATGTTGAGTATCAATTTACTCATCAAATCGGCTTAGACAAATTCATCAATATGTTTCCATATATTTTGACTGATGCTAAACATCATGGCAATTATGTTGACCAAGTCTATGGATCAACAAAGCATCAAATTATTCTCATTATCAACTTTAATGGTTGCAAAGTTTATAGATTCAAACTTTCTTTTCATTTGACAGCAAGAGCATAAAATGTGGCTCAAAAAATACAGTCGTAACCAACTCAAAGTTCGGACATTAAGTTGTCCATGATAATTGAATTTAAAGCCAAATGTATAAAGCATTATAATCGACTGATAATCATTTCTTTAGATAGTCGATCTCAAAGCAAATTATATATATACATATTTACGTATACGTATATATGTATATATATATATATATATATATATATATATATATAATTTGCTTTAGATATTCGATCTCAAAGCAAATTAAATATATATAACGTATACATATATATATATATATATATATATACACATATTTACGTATACATATATATGTATATGTTAGTATATATTCATATTTATCATATGTCAATAAATCATGTATATATAATCGATATACAAAGGAATACATCAAAATAACAATCACATTGTTATATTGATATATCGACTGTGTATACATCTATATATATATATTGTAGGCACATGAAATTAACCTAGGCCTACAAGCTTTATGACTTTCATATTTCTTCTTAGCATAATTAAAATATTTAATTATGTCTTATAGTCCAAATTCAACTATTAATTAAATTAATTATTTAATTAATCCATGTCCTTTATTCCTTCTGACTATTTAAATAAATATATTACATTTATTTTATTTAAATATGTTGCTAATTTCTTATGTCTCTCTATAATTAAATAAATTACTAAATTTATTTAATTATTATTTGCCCACTATTTCCTCCTTATTATTTAAATAAATAAATTTTATTTATTTATTTAAATACGTCATTAATTCTAATTTCTTCTTATAATTAAATAAATTTCTATGATTTATTTAAATTATTGACCACTTTATTCATCTTCTTCATAATTAAATAATTATCATTAATTATTTAATTGTCTCATTGACTTTTCTTCTAATTTTAAATAAAGTCATTTTTTAAATTTCCCACTTTCTATTTTTCCCACCAAGTAAATAATTTGAAATCATTATTTACTATCACATGACCCCACCACTTTTGAATTAAATTAATTTTCAATTCAAAAGATCAATTTTAGTTTTTGAATCAAATAATTTTAAATTCTTATTTGATTCTCCAACAACTTTGTTTTTTGTGCCCAATATCTTCTTGTCACATGCATTCTTGACCTTTGATTTGATTTTCCCCAAATCAAATCTCAACCCTCCATTTCAAGTTTTAACCTAACTTTTCCCTAACCCTAATTGCTAGTTGTCGCATGAATTTACAACCTTTGATCTTAGGGCATCTCTCAGATTTTAATCCTGGCCATTCATCCAAATTTGACTTTCGTATAAAAAGGCAATGTCAACCTCATTTGGGGACTTTTTTAATCATCTTCTAACTTCATTACTTCATCATCTCACACTTCATCCTTCAGAATTTAGGCTTCCACACTTCTTCATGCTTGGAGAAATCTAAGTACACTTGCATTTTAGATCAAATCCTTCAATATTTGCTTCAGTCTTGTAATAGTCATAGTTACTCACAAAAATCTGAGGGCAAACATCATTTTGCAACAAATGGAGAAGGACAATTAAGGTGATTCATGGAGGGCATGAAGACTGTTTGGTGAAATTCTTCTTTTGTTTATGCTATTTTCCTCCTTTGTACTTCATTGTTTAGCTAGGGTTTTGTTTATGCATTTGTTTTCATGCTAACTTAGATTTTTTTCTTAGTTACATTGGTGAACTCGACAATTGATTTTCAGCTCAATATTTTGACAAATTTTGAGGAATTTTGGAGTTGGATCCTTTTTGTTGCAGGTTTTGCATCATTTTGGGGAAAAAACCCTAGTTTTCACATATTCAACCATATCTCTCAAACAGTTGTAAATCTTCTCACAATTTTTTTTTTGCAGATTTGGGATGATGGCAGGTGCCTTTAGTCCAAAAATTAGAATTTTTGGAGCTATTTTGAAAATTTTAATGATTTTTCATAAAAAAATTAATGTTGGGTGCAAAACAACAAATTTTTCAGATTTCTTTACATTTTTGGAAAGCTTTGAAAATTTTAGTTAGGGTTTGTTCTATGTGTTTTTATTTTTTATGCAAAAAATATTTCCAAAAATCAGATTTGTCTTGACTAGCTAACCCTCTAATATTAGTGATCAATTATTTTGTTAAGGTTTTGGCTTTGTTGTTGGTTTTGTGAATGTGCAGAAAAATAAACACTTAAAAAGACAAATTGGATCAAGTGGACAAAAATTTGGAGCTAAAGAAAGTCTAGGTGCACACATTTCATCCTTCATCTCTTAATCTTGTTTGTCTCACATTTGGATTTGGGACTAAAAAAGAACAACTTGTTTGATCACACATTTGGATTTTGGGGTCTAAAATCAATCTTCTTTGTTGTCACGTCATTGAAATTGGGCTTAAAAAGAACCATTATCTTCCATCACACATTTTGGTTTTGGGTTAAAAAGAACAAGTGCTTCCATTGTTTGCTTACACACATTTTATTTCTAAAGGAAAATTAACAATTGCGAGTGTGAATCAAGTGTGTGTGTCCTCCAAAACACCTCACTTGGTTCACTTTTGTCATACCCTTCTTAGGAGGCCTGCTTGGAGCACACACCCCTCCAAGAGACGACCTTAATCTAGGTGTGAATCCAAAGACATTCCTATTTGGGAGTTGAAATCTTGTCACTCTTGGCTAAGCCCCAAAGAACTTTATACCTTTGGGAAGTGAAGGTGAAGGGTGGGTTACCCCTTTCTCCTGATTGTGTGGCAGGATTTTTCTTTCAAATTATACCTAGTCAACCTCATGTAAACTAGCTTGAGACCTAATTGTCCATACCCCACTTCACTAGTCATAGGACTTGTTGATGTGTCTTCCACATGTGCTTGTTTAATAATCGTCATTACATTCTTCAAATTTCAAATTTCAAACTTGCTTATGTGTCTTGCATGAGTGATTCATGTGTGTACATGTGTGATCATTCATTTAAACATTGCCAAATCAAGCTAAACACCAAACACATAAAGACAAGTCGCTCTACACGTTCTTCCAACACATTCATATCCAATCACTTTCATCCTAATCACCCTTCTTAGCCACAACATTTCCACTTCATCCTAATCGTATCCTAGTCATCATCCCTCATCATTCCACCTTGTCCTAATCACATCCTACTCATCATTCATTCGTCCTAGTCATCATCCTAATCAATCCAATTCATACAATCGTGTCATTCCTAATAATATTCAAGTCATCCCAATCCAATCAAAATCATATCCTTGTCATTCTACATCATATCTTAATCATCCTAGTCATCATCCTAATCAATCAAGTAACCCAATCTTGTCATTCCATATCATTCCTAATAATTTTGTCCAAATCATTATCCTAATCATCATTTCACATTGATCTCATCCTACCCATTCCTAATCACATTCCAATCATATCTTCATCATTCAACTTTCATTCTAGCCATCAACCCTAATCATTCCTAATCCTCCAATCTTATCATCTCAACATCATCACCAACCTAGTCCTAGTCAATCAACACTTGTCAAAATGGGCCTAATTATAAACAAGCCCAATCATAATCCTAAGCCCAAGATCATAATTCAAGGAGGCCCTCTCCCCAATGCAAATAATGAGACAAAACCAAAACTTAAAATCATACTTCGAGGTGCTCCTCCTACCACCTCTAATAATGACATGAACTATGTTGCATACCTTGAGGAACAAATCAACATGCAAGAACTTAAACACATGTGTGACACCATGCCCACATTTGAAAATAAAGTCCTAACATCCCAACTTCAAAACCTCCTTCAAACACTTCACCAAATACCCCAACCCCTAGACCAACAAACCATACAAAGACTTCAAACCCTCTTCTAAAATTTTCAACAAATTAAATCACCTCAAATTCGACACCTCCTAGCTCAACCCAATCAATTCATTGCCACTTGTCAAATCCAACAACCGCAACATCATCCCTTATCCATTCATTATCAACCAATTCCACCTCAACCTTATGTGTCATCCCCTTCCACCTCATACCAATCTAATCCATCCACTCCTTCACATGTCAATGCCACATCAACCTATCAAGCCACATCACAACAAACACATGTGAAATTAAGTTCTACCTTGCAACAAGGTCAAACTTCCTCGTGTTCTAATGCAACCATTGACAAGGGGAACACTAATCTAGGCCATGCACCCTATAAGTATATCATACCACTATCCAATCAAAAGCCTATCCTAAAGCCACCGTGTCCTAGTCCAAATCCAATAGTCCCTACACTTTCCAACCCATTAACCCCTTCATTACCCTTACCATCCTCTAATCCACTTGCCAATACATCAACTCCAAGTCCTAAGTACAAACATTGCAATAGTAAACATGTGGAGTTTCCCAAATCCACCAATCCACTCAATCCATTCGCACCTCCATCCAATCAAAATCAAAACCCTAAGCCAACACCTTCCACCCCTACACCTATAAAGGATGTGACCCAAGGGATACAAGCAAGGAATCAATTGTCACCATGTCATTCAACACATATACTTGAACATACAAAAGAGTCTTCAAACATCAGGCCAAGTCCTTCAAGCCAACCATGTCATCCACAACCCCTTGAGCCAATTCAAGAGTCTCCCCTCGTAAGTCCAAGTCACCCTCTGTCATGCTCCTATGAGAAATCCCGTTCCACCTCCATTCAAATAATTCATGAGGTATGTCAAGAGCACAATCCTAAACATGAGGAAAAATTACCCCATCATCCACATAAAGATCAACACCCTCCTAATGATTTTGTTTATAACACCTAATCCTATTCATGATCAAGCTCCCATCTTTGATCAAGATCCCCTTTATGATCAAGAAGACCATGATGATCCTCTTAGCCAACTTTATGCATTCCATGGTCAAGAGCTTGCCACCTCACCCACCCATGACTCATAAACATCCACTTCCCATGATGAGACAAGTGGCTCCCAAGCAAACATAGGAGATCAAACCATTACCTTGGATCTTAGTGAACACAACACTAATCAAGATCCTAATGATCCTTCCACATCCACCATTTTCAAAACCACCATCATATCCACTTGGCTTATCCACATTCATCCATGAGTGTTCCTCCTTAGGACATCAACAACCATTGTCCATCACTTCACCTACTTCGTCCAATAATCAACTCAAATCTAGTTTCCAAGCTACACCTAGTCCTATAGTCAATTGCATGCTCCAAAACCTGAATTATCAAGGCAAAGGCTTAAGACTTCTTGAACAAGGAATCTTGGAGCCTATACATGTAAAAGTCTCTCCTCCATGCTCATATGGCCTTAGATACACACCCCAAGGTCAATAACCTAACGATTTTGGTACTTCCCCCATCCATCCTAAGTCCACTTTCCACCACAAGCCTTATCATATTCCCAAAACATACATTGTCATTCCACGTCCATTATCTGAAAAGTGTCAAAAGGAGGTGACCATACACCATCCACCATCCAATTTAACCCCGCTTCTTCTAACTCCACATATCTCTCCATCCACTTTGCCACCATTGCTTCCAACATCTAATATCCCAATCACTCATAAATACCCTAAATATCCTAGTCACGACCAACAAATGCACACATTGTGTAAACATAAAGCTTCCACTCAGATCATCCACCCCATGGGATTCAAAAATAAACATTTGGATGCCTCCTTTCATAAAGCCAAAAATCCTAAGGGTCCTAGTCCCTTAGGGTACAAAGGCAAGAAACCAAAGAAAAACACATTAAAAAGTCCACCCAAACCCATACCTCCGAAAACAAAGTCAAAAACTAAAATGATATGGGTCCCTAAACAAAAATGCAAGTCAAATGAGGCATCCACCTCTCAAAAATCCCAACCATCCTCCAATCCCTTCAAAAATGTCATTCCATACAAAAATATCAAATTCCTCTATCCTACGTGAAAAGCAAAAATCATAAAAACACTAAGTATATGTGGGTCCCTAAATGCTTACATCATCCATCCACTAAGCAAACATCACCATTATTTCCTACCCCACCATCCACTCAAAAGCTTCAATGTTTTTCATGGTGTGTGCAGTCGTTGGTCACAATTCCTTTCCATACCTCCACCACCCCATCATTCAACTATTTTCCTGCATATTTCACTCACCCTATCGCTATGGTCCATGCTTTTGCATAAACATTTCAACCATCTTCCTTGCATTAGTCCTACGTAATACACATCATTATCCACTTTTGGTCCTACATAATCCATTATTGCACCTTTCATACTCCACTATCTACCTAATCCATCTCACTTTCACGTAATCACCCTACCAACATCCATGAGCATAATGACTTGACATGATCCATGTGATGACATCACGCTCTAATGGGACTATGACCTATCATGGAACTAGATGATTGAGTCCCTCTCGTCCATATTCCACCTCTTCAATTCAAAAAAGTCAAAAAGGTCAAAAAATTAGAAAAAAGAAAAAAGAAAAAGAAAAGAAAATAAAAAAAGTAAAGAGAAATCCCTTTGTCCAATGGTGAAAATATGGTAAACAAACACCCTGGATAAGTACCATGATGAAAACCTGGCAAATAGGCATCATGTGTAGGTTGATATTCTATGTCACTCACACTTGGGGGCACAGTGTCTTATCTATCCAACCTATCATTTTCATGTCATATCATTTCCATCCTACCTACCATCTTTAGCCATCATACATAACTATCATATTGAGTCCACTTATCTACCCCCCTCCTTTTGATCTTGATGAATATATAGGGGGAAAAGGGTTAAAACATGTTTTGGGTATCTCTTGATATAAGTCATCCTATATAAACCAATCCATCCCATTATTCCCTCTTGTCATAAGCTTTTTCATGAAAAAATCCTGAGTATTGTACCTAGAATGGGTCATGTTATTCCTATGCGACTTATTCTTTGGAGATCACATCCTTGATCTCTTATGATGCATACATCCATTCCATTCACTATGACCTATCCTTTTATCCATCCATCTAGCATGAGCCTTTTATCCCTTATCCTATCACCCACCCTTTCGTCCATCAATCCCATATATCTCCTTGCACCTAGACTTGGTTTTCCCTTGTCATTGGTATCTAGCACAAAGGCTACCCAAATTCTCATCCATTGTCATCTTAAAACATTTCAAAAAATCCAAAAAATCAAAATATGTCAAAATCCAAAAAAATAAAAAATGTTAAATCGCAAAAAAATAAAAACATGTCAAAAACACAAAACATCCAAATAACACTCAAAAATTCCAAAACAGAGTCAAAGTCAGTCATGTCACTCAGTCCATGTCATTGTCGAACTACGTTGCCTCTGCGGATAAACGAAGGCAAGGCCATCTGTTGATGAGCCCCTGAGGCCACCTAGGTCAATTCATAATAAGTCAGACATTGTCATCAAACACACAGACATTCATCAAAACATCGGACAAGTCACACATCAACAAGACAATCAAACCAACACGGTCATCAAGTCAAATGAAACAAATTGTCAAAATAATCAAATTGTCAAACCGGTCAAACTTATGTCTTATACAGGATGTGTCCTTCCTGAAACCAAACATTTTCATTTAGTCAAACCTCATCATTTGCCTTATACAGGTGGTCACATGGTTGAAACTAGACTCGACATCTTATATGACATGTTTCCTCTCCTGAAACCAGGCTTTGTCAAACAATCAACCTGTCAATCACCAAGTCAATTCACTGTCAAACAAATCAAATTTTTGGCAAACACTCTAATTGGTTGTTGACATGGTGACTTGTTTTGTTTTATCTTTTCTCTTAGCTTTGTCTGTGATTTAGGTTACTAGTTCCTCAAGGATGTCCCATGAAGGATTTAGAGGAGAAATGATGTCTCATGACTCTTTTTTTTCTTCTTTGACTGTTGTTTGTGGATTGTTTTGGCAAAAGACTGGGGAAACTTAGCCCTTAGTATAAGTTGGGACATTCCTTGTCTGTGACTATCTATTTTTCGCAAGTGGATGACCTTGCACACCTTGGTCTATGTCATACCATGGTGTTTAATGTCCATTTTTAACATTTTACCACCCATTGATGATTAATGCAGCACCTATTTGTACTTTGAAAAAATATTAAAGGTTTCTTTCTCCATGATACCATTCCTCTTTTCTGCTCTACTATTTCTTCTAGTTCACATCTTCATCATCTTTTTCTATTTTCCACTATCCTTTAGTTCCTCATATTCTAGTCCTTTCATCCATTTTGAGAGCACACTTGTGCTCTATGAACCCGCCTATCCTCTCGAGGGGGCATACCGCTACCTCCTCGTCATTCTTCCTCATCCTATTTTTCACTGGGGCATGTATTGAACTGAATTTTCTTTGTCACAATGTGATAAACTACATTATGACAAAAAGGGGAAAAATGTAGACACGTGAAATTGACCTAGGCCTGCAAGTTTTATGTCTTTCATATTTCTTCTCAGCATAATTAAAATATTTAATTATGTC
The DNA here is from genome assembly GCA_007115665.2 of Sequoiadendron giganteum. Lineage (NCBI taxonomy): Eukaryota > Viridiplantae > Streptophyta > Pinopsida > Cupressales > Cupressaceae > Sequoiadendron > Sequoiadendron giganteum. Next base: position 28,102,249 of record CM021105.1, on the reverse strand, counting down.
CTATAGTCCAAATTCAACTATTAATTAAATAATTTTTAATTATTTAATTAATTCATATCCTTTATTCCTCTTGACTATTTAAATAAATAAATAAAATTTATTTTATTTAAATATGTCACTAATTTCTTATGTCCCTCTATAATTAAATAAATTACTAAATTTATTTAATTATTATTTGTCCACTATTTCCTCATGATTTTTTTTTTTGCTCGATAAATCACTGCTTGTGGGGCAACACCCATAAAGTAAATAAAGTAAAATTATGGTCTACTTCTAACCCAATAATGGGGAGCACAAAGACCTGCTCTAGACCCACAAATGGGGAGCACAAAAAGATAATACCAAACCAAACCAAATTTACCCTTGCCTATGGCTTATTCCATTCCTACCACTTGCAAACACTAGATTCACACTATTGCTTTTGACTGGAGCTATGAACCAGTGAGGTCACAAGCGAGGGACCTCATCCCCAACATTCTCATTGTGACCTCTTCAACCTCCACCATTTTACCTGTCACCTTCAATCCACCTTTTTCTGAAGTTGAGTCATGGTTACCGTTTCCTTCCAACTTCTACTCTTTTCATGTTGGGCTTAAATTCAATTGGTGCCTGGGATGTTTCTTCCTTTTTACCTCTGTCCAAGCTTGCTTTGGCTGCAAAGGAGAAGAATCAATAGACTTTCCTTCGGGATGTGATGTCAATGAAGATGCTCGATGTTTGAGGGAGGTCTCAGAGTTTGAGGAAGGAGTGTCAACATGAAGTGGAGTTGTCCCCAGATGAGCTAGAGACACCCTGTTGAGCATTTGGTAGATCTGAATTGGAGTCATTTGGAGCATTTTGTGTGCTTGAATGATTTATTGAAGAATCTGGAGGTGGCAGGGACTCATTTTGTGAGCCAGGTTGTAGAACATAATGTTTGGGTTCTACCCCAATCCACCAGGTGGGCCTTCCCCCAGGATCTCGCTTGTGGGTGTATTTCTTTTGACATTGGTGGGTGAGGTGTTCAATTGCAAATCATTTCCTACAATGAAAGGTGATTCTTTCATAATCCACAAGATGCCTCCAACAACGATCACCAACCTTTAATGCGACCTTCGCTGGTAGTCCATTGAAAAGATCCATTTCCACACAAATACATGCAAAGGTGGAGCTTTGATAATTCAATGTTTCTTCTGAGATGCGGTGAAACTTTCCTAACCCATTGCCAATGGCTTGCAAACAATCAATTTCACATAATTGAAATGGAAGATAAGGCAGTTGCACCTAGAAAAAGGCAGTGGAAAATGTTTCAGTTCTTGGATCAAAAGACGGGAAACAAGATTTCATGCATAGAAAATCCCCTTGATACACCCATGGACCATTTTTAGCACCCATTCTTTGTCATCAAAAGATTCAAATTCAATAATGAAAAATCCTCTAGCATAGGGGAACAAACAAATTTCATCCTCCATAAACTTATTCCAACTTTCAGAGATCCAAGAGTGCAAATCGCACAGTTTTGGCCATACCTTAGTGAATATGCAAATTAAGGCATTAGTTTGTAGATATTCTTCATGATCTTTGACTAACCTATCCATATGGATCTCAGTTGTAGCAGACGCATGGGAAACCCTAATCACAGATCCATTATGCATAGAGTTTTTGATCTCATAAGTGCCCTTTTGAGATGACGGTTGATGAGGCCATGCTTCCTTCTACCACATGTTCGTAGCCCCAATCCTCTGGTCCCATTTGAGAGTAGAATTTCTCTCTCATCCCTGTTGTGGATTTGAGTCAAGGGGATCGAAGGCGGAGGGAGCAAGCTTCAAGAGTGTTGGAGCAGAACGATTTGGAGGGCGTCTGTTGCCAACTGAGGTGCAAGCCTTGGCTCTATTACACAAGGAAATTTTGAAATCCCTGCGGCCACTATTGTGCCCTTCTTGAGCTTTTCCAAAAATGTTAGAGCTTGGGACACTAGGCGCCCACCTTGCAGAGCGCGTGAGGAAATAGGGGCCATATCAGGTTGTTCATGAGCGATCGAGTTTTTGCCGACACCCTTTGAGATGTAGAATCTTTGCGACAGGGAAGGCACAAAGGCTTTGTCACCATCGAGGGAGGAAAGCCCACCATTGCACAGAACCGAAGCAAAGGAAGATAAGCAGAACATTGTGAAAAATTCCATTTCCTCATGATTATTTAAATAAATAAACTTTATTTATTTATTTAAATACGTCATTAATTCTAATATCTTCTTATAATTAAATAAATTTTATGATTTATTTAAATTATTGACCACTTTATTCATCTTCTGCATAATTAAATAATTATCATTAATTATTTAATTGTCTCATTGACTTTTCTTCTAATTTTAAATAAAGTCATTTATTTAAATTTCCCACTTTCTATTTTTCCCACCAAGTAAATAATTTGAAATAATTATTTACTGTCACATGACCCCACCACTTTTGAATTAAATTAATTTTAAATTCAAAAGGTCAATATCACTTCTTGAATCAAATAATTTTAAATTCTTATTTGATTCTCTTGTGACTTCGTTTTCCATGCCCAATATCTTCTTGTCACATGCATTATTGACCTTTGATTTGATTTTCCCAAAATCAAATCTCAACCCTCCATTTCAAATTTTAACCTAACTTTTCCCTAACCCTAATTGCTAGTTGTCACATGCATTTACAACCTTTGATCTTGGGGAATCTCTCAAATTCTAATCTTGACCATTCATCCAAAATTGATTTTTTTATAAAAAGGCAATGTCAACCTCATTTGGGGATTTTTTTTATCATTTCCTGACTTCATCACTTCATTATGTCACACTTCATGCTACAGAATTTAGGCTTCCACACTTCTTCATGCTTGTAGAAATCCAAATAAACTTGTATTTTAGATCAAATCCTTCAATATTTGCTTAGGTCTTGTCATAGTCACAGTTGCTCACAAAAATCTAAGGGCAAACATCATTTTTCAGCAAATGGAGAAGGGCATGAAAACTATTTGGTGAAATTCTTCTTTTCTTTATGCTATTTTCCTCCTTTGTACTTCATTGTTTAGCTAGGGTTTTTTTATACATTTGTTTTCATGCTGACTTAGATTTTTGCCTATATATATATATATATATATATATATATATATATATATGTGTGTGTGTGTGTGTGTGTGTGTGTACATGTATGTGTATGTATACATGTTGATGAGCCCAATTTTTGGCATATTTTAGAATATGTTTTTAAACATTTTTATATCTTTTATTATGCTGAGAAGACATTTAGTGGTAATCATGGAAGTGATACATAGACTTTATGCTTAATATAACAAGTTTATTATGATGAGTCTTTCCATGGTTATTGCTTAAATGTTTTATTAGTTTGATAGAAGATGTGTGCCTTGTGACTTTTTGTGATGACATGCCTTTCTTCTAGCCACTACTGTTAACCTTCCTCCAGCCATATCTAAAATATAGTTTGCTCTAAACCAATACCTAATGAATGTATGAAAGGAATAATGGATCGTCTAAATGAGTTGAATGTGTTGAGTTGATCCTTTGTTGCAGAAGTAGTTGTTAGTTATTTGCAGGTACCAAGTCTCAAGAAGAAGATTTAGCCTCCACTAGATCATTGCAGGACTGATTCAAAGTGGACTGATTCAGTAGCAAGAAGTGAGGAGATAGTTGATAAGTCATTTTCCATGCCAAGGAAGCATTCCAGGAATCTAGCAGAGGCGTCTTGATGACACATAAATCTAGGATAGTGGTGCTTTAATTCTTCAAACTGATTTGACTTGGTTCTCCCTCTTGTGTCCACTTCTTCATTAGGTTGATCATGATGTAATAAATATTTCCCATTTTATGAGGTACAGGTTAGTTAGTTGTTAGGTTTTAGTTTTGAATAAATAGCCTGTTCTCCTTTAAAGAAAGGGTTGGAAGTTTACTGTGTAATAGCTTTAGTTTTCCAAAAATACAGCTGCAAAGTTCTGAGCAATGTACTTATCGATTTTAGTTCAATAAAAGCGTTCATGGAATTTATAGTTTAATCTATTGTGTATCTCTAACACTACCTAAGGGGGCCCACTTAGGGACGTTGACTATCTTTTCATTTCCACAATTAGAATAGTTGTATTTCTCTTTCATAAGAACTTTACTGTGACTGTTCCTACAACTGACAAAATTATAGAACTATCAATTGTTCCTACAAACAATAGGGACAAAGTAGTTCCTATCTTTAAAACTAGATTTAGTTTTCGTTATGAGAAGATTTAGTCAGTTAGAGTTTGTTTCCAGCAATTCTAGCAATTCCAATTTTAGCATAGTATTTTAAGGAAATAACACATGTTTGAAATAGGTGGTTAGTGCATATACTTTGCAGACCCATTTCAAGTCTAACATCCCTGGGTTGATAATCAAATGTTGTCCTTTAGTATATTATGACTGCCAGTTGTGATGCCTAATCCCTGAGTAGAGGAATATATGTTCTTAGTTATCAACCTGATTAAAGGACACTACATTTTTGGCATTGTTGTCGGGGATGGTGTCAAACTAAGAACCTGTTGCGGGCATGATAGTAGAGAGTTTGAATTTCATTCCAAGTATTTAGTTTAGAATTCAACATTCCAGCATTTTCCATAGTTAGATTTACTTTTTGCTGTATGCGTAGAAGAAGAGACCAATCTGGAAGATTCCTTCCTGGAAGAATAGATACCCAAGAAATTGAACCAAAAAATTTCCAAGAAGAACCATATTTGGATGTTGTCCAAGACTTAATTACCTCATCTTCTTCCTCAGAGTTAAGCTTGAACCTATTTGATGAGCCAGATGACCTTAATCCACTCATTCAACATCTGAATAATCTACAAAATTCCAACAACTAGAACCCACATTACAATCCGCTTGCCCTTGTAGTTTATCAGCCATGAGCTAACCCAGTAAGACCACCGAGGATGGCAAGGCCTAATTTTTCATTCCCAATTCCTAACCTACATGATAATAATAACCTTAAGAACATCCCTACTTCATTACTTCCCAAATTCTATGGACTTATTACGAAAGACTCTCATACCTTCTTGTTTGAGTTTGACATCCTTTGTAGGAGTTATGACTACACAACTAATGCACACAAGTTGAAGTTGTTTCCCTCTACCCTAAAGGAGTCAGCCTTGAGGTTGTTCATGGGATTAGGTGGCAATGCAGCGACCACTTGGGATGAAATGAAGGAGCTATTCTTGGGAAAGTATAAAGAGTATTCTAGGGGGAATGATATGAGAGGAGATGACATCTTCAAGATGTCAGAGAAAGAAGATGAAACCTTGGAAGATTATGTGTCAAGGTTTTTGTTCAGTGTGCAGAAAAACACTCAGCATTAGCTGAATGAGGAGTCTAAAAAACTTCTCTTTCTAAGAGGAGTTAATGATGCTTGCATTGAGGCACTAGACCTCATGGCTGGAGGACATATCACCCAAAGCAATTGGGATGATATCAAGAAGATCTATCTCAACTACTTTAGAGCAACTGTGAAGAAAGGTAGAGGGTTTAGACCCTCTATTTCAAAAGGAAATGGCTCAGGAGTGTCTAAGGGGGAGATTTCTAATCTCTTGTCCGACTTCAAGCAAGATATCATCAATGACGTTGCTACACAATTGGACACTATGCAAGCTAGGAGGAAGAAATATGAAGTAGAGGCAATGCTAGCTAAATACTGCCCTCACTGTAGATAAAGGAAGAAGGATTGCATATGCAAGGCAGTAGCTAATTTGGAGGTGCAACATCTTCCCACTAAGTTCAAAACAATAGAAGGATATGAAGAAGTGTTCTTTGTTGCTCAATGCAGGCCTTGGGTCCCAAGACAAGGTATGTCTTAGAACCCTTTGCAAAATTTTGGCTCATATAATAATCAGTGGTAGAACCAGTACCCTCCAAATTATGGCCCATATTCCCAACCTCAGTGGAATAATCCTTGGCCAAATGCTCAGCAAAACCGGTGGCAGCCCCCGCAAGGGAATTGGCAGTCACCATAGCAAAATTAGTGGCAACCTCCCCAAGGAAATTGGAAGCAGTCTAACAAGTGGAGGGGAGGCCAACAATGGTCAAATCAACCAGCTAGTTTCCTTCAGCAACCCCAACAATAGTCAATCATGCCACCTTCTGCAGCTAACCAAAGCCAAAATCCAAAGCCAATTCAGCTACCTCCTCAAGCTGCACCTAATCCAAATAACTAGCCTCAGCAAGAGCAGTAAGTTTATTTCAACGATCCCAATCAGCAGCCTGCTTATGCTCTCAACTTGAGTAATATTAACTTACGGTCAGGGACAGTGCTACCTACACCTTCTCCTCCCATCATTATAGAATTGCCACCTGAGGAAAATGAGCAAGAAGATACTAATGACTTAGTTTCATCCAAAGAGCCCATGCAAAATCCATCATTGCCTAAGGTGCCCAATAAAACTTCACCTCCTTTTCCACAAAGGTTGGAAGGTGAAGTTGTTCAAAAGCAAGAAGAGCCTACCTTTGACATTCTTGAACAACTAAAGCACATATGTGCAAAAATTCCCTTGTTCCAAGCAATTAAAGAAGTACCTATCTATAGCAAGGCTATTAAAGAAGAATTCTTGAAGAAGCTGGGTAGGAAAAATAAATACCCTCAAACTATTCATGTCTTAGGTCAAATTTCTAATTTGATGCTAGGGAAGCTTACCATCCCAAAATATTCATACTCTGGCAGTCCTATTGTGGAAATCATTATTAATGGGGTTCAAATTAAAAATGCTTTAGTAGATCTTGGAGCAGCTATCAATGTCATGACTAAGGACCTTGTGGTAAAGCTAAGTATTTCCGACCTAAGGGCTACACCTACAGTCCTACAACTCACAGATAGTTCAACTGTCAAGCCTGATGGAGTAGTTGTAGACCTGGTAGTCACCCTTGATTCATGGGAATATCATGTTGATTTTATAGTCTTGTCTCCAAAAGCAACACTAGGAGGATATCCTGTAATTATAGGAATGCCTTAGCTAGCCACTGGTGATGCTTACATAGGATGTAGGTCTGGTAACATGACTATCTCTGATGGATATAGCACCAAGAAGCTCACCCTTTATGCCCTATCCCAGCCTCAACTTGATTCTAGACAAGCAGTCTGGCCAAATTTAGGAGAAGAAGTGGAAGAAATGAATTATGTGGAAAACGTGATGATGATTAATAGAGAGTCTTTTATTGAGAAAAAAGATGAAGAAATATTGTCTAATATCCTTCAAAACAATTATGGCATTGAGTACCCCTTTTGTGAAGAAGTTCCATGTTCCTTGTAGAAAATTCTTCCCCCACCTACTTCAGCTCATTATCTTGTAGCAACTGACTATTTGCACACCTTATTACCCAATGAATTAGAAATGCCCTTTCTGTCTGAAGTATCTATGCTTGAATTCACTTCCCAAGTGGAAGTAGTTGTAGGAAAAACCTTGAATATCAATAGTAAACTTACCAATAAGCAGCAAGAGTCAATTGTCCAAATGCTTACTATTCACAAGACAACTTTTGCCTGGGATTACATTGATATGAAAGGACTAGATCCAAAGCTATGTACACACCGAATTTTCATCAACAGTGAGTTCAAACCTGTTAGACAGCCCCAAAGGAGAATTAATCCAACCCTAAGAGAAATCGTTGAGGAATTACAAAAGATGTTGAATGCTCGCTTTATCTACCCAATCTCAAATAGCCAATGGGTTTCTCCACTGGTTATTATCCCTAAGAAAGGAGGAAAATGGCGAGTGTGTGTGGATTACATGGAGCTTAACTCAGCAACTAAAAAATATTATTTTCCTCTTCCCTTTATTGATCAAGTCATGGATAACTTATCGGGGAAAAAGTATTTTTCCTTCCTTGATGGGTTCAGTGGATATAATCAGATAAAGGTTGCTCCTCAGGACCAGGAAAATACTACTTTCACATGCCCCTAGGGAAAATTTTCCTATTCAATCTTACCTTTTGGTCTTTTTAATGCCCCTGCAACTTTCCAAAGAGTCGTGATTAGTATTTTCTCAGATATTTCATATGATTGCATGGAAATATATATGGATGACTTTACTGTTTATGGTGAAACATTTGAGGAAGCCCAAGACAATTTGAAAAGGGTACTACAAAGGTGTGAAGATCATAATTTGTCACTCAATAGTCAAAAATGCTTCATGATGATGTAAGAAGGAATACTGTCGGGTCAGTACATTTCTGCTGCAGGAATACAGGTAGACCCTTCTAAAATTGAAGTCATTTCCATTCTACCCTTTCCTACCAAGCAAAAAGAACTCAGAAGCTTTCTAGGACATGTCGGCTACTATAAGAGGTTTATTAAAGATTTTAGTGAAACAGCAGGACCTCTATGCAATTTGCTAAAGAAGGATGCATATTTTGCTTGGACAATAGAATGTGAAAAAGCATTCCTTGATCTTAAGACTGCCCTTACACAAGCATTATTTTGAAGGGACCAGATTGGTCACTTCCATTCCATATTCACATAGATGCATCAAATTATGCTATTGGTGTCGTCTTAGGACAAAAGAGTGGTTCAATTGAGCATGCACTTTATTATATATCAGCAACAACTTACAAGGGGTTGAACTGAACTACATAGTTACAGAAAAGGAGATGTTAGCAATCATCTATGCCCTCAACAAATTTAGGCATTATATCACAAGCTATCAAATATTTGTCCATATTGATCATGCAACAATCAAATATCTCATGAATAAGAGTTCAATTACAGGGAGACTAGCTAGGTGGTTATTGTTGATGCAAGAATTTGATATCACAATTGTGGACAAAAAGGGTAAATCCAATGTGGTTGCTGATTTCATGTCTAGAATACAAAGGAAAGATGATCTTGCACTCATAGAAGATTCCATCCCTGATGAAGATTTGTTTGTCATCAAATTCATTCATCCATGGTATGCAGACATAGCAAATTGTTTGGTTGCAAGAAGAACTCCTCCTTACCTCTCACCTAAGGAAAAGAGATTGTTTGTAGAGAAAAGCTTTAACTTCTCTTGGATTGCAGATTGCATGTTTTACACAAGACTAGATCAAGTAATGAGGAGATGTATGAGAGAGGAAGACACTCATGACATACTGCATGCAAGCCATGATGAACCTTATGATGGACATTTTGCTGCTAAGAGAACAACCATGAAGATCTTAAATATACTGGATATTATTGGCCAACGCTACATAAAGATGCAGCCAAGTATACCAGGGGGTGTGATAGATGTCAAAGGATGGGAAGGCCAACAAGATCAAATGAAATGACTTTGTTTCCATAAGTTATTGTTACACCCTTTGATAAATGGGGACTGGACTTTGTAGGCCCAATTGATCCACCTTCAAATGGTAAGTCTTAAATTCTTGTGTGCACAAATTATGTAACAAAATGGGTAGAGGCTAGACCTATGAAGCATATTAGAGATAATAAAGTAGCCAAATATCTCTATGAAGAAATCTTTACTAGGTTTGGTGTTCTTAGAGAAATAGTGACAGACCAAGGAGCACAATTTACTTCCACTCTTATTACAACCTTAGTAAATGAATACAACATAAGGCATAGGAAGTCAACTCCTTACCATCCTCAGGCTAATGGACAGGTAGAAATCACTAACAAGGATATTGAGGCCATTTTGACAAAAACTTTGGACCTACATAGGAAGGATTGGGCTGTGAAGTTACCTGAAGCTATATGCGCCTATAGAACTACTTGGAAGACTACAACAGGTTTTACACCATTTGAAATAGAGTATGGAAAGAAAGTTATGATGCCAGTGGAGTTTGAACACAAAACTCTCAAAATAGCTTTGGAGTTGGATATGGATTTAACAACTGCACAAAAAGATAGAATCATGTAGCTCAATGCCTTGGATGAGCTAAGAAAGAGTGCCCTACATCATACAAAAATAGTACAAAATCAGAGGATCAGATGGCATGATAAGTACATAAAAGAAAATAAATTCAAAGCAGGAGATTAGGCTTTGCTATATGATTCAAGATACAAGGACAATCAAGGGAAGTTACAGACCAGATGGTTGAGGTCATAGAAAATTTTAGAGGTATTTGATAATGGTGCAGTTCAACTGAGCACAATTGATGATGTCAGGTTTAAATTATTGGTCAATGGGCATCGACTAAAGCTTTACCTAAAGCCCATTGGTAAGGAAGATTTCCTGAAGCAGTTTCAACTTGAGTAGGAATCTACCGATCCTGTAGCTGAAGGAATTGAGTCTTGGCTCCATTCCTTAAGCAATGCATGAAAAGTGCATTAACAGATCATAATAAAGGGGTCATCCACGTAGATCCCTATTCCATACCATTATTCCATCCGCTATCCATACCATTTCTTCTTTTGCCACCTCATCCACCTCTCACACATCACCATTTCCACGTTTCCAAAGATCACCTTTTGCAATAAAGAAGATGGAGTCACATCAGTCAGTTGCGGCGCATTATTACAGGTAAGCTCCACTTAACTCAAAGATTGATTAATTATTTAATTTATTATGTTTATTTAGGTATTAGGTAAGACAACAACTTTCTTATATGGTTGTAATATCCTTCGATCTTTTCCGTACGTTTAAGCATTTTACCCAATTCCTAACTGATGGCCACGTCATTACTTCCCACCGCCACGAAGCCTTATCACATCAAATTTTCCTATCCTTTCTGCTTAAACTTAGGATGTATTTTGAAAATTTCAATAAATGAGCAAACCTCCATTACTTCCTGCAATAATGACTAGGCATGTCTTTAGCTCCTCTCTGTCAATCTTTTTATGTCTAAAATTTGAGTTAAGATGTTTGAAATTCTTCCTTCTATTTTCTGCATCTTTTGAAAGAAGTTGAAAAGTTTCGATTGAGGGGAGAGTGAAGAAGTTGGTTTGAGTTGCAGGAAGTTGATTTTAAAAAAAAGAAATTGAAATAACTAGGGTGAATTCTTGCTTGAAGAGTTAAGTTGCAAAGACAAGCATTAAAATGGGAGGCCAGCTCATTAGGCATGAGCCTACAAACCATAATGTCTTGTTATAGGATGCATAAAATTTTCTGCCATTTAGACAGTACGGGTGGCTCAACTATTTTCTCAAACTTGAAACGTTTGATGAAGCTATTGCTGAGGAATTCACAAGGACATTTCACAATGGAAAGGCTAAGGTCAGGGGAATAAAAATTGATGCCTCAGTTGACAGAATTGCAGAGGTAACAGAGTTACCTCAAGCTGGTGAACTATTTCCCTGAATAAGGGATGCACAATAGTGCTAGGGCAGAGTTTACTCGGCCTGGAGATCCTCCTCTACATGTGGATAAACAAGGAACCCAACGAATGAGTTTGCCGCAGGAATGGAGTCCACGGGCAGGTTATATAATCAAATACCTAACGTGTGAAGGTCAGTTCTTTGTTTTGCATTCTCATCATTTCAAACTATTATCTCATTTACGTCATGGGTTATTAATGAACATACCAGATTTCTTGTATAATTTACTCTCCAATAGTGCTGTCGAATTTAAGAAGGGAAGAATTAATTTATCTCCCACCATTGCCTCATAAAATTGCTTGTTGAGAAATCTGTTAGGGATGTGTCACCAATGAGCTAGGAGGAATTTGTTGTTAATTTTAATCCAGAGGTTCAAAATGTCAGACCCAGGGGTTAGCCTCTCACTTTTAAACAGCGAACCTCTCAATCAATGGCTGATGCCTCTGCGGTCACACCTCTTATGCCTAAAATATCTGACTCGCAAGACGAGGTCACTCTTTCTAAAAGATTTCCCAAAGAGCCAGTGCAAACCCCTATTGCTAACCCTGGGACTTCCTCTAAGAACAAAAAGGGGAAGTCACCAATGGTAACACCACAACAAAAGACCCCTACACCTGCTCCTAAATCTGTTAAGAGGAAGAAAACAAGAGAATCTCCTAATCCTACAGCTACCTGAACCCAAAGAAACATAAGGCAATCCCCACTCCTGTATGGAGAAGCTCCAAGATTCAAAACCAGGTAGCCCAACATTCATTCAATACCTCTCAGTCCGCACCATCACCCTTAGACACTTCTAGTCCTACACTTGAGGAAAGGGAACCATCTATTGGTGAGACTGACCATGTTTTAGAAGGGGCTAGCCTTGAAGAGCTGGCAATTGTTGCAGAACAAATGCAAGAAGGGTTATCAAAACAGTTGCAGGAAGAAGTAGTGTGTACTGGGGAAGAAATAAAATTGGTTGTTGCTCAATCAGAAGAGAGAAGTGAAAATAATGAAGGGATGGATGAATCACCGGCTGTTCTAGAAAATACATCGAAACATCTGATGCGGCAGGAACAACAAGAGGACTGGCAACAGGATGATGAAATGGAACAGGAAATTCCTGAGCAATTAGATGCCAAAGAAATAATTGAGACAACAGAGCATGAAAATGTTGTTGCACCTAAGGAAATTCAAGGGCCACTTGTAGCGAATCATAACCATATGCCTCCTCTCCATGTTACAAGTTTTGTTTTTGGAGTGTCATGTTACATAGAACTTCAAAATCAGCGGACTGCCTATGAATTGGAAATTGAGAAATTGAAAAGAGTAATCTAGAACAAGGATATAGAAATTGCTAATCTTACAGACACTCTCAATCCCATAGTCCAACTTGTTCCACAGATAGTGCAATGTAGGTCTCCCTCGCCTGTTTATGCAATGTACTTAAAGGAGTTATATTTGAACTTTCAATTAATAAGGATCTGACAAGGTCAAAACCCTTCCTTGAACACTCTCGAGGAATTTTATGATGCATACAGGGACTCACTACAGCATGTCAGACACCTTTTGTGTGAGTCCTATTTACACAGTTTGGTTTTGCCTCATGATAAAGAATAAAATCCTTTGTGCTATGTAGGAGACATACACATTAGTGCTCTGATCTCCTGGATCAGGAATGAAATTAGCAGGGGAGAACAGTTTGATAGTTACAAACATGATGAGGTTAACATACCACTGACAGTAAGAAATGAATCTAAGAAGGGAATGGGCATTTACTTTGACTGGAAGAAGCTATGGGCAGGTGAAAGGGCTAGGCCGATAATTGAACCCTTGAGACAAGAAGTGTTTACCCAATACTCCCAAATTGTAAATGATGACCTCAATGCTACTACACAGCACAACCAAACAAGATGGGAACACTTGCCATTGCAACTAAGAAGGGCAGAGACACATACCCCAAACAACTTGTATGCAGCTACTCGAAGAGCAGAGAGGTATATGAGAAACACAAGAACAAAGAAAGAAAATTGGTTGCCATTGGTCATGCAACCACCCATTCTCTTATGGCCACTGTTGGCCATGTAGGGAGAAAACAACACCTATAGCAGAATCTCAGAGGATAACAGGTGGAAACGATTGGAATCTATGCAAGCTCACTTTTGGAGTTTTCAACATGGTGAATGTGGACAACAACTGAATGCTGATTTAAGAGAGTTTATTCAGAGGAAAAATGCCAGACTTGCTGAAGCGACCAGCAAGTAGTTGGTTGAGGGGAATGATGAGCCCATTTTTTGGCATATTTTAGACTATGTTTTAAAATATTTTTATATATTTTATTATGTTGAGAAGACTTTTAGTGATAATTATGGAAGTGATACATAGACTTTATGCTTAATATAACAAGTTTATTATGATGAGTCTTTCCATGGTTATTGCTTAAATGTTTTATTAGTTTGATAGAAGATGTGTGCCTTGTGACTTTTTGTGATGACATGCCTTTCTTCTAGCCACTACTGTTAACCTTCCTGCAGCCATATCTGAAATATAGTTTGCTCCAAACCAATACCTAATAAATGTATGAATGGAATAATGGACCATCTTAATGAGTTGAATGTGTTGAGTTGATCCTTTGTTGTAGGAGTAGTTGTTAGTTATTTGCAGGTACCAAGTCTCAAGAAGAAGATTTAGCCTCCACTAGATCGTTGCAGGACTAATTCAAAGTGGACCGATTCAGTAGCAAGAAGTGAGGAGATAATTGATAAGTCATCTGCCATACTAGGGAAGCGTTCTAGGAATCCAACAGAGGCATCTTGATGACACATAAATCTAGGATAGTGGTGCTTTAATTCTTCAAACTGATTTGACTCGATTCTCCCTCTTGTGTCCGCTTCTTCATTAGGTTGATCATGATGTAATAAAGATTTCCCATTTTATGAGGGAAAGGTTAGTTAGTTGTTAGGTTTTAGTTTTGAATAAATAGCTCGTTCTCCTTTAGAGAAAGGGTTGAAAGTTTACTGTGTAATAGCTTTAGTTTTCCAGAAATACAGTTGCAAAGTTCTAAGCCATGAACTTATCAGTTTTAGTTCAATAAAAGCGTTCATGGAATTTACAGTTTAATGTGTTGTGCATCTCTGACACTACCTAAGGGGGGCCACTTAGGGATTCTATCTATCTTTTCATTTTTGCAATTAGAATAGTTGTATTTCTCTTTCATAAGAACTTCAGTGTGACTATTCCTACAACTGAAAGAATTACAAAACTGTCAACTATTCCTGCAGCCACTAGGGATAGAGTACTTCCTGTCTTTAAAACTAGATTTAGTTTTCATTCTGAGCAGATTTAGTTAGTTAGAGTTTGTTTCTAGTAATTCCAATTATAGCATAATATTTTCAGGAAATAACACATGTCTGAAATAGGTGGTTAGTGCATATACTTTGCAGACCCATTTCAAGTCTAACGTCCTTGGGTTGACAATCAAATGATGTCCTTTAGTAGATTATGATTGCCAGTTGTAATGCCTAATCCCTGAGTAGAGGAATTTATGTTCCTAGTTATCAACCTGATTAAAGGACACTACACATGTATCAATACATTTGTATGGGCATGTCCATTTCCACCATACGTGTGTATGGATACATTTATACATATGAATATATGTATATACATTATATATATATACACATTCGATTCTCACACCACATCATACACAATTACTACAGTATTGATAAGAGACGATGAGCGATATGTCTATACGTATACATATGCATGTCGTTGGTTCCATTAGATAGTTCCATGTGCATAAGCAACTCGTGCATGAGTGTACATAGGTATGTCTACCTATGTAGCCTTATGTACACGTTCCTTTATACGTATGATCTATCATTGTCGTGCATGTGTGTACACATACACATACCTCACATGTTTCACATATCCATACAAGTATATTAACAAGGAAAAAAACTCTCGATCTTAAAAATATAAACATCACCCAATAATGCACTCAATGATAAACTAGCCTCTTACTAAAGTAGAGATATTGACTAGGGACAACTTACCAATTTCCCACATAATAACCCGACTCAATTATTGTATTGTGGTGTGTGTAAGCTCAGATAGATTACGATATTGGTTACCCGACCAATAACTTCTCCTGAGTGATACTTCCCCTCCACCCGAAGGAATTGAACATATACTTGCAAACACTAACACATGTACATGGCAGTCAGCTATCACAAAATATGCAATATGCACATTACATCTCCAAAGTTAGATATCAACATAATATTCATCCAATCACATAAATGCATTCCTTCATATAACATTAAATGAGATGGAATTTATTTATTAAGCAGTGATAACAAAGTGCACACACAATTTATTCATCCACTAAATTCACATGACATTCACATTTTACCCTACATAGTAATAGTAAATAGTAATTGCACAATTGGGGTGTAACATTGTATGAGTGAGAATGTTCTTATGTCTTTCTTGCTGATTTGTCTTACTGTTAATTGGATAAGTGGAAATTCATTCTTATGATTGGAAGGACATTCAAGATAGTTTATAAAAACTGTGTTATATTGATTACTTGGAATCGTGTGATGTAATCATTTCTTGGTGAAAGATTATCAAGACTTTGAGCTTGGAGTTATTCACTTTGTGTTTGAATCCATTGGTGAAGTGGGTTGATAGACTTGATGCTACAACATGCATCATTTGTTACTACAAAATTATCATAGAAGGCAACAAGAAGACTTTGGGATTTTGTGTGTCTTTTGGTTACTTTAATATAGTTATACTGGTACTCTTTGATTACTCTTATGTTTAATCAATAAAAATGGTGATTACTACTTAGGTAGATATTTAAAAGTGGAAAGCATTACAAAATATTACTCTGGAACATTGTAAATGTATTTTCTGAAAGAAGAGAAAATGATGAATGTAACACACCCCCACATGGTTAAGCTAGTGTAAATACTTTTAGTTTAGCATAGTTTGCTTTTCTTCCAATAAGTAGTAAGAAGGGAGCCTCCCCTTTGAGAGAGGAGAGAACATTCTCATCATAGTTGTGGCTGAAATCTCTATTTTTGTAATTTATAAAGGGATTACAAAATATTCACCCAACACACAACAATAGGTATAGTTGGAGTCTTTATAGGTCCAATCAATATTTTCGGAATTAGATCATTTCCATTTGTTTCAACCATGGCAAGCTGTGCTAAAAATTTCAATTTTGATACATGCTCAAATTTGTAGTTTTTCTTCCAACTCCTTAATCCTTGCATATCTCTCACTGTTCATTTGTTGGTATGTTTTCAAAAAGTCTTCTATCTATTTAATTATTTATAGAGCCTCTTGCAATTCTTAAATGTGTTTCTTTCTTCTAATAAATACTCTTATTCATTCTCAAAAAAAATTTATTCTCCTACCTCCTTTATATAGATAAACCCCTTTCAGACAAGGCTCTTTGGAGATCTTCTTCTCTTCTTTTTAGCAAAATCAATATCTTTTGAATCGGAGTTAGAAGTACTATTAAAATACAAAGGTTGTACAATTAGTGTTTTTATATCATCACCAAGAACATTTCCCTCTAAATATGTGTGTTTCAATTATCACAACATCTTCCTTTTGTTTTTTATATTTTCCTCTCATGGGCCCCTTCTTTCTTAGGCGATGTGATTGCTTTATTGATGGTGTGGAATTCCTTTGCCCCTTTTTTTGGTGTAGAGGTAGAAGCTCTAGACTTTTTTTTTCTTTGTTTTTGGTGGCCTCTTAATGGAAGTTGAGGTTTTAGATTTTCTTCAACTACAGGCTACTCAATAGAGGTTGCAAGTTGTGTTTCTTGTAGACCTAGTTCTTCTGGTTCCTCCATGTTGCGAGTAGGTGTTGCAAAAGGGGAACTAGAGGGTATTTCCCCCTCAGTTACAACCTCAACAAGTTCTTTTGATTCTTGTTCTTGACCCCTTTCTTCTTCATTATGTATTTGAATAATGTTGTTGATGTTACAATTTAGAAAATCTTCCCATGATACATAAGGGGATTGAACCCTAAGGCTTCTCTTAACCAGTAAAGTAACTAGACATAAATGTGAAAAAGTTGATTGATTTTTTTCTCTTGTATTCAGATGACATTCTCTTCAACAAATTATAAAGAAAATTTGGAACATTTACTTGCCTCCCATAGCGTAAGTGACTAAGCAAATTAAAATGTATTATGTATAACAATTATTGTCTCTCATCACAAGTTAAATACCTAGTGATATGTGAGGCTATAGAGGCCCAAACCCAAGGTAAAGATAAGCATTTTATACCTTGAGAAGAGAAGACCAAATTCTCACCCGGCAAGAAGAAATCATTTCTAGTTGTGATGACATCTGCCCTTATTGGAAACTCTTCTCCACCCCTTGGAAGCTTTGATACTTTTGCAATTGATTTCTTTTATGTTTCCACTCTTAATCCTTTGACAGCTACCTTGTCATTTTGCAAAGTGCTCGCAAACTGTTGGGTCATAAGCTCATTAAATTTTATGATTCTAAGGAAGTAATCCAGCCAACCTGCCTGTAGGAAGATAGGCACACATTGTCTATCCTCCAAAAAAAAATTATGGACTACTAGTTCTCTCCTTACTATGTCAAATCCCACTTTAACACATTAATTGTAGTTACTTTTACTAGCTTTGTTCTACTGTATCACCCAATTATGCTATGTTACTCAATTTTGCACTAAATTGGAAACAACTAAGGATTATGGCCTTTGAATACCTCTCCCCCCAACTAAAGGTGTTAAGTTTCTTCAATTAGAAAGTACGAAATAGCGAAGGGATAATTAATAAGCAGTGGAAATTTAAATGTGAAGTTGAAATGCATGCACAAATGATAAATATGTACAAAATTAGTAAGCTTCATTGTTAATTATGACAATTAATACAAAGATTACATGTTGACATGTTATGAAATGAAGTATGGCAGGTGTGAAATTGTTGAATTCAACCATACCTTTATAATCCTTATACCTTGAATCATAAAGTAGTGCCCAATCACTTGTATTAAACTGCTTGGTTTTGATAAATTGATCATGCCATTGCATTCTCTATTTTTGCACAATTTTAGTGTGGTGTATTACTTCCATACATATCTCATCTAGTGAATTGAGGTTATGCAACCTCTCCTTTAGTGCCTTAGATATATTCATGCCCAATTTGATTGTTTACCTCAGAGTTTTATATTCAAATTCTATTGGAAGGACTACCTTTTTGCCATACACCAGTTCATATGGTGTAAAGCTTGTTGTTTTCCAAGTTGTCATGTGAGCCCAAACTACTTTAAGTAACCTGGTTTTCCAATCCATCCTATGTATTTGCACTATTTTTTCCAGAATGTTTTCTATTTCCCTGTTAGTCACTTCTACTTGGCCATTTTCTTAAGGGTGATAAGTTGTAGAATTTTTATGCCTGATTTCATATTCTTGCACTAACTTAGTATTCAAGTCCAAGGTAAATTATGGCCCTTGGTTAGTCACTATTTCTCTAGGAATTCCATATCTTGTAAAGGTATCCTCATAGATAGATTTTACAATGCTTCAATTCCTTGCTATTGCAAAGCTCTGACCTCCACCCATTTTGTAAGATAGTCAATATAAAATACTATATATTTCTTATTGTTGGATGTTGGAGATATAGGACCAATAAAATATAACCTTTATTTATCAAATGGTGCTATGACTAGTTGTGGTTGTAATGGAATTTCATCTATTTTTGTAGGTCATCCCATCCTCTGACATCTATCACAACTCCTTGTATATTTGACAACATCTTTATGAAGTGTTCGCTAATAATAGCCTATAGTCAAAATCTTAAGAGTTGTCCTCTTTGCTACAAAATGTCCAAGTCCACAGGGTTCATCAAGACATGCCTTGAGAATATCATGGACTTCATCTTCTATAATGCACCTTCTCATTATGTTATCAGTACATGTGTAAAATAAATATCTATCTACCCATGATTAAGGAATTTTTTTTTAACTCAATGTCTTTTCTCCCTTGGTGGGAGATGTGGCGGTATTTTCCCTACAACTAGAAAATTAGCTCTATGTTTGCATACCAAGGTGTATGCAGAGATAGGGAAAATAAGTGCTCATATATAATATCCTCTTTTGACTTTGTAGGAAATCTGAAGAGAAATTATGCCACCACGTTTGCTTTTCCTAGTTTGTCTACTATGGTAATATCAAACTGCTAAAGTAGCAACAACCATCTCACAAGTCTACCCCCAACTACTAGATTGTTCAACGAGTACCCGATTGTTGTATGGTATATGTGGATGCATATATAATAACTTGTGATGCAGTGTCTGAATTTTTTGATTGCATGGACTATTGCTAACATCTCCTTTTTAGTAACCGTATAGTTGAGCTTTACCCCTTGAAGGTTCTTACTATTATAGTATATGGCATACTCTAGATTCCCTTCTCTTTTTTTCCTAACACAACTCCAACTACAAAATCAAAGGCATAAGTGTGAATATAAAAAGGCAATGTTCAATTTGGTTCTCTTAATACTAGGGTATTTGTAAGTGCTTCTTTAAGAGCTTTAAGGGAATATTGACAAGCATGTGTCCAATCAAACTCTACATCTTTAGATAATAGGACAAACAATGGTGTTGAAATCTTACTAAAATCTTGTATAAATCTCTTGTAGTAGCTAGCATGAGCAAGTAAGCTTCTGACATCCTTCTATTTCTAAGGTATAGGCAATGTTGATATTACCTCTATTTTATTTGGGTCTACTTGGATTCCCTTATTGGACACAAAGTGTCCCAAGATTACTCCCTCAGTCATTATCATGAAGCATTTCTCATGACATAGGAATAGGTGGTGATCTTGACATCTCTGTAGTACCTTCTTCAAATTATCAAGTTCTTCTTCATAGGTATTCCCATAAGTTGTAAATTCATCCATGTAAACTTTCATGGAATCATGAGCAAAGTTTGAGAATATCCTATGTACTGCCCTCTAGAAGGTGGCAGGTTAATTGCATAGCCCAAACGGCAAGACAAAATAAGCATATTTTCTCCAAGGGAATGTAAAGGTTATCTTGTCTTGGTCTTGGACTATCTTAATCTAGTTATATCCACTGAACCCATCGAATAAGGAAAATGACTACTTTCTTGCTAATGAATATAGTACTTGATCAATGAATGAAAAGGGAAAGTGGTACTTTATAGTTGTTGCATTCAACTCATGGTAATCAACACACATTCTCTATTTCCCTCCTTTCTTAGGTACAATTACTAGTGGATACACGCACAAACTGTCACATATTGGATGGATGAATCCTACATCCAACAAATTTTGTAATTTTGTCTTGACTATGTCATTGACTACTAGATTCATTCTCCTTTGAGGTTGCCTAACCAACTTATGGCCATCATTGATGTAAATTCGGTGCTTACATAAGTTTGGGCCTTTTTGTGTGTTCTTACAACACGCCCCAAGACTATAAGACTTGGGGACCCCAAGTGAAAACTAACACTTATGGCAGGTGTTGGCTAGTTGGAAAGATCACCGAAAGTGAAAGGCAAAGATAAATCTTTTAGAAAAGAGTACTTCACAATTCAAGTGTTTTCAGTACCAAGTATCGAGAACCGAGAAAGCCAAAAATGTAAAAGGTAAAGAAAATTATTGAGTGAAATGCTCCGATTTGGGAGCCAAGTTTCGGTAAAAAGTCAAGGTTTGGGAAAATAATGGGTAAAGCTGAATATCGGGTTTTGGTTACCATGTAACAATGGAAAGTAAAGTTTTAAAATTTTAAGGTTATCCAAAAGGTCTGATGGTCTGGAAGCTCCATCTCTAAAAGATAATTACATGAGAATATATGATTTTCTTAAAAGCATGTTATTTATGATGGATTTATAATGATAATGAATTGATAATGGTTTTATTTACATGAGATTTTTATAAATGTTTTAAAAGAAATTTAATAGGTGGAATTTGTGATTACAAGAGAAATAGATTGTGATGCAAATTTTGGGTATGGATGATCAAACAAACTAAGGTTGCAGGAAAATTTGATGGTGTTACTAGGTTCAACAGTATAATTTGGAAGCTCATGCTGAAATAAAGTTCGTTGCAAGAGAGCATTGGGTACCGGGAAACTGAAAAATCTAGATTTTAAGCATGCGGTGGAAAGGTGTACTCATTTCAGAGATTACTCACTCCTAGGAATGTTCAAGCCGAGTTTGAACCTGGATTTAGGAACAAAAATTCCACCTGATCATTTTGTATGTGTGGAAAGTTCTTACATTATGTTTGGTGGATTTGTTTGGTTCCAAGAAGGAACCTTGATAATAAGAAGATGAAACACCCGAAGGACATCAATGTGTAGATGAAGGTTGAGCTTTGTTGACTTTGTTTGCAATTCTCTTATCAATCACCATACTCCACGTGCCTTGATATGATTTGTCCCTTGGATTTCCTCTTCTATATTTGTCTTATCCTACCCATGTCTTGCTTCTATAAAAGGCCAGGAGAGACTTCTTTTTAAGTTAAGTTCATAATTTGTGGATGTCGAAAGAGCCAAAACCTCTCTAAGTTTTGTTATTTTTTCTTGTTTTATGAATAATTCCGAATTAAAAACTTGTATGCACATAAAAATTAATCAATATTGAAGCCAATTTGATAGCTATCTATCTCATGTTTCTTTTGTAGTTGGTTTGTTAGTTCAGTTGAATAAGACTGTGTGTTGTGTTGTTTAAGGGTGCATACAGAACCTACTCGGTGTCCAAACTAAACCCCTTTCTTTAAAAGCTTAAACCATTTTTTGCCTAGCTGTGAAGCAATCTGGTGAAGTATAGAGCGATTTGCTTTGATTTGATTAAATATCGGGGCAGGTGTGGAGAATACTTGGGAGCAATTTTATTTTTCAGTATTTTGATGCTTTATTTTAGATTAGATGTTAAATTTTAGAAAATATTCTAAAAAAAGAGATGAATGAATGGAAATATTATTGAAAATATTTCATTTCTATGAAATTGATGAATGCTTAAAGCTAAATCTACTTAAGTGATAGAAAAATTGTTTAATGTTCATGAAATATTATTGCAAATCTATTTTTTTTATTTGATGCTTATGATTCTTAAAGAATTTGGAGATAACCATAGACCCCTTGAGATTAACAACAATATCACATCATACCCTGAAGTGAACCTAGTATGGCCAAGACCTGACTATCAGAGCCTTGGGATTAAGCTAAGTCATCCTTTTCCTCTTCACTCAAACCCTTAGGTTGCCCTAGTTCAATCTTTCAAGTAAAGATAGGTTCTTCATGGTTTTCCTGTAAGGATTTTATCTACACTGTTGTTGCAAGTAACATCATCATCAACATGTCTATTGCTTTCATATCATGGTAATCCCATGCAAATGTAGTTGTGTGTGCTTGCAACACATTCAATAGTGAAGACTGATGTGCAATATTCAATTGACTGTTTACATTTAATGTCTTCCTCGGTATAATCTCTAAAATCAAGGATGATGCTTTAACATATACTATTTGAAGACCTGCTATATTGGGACTACATTTATGTGGCAATAAAGTTTTTTTTTTTGAGAAATGGACTCAAATGAGTTGGCAGGGATTATGTTTTTTTTTTTTGATTCGTAAGTTGTGGGAAGGGCCCACTCCCTTTATTAAAACATAAAAAATGAGTTACATCAATATGAATTACATCAATTCTGCCGCGCAAAAAAAGAAAGGATAAAAGAATAAAGGGCCTTAAAAAGCTATGAGGGAACCTAATAGGAGTTGCAAAAGGCGAAAGGAAAATAAAGAACACAAAAAAAAAACCATGCTGCTATAGGGAGAAAACAAGAAGAAGACTCATAACTCCACAAGATTGCAATTGAGTTCTTCTATTATTCTTCCTGGAGAGTAGAGCTTCCATGGTCCACTGAGAGCCCTCCTCCACAAATTCCCTTCCTTCAATGTGAATTATTTTAGCCTCGGATTTCCTTCCCACCTTTCTCTTCGAGCCACAGTTTGGTTTCAATTTACCGTTCGCACTTTCAGAGATTCCAAATTTTCGAGGTGGAACCAAAGTCACGTGATGTTCAAAATAGTTAAATTCATGATTCAAATTGTCCAAATCATTCATAAAGGGAAAGGTTCCATCAGAATCAGGGCCATCCTCCTCCGACCCATGAAAGACCTCAAGCACATTGTCATTAACAAGAATCGAAGGAGGGGAAAGGACCATGGGCGACATGGGATCCGACTCAGGAATAGGATGGGAATCCATTAACATTTTGTGGTTCTGCCAAATAAAGTCTACATCCGAGAACCTGCCTTCTTAACCCATTTTTTAAGCTTGACAGACCTAGAACCAACTTGACGCTTGAGAGAGCAAGCCTCAATTTTATGGCCCAACTTATTACAACGGAAAGGCAAACCTTCGAAGTTTAAAAATTGGGTCCACATACCATGAGAGGAGTGGATCTGAATAGAATGAGGGAGGGGTTTTGAGAGATTCACAATTGCACATACCCTAAAAAATCTACACTTAGGAGTCACAACCTCAAAATCAAGCTTGACAAAGGAACCCACTTGATTAATTAGTTTGTTGATGAGGTCCGAATTTTACATAACCAAGGGCAAGTTGTAAAGCCTAATCCAAATAGGGACATTAGTAATCTTCATTGTAGCAAGATCAAAAAAAGGGGTCCAAGGAGCAATGAAGAGGCCAAAGAGTCCAAAGAACCAAGGACCATTCTGAATCACAAAATTGTAGTCAGCAACATAACTGAAGGTGAGCAAAAAGAAGCCAAAGTCCAAAGACTCAATCCCCAGAGTATGTAGGTTGCTCCATGTGGATTTCATCCATTCAAGGATAGAATCAATAGATGGGCGCCTACACATACATCGTAAGACCAAAGATCAATTTCCTATATCCCCAACAATCTCTTCAATGCAGTCATCAAAGAGGCAAAAATCTAAAGGTTCATCCAAAATAGCGACCTCAACATCCCCAATAGAAACCAAAGAACCACCAAATTGATGCTCAAAATCCACATTAGGGGGAGAGGGTGACATAGGTGGAGTTGTTGGGTGAGCCGGGCTAGGGTTTTCCTTTTGAATCTGACCCAAAAAAAAAGCGAAACATTCGTGATAAGGGTTTGAATGATTTTTGCAAGCTACAAAGGTTGTCGGATCCACAACATGACCACACTCCACCCGATTTGAGTAGGGTGGATGCTTGCCCCTATCTACTTCGTTGCTCTTGGCACCTGCATGGCGCAACTTGCTCCTCACGCGAGCCTCCTGTGGGATAGTTTCACAATCCTAGCGTGTGCCAAGACTGCCTTCATTCATTTTCACTGGCTATGTGGTGAATGATATTTCATGTATTTATGGGGTAGGGATTATGTTTTGTAGAGGGTCCTGTAAGCATGTTAAATAGTCATGTTGCTACGACTCCCTACCATAATTATTTTTCATGATGTTTATAAGCAATTTATCTTCATCTTAGATTTCTAACATAGGACTTCTTTCAATAGTCATTAATGTCAGTAATTAGTATTGATCATCCTCATCTAGGGTAGGCCATACAATTTTCTCCAAGTTTGCATGTAGCTAGGTAGGTGGATAAAGGACTAGTTTATTGGTTACATTTTGATTAGAAATGATCATGTTACTAGACCTGCAACCTGTGAAGGCATCTACAGTAGCTAACCAAGGTCTCCCTAAGATGAGGGGATATCCTACAAGATTAACTTTAGGTTATAACACCATAAAGTCTGTAAGGTATTCCCATGAGTCTAATGTTATAACCAAGTCTATTATGGTTCCCTTAGGTTTCACTGTAGACCTATCTACTAACTGTAACACAATAGGTATAGATCTAAGCTCCATTAGTTGTAATAACTTTATGGTTTCCTTGGTAATTACATTTATGGTTTCCCCAAGTAATTGAGGTATCATTGGTGAGAGTTTCATTGATTTTGACATCCACAATAGGGCTCCCAAGGTTTGCATACTTGGGGAAAACTATGTTTCCTAACACAATATCTGCAAGTTGTCCTAAAACATGCACAGTCTAAGAGTCCTTATGTTTCCTTCTTATATTTTTGAGGCATAACTCTCTCATTGTTTTGGTATAAATTGGAACTTCCTTAATTTCTTGAATGAGGGGTATTTAATGCTAAAATATTTGAGTTGTCCCAATAGATTAGTTTCAGCATGTGAATGATGTTTTTGTATTGTTAATCTCTCAAGGAATGGGGGTTTGAGACTTATGTTTGTTTCATTGGCCTTGATTTAGGTTCCATATGTTGCTTGTCCATACTTTTTGCTAGGAGATCCTCATTAGTTAGCTTCTTGATGCAAGGAGATGAAGGCCCAACTAGCATTTTCCTTAACCTAAGGTGGACATCACTCACCTCAACCCCATAAGTAGGGTATTGTATGGTGTTGTTAGCATAAGCTTGCTAAATAGGCTTATTACTTGAGTTAGGTGTAGGTTGTGTTGGAAATTGAGGTGCTCTTGGTGTAGCTATTGTTGGATTTGACATTATGGCTTGTTGTTGTGGCTGTAAGGGCTGTTGTGGTTCTTGGTAATTTAGATTTAGATTTTGCCATTACTAACCTCTTTGCCATTGTGGTGCCCATTGGTTTTGTTGGGGTGGCCATTGGAAATTATATCTTTTTCCTTGGTAATTTTGTGGTAGCCATATGCCCTATTGTTGTTGATTACAATTGGAGGCTTGGGGAATTGACCATAGTGAGTTTTTCACATTGGTCCAAGATTGAGGGTTCCAATTTGGGAAGTTTGCACTGTTACCTGGAAATGACATATTATAGGTGAAGGGATATTGGGACATACCTTGTATTGGTTGCCATGGTTTGTGTTGAGCTATGTAAAGCACTTGACCTTCATCATCTTCTAGGGCATGATATTCTAGATTCCCTTACTTGTCTTCAGAAATACTGGCCAACTTCTTGCACTTGCAATTAATCTTCTTTTGTCGATAGTGTGGGCAGTATTATGTGAGGGTCACCTCCACTTCTTGATTATTATTGATATGGAGGGTATCTAGTTGGGTAGCCAAGTGTCTAATAATATCCTCCTTCATATTCGATAGAAGATTGCTCAACTCTACCCTTGAGACTCTATTGGATGATTTGTTGAGAGAGGAGGTATTGTCTCCCTTGTCTTCTTGATGAATGACCTGGAATAGTTCCTACACACTTAACAAATCTCATCAAAGGGTAATTGTGAGATTTCCCCAACTCCAATGAGGTTGAGGGCATTCGTACAATATTCATGAACTCCCCTTAAAAATACCAATTTCAAGGATTCATCAAAAAGTCTATTTTGATGGGATTTCTTGAAGCAAAACTGAAATCTCTCAACATAGTCGTGTTTTGGCTCATCTTCTTTTTGTGACATCCTAAAGATGTTATCCCTCTTTCTATCTGCACCTATACAAAAATCTTGGTATTTCTCTAGGAATTTTGTCTTCATTGTATTTCAATTGAGAACAACATCTCTTCCCAACTCCATGAACCATCATAGAGCATCATCTTGCAGTTTAGATGGAAATAATTTGTCGGTGAATATCCATGGTGTAGTCATAGCTTCAACATGGCACAATAAACTCAAAAATAAAGGTGTTTGGATCCTCTGTGACCAACCCATATAAAATAGGGAGTGTTGAAGGAGGTATGTTCTTCAAAATAGTTGCCCTTTCTTGATTGGTTATAAGGAATTCAAATGTTACATGCTATGGTGGATCGTCTACTGTTGCATCACCTATGATTCTTATATGTATTCAAGAAGTATCCTCTATGGTTGGTGTAGGTATTGGTGTAAGGGATGATCCTTCTTTAGGGTTTCACTTGTTCTACTCACTTTGTTCACTAGTATGATCTTCTAATGCTTTGAGCAATAAGGGGTGAAATATTCCTAGAGTGTCTCACCACCTTCGCATCTAATGCTTGTGACTCTTTAAATCAATGATTCCTACACATTTTTAGTAAATCATGTTGTTTTTCATGGATAAAACCTATTTAATGTAATGCCAAAAATAGAATTTCTAAACTATGACAGCTTGAAAGGAATTGAAAACATATAGGAGAATCCCAAAATTAGCACCATCCCCATCAACGATACTGAAAAAGTGTTGAAGTTGATGATTGAACTCCACAACACCCAAAAATCTCCTACAAACAATTATCCTATCACAAAAGAAAGATCAAAGCAACTGATTTTCTATCAACCGAGAGAAAAAAGATTGAATCTAGAAGAACATTGATATGTGCAATATATTAACTTGAATTGAATTATTATAAAAAATGTGCAAGCTTTATAAAAGCATTCAAAAGCAAACCCTAGATGAGGATTTGACTAGATAGTGACAAGTGTTCTAATCTCATGCAATGAGATAACTTTTCCTATATTTAATTAAAACTATTAATAAAAAAACACTCCTAAGTTTAGCTTGAGTGAACTAGAGTAATAAGGGGCTTACTAATTAATTAATAAATAATGAATTATCAAGTGATTATCCTAATTACTCTAACACCCCCCTTAAGATCAACTCAGGAAGAAGATATAAAACTTGATGTAGAATTCAACGATGGATGCATGGATGGGTCTTGGATACAAGTCTTGATGAAGTAACCATGTACAAAATAAACAAAACTCTCATAACTAGAGAAAAGGAGAAACCCACATGGGAAAAAACTCCTCTCCAAAAGAGAGAAAAATAAATGACTACACTAACTATGAAAAATAGATATAAAGAGGACTCAATGTGACCCCCCAAGGACTACTTTTTTCATGCAAGTACAATAGTTGTCCCCCTAATAGGAGAGATAAAATGAGGATATGAATCCCCCCATAAAGAAAGAGCTCCCATGCCAATGATGAATGCCCGAGGATAAAATATGATCCATTGCTTGCAAACAAAATTTCTCCCCTTAAGAAGAAACATATCCACTGGTGATTGGAGAAGCCAATCCAAAAGAATGGGCATCTGGAATCTAAATCCAAATGATGTGTGCCTCTAAAAACTGATCATGTATCCACATGTTGGAAACCGATGATGTTGATCCAAGATCCTATGAAGATTGATGTAGAACAAGCTACAAAGGTGATGAAGATGGTGGGCCAACAACATTGATGTGGCTATCAAAAAAGAGGAGATGAATGTCCTCAAATTAATCCTCTAGATCTGCAATATACGACTCTACAAGCAAGGATGACATGTATGTAAGATATAAATCCCAAGTAGCTATGCCTAGAAAATGTATGATGTCCTACTGTACTGAACCAATAGGGGCCAAAGATGTGGTGATGTCAAACTAATTATGAATAATAGGAGATGATGATGTAGCCTCGATCTAAAGAGTGGGAACATGAAGACAAGTCTTTGAACTATCAGAACATGTAAGAGCTATGATATACTCAAGCTCCTCTAAAGTATTATCATCAAATGATATGGAATCTGCATTTACAAGAGGGATGAGACAATTTTTAACAGGATCCTTTGGGTATGGAGAGATATGAGGCTCTCCACGTATCTCTCAAAGTCATGTGCAAAGTGTGGGGGGACATTCAATGTTCGATACAACACTAGAACGTATAACCCCTAAAATATGATCTCTGATGATGCCCCATGCTGATAAACTCCCTAGTGTGTTTGGTGCGGATATGAGTCCATACAAATAAGGTAAAATATTGAGCCACCTAAGTTGTGTTAGGATGCCATTTTTCCAAGACTCATAATTATCCATTTCCAAGTTGATCATAAAAGGATGAATAGAAAAACCCATGATACTCACTCAAATGAAAAAATATAGACTAATAACCTCATTACTAATAAAGCAAATCAAAATATGTCATCCTACACAAACATATCCTTTCCAGGTGCCAAGACGTCCAAGTAATTAAGAAGAATGTGAAAACACAAAATACTGAATAAAATGTACCTAGGACATATTCTATAAAAATTGCATAAACGGATCTAAAGAGCTTTGAAATAACTTTCCAACGCTGCTTGAATCGCAAAAATCAAAGATACATGCAAAAATTTGTGAGCTTGGAAGCACAAAATAAAGATCTGACTTTGATTGTAAATAATAATAACCAACAACAAGATCTGATAATAAGACTTTCACCATTAGAAAAAGTTTTAAACTAGCTTTTCAACGATATATTGTTTGCCCAATTTTGACATTGTATGCCCAGGTTATGATTGATTTACAAAAATAGGTCAAAAAAGGCAAAAAACCTTGGTTGGTGGCTAGTGGGTGGTGATTTTTTTTTTGCAAAAAAGCAAAAAAAAAAGTTGATGATGATGATTTTTTTTAATTTTTTTTGGAAAAACAAATTAAAAAACCAAAAGATTTTTCTTAAGATGGGATCTCTCAAAATCTAGGTAGGAGGCTATAGATTTGGAGCTCTAAAACCATGTTGAAGGTGATGATTGAACTCCATAGCACCCAGAAATCACTTGCAAGCAATTATCCTATCACAAAAGAAAGATTAAAGAAACTAATTTGCTATGCAACCAAGAGAGAAAAGATTGAATCCAAAAGAGCACTGATATTTGTAATGTATTAACCTGAATGGTTTTGAATTGAATTATTACAATGAAAATGCAAGCTTTATAAAAGCATGCAAAAACAAACCCTAGATGAGGATTTGACTAGATAGCGACAAGTGTTCTAATCTCATGTAATGAGACAACTTGTCCCATATTTAACTCAAACTAATAATAAAAAACACTCCTAGGTTTAATTTAAGTGAACTAAAGTAATAAGGGACTTAATAATTAATGAATGAATAATTAATTATCAAGTGATTATCCTGATTACTCCAACAAAAAGTAGAGCCTCTCTAATGTCCAATCAACTTGGTTCTTACTAGGTCTACACACACAACTCAGATAATGAATTCCTAGCCAAATAGTTCATCTTTCACAAGAGGCTGCATTTAATTATAAACCAGAGACTTGTAACCTTTAGACTGTGCTGACATAATATATGCATTCATAGATCTTAGACACATCCTACATTAATGGAGTATAAGAAATTACACATGTACAAAAGATTGTAAAGCTAAAAAATGAAATGAATTGCTAATTCATAAAATAGGGGAAATAAATATAATTCGTTACCTTATGCTACAAGTACCCAATGCTTAAGATTATAACTATAGTGTCCTAACCTAGCTAATTCCTTCAGAGTATGAAACTAACATGAAGCTACAAATTTTTATTCAAAACTATAGAATGCCATTTATTAATTATAACACATACATATAACTAAAAATTACTAACTAAATTCAACAATGCATCAATTAATCTAATATTGGAAAATAAAGTGGATTAGCAATACCTCAAGTGGCCCTTTTTTGAGTTGCTACTTCCACAAAATTTGTCAAACACTCACTTACTCAACAATTTATGATATCAAAATAATTCCCTTTATTGCATATAAACACTGAACTCTTACATATAATCCAACAAGAATTTGTTGAATATTTCTTATTCAATAATACATATCTCTTACTGAAACTAGTAATAGGTGAACAACTAACTATCAATAATCAACTTATCGACTCGATCAACTAGATTTACTCCTCGACAACATATCCCACTATATAGATTATGTGAGGACTTTTATTATTCTTGGATTGAAAACAAACTCATAAAGCAATCGCCCACTCTCCCTCAAAGATAGGAAGCAGACTTAGTTTGAAATATAAAGCAGTAACTATAAAGCAAGAGTAGAGAAACCAATTTAGAATTCTATGTGCAATGGTTTAACTGCTATGACAAAGATGTGTTCCTGAGAACAGTCATGTCATGAATCAATCCTGCTGATAGTAGACTCATCCTCTTTGTGGTCTTAGTTGGTGAGAAAGAGTGTTAAGAGGTGACTCACGGTTGATCAATAAATGATCACCTTTGCTTCTTTCTAAAATTGCCATGCCTTTGGTTGTTTGACTTCTCCTCTACAACCATTTGCAGTCTTTATGTTGCAGGCTGGAAAACCTATTGTTGCGGGTTGACACTCCTTCTTGTTGGAAGGTGTTAATCTCATTCTTAAGGCATCCACATCATTAAAAATCATAATTAAACATATAATCATACTAAACTCCATAGACATTCATGTATTCTTACAAGCATATATCAACATAACATATTTTCATTTCCACATACTTAAAACTGCTTAAGAATATATAAAAGGCATATAAAAAGTATATAAGGTCTTGGTAATGTCTTTAAAACTTATCAGAAGAAATGATTAAAGCATAAAATAGTAAAAGGAAAACTAGCCAATAATTGAGCCCATCATTGATCATCGGGGTCAAATTCCATTCATCACCTTCTTCACAGTGTTGCTCCTTCGAGTTCCGATTGCCTTGCAAATCACTTGCCTAGGGGATTTTGCATACCACCTTCTTCTCTACCATTTTTTAATATACTATATTACATTTATTTGTTATATTTATATTATATTTATTATAATTAATTTTATTTGTAATAAATTTTCATATTAAAATTTTAGTTATTATAGAATAATTATATTTTGAATTTGTATTTTAATATAATAAAAACAATTTAAAACTTAAATTCTAAATTAAAAGTTAGAGAGAGAAACTAACTTTTGATCAGTCATTTTGTGCCAACAATCCAAGGATAACATGCATCCCTAAGGAGTTATGCTTAAGGCAACATGCCAGTTGATTAAGGATATGATAATTCACCTTTAAAATAGGTCTTCAGTCTACCCATTGCACACTTAAGGAGGAAAAAAGATAAAGATAAAATAAAGGAAGAGAGAAGGGAGAGGGAGATAATGATAAAATAATGAGAGGCAAAGGGAGAAAAAAAGAGAAAGAAAGGAAGACACATATATATATATATATATATATATAGAGAGAGAGAGAGAGAGAGAGCTCTTTGTGTCTTTGTCTCCCTCTTTATCTCTATGTTTCTCATTATATTTCAATCTCTCTTCCTCTCTCTCCCTTATTTCTCTTTATATTTATCTTTCCTTCTATATTTATTTCTTTCCCTCTCTATTTCTTTCCCTCTCTCTTAATCTCTTTCTATACCTATTTGTCTCCCCCCTCACTCCCTCCTCTCTCTCCCTCTCCCTCTCTCCATCTTTATCTCTATATATATGATTTCATATCTCTACTTTTCTATCTCTTCATCTCCCCCTCTCATTATCTCTCTCTTTGTCTCTCCCTCTTTCTATCTCTATTTCTTCCTCTCCCTCTTCTTGTCTCCTTCCATGTCCCCCTCTCTATCCCTCTTTATATAGTAATCCTTATCTTTGTCTCCATATCCATCTCCACATATATATATATATATATATATATATATATATATATATCTATATCTTACTCTCTCCCCTCTATCTCTATCTCTATCTCCTTACCTCTTCCCAAATCTCTCTATTCCCCTATCTTTCTCAATATATGTATCCATCTATCCCTCTTTTTTATATTTATATCTCCCTATCTCTCCCTCTTTCTATATCTCTCTACTTCTTTATCCTCTCTCTATTTCTCTTCCTCTCTCTCTCTTCCTCCCTATCTATTTATATACATCTCTTTCCCTCTCTACCTCTATCTTTATATATCTCTTACTCACACACACTCCCTGTTCCCCTCCCCTATCTTTATCTTTATATCTATCTCTTATTCACACACACACACATCCTATATCTCCCACCTGATCTCTCTAGATTCTCTCTCCCCCTCTATCTCCCTCCCTCTCTCTATCACTTGTCTCTATCATCTCCTTTATCTCTTACTCTTGCCCCCTTTATCTCTATCTTCCCATCTCCCCCTCTTTTTATCCCTGTCTCTTCCTCTCTCTCCCTCTCTCTCTATCACTCCCTCTTTCTATCTCTCTACTTCTATCTCCTCACTCTATTTCTCTCCCCATCTCTCTCTCCCTCACTCCCTCCCTCCCCCCTACATATCTCTTCATATCTACCTCTCTCCCATTTTTCTTCCCATATATCTTTCTCTCCCTCTCTCTATCTCCCCCTATTTCTCTCTTTCTCTCTCTATCACTATTTTTCTACCTCTACTTCTCTCTATTTTCCTATCTCTCTCCCTCTCCCCCTCTCTTTAAATCTACTTATATCTCTCTATCATTCTATCTCACCATCTATATGTCTCTATATCTCCCTCCCTCTCCCTCTCCCTCTCCCTCTATATCTATATCTCTCTTTATCTCCCTATCTCTCTCTACCTCTCCTCGTCTCGTTGTTTATTTTTCACCTCCCTCTCTCTCCATCCATCTCTCTCCCTCTCCCCCTTTTCCTCTTCTTAGACCTTTATATCTTTATCTCTTTTCCTCTCTATCTCTATCTTTCTATCTATACCCATCTCATTATCTCTTTGTCTCTCCCTATCTCTACTTCTCTCTATATATCACTTCCTATTTTTATATTTATCTTTATATCCCCTCCTCTATCTCCTCTATATATGTATCTCTTCCATCTCCATCTATCCTTTTATCCTCTCTCTTTATCTCTCC
Organism: Sequoiadendron giganteum; assembly: GCA_007115665.2. Lineage (NCBI taxonomy): Eukaryota > Viridiplantae > Streptophyta > Pinopsida > Cupressales > Cupressaceae > Sequoiadendron > Sequoiadendron giganteum. The sequence continues at coordinate 28,068,436 of CM021105.1, read as the reverse complement.
ATCTTCTTCTCTCCATACTCCTCTCCTCTATATCCATATCCATATCCATCTTTATCTCTATTTTCCTCTTTGTCTTTATCTCCTTACCCCTTCTCTCTCACACACTCTTCCCATCTCTATCTCTCCCTATTTCTAACCTTATATCTCCCTCTCTTTCTCTCCTTATTATAAACATAACATGACTCTCTTAGTAGTGAAGCCTAATTATCTTTTCAATTTAGAGGTTTTGTTTCAATCGTGTCTAGATCCTTGTAAGTGGATGCATAATTGATTTGAAGTTGTAGATAATAAAAAATGTCTCGATCTTGTGAACACTATTTTTTTGCATTGATTCCCTTTCTTTCTTGCAAAATTGAATAATTTTAATTATTTGATTATATTCTAATGTCACATTCCTCCATTAATTAAATAATTTTAATTATTTAATTAATTCATTTCCTTTTCTTTATTCTTCTTCGATTAATTAAATAAATTAAATATTTATTTAATTATGTTAATATCCTACTTCTTTCTATGATTTAATTATTCACCTTTTGTCGTTTGTCTATAGTTAAATAATTATTTTAATTACTTAACTATTCATTAACCTCTTCCTCTACTATTAAATAATTAATCTAATTTAATTATTTAATATTTTCATCTCCATTTCCTCTACATTTAATTAAATGTTGCATAATAATCATTTTAATTAAATCCTATTTCCCTCTTTCCCCATAAATAAATAATCATTTTTGATTATTTATTTCTCCACATCCTCTCCCAAATAAAATAATATGATTATTTAACTACCAAGATTCCCTTCTCAAATTAAAAATTATTATTTGAATGCCTCCACTTTCCCTCCACTTTCTCTTTCGAATTTCAACCGTTGATCATCTTCGGTCTTCTTTCAATCTTGACTATCTATCCTTAACTATCCCTAATCCCACCACTTCATGGTGCATACAACCTCAATTGTTGATCTTGACATCTTTTTGGCTTTCGATATCATCCATCTATTCGAGAAGTTTTTCTATAAAAGAAGGTTGTGTCCATCATTCCAACCTTACATCCACTATCTCCAAAGTTCTTGCTATCATATCACTGTCACTTGCAGGTATTCAAACACATTGAAATTTGAGGACAGGCTTTCACATTGAAAAAAATGGAGGAGATGCAAGGGAGATGAACCAACTTTGATATGGGAAGTTTGATATTGCTTTGATATTTGTTTGATTTCCTTTATCATCTTGTGCTTTTTTGTCGAGATTGGGATTGTGGGCTTAGATTTTAGGTAGTTATGGTTGCTACTTGATCTTTGCCTTCTTATTTCAATTTTAACTTGTCCTTACAAAAGCTATCACTTCTCCATTTAGACCTTTGTTGCATAACAACATTTGCTAAATATCCTACCAAGTGACCCCACATTCAATGAGAATGCAAAAAATAGACCAATTTTTTTTCTAATTGATTTTCCACACTTTCAGCATACCCATTGCACACAAAGGCGTGATTGCTAGTTTGTAATCAATCTAAATAGAAAGTAGATATAATAGCCATAATATATTTATTAATAATTTAAAATATATAATTACACTAATTTTAGAGAGAGAAAATTCTTAAAAATTGAATAATTAAAACAATATTAATGATTTGTAATGAAAGTAAGTTACAATTTATACAATAAGCTATATGTTTATCCTTGTTTCATTAGGGAAAATATAAACTAGCACTTGCACCTAAAGGAGGGTCAAAGAGATATAAAACTATATGCATGTTAATATGTTAGAGAATATATGTTTGTGCATCGATGCATTGTAAATTCTAGTTGCATGTGGTTGGATTAAACAATTAATAATAAGTGTTAAATAATGGAATGAATAAACTTAGACAAATCTAGATTTTTTCCTTATATTTTGGAGGCTTTTACCGTTAAATGACAATTGATTTACCATTAAACAACATCTTTCTAATTACTCAATAGTGGTTTGTAGGCGACTTGTTTTAGGCTCAAATCTCACACTATATGTAACCTATTGACTAATTAAAAAAATGGAAGAATAGATAGAAATTTGATTTCTAAAAAAAATAGCTTTTTAAAATAGTGATATTATTTCTTTGATTCATTAGAAAAAAATATAATTTAAATTTGTTTTTTTAATATTTATTTTTAATTATTATTATTGATATAGCTATTATAACTATGACTAGATTATCTCAATGATCTTGCATCATTATGCCATTGAGAGGCATATTACAATGACATTCATCAAAAACAATGTGTAAGGAAAATCTCTTTAGCTAGAATTTGACGTTCAAATGACATGCACTGTAGAATACAACATAGGATTGACAAATCCATATCCACTCTTAAATCTTATCTTCTTATCTTTTGAAAAATAAAAACAGAGTCAGTAGATCCTGGGGGGTCCCTGTCATCCAGATTTTTCCCCCATACATTAGCGGGGTTTGGAGTGACGTCAGGAGGAGCACCCCAACCATCATCTTCATCTTTTTCTTTCCTCGTGCCGAGGCGAGATTGCAAGATTGCCACTGGAGGGCCAACCAAAGCCAGAAACAGGAGGAGCATCAGAAGGCCACCCAAAATCTCCACCACCCGGAGCACCACTAGAGTGCGAGCCCTGACCAGGGGTGTGCCTTTTTACCACCCGCCCCTTTTTTGTGAATTTGTAATTTTATCTTTATATTAATATAGATATTTGCCTATTCATCAAAAAAATAAAAACAGAGTCATTATTGTTAACTTCCTAAAATGAATTTAAATAAAAAACATTTTTCTTTTTATGAAAGCTCTTAGTTTTGTTTTCATTCCGCTTTTTTATTTTTTTAAATATTTTCAATAAAACTTAAATATTATTTTAAATATATTTTAATATTATTTTTGGGAAGATAAATATGAAGTGATAATGTGTGAAAGCAAAAAAAAAGTTACAATTTAAGTGATTAGAGTTTTGATTAGAGAAAAAATGATGAAAATAAGCATCTCCAAAAGAATAACTCTCTATGTATTTTATATATATTAATATTTTATATATGTATATATAGTTTTAAAATGAAGGGGTGTGCCTTTTTACCACCCGCCCCTTTTTGTGAATTTGTAATTTTTTCTTTATATTAATATAGATATCTATTGTTAACTTTCTAAAATGAATTTAAATAAAAAACATTTTTCTTTTTATGAAAGCTGTTAGTTTTGTTCAATTCCCCTTTTTTATTTTTTAAAATATTTTCAATAAAACTTAAATATTATTTTAAATATATTTTAATATTATTTTTGGGAAGATAAATATGAAATGATAATGTGTGAAAGCAAAAAAAAAAGTTACAATTTAAAATAGCATTCAATTAATATTAGGATTAGAGAAAAAATGATGAAAATAAACATCTCCAAAAGAATAACTCTCCATGTATTTTATATATATTTATGCCGAAGACGTCCCATGCTTAGTATTTGTGAGGTCTTTTTACATCTGACGGTGTATATTCATGGACAGCCAATCGCCTCCGATCAAATGCATCCGAGTGGCTTAATGAATTTTCCCGGATGACATAGAGAAGTTATTGCAGTCGTTCATCAGTTTGCTCTTTCCGCCCTCTGTTATACATTAACTGTGGTAGTTGGCGATGCATTAACTATGTGGTCATTCGTTCGCCAGCCTTATTATGCTGCATTTACTTTCACCGCCACAACACGATATTTCCTCCATACTTACCTTTTGTCATGAGATTTTTATTGCACAGGTGACCGTCGTTGACATCAGAAGAGTTGCTTAGTATTGAGTTCTTGATAGTTGTCGTTTGGTATGGGAATCACCTGCATATTTGCTCCACCGATAGCATAGCTCTGGTTTGAATTGCGTGGAAATTTGACTTCTACCCATTTTTATTTATTTTGGGTTGTTCTTCTTTCTCCCCAATTAAACGATTCTCGGCTGCTGTTGCTTTCCCCTCCAACAAACTCTTAGTCCCTGGTATTGACCTTTCACTTCTCTAATTTGGCGAGCCGCAACAACTTGTCCAGTGATCGATGTGGCCAAGCAGTGTGCAGAAACGATGTGGTAGTCGGGTTAATATTTTATCCTATGAACTTGAATACATGGGGCGACCACTATACACAGTTTCAATCTAAGTAAGGGTGTGATTCATCTCAATACATATGCACTGGAAGTTTCTCCTTTGTCAAAGGCGTGAGACTGAAGTTGTCAAGGGCGTGTTAAAGCAGACCTAAGTGTTTGGTATTTGCGTCATATTCTACCATATAAACCCTAGACGTGCAGTGTGGGAGATGGAAACTTGCTGTTTGTGAAGGGCGAGTCACTTCTGGAGCTATTCGTTGCACTACATCAGAGCCTAAGTCTGCAATTCTTCCATTGTCAGTCATTTCCAGATTCAGCGTATGGTTCAGGTTGGAGTTCTTAGTTTGATTTGTCTTTTAATGAACAACTCAAACACTCATTAAAAGTCATTTCCAGATTCAGCGTATGGTTCAGGTTGGAGTTCTTAGTTTGGTTTGTGTATTCGTATGTTCTTAGTTTGATTTGTCAGTCATTTCCAGATTTCTGTTGTGATAGGGTTTCTTTATGCTTCCACATTTGACATACATGTCTATCAGAGCAATCCACACTTCAACATTCTTGTTTTAGCAAAAAGCGAAAACAAGCTGAGATTGAGCTGCAACAGGATGTTTCAGTTTCTGGCACAAGAGTTGGGAAGATATACTTTAGATGGAAGGAGTACAGAGGTTCTTGATGGAGGAGAGAAATAAGGTAGTCTGCTGGATGACTCAGGAATGGATCTTTTTCTTTCTATGCTTATCAAGGATAAAATGGAAATACATTACCAAGAAGTGACAGAAAAGCAATACTCTGGTGAATGTGTGCAATGCATAGACTGCCAAAAAAGGCAAAGGTAAGTTGTTCTTATCTATTGAATGGTTCCAAAATTTCAACAAGAACATGGAAAACGTAATCTCCTATATTAGGATGTTTCAAGTCTGCAATACAATGAGTTCTTTATGTAATTTTCATAAAAGAGCTGAGATTCCATCCATTTGTAGTTATTGGCTGTATAATTGACTTCCAGTGACCTATTTTGGTTATATTATGGAGCTCTCTCTCTCTACACAGACAAACACACACATACACAGAGATACATCTGAAGTCTCATAATTTATTTTTTTAATTTTAATATATGGACGAAGGATCTTCATGGGTCTTCATAGACATTTTGATGAGTTTCCCTTTTGCTAAATGGGCTACATAGATGAGGTCAATATGTTGATTTTCGTTAAACTTGTGTTTACATAAGTGAATTTATTGAATTTAGACATATCCTACTTAAAGAGTTATTGGCAAAAGAAATTGTCTTTGCCTGCACTGAAAAGCATTTAAAAGTTAATAACTAACATTTTATCCCTCTATTATTCAATTGAGCATTTAATAATTGATTTATGCACTTGACGATTTTTCTCCATGAAGAGTAAGATGCTCGCTCTATGAATCTCAATATCCATTTTGTTAGCTTGGTCCAAAGACATTGCAGACTTTATCCACATAAATATAGATGCAACAAAATAAATGGATTATTAAACTTCCAATGCTTAGCACAAGAAATTAAAGACTATGCTAATGAAGATTCTAAGTCAGACGAGAATAGTATGAGTAATGACACTAGACCAGAGAAGCTTATGTGGACTGAGGTATGCCTTTCAAATGTTTAAAATCTATCAGTTTATAGGTTCCTATAATTATTGCACCACAAGTTATATTCAACAAAATAGTTTGATATTTGAACAAAATGAATTTACTAGAACATTACCGGGAATCTTGATGATAAAATGAGGTGTATGTTTAGGTATTCATCATTTATTTTGTTCTTCTTTAAATATTCCAAATTAATTTGAGACATTGATCATGACAACACCAAAAATGTAGTAGCATTAATGCATATTTTGAGCCAACACAGAATAGTATTTAGCACAAAAAAGCTTTTTAAATAAGTCCTCACTGTCCCCTAGCCACTGTGAAATCAGAAAGGGGTTTAAAAAAGTTTCTCTATTACCATCTTCCAATAAAAGTCTTTCCATTCCAAATGCAGCTGATAAAAGAATCAAAGATATCATCTACTACATATTTTCCAGGACAAGATTCCCCTTTATCAGTGATGATGATAGAAAAGTGTTAGTATATTCAATATTGTCAAAGAGGTCTTAGGCCACTGCTAAGTTTCATAGAATTTCCTGCTATCAAACAAGATTGCATTCTGGTCGAGGCCTACCCTAGCCAAATTACATGTAAACCAAATGAATGAGACCAAATGCGTATCTGGTGCAACTCTGAAGGCACAATTGCTCCTTGTCACCAAAGCATAAGGAAGGGAAAACTCTCTAACCAGGTAAGTAGAAGTAAGAGTATTGGTATTTTTCTAGGTTTGGATGACTCCCCTTGTGATTAGGGGTACTCCCCAGGCCAGTGGGATCTTTTGGACTGCAATGAGCAGAGCATACCCCCTGAAAGAAAGTTTCTCTACATAAGCACTTATAGCTTAGGCATTATAATAAGTGCAGAATAAGCACCAGGCAAACCAAATCAAAATCAAATATGAAGATAGCTATGGTGCAGTTCTTCAGGATGTGTCTCCCTGATCAGTATACCTTTAGTATTTGAAATTTGTGGGCTAGAACATCTATCATAAACTTGCCCAGAAATTTGAGATTGCTCAAATTTTTTTCGTATAACTATTTTCCCTTCTTGAATATAATCAGTTGACAATGCTGTGTGTCATTTAAAAAAAATGATGTGGGTCATTTATAAAACAACTGCATGCGTTTTCCCTTCCTGAATATAATCAGTTGGCAATGTTGTGTGTCATTAAAAAAAAATGATGTGGGTCATTTATAAAACAACTGCAAAATTCATTATCTACCTACTTCTGATAGGGGGAAAGATATTCAGGTTATCAATTTGTTGATAGCAGGTTGAGAAAACACATAAATTGTATCACAGGTCTTGATGTTTGATTTCCACTTGAAGATTGATTTGTGAATTCCATGATAATTTGTAAAGTCCATGATAGAAGATAGTTAACTGCAATATGGTAATATGCATATGATGGCTATGGAAATGCAATTACAATTACCACTGGGACATTAATTGTGATTCAACTAGTTCTGAGCTACAAAGCCAGTACAATCAAGTTTTATTAGCTCCTAGATTTCATGCAAGATGGCTCAATATTTTGAATTCTCAAAAATTTCTTCTTTATGGTAGTTCTTATGCTTCTCAATGTTTAAGTTTTAAATAATGTATCCAGTGGGATTCACAAAACACAGACAAGGACACCACTCCTACCATGTTTAGGTATAATTATGTACTTCCCTTTGCGCAACCTTGTCTACTGCTCCGCTTCCAAAGGTGGTTGAAGGAGTAGCGGCCTTCTCTACATTCCCCATATTAGTTGTTCATGGCTTTCATTCACAACCAAATTTATAAAGATTTCTATTAATTTTTAGAGAATTTGTGTTTTTTAGAGTTACCTTTTGGGTGCTCTAAAACATGTCTTGGTTGCAATGGAAAAGGAAAAGAAAATTCAGGATACGAGTTTAAGACTTGTGTTACTTGTTAGACGATTGCAACCAGAATTATGTCCTACTTTGCTTTAGTAAATGTAGACATCACTCTCATATCATTTGGGTGCTTGGTGATTTGATGATTCTCCCTACTTCAATAACAGTATATGTGTCTTTATGTTAATGAAGACATTATTCTTTTATTTTGATAGTTGGTGTGGTGATTTTATGTTTATCCCAACTTCAATAACATAATGTGTGTCTTTACTTTATTATTTTCAGGTTGAACTTTATTAGTTATTACTTGTATGTGGCATAGTGGATTCTTAGTAGCGTTTTTGTTACCTAATGAATTATTTTGGAGATATCCAATATATAGTTTTCATAAGATTCTGACAGTTTCGGGTTAATAACACATATTGCTAGAAATAATTTGTTTCCAATTATGATACTTCTATATCTGTTAATTTTCTTTATGTTGATTTTAGTAGTTATTTTGTTACCATTGAAAAGCTGCTTTGTTGATAAATTATTGTCACTTTCCATAGATTCTTGATGAATTAGTTTTTGGACAGATACAATAATTTAGTGCTTATGAGTTTCCTGTGGTTTTGGGTTAATAAAACATATTGATGTGAATAAACATTTCTAAGATTCTTTTGCAACTTTTTTTGAAATAGTTCTTCAAACAACCTGAATTGATAGAGTGACTGTGTAAAGGCTTAAAACATAAAAATACCCTTTCCTCTCTTTGTTATAGGTTGCATAAGGTCTCCTGTTTTAGGTAATATGATGTCACTACCAATACGTGGTTGATCATTTCTGTACATTGCAATAAGTTAACAGCCTAGCCATGAGTAAGTTTTGAAATTTTTATAATAAAAATTTGTAATAATTTTCTTTGCTATTGTGTTACACTAAGACACTGTCATTATCTTCTTGCTGCCAGATCAACTCAATATCAATCATACTAAGACTTCATTATGTTTTATCAGAAGCCTTTTCAGATTATATTATCTTGAGATCATGTTAGCTACACCCTTCGGTTTGAGAAGTCAGATTCCAACTTATAAAATACCGTTTCACAGGAGTTACCTACTTTCTTAACCAGGCAAGTCACTATAGAAGTTTAGGAACTGTAAACAAAACATATATTTGTTATAGATTTTATATCGTTGTAAGTTTTGTTGCAAAATGAAGCACGCTAATCCATGGATACACTTTGAAACTATTGTTCTTAGATGTTTAAATAAACATTCCTTCAAACAAACATTCTTGACAAGTGTAGATAATTTTCTTTTCTACAAGAGGATGGTGAGTGTCAGGGTGTGAAACCTTCTTGCTTAACTATTTTCCCTTCCTGAATATAATCAGTTGACAATGTTGTGTGTCATTAAAAAAAATGATGTGGGTCATTTATAAAACAACTGCATGCGTTTTCCCTTCCTGAATATAATCAGTTGACAATGCTGTGTGTCATTAAAAAAAAATGATGTGGGTCATTTATAAAACAACTGCAAAATTCATGATCTACCTACTTCTGATAGGGGGAAAGATATTCAGGTTATCAATTTGTTGATAGCAGGTTGAGAAAACACATGAATTTGTTCATTGAAATTTGTTTCCATCTCAGAATGAGCTTGCAACTTTTTTAAATGTTTCTTACTGGCGATTTTCTTAATTTGATCTTGAATCACCTTGTTTGGTACTTTGAGTCTGGGTAATTATCTTGAATCACCTTGAATCACAGTATTATCTGGGTAATTTAGATGGCATATTAACAGGTTAAAATAACATAGCAATCTTTAGCACCATCATAATGACAGATATAGGTAGTTACCATGACTGGAACAACTGTAAAAAGCTTCCAAAATGCAGCCTGCTCGATGACATCAGAAAGAAGTTTTGGCATATGGATACCACCATGAAACATTTTGGCAATTGCAATACCAACAGTAATCACCACAAAAACATCAACCAATGACACTGATATTGCTGAAGTAAATCTCAAGTTATATGCAATCATAACGGAGAGAGAGATTATCCAACAATTGCAAAAACTGAGAGAGCAAACTGCTTTCCCTCTAACTCTAATTGAACCAATATAAATCAATCTGGATTTTGAGAGGTCTTGGCTATTAAGGATGTTGCAAAGGTCACCAACATTACAAAGGCTGCATTTTTTTAGTGCTTTTGTTAGAATCCAGGTCTTGTTTTAAATACATGTTTATTGTTTTCATTTGTTATTGGATTACGTCAAACTTGTTCCCACTTCTGTATGGTGCATGTAATTGATTGCATTGAGATCATTTCTACTTTATACCTTTGTGGAGCAAGTTTTTGTAAATATCAATGCATACAGAACTAGAAATCCATAGGTTTGCTGATCTTTTTCATTTCTGATTTTGGACTTCATTAATCTGGCATAAATTTCCTATGGAGAACTAGATGAATTGCAGCAAAATTTCTACCTCGTGGATTTCAAACAAAGTGTCTTCTTTATATTTGAAGTATATACTGTCTCCAGTGAGCTTGAATCAATTTAGCCTCTGTATGTTATTTAAGGTTAGATAATTTAATATGGCATTGCATAGATCAAGGAGCTTAAGGATTAAAAAAGTTGCAATTGTAAGATAATGGTGTTTCATGTTATGATGATAATACCTAGATGCCTATGTTCTGATCTGATTAGTTGACAGTTTTAAAATTGCTTTTAGGGCATTAGCAATATTCTAACATGACAAAGCTTCTGTTCTATCACTTCTACTAAAGAGGGATCGTCAGCCATGGGTGTTACAAGAGTTTATAGGATATGTTCTTGATGGTGCAGGCACGATCACCCATCCAAGGCCACTTAGTTCTAGCCATTCCCCATGGATATCATCAGATCTTATCAGTTCTTTAACAATTTTTGACCATGAGCAGATCATTTCCTCAGATTTGGGGCAGCCACCACCTCCAATCATGGCCTTCATCGGCCATATCTTTCTTTGGAAATGGATCTTCCTTTCACATGATTGTTGAATATTTATCTCTGGTCTCTTTTCCCAGGATGCCTTCAAAAGGAGGAATGCTGGTTCTGTGGTAGCAACTGAGGCATTGGTAGAAGCATCAACCTCTAAATTTGTCATCCGATGTATGAGGTATATAAGAAAATCTTGATTTGTTCAATTTTTCTTTTTGTAATATTTTTTTAAGGTTTATTTAGATGGGTTGTAATTGTGAAGAGGGCAACCCAAATAGAAGCACCAAGTTTGATTACAACTTCTTGAGCACATAAGAAACCACCCTGCTCTGTCGGGTTACACTAAGACATAATGAAGCTCTAGCTGAGAAGAATCTGTGGAATTCTCATGATTAAATTTTATGTTCCTTTCTTCGACAGTCTGATTTTTAAGCAGGTCATTCTAGAGAATAAATAACTTTTTGGATTATAAATGAAGATGGTCACAAGACAAAAATTGTGGTTCCCTTCTAAATATTGCAAAAACTAATATGGCAAGTTGAATAATTGAGGAGTTTTACAAGCCGCCCAAAAGCCTAGCTTTTCATTTGAAGGGAAAAATACTCAGAGAATAAATGACCAATGAAAAATGTCCAGTTTGTGGAAGATGAAAAAATGCATGCCTTAGATTTTAGGAAACCGAATCCTCACTGTATATATACCAATTTGCTTGTTACAAACCCTTTCATGACAATTATTTTACTATAATTTAAAGATTTCCCTATGTTCTTAGTATCAACAGAGGTGGAATGATCAATCAGTTTAAAAAGCCAAAATTGGGATCATCCTTGGACGCTGAAATTATTGAAAGGTTTACTTGATCATCTCCTAGGATTGACCCACATAGGGTGTAGGAATTGCACAAGATGTGCAGAAAACTAATCTGCTGAAATTCATTGCAGGAAAGTTTAATTACTCGCTGAGAAACTGCATAGTGTTGTATTTGATATGATCATTTTTGTGTATTTTACCCACCTTTTGGGTTTAACATTAGTTATGTTATCAACATATAGTGTCTTTTTAGCCATTCAAATATTATTCCCTTCTAACAGTTAATTTCTTGTGCTTCTCAGGATATATCAAGGAGCATTTTAGTTTTAGTCATTCAAAAATTATGAGAGAGATGATGCTCAGTATATTTCAGAGGAAAATGAGCATAGGCGTTTGAGTTGGGCAATGCCACCCGATAAAGATGTAGTTGCAGAGGAAAGCGATAAAGAATTTCAGGTATCAATAACTAATAACCAGTTTTAGCTATACTTCAAAATTAAAATATCTGTCTAGGGTTTTTTTGCCTTGCCCGGACTTTTTGGGGTGTGATCCCATTCCATACTTCAAAATTAAAATATCTGTCTAGGATTTTTTTGCCTTGCCTGGACTTTTTGGGGTGTGATCCCATTCCACCCACTTTTTTTGTGTGAATTAGTGTGATAAATTTATTTTCTATAGTAAAAAATGTCCACTGACCTAATTGGTTTCAATATTCATGCCTCATTAGATAAGAAATATTTTCACACTAATCTTGCATGATCCCAAAATCTGGTTAAATCCAAAACCTGATAACCTCGAGTAGTGTATTGAACAATCAAAAAGTTATAAGAGTGAGTTGCTTTGACCATTGAATTTAAGTTTTAAACACTTATGCCTATTTAATAGCAAAAAAGAGTTATGTGATATCATATTGTACTTGTAATTTACTAATGCTTTTGTTTACTTTCTTTTACAGAGCTTGAGGCTACCACAAACGACTATATATTAGTCCATGCAAATGGTGGTTTAAATCAAATGCATACTGGGGTATGAATTCTCCATTGAGACCCCTGGAGCTTTTTGTCATTATACTATCATAAATTTTGCAACATTTACACAAAATTTATAAATCATCTCATGGTATATGCATCTGCCATGTCACATGTCAACATCTCTAAATTGGCTAAACAATGTATAATCAATTTGGCATTGAATGCAGATTTGTGATATGGATTCTGTGGCAAAAATCATGAATGCAACTCTTGCTCCCCCTTCTCTTGATCATACCTCTTTCTGGACTAATCCAAGTTTTGGAAGTTGTATGCCTTTGTCCTCTTGAATTGTAACAAGGATGTATTGGTACTATCTGTGAAGTGACTTTGAGGATGTATTTGATTGGCACCATTTTACTAAAACTTTGAGAGAAGATGTACAAATAGTAAAATCTCTACCAGCACCTTATGCGAAAATTGAACCTTTGCAGAAAGCTCTTGTATCATGGTCAAAGGTATGATCACTAATTCAAATATATAATCACTAATTCAATATTTTAACTTACATACAGATCAAAGATCAAAGACCTAAAAAGTTAATAATGTTTTCTCATTTTGTCATATGTTACTTGGATGCAACACACGTACTACAAGGAAGAAGTACTTCCCTTGTTGAAAAAGCTCAAGGTTATACACTTTACTCATACAAATTCCTGACTAGCAAACAACACCCTCCCTAATTCCATACAAAAAATGAGATGTCGTACAAATTATCAAACCTTGAGGTACACCAAACCCATCGAGGAGCTTGGAAAGAACTTCACAGCTAGGATGAGGAAGAATAGGAATCCTTACATTGCCTTTCATTTAAGGTAAGAAATGAAATGATATATCTAAAACATCAGCTCAGAGTCGTGGCCTAGCTATCTGTTGGACTTATTCATGAATTGGACAAAAATGTCACTTTGCAGTTGCAAATGCCAATAATTAGGTTTTAGAAGCAACATCTATGCAAGTACTTATATTGTAAACTCTATTGAATTCAAAGGCATCAAATTTTCATTCATATGAATTGTAATTTTGGTTATTTTCTTAGATGATAGCATCAGTTACACAACAAATTGTGTAAAATTGATCACTTCATAACTTTTCTTTTGAGAATTTACAGTTATGAGACATGTAACAGGCTTGTGGTAACTCAATTACAGAATGTTACCTGTTGAAAGATCTCTTATATACAAACTTGGGTAACTCTAGATGAATTATAGTTAGTGTGTAATAGATGTGCTTTCCAATACTACATATGCCTTGTTTATGCTTCCACATTTTGAGGGTTTTTGTATTAGTTTTGAATTCTTGGACCGCTTTGGGTAAATATGTTATGTAGATTTGCAAAAGATCTGGTTTGCACTTATTGTTAAAGAGAGGACTTGTTTTCCAGGTTCCATGATTATATTACATTTAATTATTTTTTCTTATTTGTTCCTATTGAAAATACAATTAAAAAAAACAATTCAATTTATGCAAAAATTGTGGCTTTTCAACATGGAGGATTGTAGAAAAAGGCTTTTGTAAATTCACCAAGTTGTATTGAAATATAACTTCTAAGTTCTAAAGAATTTTTTAACTTCTAGGTTGAAATTGGTTGAATGTATATTATTGGATGTTTGATATGCATTGGGGAGCTGCAGTTATGGGTTTTTGAAGTGAAATATAAAAAGTTCTGGTGACTCTCATAGCAACAGAGGCAGGGAAATCAATTTGTGGATATTTGAATGTTGTTATATAGCTTATAGGTGTACGAATTCTTTTTTCAAGCCTAAAGGCTGGGATATTTTATAATATTGTTTTTGAAATATGAGATTGTGCTGACATTTCAACTTGAGTTTTACTCAGAAGAAGTTTCTCTTGGGTTAACTTGTTTTCTTTCATGGTGTTTGTTTTCTATCATGTATCATTTTCTTGTTCATTTTGTGCTGTTTGAATTTAGTCTTGTTTCGTCTCTTAGAATAAAAATTTAAAATTTGCTGTTGATGACAAATCACATATGCCCAGAATGGCACTCCACTAGTCTTACAAAGAAAATAATTACCACGAAGGAACTTGTTAAGGAGGAGATAAAAGTAATTAGACCAAAGAGGATATCATGCAGTGATCTTTATAGCGAATATGAGTTAGCTATATATTATGGGTTTAATAAAAAATTTCTTTTTGATCTCAGGTCAAGAATATGCTCCAATATAGAAGAATGTAAAGTGGCCTCTTGGATGTCCAATTGGCAGATTTCCTACTCCATACATTAAGCATTTTTATTTTACAATTGATTTCACCTCTGTTTCATTTTAAAGTACTTGGTGTCGTAGTGTGGTGTACAAGGTTGTTTACAAATGGTGGAAGAATCGCATATGAGTGCCTTATTTTATGCAGTTTCCTCTAGATAATTAAATTTGGGTGCCAAGGGAGTTTGTAGACAGTGATCATCCATAGCGCCACTTTTACCTTTTTCCAAGTTAGGCAGGCATGATAATATGATTGTTAAAAGAAAACTTTGTAGCTTTGATGATACCTACGCAGCTATTTAACAACTCTGCATCTGTGTTCCTATTTTATTTGGGATTTATTATCGTTCAATTAGCCTGTCATTTAACAATGATTTCTCTCTGGCATTTTGCTTTCTGTTATTTTTTTTGTTCTGTTAACCGCAGATTGTAATGAAAGAAAATAGAACATTACTGTAGAGAAAAATACCCTTTTCCTAGGTTAACTAAATGAAATGCATATAACTAATATAAATTAACCTCGTGGGAGTGATAATTGAATAATTAAATATTAAAATTAAGAAATTAAATCTATTAAATAGATGTATTAAGTTTTAGGATGTTGATGAATAATTTTGATATGATTTTAAAATTTATTTATTTTGGAAATAAGAATTAGATTGTCTATATCTTTATTTTGTCTCAAATTGTGTTGAGATCCATATTTTTGATTTGGAACACCTTTGATGTAGACTCTTCAACTTTTTGTTAGCTTTTTTTGTGTTTAAATATTTGAAGAAGTATTTTGTAATTTTTGTTGGTGGGTATAGAACAGCCAATGGGTTATTTAGGAGTTTTTCTTTTTTAACAATAGTCATTTTGTTTATTGTGTTGCTGGGATTAAGGAAAGTTTTTGAGGGCTGGGTTAGAAGCTATTGAAGAGGATTTTATGATGTATTCAAGCTCTAAAATAAATATTTTTTCATTGTAATCTTCAATACATCAAGCTTTTTTCTATATTTAAAATGAGATAATAGATTATAGAGAGTGTCTATATTAGTTGTTATGTTATGTTTTGTTGTCTTATTTTGATTCATTATCGGTTAGAATACGAAATTTAAATTGCAACAATGGAGGTTGTTTGTATCACTCTCTCTCTAGGTTGAACATATCACTCTCTCTCTAGGTTAAATTGCAGCAATGAAGGTTGTTTGTATCTCTCCCTATTTCTATCCCTTTCTATCCATCTTTCTCCCTCTCTTCTTGTTGCAAACATAACATGATCTTCTTGATAACATATCCCTATAAGTGAACATATAGTTGATTTGAAGTCATCACTTTTCCATTGAGACTTTTATTTCACAAACATCATTTGATAAATGGACTGCACAAATGTATAAACAAAATAGACCAAAATTTTCCTACTTTATCTTACTTGGAAATAGTACAAAGGGAAGAAATACAACTACAATGTAATGACGTAAGTTTTTCAGGAAACCTTGTGCTAACAAATTTTTTTTTCAAGAAGTTCCAACATAATTAATATCCTAATAATACTTTTTAAAATAGATTATTACTTTGAGCCACTTTTTCATTGAACTATACAATTGACAATTGCATTCCCATGGTTTGTTTTGGTAAAGTGAGTTTAACAGTGGTTTATTATAAATTGGTAATACAATGTTTATCATTAACGGAAAAATACTTGTTTTCATTGGATACAGTTAACCGTTGAGATCTGTCCTCAACAGATTTAAACTGTTGACAATTAAAATTAAATTCTATACATACATAGGATTGCAAAGAGTAAATGATGATAGACACCAGAGTTGCACAAATTATTTATGTGGATTTTAAATATTTAATGATGCCACTATTTAATGATGTCACTGTTTAGTATATCCTAATTTTTTGTAATTGAAGATAGAATATTTTCATTATTCTTCATAAAAAGATTATACATTCCATTTTATCTCCTGCTTTCTATAATGTCAGTAGTTTGTTCATTTGGATCTGATGAAATGAATATGTTTACAGTCTAGTGACGAGGAAGAAGATGAGAATTATTTACTGTTTAATGTATAGCAGCTGCAGCTGAAGCTGTAAATACAATGGTTGCTAGAGCTATTTTCAGAGTGGCTCACAACTTTCTGCATCCACAGCTAACACATGAATCTCAAAAGGCACACTAAAGAATTTATGGAGAGATTATGTGCACACACCTGATGCTCACAACTGTATTATTTCAGTTACCGTTTCTTGCTGTTTTATGAAAATCTATACACTCGGAATTGATTTATATTGCACTTTAATAGCACTCATTTAATCTAAGTTATTTTTTATTGCTATTTTAAAACGATGATTTTTGTTTATGTGCTCATTGAGATACCTTTTGTTTTTTAAATATTTGTTGAAACTTTCAAATATGGTTCATACATTTAGTAATATGCACATTATTGCAGCATACTTTTAATGCTTGATAACATAACATAACAATATTTCTACAGTGCCCACATAGTGCTAACATATACGATGAAGAAATCCATTTACATGTGATTCTGGTTACAAAACAGGTTGTAGCTGAAAATGTTGTTATGAATTTTGAAGTTCTAACTGCTTAAAAATTACTTTTATTAGCGCTATGAATTTCATTTGTTTCACATGGTTTTAACTATACCATAAATAAGGGTTGTGTTTCCAATCCCATCATATATTTTTTTAGCATAAGAGCGATTTAATCTCTCAAGGATAGCATGTAACTTCATTCAGAAGACTGGTTTTATAATTTGTAAGTGCAATAATGAAAATTTTATTCTTTGAGCTCTAAGTTGTTGTAGCATTACTATCATGGTGTGATGGAACTATTGTTAATCTAACTGAAATATCTAAAAATAGTGGGGATTACAATATCATATATATATAGTCTTCCCTATATCTAAAGCAGGTAGTTAGAAGAGCCTCATGTCAGGAGTTTTTTGCCAAAATAAATGAGAAATATGCATAATGTTTTCACTACTGTAACATATTTATTACTCTTCTACCTTCCACATGTTTTCGACGTACTAGAGTTTGGTGGGTTCAAATATTTAATATACTTACAATCTATAAAATGAAAGTCACATGAACATTCTAGGAAATTGTCCAAATAAAAAATACATAATTTATTATTAATTAATTTGTTTGTGGGCAGATTGCATGTGGTTGTCATGCATTTTGAAGAGAGCATCAACAAAGGTTATCAATAAGGCTATCATGCATAAAGGTAACAACATAGACAAGGGACGTGATCTCATGGAGTGCCATCATTGCAGGGTGTACACAAAACGCATTAGTTAAAAGCTTTTCAAAAACTTTCAAGAAAATGCAATTGGCAGGTGTACAATATATTGAGAATTCAAGAAGCACGGTTCACTCACTTTTTTGAATGGACGGTTCACTCACTTTTTTAATGGAATTACAACAAATTATTCAGTGGGTTTAAGTTTGACTTGTTGTACTCAACTCATTGGACTTCTACTTTTGTTATCAGTTTTTTCACTATTTAATAAAAAAAATTAACAAAAAATTCTCTATATTTTCTTAGGCGTACCCATTGCACCCCACAAATACGATTGCTAGTAATATTTTATATACATATATAGTTCTAACACATTCTCAACGGTTGATAGCCTTCGAAATAATAATCATACAAGGCAAAATAGTGATATGTGGTTTCCGCAAACCACCGGTTATCCAAAGCCGTTTGAGAAGGCCATGTGAATTCTCAATATATTTTTGTCTTAACATTTGCAAACGGTGCTGCTTAAGACATTTTCACGCGGCAAGTCTCTTGAACTTAAAACAATCAAACGACACAATGCCAATCTGAATTCAGATCGTCGGATCAGATTTACCCCAAGCATATTCTACTGTGAAGATCTCGACGTTTCGAGAGCTCAATTTGAGCAAAATTTGTTAGTTTTTGAGCTAACTATCAATTGCAGAGCTTCTTCGCTTATAGAGCTATTTAGTACGGTATGGCCTCATAAATCTGCATGAAAACGCGAAAATTACAAGTAAAAAAGGGTTAAATCCCGATTAGGTTAAATTAAAGCTTTATTCGGGGTTATGGAAGGGTTTACAGGCGACGGAGGGCAATCCGTGCCGCTTGCGAGATGGAGGAGCAACTTTTCAATTAGATTTCAGCACTATTTGGATAAATCGACCCCGCACCCTTTTCGCAGATGGCTCGGGACTTCTGTTGCTGCGATTATATACATTTTGAGGGTTTATTACGTGCAGGGTTTTTACATTGTGTCTTATGGATTGGGTATTTACGTGCTCAATTTGCTGATAGGGTTTCTGTCTCCTCAAGTTGATCCTGAAATCGAAGGGATGGATGGGGTATCTTTGCCAACCAAGGGTTCCGATGAGTTCAGGCCCTTCGTTCGCAGGCTTCCCGAATTCAAATTCTGGTTTTTCCTACATCTAATCCTTTTAAATTATTATTTTTAATGTTCTTTAGGTTAATTATTAGACACTTCAAGTTGCCTTAATCCATACTAGTTATGAAAACAAGCTCGGGGAAGGATCTTGTATAGAAACAAAAGATCAAATCTACCTTTGGTGGACTTAATGCCATGGAATTCGATTTAATATTTGTTTCTGCACGCAATCCATAACAAAAATGAAAACTAAATCTGCAGTTTGGCCCCCACTCTGCATTGAAAGTTAATTTAATCTATTGGCCTATGCGCAGTCCATATTAGTCATGAAAACTAGCCTGGGAAAACAAATTGCATAAAATAGATGATTAAATCTAACTTTCGGTCCACTCTTCTGCAATGATAGCTGATTTAATCTTTTGTACTAAAGCCAAACTTTAGTAGTCATAAAAACAAGTTCGGGTAAGAAATTTACTACATTAAAAAACAGAAGTTCCTTGATAAGGAGGTATTTTCCACAGTGTGTCAAATTATGATAGTGCTATCAAGATTCAATCGTGCAGTTTTTCTTGTGGACCACTACTCATGAAACATGGGTCAATAAGTTTGACTCGAAAAACTACACGGTTGAATCTTGATAGCAATATCAGAAGTTCCTTCCCATCCACTCTATGCAATGAAAGTTGACTTAATCTTTGGTTTTCCACGGAAACAACAATAGTTATCAAATCAAGCTTGGACAAGGAAATTATGTAAAACAAAAGGTTAAATCTAATGCTTGGTCCACTCTATGCAATGAAAATTGATTCAATCTCTTGTTCTATGTGCAACAAGAAATTAATTTAACCTTTCTGCTAACTCTATGCAGTGAAAATTAATTTAATCTTCTATTCAAATTCTTTTCCTAAAGTTTTGGGCCAATTTTTTATTCTATATGTTCAGTGGCCTGAAAAGTGGTTTAAACTTTTGTTCTACACACATTATTCATTGAAATTTTGGAGTACTTGTTTTGTAATGTATAGTGGCCTCAATGGTGATTTTACTTTTGTTCTTTGTAAATTTCTTTGCCGAGTTCTTTGTTCTTCACAATTTTTTTTGCAGATGTTTTGCGTCACTCCTTGGTCTATAACATTGAGCGGGCTGAAAGGCGATTTGATATTTTGTTCCATGCAATTTTTTTGGGGATTCCTTTGTTCCATGCAGATTCTTTGCTGAAGTTTAGGGCTACTCTCTGTTCCACCTAATAGCAAGTTATCGAATGCATTGATTTAGTCTTTTGTTGTACTCAATTTCTTTCCTGAAGCCTTTTTCTAGTTCTAAATATTTTCCAATAAAATGTCTGCACTGATTGGGTCTTATTATAATCTCAATTTCCGATTTTTTGTTGTTATTGTAAAGTTTGTGTGGTCTAGAATTTTTTCTATAAGCTTCCCTGTTACACTGATGTTATTTGTGGACATTATTAGGTATGCTAATTTGATTTGAGGAAATGGTAGGTTTCGTTAAAAACATGTCTTGTTGGAGTGTGAGAGGATCATATATGTGAAAAATGCAATATAAGCTATGGGTAAGAGTAAGGCAACAAAGTAAACTGGTGGACTCATGGGAGGTAAATACTTTAATTTTTTCTGTAGGTGTGACTAAGAAAATATTGCAGCATTTTGCTTGGAAATTTTTCCATTGCATATTATATTTTTGTGCTAGATAATGCATTAATGTCTGCAACTAAACTTTTAAAAACAAACCGAGGGAAAAATATGGGTGACAAGAAGTTGCTATTTGATGAAAACATTTCTTAAAATGCTTCAAGCAGGTGCTGCAAAATCTTGGCACCACACACTATACATTGCTTTAAATTTTATTTTTAAAACTTTAAGTAGTCAACAGTAGGAATTTTATGGAAAAGATTTTGTTTGCTGCAGTTTTTTGATCGAACATGTAGGATGCAATCTCCTGAGGCACAAAAGTAGAAGTGATTGGCCCTTCCACAGGACCTCTTCTAGCAGAAAGCATGTCTTGCTTGGTAAATCTTATGTGCTACCTTTAACAATGGTGTGGGTTATGCATGGGAGCACATTCTTAAGATTTATAAACATTTACATAGAAATTGTTACACCACAGCCACATTAGCATTTGTTACATTAGTGTATAAGTTATTAGATCCAATGGTCAGTGAATAAACACCTTTGGTGGCCAATAGTATCATTTATCTAATTATCTAAAGTGGTACAGGTCACAATGATTTATATCTGACGGATATTTGTAGGGTAATTCACTAACACGGGTTTATCATTTACTGTTTATTTATGTGCCTGTCCAATGTCCTATACTGCTAAAATCAACATACTAAAGCCTACAAATTATGTTTGTTAGAGCTATTTACATATATGACCACAAGGTTTATTTATGAGGTTTCACACCCCTTTAATGCTACTTACCGACATGTGACTCTTCCAACTTACAAGAAAATGGAAAAGTTTAGCGACTCTTTAGATTGTATGGGAGTGAATTCTTTTCCTACTTGATCTTATGAAAAAATCATTTGAATGCTTGCTCAAGTGGCAAGTAAATGAATCAAACACACATCAAAAGACAGTAACTCAAGGTTTTAACCTTGAGAAACTCATCACGGGAAAATTCAATAGGCATGGGGCAGCAATTTTCCCATTTCCACTACCATTTTGCAAGATTTAGAAGCCAATTACTGAATCTGAGCCTTCAATTCCATTTTGGATGTTCTCTAGCACTTTCTACAATGCTTATGGGTCATTGTGGGTTCTCTCTAGCACTTAAACAATATGTTCTACCTGCATGTTTTTTCTGTGGATTACGTACTTATCCAACATACTTGACTACTGCTCTCAACTATGCAGCCATCTTCTACCTCAAGAGGATAAAATGCAACTTTTGAATGACTTTACATGATCCTTAGGTGTTTTATTTGCTTACAAGTGAGTATTTCAATTATTCAAAAAATTTCCAAACATCTTTCTTTTGATAAAGTTAAAATTTAATTATCAAAATTTTGCAAATCGCCCCAACTGCTACAAGAAAAGATGAAGCTGAGCAAAGGTATGGAGGATAAGTTAGATCACAACAACTAGCAAAAATCATTCATGAATCAAAGCAACTCAACAAAAGAGAGCAGGAAACATAAGAGAGCACAAATTGGAGACAAGCTTTGAGGTGTTGGGGTTTTTTTCAATGAAGGCTCTTAAAAAAACTTTATATAGCAAGATTAAGGAGCCAATATGCTGTTTTATTGCATTCCTTACAAGTTACAACATTTCTCAAAAGACATTTCTGTAAAATTGTTTGACAAAGTCAAGCTTCTTCCATGTAAGTATTAGTTTCCAATTTGGCAGCTCTCTTTTTTCATATCCTTGATAATATTTTTTGAATCTCATTCAACCACAAGCTTTCCAATTCTAATTTTTAAGGTAAGCTTGAGACTGTCAACTGAACCTTTCCCTTCTGCTACATTATTGGTTTGCATGCTGAGGTCTTGAACTGCAATCACCTCAACCTCTGCTATATGATTTCTGATCATCAAAGTGGCCCTGTAGGGACCTGGGTTGTGTTTTGCTGCACTGACCAAATTGAGATTGCTCCATCCAGTGCTGGGGAGCTTCCAAAGAATGTTGCCTCTATCAACCTTATGGCAAGTTGTGGTTGAGTGTACATTGCTTCTCATTTCCTCGCATAGCCGGGGATCCCAATGGTCCCAAGGAATCATTTCTGTCATTTCATAATTTTGATACACTTTTTCTTCTCTTTGATAATTCTGATCATGCTGAGGAGAAATTCATTAGGGAAATGATTTACACCTTGAAAAATCCTTTTGTATTTGTCCCTTTCAAATTGACCAACAAATCATAGCAACAGTTAAAAGCCAAATGCCCATTAGGATTTCTGAGTTGGTTTTGAGATTCCAATTTTCACTAAGGTAACCTATGCTAGGACATCAAAGGTGGTAAGAATTATGTTGCAAGTCTCAAGCAAGTAATGAATGTTGATGTAAAGGTGATCTACTGATCTGAAAATGTTTTGATAAGCACTCATAGTTGGGCTGTAATATCCTCAATGGGATCTGCCCTAAAATTTCCGATTTCTGCCCTAGATTTTTGATCTATTTTTATGCATTTTTTTGATTTAGTTTTCTGCTCAAACCCTAGGACTGAATTCTGATTTTTATTTTCATGATAAACACTTATAGGCATCCAATAAACATATGCCAAACATCCATAAAACTATGCAAACATATATATATCATTAACTATGATAACAACTATGAAAATTAACCATCCAAGTGCCAAACATAGGTCCAATAAATCTGATTTATGATTAAATAAGTCTGCTGCTGCAAAATTGAATATTTTGGGCTGATTTTACAATAAATTCATGGGCTCAAATATGCCAAACATATGCCCAGATTTCTGCTCCACAAATCAGACCTAAAACTATGATTGTACATACCAAACATATGCAAAATAGTCTTCAAATATCAAACCCTAGATGGGAAAATTCCTCCTTGGCAAGTCCTTAGGGTTTGCTGCTCCAAATATGTAAAATCGCCCTCCAAAGATGGGCACTCAAGTCTGCTCCAAAGTGGCGCTCCAAAATAGGGCAAAACCCTAATGCAATATGCTCACAAAATTCCACAACAATGCTGCTCTAAATCTGATTATGCAATGATGCTCCAAACCTCCAAATGTCTCCAATGATGTGCAATTAGAACTCTGTCATGAGTTCTCCACAAGATGAGCTAGGGTTTCGTCCAACTCACCACATTCACAAGGGTTTTCGTCCTTGGAATGAAGCCCAACCAAAGTTGCAGCCAAAGACAAGAATCTCTAAAATGAAAATAAGATATGCATGGATCCCAATTGACTTGCACTTTACTTTCTTTTATAGCCCTCCAAAATAACCTTATCAAGGCCAACCTCCTTAAGCAATATATTCTTATTTTATTTGCTTTTTTTTCTTCTCCAGTCTTGGCCGACCTCAAAATTTTTTTTTTTTATAATTATATTATTTATATTTTAATATTATATAATATATATACGAGTGTTGAAAAACACTATTAAAATAGGGTGGATTTAGGGCAAGAAAAAGGGGACATACAGTCCTCCTTTCCCAGAATTGCTTGCCCACAAGCAATTGCAAGCCTGGATACTGCAAAACATCCTCAAGTGGCAAGTCTTTCCAACTAGTCAAGTACTCCATGATCACCTTGCTCCTCAACTTGTGGCTACTTCTCCCATAGTGAATATGAAGAATAGTATGCAAAGTGAGTTCCAGGGGCCAAAGATGAAACAATACCAGCCATACACACTCAAACTCAAATCTGCTCCATCCCTCAACCTCTGAAATTCTGCTCCTCCATGTAATCTGTCTGCGTAGCAACATGTGATAGGTGAGTAATGTATTAGTTGTAGTAAACATTCGTGATTCAGATTTGGTTAAGAGTTAACAATTCTTGGAGAGCTCAATGAGCCTACTTGTGTTTTGACACCATGCTATCATAATGATGATCCTTTGGGTGAGCACAATGTTGTGCTAGCTTCAAAATTTCATTATCTGAGTGTTTACTTCAACTAATACAGTGCTCTATTAATGAGTTTCAGATTACAGCAGTAATAACATACAATTCTGAGCATTGTTTAGATTAATTGAACATTCTAATGATGAAGTAATTTGCTGTCACACAAACTCCACTCAACTGATTTCTTTATAGCAATAACTTCATTCTTCAATGTGAATATGACCATTGACAAGTAACAGATTTCATACTTTCATTCCCATTCATATGATTGTGATACAACATTAAGCAGTGACAAAGAAAGCTACAGTCATGTATGTTCCAACTGAGCAAATATCCACTTACAGATTTGTATACAAAGATATTTCAGTCTGAGAACTGGTAAATGCTAGAGTACAATATAAAAGAACTACAGGGGTGTTCACTGGCAAGTTGATGGTCCCTTTTAGCTCACAGATTGGACAAGACAGTGGACAAGTATATGACAGAAATCTAGATTTGTAAACGGAAGTAACCAGCTTATTTTCTAATGTTAATCAGACCTGAGCATTCATAGAACAGCTATTAAAATATGAAACTCCAACCTGGTAATCCACGCTAGACTGGAAGTTGTTAACAGCAGCTCAAAGATGACAGAAATCTCTGATATAAACCTATGAACAGAAACTCTGACCTTGTGCGACCTCCAAATGCAGCTCAGAACTTGTCCAAAGCCTTACGTGAGGGTACAGCAGGTCTGACAATGGCAGAATATGGTCATGTCTGGAACATAAACTCATGCCAAGGCCTCCAGGATTCATGCGCTCCCTTCTCAGGGGTCTTCGGCTGTCAACAGATAGCTGAGGGCATTCAAAACATTCGGCTAACACAAGTACAAAACTCGACTTGCATATTAGCTCCAAAAACTCCTTCAAAACCCTACGACCAAGCCCAAATCTGTGCTGCAACAAGTCTTGCATAATGATCACTCAGCTCATTGAAACTAATTTGTCTGATAGCCACAAGCCAATAACAAAGCCCTAGCAGTATAGCAACGGTATTGTAGCACGACATTGTAGCACGGTACTGTAGCGATGATCTATAGCATGGTACTGTAGCATGCTTTAAAAAATCATAAAATTTGCAAAATCTTAATAAATTAAACTCCATTCATACCTACGAATCTTTTCCACTCAAATTGTAACTTTGAAATGAGCTACACTGAATTAACCAGAGAGGATTTTTCACCACCGAGGCTAATCTTCTCCAAGGGGGTTATTGTCTTCAAGTAGGCTGAGATGAACCAGGTTTGATCTCTTGAACCACAAAGGTTTTTGAAAAGAGAAATAGAATAATCCAACATGACCAAATGAGCTCTCAAAACCTCCTTTTATACTTTTCCAGCTGAACTCTCAAGAGGCTTCTAATTTAAAATTCATTTTTTAATTAAAACACCTTTTTAACTCCAAAAATGACCTTTTCATCAAATTAATCATATTTTGACACGCAAGGTCCTTATTCAATGCATCCATGATTTAAAGCATCTCATCCCCGTTCCGACGAACTATAATACTAATACCTTTTTATTAAATTAATCATATTTTAACATGCAAGGTCCCTGTTTAATGCATCCATGATTTAAAGCATCTCATCCCGGTTTCGACGAGCTATAATAATAAGGCCCATTTTAAATATTTTAATTATTATTTGGCAACCTTAGTAATTTAATTAAATATAGCCATTAATACACTCAATTTGCGGAAATTGCTAGAATGCATCGGAATTGAAAACTAACTACACAAGAGTGATCCTGATGAAGAATAAAGATGAACGGAGCCAATTGGGTGACTATTATAAATAGACACTCTCTCCAAGAATCTTGGAGCCCAAACCGGAAGCCGAAAATAGACATGTCTATTAGAGATTTAGGATTGAAGATATTTTCACTCTTAACCTAAGTTTCCATACGAGACTTTTCCCTTGCAGCATTTGCCTTAAGCACACTTAAAGGTTTAAGTGGTAATTCCACTTTGGAAGGTGTACATGAAGATGAACTTCATCAATTAAATGAATGACCTTAGAAAAATAGACAACCAATTGATAATTTTACAGTAGAGTATGATCATTTTGTTCTTTTTGTGCATCTTTCTCAATTGCTTGCTATCATGAAGATTGCTTGTGCAGATATTTCTCATTTCGACACATCTCAAGAGTCATATTGTAATTTAATTACTAAACTTTAAAATATTTCCAATTTAGACTACACACCTGTCTCTCATCTCATTTATTTGTTTGTACTAAACAAAATCATGTTAAACACTTAAGTTATATTATGTGTTAGATTGGATGATTAAGACTGGTAGTGTGTCTCAAACTAGTAAAAGGTGTAAAATGTTTTTAATACATTCTCTTGATATGGGAAGGCTTTCATCTAGGCTTATAAAATAGTAAAGGTTGTTATTAGTCGAATAAGAAAAGGAACTAGTATAAATGTCATGCCCCTGCTAGTGAATAAATCACAAGGAACAGATCACAATTTTTATGAGAGGAAGAAATAGATGATATTGCTAACTCTAAGGAAGGGTCGATTAAAGTTAAATAAAATATCATTTAAACAACAATGCTTAATTAAATAGGTTTGACTCTTGGCAAAGAAAATGATTGATGAAAAGGTGTGACCTCTGCGAGGGGAAGATATAAAAGAGGAATCAATTGAGCATATCAATCAAGTGGATGAGATTGGAAAAAGGAAAATAAGAAATTGAAACATAAGATATTTGTTGGAAATAAAGATTGTTGGCAGCCTTCACGCATCTTATCGAGCACGCCATCTCAAGATGGATGGAATGGAGCCCTTGCCATGCTTGTGGGCCGGGAGGCGAATGAGTGCTCTTGGGCTTGATCAAGGAGGATGGAGCGCCTCCAAGGTGGACCGAGGGATGGAGTGGACTTGAGATCTTGCCATGTTTTTGGGCCAGGAGGCAGATGAGTACTCTTGAGTTTGAGGGTCTTCTCAAGTATGCCACTTTTAGATGGATGGACGAGGATCCATCTATGCTCTCACAATACAAGGACAACCATCCTTGAGATTGCGGTTTGCAAATATTTCAAGTGAATTCCTAATATGATTGGCTATAGGAATATGCCTTGCATAATCATTAATAATGTTAAGATATTTTGAGTTCAAATATTATTGATGCTATGAACTATAGATCTAACTATTATGATGTTTTAGCTATGATGTATTGCTCTCAATATTATAATATTTTATGTATTAATTTGAATATTAGTGTAAAGTCGATACTTGTTATTACGAATATCAATTTTTAGTGATTATTATTGTTTTACAAGCCTAAAACCAAGAATTTACCAAAAGGGGACACATTACAATAAACCTGAGGATTGAACAATAGAATGTAAAGTCGGGAATGAAATAACATTTACTAGTAACTATCCTAAGTAGCATGAAATTGGACTACATTTGATTGATATTAAGATATATGTGATGTCCCCTTTTTGATCTAAGGAAATAATTAATAATATAAGTTGTCTAGATAACTTTATGTTGTAGCATTGCAAAAAAGACTACTTATGTTTTATTATTAAAATAAAGTACCTAGAAGTGATATTATTGTAATGTCGTAAAATTGCACCCCTTGCAATTTCAAATACATTCTTGTGTCCACTCCCTTAGTATTTGTGTAGGCTCATTTATCCCCTGCATCAGCCCTTTTTCCCTTCTCAAGATGCTCAAGACCCCTTTTCAGCAGCTACCTTTGCGCGTCAACTTTGCATCAAATCTTGTGCTTTACCCATTCTCGTTGTTTTGTAGCGTGATGTGTTTGGATGCTAGCGTGCCGCGTGGACGTACACGTGCTGTGCTAGCTTCCAGTGACATTTCTATGTTCAAACGGCCATTTCCGAGCATGTTTGCCACTTGTCAGCTCCTTTTGTCAATGGTAACAGCTTGGGACGGCTTGTAACGGCTCGGGAAGCTTCTTTTCCCTCTTTATTCTCCCTTTAAATACTGTCTTTTTAATCTATTTTGGTCTTTTGGATCTCTCTAGCTTTGGCTCTGTCTTTTTCCTCTTCTCTTTGTCTTGCTATCTTGCCCGCACAACTCTCTACAACTTTCTATAGCACTCTCAAGCTCTCTTGGCAACACTCTTGGCTCTTGAAACTATCTTTGTCTCCCTCCTTGGCTTCCTCAAGCCTTGCAAGCGATATCTATCTTACTTATCTTGTATCTTTGAGCATCTTGAGATTTCTCACATCCCTTATCAATTGCATCTCTATCTCATGAAATGGGTTCTCCGCCTTGAGCGGGGATTGCTTTTATCACTTCATACTTGCTTACTTTGCTTACTTTCTCTATCTATTTGGTTGTCTGTGGAGGTGGGAACACCAAAACGGGGCTTTGATTGAGGCAAACCCCTATACAACCCCAACATTTTCTCTTGATCTTATGTATGCAGGCATTGAAGATATTTCTTTGCTGGAGGCTTCATTACTTGGGTTGTTGTGAGTAGTTCCTATCTCTTATTCTCTTACTTTATCATTTATACTTTGCTTCATTTCAGTTTTGTTACATATTGTTACCTTCCCACATTTTGGAAGATCTCAGTAATCAAATTGTTAGTAGTCACTCTGTTGTTTTCTGTGATATTATCGCTTTCTAGTCCGTACAAGACTCTAGCGCGCCTCTGGGACTCTAGCAAACTGCACTATTGTCCTTTGGCCGAGAAATCGTCAGTCTATCCAGAAAACCTCTGTGACCTGCTCTTTCTGGTTCTAGAACTCTAGCTTTTTTCCTTGAGGTAGTTTAGGGAAGTTCGCTCCCTGGGATTCTCTTGAGAATAAAGAGACTCGTGAGTAGCGAATCCCCTTTCTCTACATTTTGGTGAACGTGACATGAAAACACTTTCCCCAAAATTTTTTTTGGGGCAATGCCCCAAACCCCATTTCTTGCTATCAAAAGTGATGTGCCAGCCTTCAACCGACTTGTTTAGAGCTTGTTTATTATATTTAACTTATTATTTTCAAAATGAAGTTAATGTCTTCTTTTATCAGTTCAATTTCTAATCTTATTCAAAGCATTAATGATGTTCCATTTCATGCATGTGATGGTGACTTGGCTTTGCCTATGTCACTTGGTATCTTTAACCCTTCTCATGAAATTCCTCTTGCCTAAGAGGATATTTTGTTGCAAGAAGATGAAATCATTGATACTTTTCTTAATATTACTCTACCTTCCCTTCATTCCAATGCACTCTCTTCTAGAGATGATGCATTAGTGAATGACGATTCCCTTTATTCCAATGCACTCTCTTTTAGAGATGATGCATTAGTGAATGACGATTCCCTTTATTCCAATGCACTCTCTTTTAGAGATGATGCATTAGCGAATGATAAATCTCTTCTCACGTCAGATCCTCTAAGGATAGATGTTGAGCATATTTCATCGAATGATTCCTCTATGAGTTGTAAAGGATCCGTAAATATAATCTAGGTCTCTGCTGCCCCTCAAAGGCCTAAGAGACCTGTTATTTATCTGACTCTGGCTAGTCCTTCTCCTAAAAGGATTTGTTCTATTAATGGTGTTCCATTTGATAGTGACTCTCCTAATCTTTCTAAGGCTCCCTCTTATAGAGCGGTATCCCATACTTATAATACTAGAAAGTAGAAAGAATAAATCAAATGTTAATCAACCTACTTCTTTACCATCTTTTCAACCAAGTCTTCCTTCAGCACCTAAACCCACAACTAAAGCACCTGGTGATTATGATCTTGTTGAGCAACTCCATGTTACTTCGGCTAAGATCTCACTATGGGACTTGCTTCAGTTTGCTTTGGTTTATCAAGGTATGCTTTAGGAAGTGTTGCAAAAGATCTTCTTGCCTTCTTCCGCTCAGCCAGCGGTTGTTAATGCGTTGATAGCTCATATTCGTGCAATATCGTCGAATATTACATTCAATCCGCAGGAACTCTTGCCTCCGGAAGTACAAAAGCAAGTGGACCCTCTAATTATCATAGTTAACATTAATAATATCGGCATTAGACATACTCTTGTTGACATCGACTCGATGCTCAATGTATGTAGCGTTGATCTATTGCCTAAAATTAAAATTGACTCATCTTCTCTTGTTGCTTCTTCTCTTGTTGTTCATGGGTTCGATAATGTTGGTTGGCATCCTTAAGGCACGATAGTCTTGCCTTTAAGGTTGGGACCCATTACTGTACCCACCCTTGTATATGTTATGTCAGAAAAATCACCATATAATTTTTTTCTTGGTAGACGGTGGATTCATGCTATGGGTGTAGTCCCGTCTACATTACATAAATCTATTAAGTTTATTTGTAATAATCAAGTAGTCATAGTTAGGGCTGACCTTGAGGCCATGCACTTGTGTGAGATGGCAGTTGTTGGCCAGGCTTCGGTTGTGCCTACTCTTATCCCTTCAGTGTCTTCTCATGCGTTGACGTCTACTCTAGTAGTACTTATTATAAAGGATTCTCTTGAGATAGATTTCCCTAAAGAAGATCCGTTTGAAGCAAGAAATCTTAAGTCTGCTCCTTCTACCTCTTCTTAAGAGAATGCATGTCTTGGTGATGATTGGGGTTCTTTAGACTTTACATAATCCTTCATTGGAGAATATAAAGTCAACTCGATCCACTTAAACCTTCCGATAACATCATCCAAACCCACTATCAAAGATGATTATTCTTCTATGGAGGATTTGCCATGGAGGATTTGCCTGCAACAAAAGCAAGGAGATTGGATTGGATGACATTGATATGGTGGAGGATGAGCCATTGCCACCTACCAGCATGGTGGATTCACTACCACAATCTTCTACGGCAAGCAAGGAGCCAAAATCAAGTGCGATGACCTTACCCTCTACCTCCCAATATTTCTCTAGGGTGGGAAAGAGGAAGATGTAAAAACTTTTAATGTCTAAGTTGCCTAGATATGAAATTTATGATGATGATTTTCAAATACAATCATCATAAATTCTTTATAGTTATTAGTTAGTAGCTAGCTATTGTATCCAATTTCACTATGCGGCTTCGTATGATGATGCCATTTTGTAATCCATATGTATTCAACAACCAAATTTAATAGAAAACACTTCCTCATGGTTTTTAGACTCATTTGATACATTTTTGTAATTGAATTTTGCAAAAACAAAGTGTTTTTATAAGAAATTTAACTACTTTTTAAGTTGCTGAGTTTTTGCCGAGTTTTAATATTTGGGTTTGCCGAGTACTCTCTGAGTCCTAGTATGTAAATTATGATTGGAATTATATCTTATACTGAAAAAATTCAAATTTATATGAGGTGAATTTTATCGTGTTTTTTTTGGAACTTTATTGTCATCGAGCTTAATCTGAATTTTATCCTTGTTGAACTTGAACATGAACACAGACATTGTGACATAGCCACTAATGATCCATTTTTAACCCTTGTAACCATTTTGCTTCTTTCCAACTTTTGAAGTGTCTCCCTTCTTGGACCCTTTTTCTACGGGTTATGGAAATTCACATGTAAATTTGGAGGTGAATCTAAGTTGAGAACATGGCAGGTGATTTGAATCAAAGAAGAATATAATTTGGTGCACTTTATCCAAGTAGGTTGCTAAATCACTAAATTGCTCCTTTGCTTCTCCAACAAATTCAACCTAATTCCAAATATTTAAGCAGTCTAGATCTATTAAATTTTTTGATTTCCAGTTGTCATTTGGTCCAAAATATCAAGGGAGGGTCAACACTCCCCAATAGGCAATGCCAAACTCCACACTTACCTCCATCCCATGATTGAACCTAGGACTCTACACACTCCTCCATCAGCTTCCACCACCACAAATTTGAGTTCAACGAGTTCATTGCTCACAACATTGTCCCCTCGAATTGAACACCATTTAAATTTTCTGACCTCTTAGTTTCCCTCATCAATTTCCTTCCCTTCGACTTGGGGAGTGTGAAGGAGCTACACCACTAGTGTTCCTTTGTAATTGTTGATCAACAAATGTTTAACAACAGTTTGAATACCCTGATATAAAGAGGTGAGTGTGTCAATATTCATTTTGACACAGCTCTAACTTTATTATTGTCAACTCCATATCATCTAGTCTAGCAACCTTTACCTTAACCTTGTTTTTGTCTTGAGTCATTAGCTTTGTCTAGTTGGTCAACGTTTGTAATCATAGCATTCTTCATAATTCAATCCATCCTTTCATCTTCTTTGACAGGACGACCTTCTCTATTTTCTCTATGAAGTCAATAGTAACCACGGCCCTAAAACAAAAAGTTACATTATCTGCCAGACTATCTTCATTGATAATGCTATTGACCAAATTGAATAGGACAAAATTGGGCACCTAAAATTTTTATACCTTTTCCCAGCCATGACAAACAAAACACAAAGAAACCAAAATCTAGGACACCCCAAAATCACTTGTAGCAAACAATAAACCACACCCTCACAACTACCATACAACATTCACAAGACATTCACATACCAATGAGTTGTTGTGGCCCATTAAATTTTACTTTGCACATTTTAAACACAAATTCACACAAGATGAAAGTCGATCATCAGACATCAATCTTAACACCATCTCAAACGATGAAAAACCCCTTCATCATTTGAAGGTTAGGCATAGAAGGGCAAGCCAATCTTGGTGGCTTTTCATCATAAATAAAAATTGCCTAGGCCTTCTCTATCGACCACGTTATCATTGATGAGTGATGAGAAGGGAATGAGGTCTATACCTTTATTAGCTAACATGTTTGCCACCCTATTTTGCTCTTGAAAGCGATTTGAGAATTTGAACCACCACCCTATTTTGCACTTGAAAGCAATTCCAAAAGGAAATATTATCAAATCTTGACACAAGACTATTGTCTATTTGAGAAGGAAACTAAATTTCCAATTTGGGCAGTTTTCTTTTTGCAAGCCTTAAATTACAACCATTGAATCACCTTCCATCACAAGTTTCTTGCATCCCTTCAACCTAGCTAGGAAAGGCTAGCTAAAACAACCTTTAATTCCACTTAATTGTATGCTCCAATAGTAAAGAACCGCTCTTCACAAAGTCACCAAATGAACAATGAAGTACAAAACCAAACTTAGCTGGCACAGTTTCCCACAAGAAGCATCATCAAAATTCAAGTTGTGGAAGCCTTCTAGGGGTTCTTTCCATTTGTCTAACTTTCCAGTGTTATTTTAAACTTTTAACCCATTAATAGAATTTTTATACTCATATTGTTCTTATCATTATTTTTTGTTCTGTTTGTGTGTGTGTGTGTGGATGGCTGTACCCATTTGTACCAGTGCCCCCAAAAATTTCATCACATTGGGGAATTTGAACTTGTACTCGAATTGACAACATAGCTTTTTGCTTTTCTGATATGGGAGCTTTAGCAGGTCACAATGCTTGATCATCAACTCCACAATGGTCACAATGCTATTCAAGCTTTGCTTTGATGCTTGTAGCACTTGTGTTCTTTGCCTTGGCCTTAGATTCTTTTGTTTTTGGAGAGGATGGAGGACTATCTACTTCCAGGTAGTGAGCATCTGCACATACCTCTCTATGTGCATCGGCTTGAAGAGAAATATGGGCATTTGAAGATGACTATGGAGGCTTTTGATGTATCATCATCACATCTTCATTTTGCACATCCTTTCTTTGAAAACTCACTAGTGTACTCCTGCACCCTTTGTCCTTTCTGTTTCAAAAATTGCCACTTGATACAATTTTCCTCTCTATGACTTACTAGGTAGAATTGTTTCTAAATTAATTTCTTAAATTGATCCCAAGAATTTACAGAAGCTTTGCTTTCTTGAAGTGACTTTCAAACATGTTCAATCATGCTTTGCCATTCCCAATTTAGCAAAGGAAATCTTTTGTTCCAAACTAAGAGTATGCATAGTGAAATATAACTCCATTTGTGCCAATCAATGGTCAAGCTTCTCAGATCTGCATCTCCTTTGAATGGCAAAATTTCGATCTTTGCTTTAGCTTTGAGCTGAGCTGTTTTTGGTAGACTTGATTTGACATGAGAATGCTCTTTTTCTTCTACGTAGTGGACTTTCCCCTTGCTCTTGGTGGCTTTCAATGAGTACAACTTTTCCATAAGAGCCTCCCTGATACCCTTCATAATCTCTGCTGACTGAGATATGCTTGGTATATCAGCTTCTAGCTTGAGGAACCTTGCTTCTTCATTAAGGGTTTCTGCATCTTTGCCATGCTTCCTAGTTCTCTCTTCCAACTATAATCTCAGTTCTATCTTGCCTTGCCATACTTCCTAGTTCTCTCTGCCATGACACCATTCATAATCTCTGCTGACTGAGATATGCTTGGTATATCAGCTTCTAGCTTGAGGAACCTTGCTTCTTCATTAAGGGTTTCTGCATCTCTTGCCTTGCTTCCTAGTTCTCTCTTCCAACTATACGATTCATTTTCTCTTTGAAAATGTAGCAAATCTCTTTCACTTGATCTTGTTGTGGGCATCAATATGCAAAATCACTCAGTCACAACAACTTCTACCAAAGGAAAGGATTTACTCTGGTACCCATTCAATCCATAAGCTATAATGTTTATACATACAATAATCACCAACATATAGATTGAAGGAAACAAGTATTGTACTCATTAGGCAATCAATTAAATCTGAACAAGGGAGGAAAATGAGACCAAACAACAAGACAATTAAAGGCACAAGGATTTTTATGTTGGAGAAACTGAATCGAGGGAGATAACTCCAGCAAAAGTGAGGCAAAAATGATCTCCTTATCCACTATCTCTAATGAAAAATACAATTTTAGGCTGTCTAGGCACACAATCAACCTGAAACATCAAGTTTCAGTCCCTAAGATCACTCACAACAACTCTATAACATCCTCTCTTTCAGTTCCATTTTGCCTTCACTTGCAATATATTAATCCTCTTGAAATTCGCTTCAGTTACCTCAATGTTTGCTTATCTATGCTAAAATAAATTTACACTCTGTATTTATGCTTTTACAAGTTGGAAGATAATGTGAAATGATGCCATGTGGTCAAAAAGTGTAGAATTCAAAATGCCATGGGTCATATTTTATATGCTTGACGAAATTGTTGCTTGGTACAGACTGGCGGTTGTGAAATCACTGCATTTCAGAATTGGTGGTTGTATAATTGCCCTTGTTGAAACTGGCAGTTTGGCACAATCTCCAAAATGTCTTCTATTTTCTTCCTAAAAGCACCTGCTTCCTTCGTTAAAAGTGTTTTGCAAGCTGTTGTACTTTGTCTTGCTAAGTTATTGGGTATGCCCCTTGGGGGTCTTGGTCCCACACCCATTCCTGCAATGGGAGCAGTTTGGGTACGCCCAAGTTTCTGCCCAGGCACCTTTGACGTACCTGGGCTGCTCTTGGGCAAACCCAAGGGCCATCTAAACCAAAAATTAAGTAGAATACTTTTTTAAAAACATTTTATAAATAAAAATGATTTTTTAGAACCTATGTTGCAAGGTTCGTACCCGCAGGCCCTGAACCCGGTTTAGGTACGCACCCGGTTTGGGTTTGTCTGCGGGTACCTATTGGGTGCGCACAGGGTGTGCAGCGCCCAACATTGTGGGTTCGCCAGGGTGCGCACACCCGCACACCCAAGCAAACCCACAACATTGGGCGTGCACCCTATGCGCACCCAGCACGAACCCGGGTGAAATCATCACGTACTCGGGCGAACCATGCATGAACTTGGGAGAACCTACGGCCCAAGTCATAAAAAATGGGCCCGAACCTAATAAAAAACAGTTTTTTTTCCTCCTATTTGAATATTTTCAACTATCAATTGACATTTAATATTTATCTTTGGCATTTGGCATTGATCAATGATCAAGTATCATACTATGAAATGATTTAGTTTTACAATCTCTATATTTCTCTTATTTATATATATATTATACACAAGTACCCATACGTACCCAAACCCCTAAAAAAAAAATTCATGTACCCACGTACCGGGTTCTCATACCCGAACCCATCCCTGAACCAGGAACTTAGTTTAGAACATTTTGATAGACAAAAATATGCCAAATACCTAATTTCCCCATGTTACTGGAATCGGCCCTTTACCCTGCCAATTCCAAGTACTGAAACGTCTGCAAACGGAT
Source organism: Sequoiadendron giganteum (assembly GCA_007115665.2). NCBI lineage: Eukaryota > Viridiplantae > Streptophyta > Pinopsida > Cupressales > Cupressaceae > Sequoiadendron > Sequoiadendron giganteum. The sequence goes on along the minus strand of CM021105.1, from coordinate 28,031,765 downwards.
GCCTCATAGAATCGTCGTGGATTCGGACATGGTACAGGATTTTCGTAGTGTGAAACGTATTGAGTTTTCTTGCCTTTTTTGCATGACGTGGCATTTTGCAAAGTTTTCCAGGCGTTTGTCATGGGTTTCGAAACCTTTTTGCAACGTTTTTGAAGCTAAAAAACCCTAAATGCGTTCTCTTTTCACGACAACATTTATTTCTCTCCATCGGTTTTTCACAACAGTGTTTATTTCTCTTTTGTGCAAAAACCCTAAGCAATTTTAACTCAGCTTGTAGGCTGTGAATTCGTTGGTCTTCCAGGTTGCAGGTGGCTGAGAGACTTAGGCGTGGTTGTGAGTATCAACAGCAAAATTTCATTATTTCTCGACATTTTCTGACTGCGCGTGCTGGTTCCAAGAGGTATTTTTCTTCAAATGTTTTTTTTAATTTTTTCTTTTAAATCTTTTCATAGTGCATAATACTCTATACTTATTGTTATAGGTTATAAATTTTAAATTTATTTATTATTATTATATTACTGTTTATAAATTTATTATTTTTATTATACATTTATGATTTATAAATTTTAATTTTAATTTATAATTTATAATATAGGTAATAGGTAATAGGTAATTTTTAATTTATTTAATACCATAATATTAATTATAATTTATATATATTATTATATAATTAGTATTATAATTTATAAATTAATAAGTATAATAAGTTTATAATATTATTATATAATAATTGTAAATGTCTATATCTATGAGTTTTATATGTTTTATGTACGGACGTACCCAAACGTACCCACCCCCCAAAAAAAATTGTCGTACCAGTGTACCGTATATGTACTTGATTCAACAACTTAACCCATAAGTGATAAAATTGTGAAAATGGGATGCACCATGAAGATTTGTATGGTTTGGGGTTGGGGCCCTAGCTTGGTTGGCTGAATCTATCCTGTTGCAGGAGGTTGGTCTCGAGGTCTAGTCTCCCCTACCCTCGTGGTACCGGAGGGTGTGTCGTGTCAGCACTGTCGGTCACATTAAAAAATTTACTAGGCGCACTACAGTTTATAGGGGGTCATGCTACCCGATTCCTGCAGTCTAAAAAACAAAAAAAACGAAGATTTGTATGGTTTCAAAGGCCTTAGTTTGGGCTTGGCGGTAGTGGCACTACCCCTCGACCCCACTGGGGGTGTTAACCCCTCAACCTCATTGGGGTCATTGCCTCCAAATCCCCACAAAGAGCAGTGCCCCTCAACCCTGCTAGTGGCATTGCCCTAAACCCCCATGAGGGGTGTTGCCCCTCAACCCCATTGGGGTCTCCACTCCCAACCCCCCCACTAGTTAGTGATATCTCTTGTCACATAAAAACTTGTTTACAATGAGGGGGTTTGGGAATGGAGACCAAATTTGACAATTTAGAGTGATTAGACAATTATCTATATGATATATCAAATGTGTTTGCAATTTTTGCATATTTTTAATTTTGTATATGATATATATAATGTATGCAAAAAAGATTGTATAATATGTATATTTTTAATTTTGTATGATGGATCCATATGATATGATGAAAATGGATCAGAAAATGATATAGTTGCACTATGGATCCATGATACAAAATTAAAAATATACATATTATATCATATATTGGAAAAATATACATATTATACTAAGTTACCAATTCGTCCCTAGCAAAGCCCGGATACGAATACGGTACGATACGGATTCATGATTCGGATTCGATACGATACAAATTCGTCCAGGATTCGTTTTTTAGTCTGCGGATATGTCCAAGGTATGATGAGTGCTTTGTGGATTTGACAAAATCAAATCTGATTTGAACCCGGGCCAAATCCGGCTGCGTGAACGCCCAGGCCATGGAAAAAGTGGCTTTTTTTGCAATTTTTTTTTTTTGACTTAAAGTCGACTTCTAAATAATAAAATATTCATTCCAACCCTAATCTTTGCCTCCAAACACATCAAATAGGTAAAACCACTCTCATTTAACAATTTGTATTAGATTTTATTTAAAATTATTTAATTTATATTAATTATATTAAAATTGTATCTCACAAATAATTTTAATCTAGAGATAGAGATTGTTGAATTTATATAAATCAACATGCGACTAAAGTGGCCACCAAGATTGAAGGAAAACCGGACAACTATAGATTTTAGGATGTCGCATTATGTAACATGGTTGAATAACATTGCAATCAATTCAAAAACCAGGCATTAACCTGCAAAAATGAAGGGAGGAATAGAGGTATCTAAAAGCCATAAGGAGAAGCCTATCACAAAGGAAACACTGCCATCCAAAAAGCCAACATCAATTGAGGAAATTAATACATCTGGAAAGCAGAAGAGGAAAGTCAATAGGTTAAATTCAAAACCTAGAAATGCATACAATAAAAAAAGAGGAAGATAAGGATATTCCAGATCCAATAGAGATTGATGTCCAAGAGGAAACAGACAAAAATATTGCTCTTTTACAGGATTTGGATATCATCTGTAGAATAATTGGGCCCAGAAAAGGAAGAAACAACATAAAGAGTGGGCCCAGACAAATATGAATCTGAATCATGGGATTAAATTCCTACCCAGTGGTTTTTTTCATTGTGGTATTCATTTTAGAAGAAGATAGAGATTCAATTCTGGAAAAAGGTGTTTGGGAAATAGATGGAAACCCCATTTACTTGCAAACATGATTCAGATTGATCAATGATCAATAATTATTAATGGCTGATTGTAAACACTCGACATTTTTATGTTTGAACTTTAATTTATAATTCTATATCATGACATTTCACTCTTTGAGTATAAAGTGGTGGTGTATTTTTGCTATGTTATTTGACTATTAATATGGTGGTGTATTCTGAACTTAATTACTGCTGCAAGTATGTATATATTTCTTATTTTTATATGTTTTTGTATTAATGTACCCAAAAGCGTACCCAACCCCAAATTGTTTTTGACCGAATCTCGTACCGGATTCTAGTATCTATACCCGAATCCAAAAAACGAATCGGTAACTTAGATATTATATCATATACTGGCAACTTAGTTGTCATGGATCCATATTGCGACTATCTCATTTTCTGATCCATTTTCATCAGTCAGAAGGATGCATGTTGACCTGTAGAAACACTTCTTTTTGCTTGGTACACAGATGACTCATGGGTTAAGCAAGATATGTGTTTACATTTATTTGCTAGGTGTTTGGGTCTCATCGATGAGTAAAAAATAAGCACATTGACTATTAGAAGCTCTTCTTTCCAATCTGTATGCAGACACATATAATGGAGTGTGAGTCTAGGTGTTTGAAGTACCAATGGTTGAGGCTGAGAGATAGCATCTAGCTGGATTATAGTATCCAATTGTGATTTCCAAGAAGAAATTGTATGGGGCAGACTTAATCATCCTAAAGAGATGATACCATAGTGGTTGTGGTTCACAAGTTGACCACGGTCACCCGTTTCTCATCCACAGACGAATTATGATTTATGATACATGTGGAAGTGCTTCGTAAGTTTTTTGCTTATATTGTTTGGCTTCATCGAATATCTAGAGGCTAGGACCATAGTTTCTGGCAGATATTATCTGTTCATGTCAGGGTATTAGGTTTTACATAAGGCTATTAGGTACAAAGATTAACCTAGTAGTTTCTTGCTATTGTGAGATAGATGGGTAGACATAGTGAGTGAGTTAAGACAATGCAGACCTTCTATGCCTTGTAGCTAGCACAGAATCAATATCCTGGAGCTGAAATGTAGTGCTATCTAGTTGACCTCACCTTTAATTCTTACCATGGCTGATTGTAAATTTATTTACTGCTAATTTATTATTTTAGGTTTAAAAAACATAACCTTTTCCCACTACTGATCTAAGGAATGTTGTTTGCATTGACACAATAAGATGCTAATTATACTTTTCCTGAGATTGGAGCTGTAGGTAATCTAAAAGTTTCTCATTCAAAAGTTTATTAATTTTATTATTCAGGACTCAGGTCATAAAACAAATGGAAATCTTTTTTAACTTTTTGATGAAATATGAATTCAATTATTAAGCACATCTCATCTTAATGATCCATAATCAGCAATTTGAAATATTTTATTTAATGTAAATGCTGTTAGCCTACCATCTTATTGCTTTGAATGTCTGTTGCCATACTTTTACTGATGTCTGTGCATCTCTTGTACATTCTGCAATGTATCTTCTTATTTGTTTTTTCTAAGATTCCTGAACGTCTTCTCATAGTTTTGGAGAGTGCATGCATGATTTTAAAATGAATATCATATAATTTAATCTTTTTATGTTCCTATGTTGCAGGTATTCCATTACGAAGGCATTCTGTATCGCTTTTCTGATGACCTTTTTTTCGGTGTTTGATGTCCCTGTATTTTGGCCCATATTGTTGTGTTACTGGGTAGTGCTCTTTGTGCTTACAATGAAACGCCAAATAATGCACATGATCAAGTACAAATATGTTCCTTTTTCTATAGGCAAACGGGTAAGATTCTGCTTGTCTCGGGTTAGTCATTACCAATCTTTGAAATCACTGCCTGGGTTTTTGTTTATTATTTTGTTACCGTTCTTTGTATAACATTATTTAAATGTAATAAATGTGATCCCTCTAATTTTGATCTTCAGAGATATTCGGGAAAGAAACCAGCTAGTCACAAGGCAAGCACTTCTAGAGAATGATGATCAAGACCCAAACTCTGGGTGTTATTGTATGTTCTCTATGCAAAATTGCATAATACTTCTGTATAAATTGCCTAGGGTATTGGTTGGAAGTTAATTGAGCCTTGCTATAAGGTGTGTAGTTTCTAATTAGGGAGCGTGATTATTGAAATTTGATCTCAAAAGTTAAGGCATTTATTTTAAGATTTCCACCTTTTTCAGCTCAACACATGGCAGGCAATGTAATCTTGGGGTGCAGGTAGTTCTGATTGTGATGATTTAATTTCCATTAGTTTAGGGATTTCTATTTTAGTTGCCCGAGTCTTAATATTGTTGAGATTTGTTCTGCATAAACTTTGGTATACAGCTTGGAAAAGGACTGATCATCAGATAATTCCGATTCTAGGATGCACTATTAGATAATTCTGAATCCTGGTTCTCTCTAAAGCTTCGAAGAAAATATGTCAAGCTAAGGAAATTTCTGTCTATTTTGTTTAATATGGCTTGTCTTCATTGCATTTTCCAGTTCTGTTGAGTATACAAAAATTGGATTACTAGTTGAAAGAAGCCAAGTATTCAGCAGCATAATTTGATGTCTGAATTAGCTTTGCAAAGTTAATTTAACTTTTGGTTACTTTTTGTTAATTTAACTTTTGGTTACTTTTTGCATGAGTATTTATATTGGATGGGGGTTTATTCCCTGGGACTTTGTTATAAGATTTAAATTTGTGCAACCTAACAAAGTAATGCCTTTGGGAATTTAGTTGATGATAGAGAGGTGGTTGGTGATCTTTCTGAAGTATGTATGCCTTTTCTTTTGCCTGTAATGTATTATTTGTGGAATATTTGAGTTGATTTTCTTCATTTGTTTGAAGATCCATTTAGTAAATTTTCAAGTGGATCCAGGTTCTTGTATAGCCATTTTACTTACTTCCTGAAGTACGTATGTGGATAATGCAAAATCTTGTACATTTTATGTTGCCAAATCAAAATAATGTTAAAAATTCCTCCTCCTCTTTGAACCAGTCAGTTTTATTTTTTAACTAACACCTGGTTGACATCTATTACCCAATAGTGCGATATAGTTTTTTGTGAGGTTTTGTGACTCACCATAACATTATTGAAGCCTTGAAACTTTGACTTGGTAGGCAATTGACTTGAGGTGGATGTTCCTAAAAGCTTTGCTTGAGCCTTTCATGATTTACTATTTACTAAACAATTTGGGTGGCAATTGCTTAAAGCATCGATGTTAAGTTTTTTTCCTAGTTTTCTGAATGGTGCATCCTCTTCATAACTTCCTCTTATTGCTCCCCTTGCAATAACATTACTTCTTATATCTACTTCTCATCTTGGGCTTAATACATTCACTTCTCCTTCATCCCTTCCTAATATGATTTCACCTACCTTTTATGCTATCCTTACTAGTGCTATAAATACATATGGACCTAGTGTTGCCTCTTCTACCAACACTTCTAGTGCATTTTTACTCCCACTATTGCGATCCTTCATTCCATTCCTAGCTCCATATCTTGTTCCATACCCTCTTCCACTTTTCTTTTTCCATACCTAATTCCACTCCTACCATGGCCATGTCTATGCCTTACCACTATTTTATTACCAATTTATTGATACCCAAACTTTCATGTCTCTAGGTCCTACTACCACCATTCCTATCTCTACCTTGGACACACTTATTCAAATGCTAGATTAGATGGAGCATAAAGTTGATGGCTAAGATATAGATGAATGTGTGAGCAAAAATATATCATTTGCATTCAAGATTTTTACTTGTCCTTCACCTATTGGGTTTGTAGCACCTTGATTTGAAATTTACAATGGCAAAGTGCAGCATCGTAAATTGTGCTCTTTAAGGGTGAAAACACAATTTCATGCTTTGTTTGGGGCTCGTTCTAGTGTTCACTCTTTTAATGCATATTAGAACTACTTCCTACCTTGACTTTGCCCTCGAACTCAAGAGAATGTGTTAATACTACCCTAAAATACCTTTTCAATCACATTACACCCTTTTATCTTTGACAACTGCTTGTTTTTTGGACAAGTTTTGATTAAAAAGGCCCTAAACTTGTGGATCACACTTCAATGTGTGTAAAACACATGGATAGGGGCAAGGGAACCTTCGTCTAGGTGTTTTGTCTGATAAAGTAGGATCTAAATTTATGTTGGTCTTTATTTTATGTGACGTGAATTCAATTTCAAGATTTGGCGCTAATCAATCTTGAAATTCACTATAGTTCAATTTGTTCCTATGTTTCTTTATTTAAACATGAATCATTATTTCAAAAAGATGTACGAACAATTTTCAGATTTATCAAGTTTATTACAATGATTGGAGTTTGATGCCAATGGAAGGACAAGTTGGAATATAGGGTTTGTGAGTAGCTTTGACTTCTTTCAAACACCTAATGACTTGATTTTCAACATATTCTCATCTTTAGACTTTGATTTCTTTGTTGTCCTAAGTAAAGTATTTGAGTATATTGATTTTTCCATGAGTATTCTACTTTCTCTTGGGTTGGATCTTACATTTCGTGATTGTGTTATTTAGGAATCCTCTCTAACACACTCGAGTAGAGTTTTTATCATTTGTTTTGCATGTCATAATTTATTATAACCTTAAACACAATTAAGGTTCAAAGTACACACTTTTATCTATCAACAAATCGATTATTCGTGGAGGTAGAAATACAAAAACAAGGGTTTGATTAAGGCAAACTCCTAAACAACCACCCCTTTCCTTCTCTGTGCTATGTTTTTGTAGGTTCCTATCCAAAATCAACATATTTTGGGACATGAAAGTATAATGCAAACTTGAACGATACAAATCAAGATCCGAGTCTCCAAAAATCTCCATTTTCAGACAAGGGCACCATTGCCCTTGTTTCTCTGTTTTTGATTCATTTTTCTATTGTAGGTGTACCCAAATATGCCTTTCTTAGATTTGCAATTATTTCGTAATTTTTTTCGTTTTCATTTGTGCAAACAATTCATGTTTTTAGATTAGGTTTTCATGATGAATTAGGTCAATTAAATCACATTAAACCAATAAATTTTCTTGGCAACAAAGGAACTAAAACCAAGCATATTGGCTCTTTTTTTAGGTTGTTAGCCAATCTTAACACCCTTGAATTTCATTGTATAAACCTTAGATTTGATTTGTTGTTCAAAGCATTAGATATGAAATTATTTACATTTGCAATTCCTTTTTTTGTATATTTACTTTGGAAAAGAAGACAAATATTTACATTCCTTGATCTTTTGTAAAAAAATTGAAGCAATCTCTTTTTTTTGCTTTGTAGGAAAGTATTTTTATTTATATTCAAAGAAGGATTACATTATCTATTTATAGATGAGAACATGCCGAGTGCTCGCACTCCCATCCTTCCAAAAATGGAGACCGAACCAACTTACACAAAGGTCTCTTTGACTATTCTACCAAAAAACTACTTACAATATTGTCTTACTAGACCATAAGCTAATCATTGACAAAAACCAAAATTTGAAAACATGAGATTATACCACCTCATTCTCTTGCAAATAGTTTATAAACTCTTTGATCCATGCAAAATTCTGGACTGACTCTAGATGCAACCACTTCTTTAAGAACCTCACCCCTTATAAAGCCCTTTTTCGATGTGGCAACAAATCATTACATTTGACTTCCAATAGGAAAGGGTATAACCTAACCACCATGCCCAGAGCATTATCATGTGGCCTTGGAATGCCAACACCCGATTGAGTGGCGTCCACTGTCTCCTCAAGACCACCCACCAGCTCATGCTTCATCACCTTCCTTGTAATTTGTAGGACACCATTCTTTTGCAATTGAAGGTCCAACAACCCTGCCACAGACCTAGAAGTTATGTTTGTGTCTACCCTCTATCTTTCCTCCAACAATAAAAATTCAGGCCCCATAATAACCTTCATGGCACCAAGTGCTAAGAAATCGCTCTCAAGCACTATCCTTTTTGGCCTTAACTTTGAGACTTCCCCTAGAAAAGCCATTTGCCTTTGAGAGTTGACCAATCTTATCGGTGTATCCATTACTCTGCCCACACAACACCAAAACAAATTGCCTAATGGACCATCGAGTTCCTCTTTTAAAGAGCAGTTCACTTGTGTCAGAGCTTATTAATTAAAGGCTTGCTTAGATTATAATCTTTTTGTGCAACATTTTTCAACTATGAAATCCTCCCTCCAACTTCACCCATGGACAAGAGCCAAACTTAATTAATGCCACGCCATAACACCCCGAGCTGGCCCACGTGTTCAGATGCTTAAGTTGGCTTTGTTGACACGACTTTCAAATTAATCCATCTCCCCAATCAAATCAATACAAATTATGGAGATACTGTTTGATATTAGCATTAAATTTGGGTTGTATTACAAAGTACCCTTAAGTCTAGCAAGCTCAACAACTTGTTGCAATCTTTCGCCTGTCGCACCACTGTACCTCCTTACAACAAAGCTCAAAACCAAAACAAGAAGTAGCGTTAAGGCGCCACTTTTCTGCCTAACACATCCTCCCCCATTAGAAAATAAGCACAACACCCGAGGGTCAGACAGTCACCATGTGCATCCAAACACCAAGGGTCTAGAGCAATCAAGTGGGTGCCACCTGTCATCCCAACACAACTTCTCTTAGCAAGGTTTAGGCTTAACGCCATAACGTGCGCACAAACACCACCCGTCAACCCCATGCACCATGCACCATGCCACAACAATCTATGTGCTTTACACCAAAGCAAGGTCATGAACACCACATGTCAACTCAACACACTTCACCCTGACTATGCCTACGCTTTACACCAAAAACAAGTGAGAAAGCACCATGTATACCAAGGATTCATTTTGAAACCCAATTTCCACTTGAATTGCACCAAACTTCCAAAAGTACAAGTTCCTGACCACCAACTTAGGCTGCAAAACCTCAACAACTACCTCCAAACCCTTCCGCCAACTGTATTCGCCACCTACATTTGTAGACATCAACGACTAACCCCTTTGAGAGTAGAGATTTGTTCGCTTCCACATTGCCTTCTCTATATGTGTGTTCAACCACAAAGTGCTCAAACTTCCTTAATAGACCTATAGCCCTCTCCACCATTCCCTATAATTTCTAATTTAAAATCTTACTCGATTTAAGAGTGCTTATCACTAGAGTCAAATCTCCTTCTACTTCGACACTTTTGCACTTAAGCTCCAGGTAGAACCGAAGCCCTTGAATCGTTGCATGAAGTTTTGCTATATTGTTCGTCTTGTTCGAGAGAGGGGTCAAGAGTCCCCCCACTAAAGCCCCTTTCCAATTCCGGATTATGCAACCTCCCCTTGATCTTCCAGGGTTCCCTCTTGATGCCTCATCAAAATTTAGTTTGACCCATGACTGCTCATGTGGCCTCCAAACCGCCTTGGCCCAAGGTTCTTGCTGTCCAACAGCTCCTTGGTTCCCAAATTCTAGGATCTTGAGACCAAACCACCCAATCGTCAACTTCGCATCCCAATCCACAAATTCTAATTTTTGAGGATTCAATCTTGAAACTCTATTGTTTACAACCTTTGCTATGATTGCCTCCACCTTGTTTGGAAAGGATGCTGTATTCATCTCTTTCCCTTGGAATATCTTTCTATTTCGCTCTTTCCATATCTCCCAAATGAGAATGGATGGGATTATTAGCCATATGCTTGAATACATCACTCTCCTTATTAAGGGCCATGATTTAAAAAGGGAAAAAATGTCATTCAAAAGAGCGTCAACCCAACCCAGCTTCACACACAACCACCTCCAACACTCTTGAGCAAAGGGGCATCCAAGCAACAAATGATTAGCATATCACACACCATGACGAACCATGTAGCCCATTTTGCTAAACCTATCCATTGTCAAAATCCTCCCCTAGATTACAATAGAGGTAAAAGCACCAGCTTTCTGAAGGCATCTGCTATCCCAACACAATTTCCATGGAAGTGAAGTCCTCCTATCTCGCCTCCCCAACATCAAGAAACCATCCTTAGTGTTGTACTGCCTTGAACTAGCGGTAGTCCAAACCAGCTTGTCTTTGCCCTCTCTGATCATTATGATTCTATCTTTCAGAATCAATTGTAGTTTCGCCATTTCGACAACATGAAGATTTAGCTTGCTGAAGTCCTACCGTTGTCAGCTATTGAGCCCTTCAACACAGTTAAACACTAGGTAATCTCTCACATTCATTCCCCAAAGCTGCATTAGAATACCTTTCGACTGTTGCAAGTTTGCCAAACTATCTATTCACGGGTAACCCCCTCCCCCCCCCCCCACCGTGAGTTTTCCCAAAACAATACTGTGCCGTCGTCATGAATGTCCCAAGATAAGAATTATGTGATTAATGGCTTGCATTCTGACATGAATTTCCAAACTCTTGATCCTTTGGGAAGAGTGTTAGTAGTGAGGATGCTACATTCATTGTCATCCCTAGGTATTTATTCTAGAGAATCCAGGCCCTTTTCGACTTGATTTCTGTATACATCTTCCAAATCAACTTAGCACCCAAAGCTTTGTTTTCTCTCGAAAGATCTTACAAACCTGTTCCTCTTGCCTCCTTCGCCTTGCAAATTTTAACCCACGTGATTAGCGTGTACTTTTTCTTCTCTACATTCCCTTTCTAGAATATGTTCCTCATACTTTGGATTAATGTTGGATATGTCCCCTTGGGCAACGTCATACATGACATTAGATAAATTGGGAGTGTCAAAATAACAACCTTTAGCATCACTAACCTACTAGCCCAAGATAACCATAACCCCTTCCATGAAGACATCCAACTTTCAACCTTATTTATTAGAGGATCCCATAACTTACCACAACCCACACCCTTTGCTAGAGGCAAGCCCAAATATGTGCACGATAGTTGTCCTTTCCTAAATCTCATCTCTTAGAATCTCTTGCTCTTTACGTGGAGGAGTGTGAAAAAAATAGACCTCCGATTTCACCTCACTTACCTCTTAATGTGAGGCCTCAGAGTAAAGCTCTAGAATCTCCTTTAGCTTGCGAACTTCACAACATTTCGCAGCCCCAAAGAGCATAATGTCATTCGTGAACTACTGGTGCATGAGAATCAACACATTGCTTGTTACTTGAATTCCCTCTAACTCCCCAACACTTGTTGGGGCTCTAAAAGCCCTTACTAATGCCTAAATCATGATAATAAATAAAAAGGGGGAGAGAGGATCTCCTTGTTTGATCCCCCTCGATGCTTCTAAGAACCCTTCAATGTCCCATTCACAATGATTGAAAATCTGGGACTGACAATATAATTGAACACCTAGTTTACCCATTTACTATCAAAGCCAAAGGCCTGCAACACCTTGCACATAAAACTGCAATCCACCCAATCATATGCTTTTTTGATATTCAGTTTCAGCAACATGCTCTGCTTCTTGGTGTTTTGAATAGAGTGTATGAATTACTATGCAATAATGAATCCTTCTAGAATTGACCTCCTAGGTACAAACCTCTTTTGCTCCTCCAAAATTATCTATGGAAGATTTTTGTAAGTCTATTCGCCATTGCTTTCACCATGATTTTGTACAATGTATTACAAAGAGCTATAGGTTTGAACTCATCTAAAGACTATGGCGTCTCCTTTTTGGGGATCAAAGCAATGAAGGTATTGTTCAACCCCCTTAGTACTATTCCCGAGCTCCTCGAGTCTTCTATGGCCGCAACCACTTCACTTTCCACTTTACTCCAACATTTTTGAAAGAAGCGCACCCAAAAAACCATCTAATCCAAGTGCTTCATCTAGATGAAGGTAGAAAGCTGCAACCTTAATTTCCTCTGTCGTGAATTCACTCATCAACATCTTGTTTTTCCCTTTGTTGACGAACTTTGGTATCAGCTCTAGAAGTTGATTTTATGGTCCCAAACTTGAATCTTCTTTGTTATTTAACAAATTTTCAAAATAGGTGGTTGCTTCCATGACAATGTCCCTAGGAGTCTTGACACTTATGCCATCAGCTTCTTGTAGACTTGCAATTCTATTGACATCTCTACGTGCCTTAGTGTTATTATGGAATTATTTTGGATTTCTACCGCTAGTACATTTCCTCTTTAGCTTGAATCTCCCCATATTCTTTGAGAACTCTTTTTACTTCGAGTATTTTTCATTGCCCATTCCTGTAAATAATACCGCTTCATTTAGAGCTGATAGATTTTCTTCAAGCCTACATTTGGATTTGAAAATGTTTTTGAAATGAGTCCTATTCCATTCCTTTAGTTGTTGCTTGAGGAGCTTCAATTTTAATACCACACCAAACATCTTGGTTCCCTCAACTTTCCATCTCCACCACCATGTATCAATGAGCTGTGGTAGATTTTGATCCTTGAACCACATATTTTCAAATTTGAAGGGGCATCTCACTGGTCCTTTTTCACCCATTATTTCAAACTGAATGGGATAGTGGTCTGACCCCAATTGAGGTAAAATGTTGTCTTCAAAGGTGTACGAGAAGTCTCCCAACTCTCTTTTAAACGAAAACCGATCATTGGAATGTGGCTAAATCCCAACCATCAATTTGTCCATGTGTATTTTCCATTTTCCATCTGAATTTCAAACAGATCATTTCCCCTTACAAGGTTCTCAAAATCCACTTGGGATTGATACTTTCTTTGCATTCCCCCATTTTATCCACACTATGTAGGATCACATTGAAATTTTTGGTGTAAATAAAGTCTTGAACCTAATTAATACTAAGGAACATAGGGGACTTATTTACATGTTAAGTTTACTTAGGTCCTAGGAAGAAATCTTTCTAGAAGGTGTTAGTTGTCATTAGTTGTTATCTTATTTTTTGACTTGTAACACATGTGATCTAGGTAGTTGTGATAAGTTGTCTCATGTCATATGATTAAGACACTTGTCATAATCTTATGACATCTTGTGTCTCACCTTGGTTATATAGCCAAGGGGTCTCTCATACATACAACATCAACATTGAATCATATTTGCATAATTGATAAGAATACATTTTATTCTTGTCATTTTCATATTCTCTCTTTGTGCTTTCCATTTGGCCTCAAGATCTTGGTAGGCTATCTCCATAGCCAATTTTGACATGGTATCAAAGCAGGTTGGGTGCCTTTGATTAGCCATTTTTTGAGAGATTTTGGCAAATCTTGAATAAGTTGAGTATGCTCTTCTCTTGCATTGTATGATGATTTGGAGAATAAAACAAAATTGATAGAAATACTAGATGTTGGGGGGTTTCTCTTTGTGGCTCTTTATTGTAGGTTCAAATCAAAGTTTATTGGTGCAAATCTACCTCACCATTGAGATCAAAGGGTTGGAGCATTTTGAGTCAAATTTGACCTTGCCATCACATCTAAAAGGGCCAAAAAAAATTGATTATCAAATCATGAAAATCTAAGCACTTCACCCGGAGCTTGAGGAAAAAATTGCCCTCTTGGGCCGTATGGATCACCATTATTGCAAGTCGATGATACAATTTTTAGGTTGCAATTTTTAGAATTTTTTTATAGAAAAATTCAATTTGGGCGATTGAATATTTGTAATTTTTTTTTCAAAACAAAACAAAAAAAAATAAAAAAGAACTTTTTTTTGCGGATTCACAGTACCCCATACCATAGACGGTACTCGTTGGGTACATGGTACCTGCCACCATGTGGCAGACATGGAGTGGACCACCACACAAACGATGAACGCCACTTACTAGCCATGACACTCCATACACAATGGTACAAAAAAATTACTAGCGGGCTTTTTCATAACCGTAGATTTTAAAATTGGTGGATATTTAATTCAAACCAACGGAAATTCAAATATTCCATCAACATTTTTCAAAGATTCCCTACAGATTCCTTAGAAATATTTCGTGCATCCAAAGATTCCTATCGGGGAGAAGCATATTCTGCTATGACGGGCAGGTGAACATCAATTTTAACATCGTGGAATGATGACGTCAGCGCTTCCAAACTTAAGCAATTAAGAATACAGTTGAAAGAATGCAACACTGATAAAGAGGATTTACAATTGATTCTGAATGTGTTATCTGTTGATGGTGTTTTTATGCACTTCACAACATAGGTAATATGTAGGTGCACTACCTCTATTGAAAGACAATCTTCCACAATCAAATTGCAGAACACTATCCCAAGGTCTCTCGGATGTCAGGTCATGACGATGCTTGGAATATCTTAGTTGATTTATGTGATTTGCTGGAATCACAAGGTGGACTTATGGATGAGTTACAAAGTGGGGAAGTTGGATCTGCAAATGGAGTTCTTAGGATGGGAGAGTTGCTGAGCGTTTGCTGCAGGTTTAAACAATAGTCTAGAACTCCATTTCAACACTAGATTTAGCTTTATAATGTGGAATGAACCTTTCTTAAGGTTACTTATTAAAAAAAAGGAAAAAGGGTAGGGAAGAGAGAAGGTTCCTAGATTTGAAACTACAAATGAACAGTGAAGCCTAGGCTAACTTTGCATAACAACTTGTCATCAACAAGTGCCAAAAGTATGGGTTGGAAATTCATCAAATACTGAAATAAAAATCACCATTACCACTTCCATTCAAGAAAATAATAACTAAAAATAACTTGGAAGGTAGAACCATGCACACATAATGAGCAAACTCAAAAAGTAACACCCATAGATCATGCAATGCTGCTTTCTATTACTACAAAATATTTTTACAAACAGCTTTCCAACGCTTTACAAATGAGGGGGAGACCCCTATTTATAGTTTTCAAAAGCCCAAATGAATGACTACAATTGATTTAGATTGTGTGGCTCAGACTCAATTACATTAGGGCTTCACCTGCCCCACAATATTCAACAATTTAAAATACATCTTTGTTTTTTTCCTATTTTGTCTTATAGTGGCCAGTCACTGTAGTAGTTTTGTCTTCTAGCTAATTTCCTTTTTACTGTAGCTGAAATTGACTGAAAATTGACTTCTTTTCGATGGAATTGCAACATTCTTCATTGGATCAAATGGTTTTGTTGACGATTGGCATCAATAGATTGGTTGCCTCTGATTCGAGCGGACAACCCCCGAAGATCATCATCATCTGGTGAAAAGTAGGACAAACTTCCCTGCATTTTGTCATTGACTTTCTTGGCATATGCCTTCTTCTGATGCCAACTCTATTGATGGGCACCACGAGGAGAGGTGGACATAAAGTGAATGGTGATAGGAGCCACATGCTTTTCCTTGTTCAACCTTCTCAATGGGTCTCCCGATGGACCCGCGGTAGGTTTCTTGAAACCTGGATGCATGAAGTGTTGTAAGTGATTTCATACACAAATCAAAGCAAATTTTAATCAAATCTTGCAAAATCCTTGCTAGATCCATTCATGCATCATCACAAGATCATAATATTTAGTGTGAATTTCCATTAGCAGTTTACTGGAAAGCGTTTGAACGTTCTGGGACCGAGAGGTCGAAATGTTGTTTTGAAAACGACGAACAGGGCATGGCGACTCGGATGGTATCTCTTGGTTGCAAATTTGGAATTTGAAAGGTCCATGGAGGATAAGATCCAATTTTAGTATTTGAGTTGAACTCCATTTTCAAATTGGAGGAGCGCTTGGATGTTCCGAAAATGAGAGGCCGAAATGTCGTTCTGGAAATGCTGTTTTGAAAACAACGAATAGAGCATGGAACTCTGGATGGTATCTCCCGATGGAAAATTTGGAATTTGAAAGGTCCAAGGAGGATAAGATCCAATTTTAGCATCTGGGTCGAAGTCCGTTTTCAAATCGGAGGAGCGCTTGGACGTTCCAGAAACAAGAGGTTGGAATGCCATTATGGAAATGTTGTTTTTGAAAACAGTGAACAGAGCATGAAACTTCGGATGGTATATCTTGGTTGAAAATTTGGAATTTGAAAGGTATAGGGAGGATAAGATCCAATTTTAGCATATGGGTTGAAGTCCATTTTCAAATCGGAGGAGCGCTTGGACGTTCCGAAAACAAGAGGCCGGAATGCCGTTCTAGAAATGTTGTTTTGAAAACGGCGAACAAAGCATGGAACTCCGGATGGTATCTCCCTGCTTCAAATTTGAAATTTGAAAGGTCTAGGGAGTATAAGATCCAATTTTAGCATCTAGGTCGAAGTCCGTTTTCAAATCAAAGGAGCGCTTGGACGTTCCAGAAATAAGAGGTCGAAATGCCGTTCTGGAAATGCTATTTTGAAAATTTTGCAACTTCTTGAAACTTAATGAAACCTTGGCAGTTCATTTGGGCACCAAAAAACATCCCAAATCCATAAGAAACCTATCTCCAAAGTCAAAAATGAAGGAAAAAGAAGAACCAAGCGAGCGGGAAGGTGAAGCCCGAAAAACCCAAGACAACCATTTTTAAAATTTAGGGGCGAAATATGGTCAGCCAAAAATTAGACTTTGAAGGGCGCGTTGACCAAATAGGACACACAAAAATGAGGGGCACACAAAATGAGACAGGAGCAAAGCAGACCATCGGGAGCGAAAAAAGAGGGTCCTTTCCTATAGCGAGGCATGTGTGCAAAATATGCACAACATTATCCAAGCTTGGTCTTGAGTATTCAGTGTTTGCTTTTGGCTTTCATACCCATCGACTTTCTATGAGAACATCATATGTTGATCCTAAGTTTGATGAATTTACAAATATCCTAATTTAAGAGGAGGCTAAGTTAATGAAAATGGGTCTAATCAAGTCTTCCAAGTCACAAGCATTGTTGGCTAGTGAGTCATAGGTACAAAAAAAGAATCAATGAATATTGATAGGAAACAAAAGAAGAAAAAGAACAAGCAACATAAAGAATCAAAATTATCTCCCTCAAAAAGGGAATCATCTAAGGAGAGACCTACTTGTGCATATTGAAAGAAGGATGGACATGAAGAATACTATTTTTATAAGAAGGATATTGATGAGTTGAAACCTCTTCTCAGAAATAATCACATTGATTTACCTTCTAGAATGTTTGAATCACCTCCTTCAAAATAGTCTAAAAAGGACAAATGTCATGTTGGTCTGGCTTCTACATCAAGATATAAAGGACATGCTCTTTGTGCTTCTTTAGGTCATGGATAAGGAATATGGCTTCTAGATTTAGGAGCATATCATCATATGGCATCTTCGTAGTATATATTATTTTCTTTTCATCTTTGTACTATGTCTCCTATTTTGATGGGAAACAATACACACATGAGTGTAATTGGAAAGGGGTCTATTAGTTATGGGGACAACAATTTCTAAGATGTTTTGTGTGTTCCTCATTTGAAGAACAATCTTCTTTCCATATATCAGATTACACATGGTGGAGATGGGAAGACTATGGAGTTCACTCCTCATTCGAGACTTGGAGAGTAGAGAGATCATTGCTATTGGGATGGTTGAATATTATTCTCAGCTGTATACCTTTGCAAATTTTTCTTCTGATGGTGACATTGTTCCTTTGTCTGTTGATCAGACTTCAAGTATGAACCATGATTCAGATGAGACATTTGGCTTTTTGAACTTGGGAGTTTTCACATTAGATCCAATTTTTGAGCCTTGCATTTCATCTCCTCCATGTACTATTGCAATTGCTGATGATTGTGTTGCTACAAATATGGCTTCTTGTAATTCAGTGCAGTAGGATATTCATTGTCTTTCAAATTTGGCTACTTTGGATGACTTCTTGACAGGTATTTCAGAATTGTTTATAGAGTCTCATATTGCATATTTTAGAGACATCATTGATGGCATTCATCTTCTCTTTGATGGAGAAGATCCTTCTTTAGTTGTTGTGAGGGAACACTTTGACCCTCTTGTTCAATATCTACATGATCATTCTTTACAGTTTGATGTGAGTGCGAATAATTTTGGATAACACTTGGAGGAGGCTTCTTTGTCTTCAGAGGGGATACCTTTGTCTTTGGATTGTGTTCTATAGTCATCTCTAATAGATTTTGGATTGTCCTCTTCAACAATGTGGCCTAAAATGCATGTTTGGAGTGTGTCAGCTTTCAAAATCGACATAGAGACACTTGAGCATGCTTTAGAGAGCATCATCACATATCATCTATCTTCCCTCATCTTCCTTTCAAGATTGGGAAGAACTCTTGCATACATTCTTGATTTTGTTTTTTTCTAAGGGGAGGAAAGTTGTTTGATGCTTTTAGATCATCTTCAACATTCAATGTCGAGCTTCTACCATCATTGCAGGAGACTCAACATTGGGGGGGGGGGGGCTACATTGTCTCTCTTCTTCTACTTCTCTCTTATGGGGCGGTATTTTTCCTCACATGGGATTTTGGCCTTCTCATTCTTCATTGAGAGCATTTCATTTTGTATTTCATCTCTCTTTTGGGGAGGAGTTTTGTCCCACTGGGTTTTCTCCTTTTCTCTGTTTGTGAGAGATTTCTTTGTATTTGTACATTGGTACCTAACATGGCCTTGTAGTTGGGACCCATCTTTGTGTCATTTGCATAATAATCATCTACTCCTTAAGTTGCACTTAAGGGGGGGTGTTGGTGTAAATAAAGTCTTGTACCTAGTTAATTCATTACTAGGGGACATATTTACGTGTTAAGTTTACTTAGGTACTAGAAATGAATCTTTCTAGAAGGTGTTAGTTGTCATTAGTTGTTATCTTATCTTTTGACTCGAGTAACACATGTGATCTAGGTAGTTGTGATAAATTGTCTCATTCCATATGATTAAGACACTTGTCATAATCTTATGACATCTTGTGTCTCACCTTGACTATATAACCAAGGGGTCTCTCATATATACAACATCAAAATTGAATCATATTTGTATAATTGATAAGAATACAATTTATTATTTTCATATTCATATTCTCTCTTTGTGCTTTCTATTTTGGCTTCAAGATCTTGGTAGGCTATCTCCATAGCCAATTCTAACAGAAATCACCCCTAAAAATGTAGTATTCCAAAACTACCTTGCTGCAGGAAACACCAAGCTCCATCCACAATTCCCTTTTCTTAATGCAACTTGTAGGGCCATAAATATTTATCAATGTAAAGATCAAATTTGATGAAAGATTTATCACTTTGCAGGGTAACCAATTGCTATATCCCACAATATTTTCTAAATAAACAACCCAAGGTCTCTTAACCATTAGCAAGCACCCTCAAGGCACTTGCGGCTTCCACTTGCTCAACATTCCAACTTTTGCATTTCTTCTTGAAAATTTCCACTTCTTCATTACTTAATTAATATTCTTGAATCATGAAGACATCAAACTTTGACACCTCCATGAAGTACCTTAGTAGACACTTTTAGTTAGGGGTGTTTAAGCCCCTAATATTCCATGATATAATACTCATTGTGAGCTTCATCTGATCTTAGCATCATAGTGAGCTTATGCTAGCCTTTTGCATCACCATGCATAGTCCTCTTCTCTATGTTTGACAACCTACATTTCCTTCTACTATCCCTGCAGTCAGGTGATTTATTGGCTTTGTTTCTTGGCTTTACTCCCATTTTCCCTTGAGTCACCAGGGTGGATGGGATGTTTTCATTATCATCTAGTGAAGCAACCTTTTCATCCAGCTCTCAAACCTCCTCTTCTTCTAAGGGGTTATTGTCCTCCAGAGCTTTTCCCTCCACACTGCTATCATCATTCTAACCCATATCTGGGTTAGCTGCTTCTTCCTCTGCAAGGGTTGTGTGGCTCAACAGTTCATATCCCACACCCATAATTTCTTCCAGACCTAAAAATTCCTCCTTGGTCCCTTCCTCTTCTTGTGGTTTTGGGAACCATTCTATAGCCCCATGTGCATTTTCCTTTGTAGCCAAAACTTCCTCCTCTGCATACTCATGGCCCCCATTCTCTTACAAAGTAGGCCGTTCAGTTTCCTAATCATAGTTTTCTCTATTCTTTAGCATTGGCCCACCATTCACAGCTCCACTACCCGACTCAATTGAAACATAGAAAAATAGGATAGTGGAATTTCCCAAAATGGAAAAGTGGATCAAAAGAGGGAAAAGGGGTCCTATTTCTCCAATTTCATTAGGAAATGAGAGCCACACTATGAAATGACTATGAACCTTGAGGTGAATCAAGTCAATGTGTGAATCTATTGATTTCCCTTTTTTTCTAGGATAGGTGTCTAAATTAAACGACACTTTGGGGAGAGATTAAAAATAACAAATAAACTCCAAATTGTGATCTATAAAGTACATTTAGAAGCTTAAACATAAAACTAATGGAATCTACAGACCTTAAGGAGAATCTAGAAGGGATAAATCTTGTGTACCTCTCACAAAAAGTGTTTTTTCAAGGCTCATTAAGGACTCATTCACGCTATGGTGAATGGGTCCTGGCTAGGGCTCCTAAAAATACGTTTCTGGGTTTTGTTTTTCTCTGTCGGCACTCCGAAATTCCCGATCTCATGGTTGAAAAGATGGAAATAAATTTTGTAGATCAATTTTCGTGAAATTGTAAGAATGATGACAACAAATACAACTTTGAAAACTTTGTAATTTTTTCTCTTCAAGACATCTTCCACCTAAAATTTTCAAACACACATCAAGAGGAAAAAATGTTGTTTTGTTAGATGAATGGGGGTTTTCCTTGGTCAAACCCCATTTTGGCAATTAAACCTTGAAATGAAACAAAATAACATGAAATAATGATGAATGAACAAAAATTGTCATAGCTCACCAAACCTTTGTTTGAACCTTGGATTGTAGATCTGCAACTAGCATGAAGTGGCCTCAATGGATATGAATCTTGATCATGAAACTTGTCTTGAAACAATTCCTTTGAATAATTGAATGGATCTTGATTTCTACATCACCATATTAGCTCAAACAACATGCATGAATCCACATAAATTTGACATAATTCTTGGATATTGATTGCTGCAACAAACGATGAAGAAATCTGCCCTTGAATGCTCTTGACAATAATCTTGGCTCTTGAAATTGATCTCCCAAAAATCTATTTGAAACCTTCTCTAGAAGCTTAGACTTGATTTGATGAAATAGCCTTGTATTTATAGTAATTTATTCTTAATTCAAATATCACAAGTCAACATTGAAATATAGATTTGAAATCATTAAAATACTACCAAAAACATAATTTAAATTTGGGCGAATGGGTCCTAGTTCAATTACCTAGGACACACATTGCTCAATGATAAGTGTTATGTTATGGCCTTAATGAATGTTGAGTTTTCCTCTTTGAAAATTGTAATTAATTAGGTTTGGATTTGAATTAAAGGGGTCAATTAAGGCATAATTAACCTCAATTAATTAATAAAACCCTAGATTGGTGTGAAAGTGTAAAGGTACACTTTACAACACCACAAATAAGGAATAATTAAGTCCATTTTAATTAATAGGGCCCTAAACTCAATGTGAATATGCAAAATACATATTACAACACTAAATTAAAGAATACTTTAGTTCATTTTATTTAATATTAATTATTTCCAAATTAAATGTGAAAAATGGATACTTTTTCCTACACTACATTTAGCCCCCACTTTAGTGAGAGGATAAACTTGCATCAAACTCACACTAAAGTAGTCAAGAGGGGTCCAAGTGCACCAATGTGGATGGTACAAGATGATAAAGATCAAAGAGTGTGATCAAGTCCCCAAGATCCAAGATCCTACGTTAAACCAACATGAGCACAAAAGGACACACACAAGGTGTATAATATGCAACAACATGACAAGATACACAAACATACAATGTTAAAGACTAAAAGAAAGAAAAAAAGAGGTGGATCAAGCCTTGACTGTTTGTCCAACTCAATGTAGATCAAGTCTCAACTATTTTTCCAAAACACACACTCACTCTAGACTAATTTAACCTTAGGCCATCCACTAGGCGAGCCCCTAGTAAAGTGGCTTAGTGAGAAAGCCATGCTAGGTCTAGGCTCTCACCATACAATGAGAAAGTCATGCCTCTATCTAGGCTCTCATCGTACTAACCATACAAAAGGTATCCCTTTGATAAATTCAATAGGGTGCCACAATATGAAACTATGAGCTTCATAAGGCCTAACAAGCTGTATCATGCTAAGCACTTATGAACAACATGCGAGTAAAGGTTTTTGTTCAAAGGGTTTTTTCTTATTTAGTGTAAGATCTCTTCTTAGAGAACATCGTGCCTAATGTCTCCAAGAGAGAACAAGTCAGAGAAATATCACACTCTTGAAGGACATCAAACCCAATGACACCAGCAAGAAAAGGATGCACCACAAGAATAAAGAAAATCACACAATGAAACATGAGTGTCCATGTATGCCCCCACTTTAAAGTGATTGCTAACACCATTGTTGCGAGAAATCCTCTTAAAGTAGAAGAGTACATGAGAGCTTATTTGGAAAGACCTATGTCAAGTCATATGTTCTTGAATGAAACTACATCATGAATAAGGGGTTTCCCCCAAAATGAAATGCTAAAGATAACAAAAATAAAGTACGTCAAATGTGAGCCAACCTAAGGCATGTCGTCTGCATCCCAAGCTTGCTCTTATATATACATGGAAGGCGGTCAACTAGCCAAAAGACACAATGACAAGTGCCATATGAGGACAAGGCTACCTAACCCCCTTGCCCCCACTTAGTGCAAGGCAAGGGTGAGCCAAGGTGATTGATGAGAAACATGAAAAATTAGTATCAATTAGAGGAACTAGGTGCTTCAACACAAGGAAGAGAACCACAATCCTTAAGATGCTGAATTTTATCACTTAAAGCCTTACATTCATTAATAGAATGACCATGAACTTTATGATATGCACAAAATGAACTCTTGTAAAATTTCTTTCGTGTTCTTGGAGGGAGAGATATCAAATGATCCTCGAGGATTCTAAAAAATATACTCTCTTGATCAATAGTAGAAGATGTTCCTTTATTTTACAACAAAGATATCTCTTGCTTAGTACAAGGTGTCATACTTACACAAGACTCTTTAGATTGTGAGATTTTGTACTCTTCTTTAAAGGAAGGCGTAAAATCTAAAGAAATTCAATCATTACTAAGGCATGTCCTAGGAGCGTTTTGTGACATGATGACATTGATATTAAGCGAAAATTTCTATAAGGTTAAAGTTGGCTTAAGAGAATACTTTGTAAGAGTGTTGATATTGAGTGAAGGATTTTTTATTTCTTTCGAGGGACAATAACCAAGACCACTAGTTGTTTCTTGTGTATTAGGTTCTATAGGGACACATATACCTTTTTCTCTAGCACCACATTCTTTTCCTCTATAACCAAGTTGTTTCATAATTTCATAAGCTCTTCCATAAAGCTTTTTCATTTTTTTTTTCGGATTCGGTGGTAGCTCTTAATCAATTCATCAAAGTTTGTTGTGTAATTTGCTTCTTCTTATAAAGTGGTTGAGGTGGATTCTTTCAAATTTTGTGTTGACATTACCATTTTTTATTTTCACTTTTTAGACTTTTGTAATGATTGTGTATTCTCCATGAATGTAGGTGTAAAATTGAAGGAACCCCAATCATCTTCCATTAACTTTGTAACTTCTTCAATATGGTTCTCTTTTTATTTCTCTTGCATGAGTTCCACTTGTGTAGTTGGTGTCAGTGTTTTCAAAGGATTTTCCTTGCCTTTCTCAATGTTTAAAATAAATTTTTGGTTTAGGGTTGGCTTTGATTGTATACATTTTGTTGTTGTAGACATACTTCATTTTACGATGAAGGATAGAAGGAACCCCATGTTGGCATTGGATTTGTTTGTCATTGATGTCAAAGAGACTTGGAGTGATGTCAAAGGGACTTGGTTTCATCATCTCATTCCTAATGTTGCATTTCCTTGGAACTTGTCATGATACTTTGATGATTGGTATTGGTACAAAGGTTGATGGAGTTGGTGGAGTTGTTTATGTATCATTGTTTCTCATTGGAGCTTGTTTCATTCTTCATGATGTTAATGCAAGATGTTGATGTTTACATGGTATTGATGTTTGATAGAATGTACTTTTGTGTTGATGCTTGATGGTCTTTGGTGTCAAAGGTTATATTGATACAATATTCTACATCCAAGACTGAGACATATGATGAATAGAAGAGATCATGAACAATCATAGGTGCAAGTTTATTGATATTTTAAATTGGTTTAGGGTTTATTCATTGGTTATCACTTATGTTTTAAAACCCTAAATGGAGGTTATTTTTCAAAATTTATAACAAATTCATTTTTGTTATAATTGAATGGTGACTTGGGATCATAGGTTAAGATTCACTTAAGTGACTAATTAAGGGTTATAATTGTATTGTCTACGGGTCCCTATTCCTAGGGCTTACCGACCCAGTAGGTGAAAGACATATTATTTCAATTTTATAACATCAATAAATATCTTTTAAAGATGAACCTGATGGGAGATAGAGATCAAAGGTTATTATTTGAACTTGCTAACAATTATTTCCTGTGGCTTTAACTTGACATGTGTTTGTGTAGTTTTGGTGTGTAACTGTTCTAATCAGTGGTCACCCTAAAGGTGCCACGCTGAAGATCAATGAACAATATATGAAAACTGTTTGAATTCCAATGGTGGTGTGTGGAATAGGTGTAAGGGTACGATGAAAGGTTAAGCATAATTTTTGATACTATGTTTTTAGAATGATAAAATAATCAAAGAGGAAGAATTGTGAGATAGTAATGATACTTGCAAAGACTAGTATTCTTGGTTGATTTGATAGTTGAGTTCTTTCCTTTCATGGTGAATGAGATTTTGAGAAGTGAATGCAGTTTTCAAAATAGTAATGTTTTGTTTTGAAATTTTTGTTATGAAAGTTTTGTTACAATACTATGATATGGGAGAATAAGGAAGATAGAGTTTTGATGACGTAGAAAGAAGGCTATGGTGTTTTTTGAAATAGAGTAACTCTTTGGTTTTTCATTCATTTTATTTTGAATATTGTTAGTGAGACATGGTGTTTTTCCAGTGAAGTATGTTGATTTTCCAGTGAGGCATGTTGTTTAGCTAGTGAGGTATGTTGTTTTTCTAGTGAGACATAGTATGTAGCTAGTGGGGAATATTGTGTAGCTAGTGAGGCTTTGCCAGTGAGGCATAGAGTGTAGCCAGCGAGGCTTTTTCAGTGAGGCATAGTGTAGACATGCAAAATCAACATTATTGATTAACATCATATTTTATCATTTTCTTCTCATTTAATTAAATCAAATTAATTAATTAATCTCCTAAAGTCTCTTCATTTAATTAAATCACATGCATTTAATTAAAAGACTAATATTCATTTTCCTCTCATTTGATTTAAAACAAATACAAAAATGCAAATCAAATGTCACACCACCTAATCACTAGCTTAATTAGTCAAATCTCCGATTCATGCTAAGACTAACCCATGTCCCATCCACTTGCACAATAAATCATTTAATTTGATTTATTAAAAACCCTATTTTCCTCACAAGGCATATTCCCAAGGAATATTCCCTCATTAACTCCCCTTGTTTGAATTTTTTGGCCAAGAAAAATTCCCCCCAAATCCTTCAACTACATGCATTTATTGCCATTTTCAAATTTGAAATGGGCACATTGGCCAAAACTTGCACAATCATGGGCCAATAACATTGTGACAAGTGGCTCTCTCCTATTTGATGGAGATTAATCTCACATTCATCAATTTGGTCTCTCCTCTCTTCAAACTCAACTATAAATCCAAGACTTCTCTCCTTCAAACACACAACACAATTTGAGAGCAACACACTTTCATGCAAAGTTACTCTCTACATGTGAGAACTAATTTTGTCCATTATCACATGCATTCTCATTATCACTATTATCCTGGCAATCTTGCTTATCAAGGATTGGGAAAGGGCTCTCTTCTCACATCCAGGGGCACCAATCCCCCTATGGGATGGTGATTGGTTAACTTAGATTAGATTTACATATTTTAGGTTGCACATGTATTTCTTCATGTTTTTCTATTCTATGTTTGATCAACAATTTCATAGGGAGAGGTTTATTTCAATTTACTGACAATAGCTAATCCATCTATTGTTAGTAATTGCATATTTTGCCTCTCACACATAGTATGTAATCAGTGAGGTTTTGGCCAATGAGGCTTAATGAAACTTATTTTCAGAGTGGTTTTTCACCCTTTTAAGGTTTTCCACTCATAAACCTTGTGTTACATCTCCTCTCGGTGGTTTGTCATATTGTGATTAATTGGTCATCTTTGTTCAAGTATTATGTTCTGATTTATATATCATTGTGACTCCCTTCACATTCATTATTTATAATGTTTGAAGTGTTTTCAATGGGACTCTTTGCATAAAACAAGTGAGTTAAGTTTTGAAATTTGATTTCTCGTTAGACCACTGATTCACCCCCCCTCTCAGTGGTCTTGTACTCCAACAAGTGGTATTAGAGCATTAGGTCCCTTACACAAGTTTAATCAACTTAGGAGATCCTGGTAGTGGAGTACTTATTATGGCTAATCAGGAACGTTGTTCTACTTCTAAAGCATCATTATTTGATGGTTTTAGAATGGAGTCCTACTTATCTTCTCTAGGTTATGATGTTTGGGCAACAGTTGAAAATGAATATACTGCTACTAAGCCACCTTCTAATGCAGATGAGAAAAAGGCCTATGAGTGTAATGCCAAGGAAAAAAATGCAATTTTTTGTGGATTAACTAATGATATACTTGTCAAGATTATGGATTGTAAATTTGTAAAGGCTATTTAGGATAAGCTATCTAGTATCTATTAGGGTGATGAAAAGGTCAAAGAATCCAAGTTACAAACCTTTAGAGCCAAATTTGAAGGATTAAGAATGAATGAAGATTGAGAAGGTTGTTGATTAACTTCTAAGAGTTCAAGGGACAACCAATGCTAACCATGGTTTTGGTGAGTCCTTGGAAGAAAAATCAGTTGTTAAGAAGGTACTAAGATCACTAACATCTAAGTATGATTCCAAGGTATCTTCTATAGAAGAGAGGGTTATAAATAAACTTACCTTAGATGAACTTCATGGCACATTTATTGCTTATGAGATGAGAATTTGTAATGATGACTCCACAAGAAAAGAGGTTGCCTTTAAATAAGACAAAATGGACAAAGAGATAAATTCTGATTTAGAGGAATTGAATGATAAAGAATCTACCTTTGTCAGCAAATTGAAAAAAGGATCAAGAAAGTATAAGGGGAAGCTTCCATTCACGTGTTTCAGTTGTGGTAATATAGGACATTATGTTGCTCAATTTCCCTATAAAGATTCTAAAAGCGATGAAGAAGATAGTAGGAAATTACATGGGTTTGGTTGACCATGTGTCAAGCACTATCTTCAAAGTTGATGAAGCGTGTTGGATCTATTATGGGTCCTGGTGAAGCATGTGTTTGGGTTGACCTCATTCTAATTCCATGCTAGGATGTTTGGCGCTGACCTGATTTGAATTTAAAGTTGGATGGCCGACTTTGTATCTTTTCAAAGTTGGAGATGGTATAAATACAAAATGCGCTAGCAATGAAAAGTGTACATAAGAAAAGAAAGAAGATAAGTGAAATAGTAGACACAAATTTGATGCTATTATGGAAGTGTGTGAGTTATGTGTGTGGTTGATCAATACGAAGCTTAACACTGAGTTTTTAAATGCAGTGAGCAGAAAGAAAACTTTTTATTCATGCAAGTGGATTAGTGATTGTGGTGTAATCCTTTGTTGTCGTCTCTTTGTAACAAGTCTTCTTTGTATTATTTGTATCTCTGTGCAAGTGAGCCATCTGGGTTGTAGCCATATGGACAGTGAGCCTTATTCTAGGCAGTGAGCTTTTTTGTAATCGGTTTTGATATTCTCTATATTGTGAGTTAATCCTCACCATGGTTTTTCCCTCATTGGGTTTTCCACGTAAATCTGCTGTTACTGTGTTTATGTGATGACTTTTAGTTTTTGCATTCAGTAATAAATCATTTATGCTGTATGTGGATTTAGTTCTGGTAAAAGGGTTAAGGCATTTAAATTTGGTGACAACTAATTCACCCCCCTCTCAGTTGTCCTCTTCAACAATTGGTATCAGAGCTTGGTTCCTTGATGAAGAGCTTAACCACTTGAGGAAGGTCCAGGATGGCTAGCAAAATGATCTATGATTATTCGAGGTTTGATGGAACTAATTATGGTATCTGGAAAGTATTGATGGAAGAATATTTGAAGTATTTCAGATATGATGTAGAGAAAGCTTATAAGAAACCCTACACTCTTGCTAATGGTTCAAGTACACTATTATGGGTCCCAGTGAAGCATGTGTTTGGGTTGACCTCATTCTAATTCCACCCTAGGATGTTTAGTGTCGACCTAATTTGAATTTGAAGTTGGATGGTCAAATTTATATCTTTTCAAAGTTGGAGATGGTATAAATACAAAATGCACTAGCAATGAAAAGTGTACATAAGAAAAGAAGGAAGATAAGTGAAAGAGAAGACATGACTTTGATGCTATTTTGAAAGTGTGCGAGTTATGTGTGTGGTTGATCAGTGTGAAGCTTAACGTTGAGTTGGATGCAGTGAGCAGAAGGTGAACTCTATCATTCATGCAAGTGGATAAGTGATTGTGGTAGAATCCTTTGTTGCATTGGGATTGTTGTCTCTCTGTAACAAGTCTTCTTTGTATCTCTGTGGCAGCGAGCCATCCAGGTTGTAGCCCTATGGATAGTGAGTTTGGACAGTGAGTCCTTATTCTAGGCAATGAGCCTTTTTGTATTTGGTTTTGATATTCTCTATAGTGTGAGTTAATCCTTACCGTGGTTTTTTCCTCATTGGATTTTCCATGTAAATCTGGTGTTACCGTGTTTATGTGATGGATTTCAGTTTTTGCATTCATTAATAAATCATTTATGCTATATGTGGATTTAGTTCTAGT
This sequence comes from Sequoiadendron giganteum, assembly GCA_007115665.2. Classification (NCBI taxonomy): domain Eukaryota; kingdom Viridiplantae; phylum Streptophyta; class Pinopsida; order Cupressales; family Cupressaceae; genus Sequoiadendron; species Sequoiadendron giganteum. The sequence goes on along the minus strand of CM021105.1, from coordinate 28,002,245 downwards.
AAAAGGGTTAAGGCATTTAAATTTGGTGACAACTGATTCATACCCCCCTCTCAGTTGTCCTGTTCAACACTTAATATTTGAAGTCACTTAAGGATATATAATTTTTATAAATTCCTTTGCAAAACTACTAGATTATGAGGGTTGTGTTCTCCTTAGATCTATAATAGATTGACTTCATAACTATGAGTAGAAATTCAAAGACAAAAAGTATGTAATTGACTTGCAATAATAATGCTTTAGATTCCTTTTGATCTCCATGTAAATCAAACTCTATATGCGCTCAATGAGAATGTCTTAGTTGTCTTGAATGATTTGAAATTTATGAATGAATTCATTAAATACAATAAATAAGCACACAAAGCAACATAACTTGAGCTAAGTCAATTCACACTAACTATTGAAGTGATTAACAAGGTATAAACTTGAATTTGAAAATTAAAAAATTTATGGTTCAAATCTAACTATGAAAGTGACCTAGATCAAGTCAAGATGATGAAAATTAGATCTAAAGATCAAGAAAGAGAATATGAAGATCAATGATAAAATATTATCATGATATGTGTTATTATGGAATCAATCTACATGACATTATACCCTTTTTATACTTATTTTTATATTTAACACACCACATAAAAACATTAAAAAAAACATAAATATAACCCAATATCATAAAAACTTTAAAATCAAAACTTTTCTTTATTTAATAAATATGAAATATTTTTCACCTCAAAACTATATAACTAAATCCTATAAAACATCACTACTTTTCTTTTCTCTTAGCTAGATAATCATACATGTGACAACTTTAAACATCTTAAACAAATATCTATTGAGACAGGGGTCTAAATTTCAAGGGCAACCAATTTCCTTGTCTATGATTATAAAGAAGATTTTTATTTTTCCAAATTTTAATTAGAAATAAGAAGACGGATTGAATGATATATTTCATTATCAATTAAGAAATAATATCTCATTGTCAAATACTAGCCTAACTTTAGAAGCGAGCTATTCTTGCCATTTTTTCCTAGCACTAACTTAAGTCTATTTATTTACTTACTCCCACCAATCCTTAAAAGTCTCATTCTTAATTATATTCAACTCTCACACTTATTATCTCCACTAATATAAAAAAGTGTCAAAGTCTAAATCACTTATTCCAAGCCTAATTGTTGTATTTTCAATGGACAATTTTCTTCAACCTAACATTAAAAAAGTTAGTTTTGAAAGATTCATATAACATATTTTGGAAGAATCTGAAATATTTTATAATATTATTTTTATAATTTTTGATTAGGTGTATACATTATTTTCAAAAATTGAGTGATATTTATTTTTTGAAATTATGTAATTATATCAATAAATTAAAAATTATTTAATAATTTTCAAATTTTTATTATTGTATGGATAAGGATCCGCTTCTTCATTTAGAAGTTTTTTATTTTTCATGTATTATCATCCAATTTTTTTTGTGTGAATATATGTAATATTTATTTTTAATTATGAAATGTATTCATAAAATAAAAAAATAAACAAATTATTATTTTAAATAAACATTTTTCATAACTATTAGAAAAATAAGTTTAACCTATCATTTAGTGTGAATATATATACTTAATACCCTAATGATTTATAATATATATATTTTAAAATTAAATTTACTTTGATATGAAAACATACAATTAACAAAATTAAATGTTTGATTATCTTTCACCTACAAAGTTAGGCTAAAAGAGTTTCTTTCACATAATCCTTTTTCTATGTTTTTTAATTTCTTTTCCTCGGTGACGATTGTTGTATACGTTAGCATCCTTTAAGAAAAAAGACAAATACTTTTTGAGGGATATAATTTTGATTAGCAATTATTACAAAGTGATGTTAATATAAATGTGATCAACAATTATTGCAAAGTATTGTTATTCAAATCACTTTCACCCGAGTAATGATTAGGGTTTTTTTGTTTTAAATTTAAATTTAATTTTTTTATAACTTTTTAAAATTGTCTTTATAGGTTTTTTTTTTGTCATTTATTTTAATTGTTTGAGAATTTAATATATTAAGACTAAATTTATAATTTAGGTATGGGATGGTTCTTATTTTCAATAAGCAAGTGATCTATAAAAAATAAGAAAAAATAAATAGTTATTTTTCACAATTTAAAATTATGTTATAATTTTTAGTAGAAGAAGAAATTCATAATTTGCTCATATAGCAAATTAGTTTCAATTTAAAGAAATCAATGTTCATCATATAAAAAAAGTATAAATGATAGTATTTTTTATATAAAGATTTATATATATATTTTAAATATATTTATTTATTTAAAATATGTTGAGGTATATCAATATAATAATAGTTTTTTTATATAAATATTTTAAATATATTTATTTATTTAAAATATGTTGAGGTATATCAATATAATAATAGTTTTTTTATATAAATATTTTAAATATATTTATTTATTTAAAATATGTTGAGGTATATCAATATAATATAATAATTATAATTAATTTTTAAGTATAATTTGGATTATAGGGTGACCTTATTGTTGTGAAGGTGGGTTTTTTTTGCTTGTAGAGCCATCGACCTAGGTTTGGATCTCATAGGGTTGCTCTCTACTATGTCTACACTTTAGAAGTTTGTTCATATCTTTAAAAAAATGCTTACTGCCAATTTTTAGTAATATGCTATTATATATGAGAGTAGACCCTCTTCCCACAACTTGCAATAAAAAAGAGAGTGTAATTTAGGTCAAGTAATTAAGAATTAATAAAAAGTATCAAATTATTAATTGAATCAATCATTTACACATTAAGCTATCTCAAGAGTTATTAGGTCTCCATGAATTCTTCCTACAATTTTTAGAGAATCTTAGGATCATTTGATGGTTGATATTCCTTTGTGAGAATTATTTTTTATTTTCAACTTTGTCCAACCATTCTCACATGAATGAGTGGCTTACAACCAATCAACCATTATTGAAAAAATGTAAATGATCATCTCATCTTTAAAATGCTCAATATTTGATGTTAAAGAAGAAGAAGCATTCAACACATAATGAAAAGGAACTTTGTCACATACTTCATTATTTTCTTTAACAACTAAATTAAATGATTATAAATAATTCAATATTATTCTCAATCAAATATGTTTAAATTATATAAAATTTACAAATTGAATAATGTAAAAATATATAATATTAGTGAAAATGGTTTTTTTCTACAGGGTTAGCCTAGTCCAATCTATTGGTCTATGCAAATATATTAACATAATTAATCTAGACTACACAATAATGGTGAGATGGAGCCAAATAGATTCTTGATACACAAATATTGACTATTTTTAGAAAAGAAATAAGGATTGATCACTTAGCTCTATGACCATGGAATACGTGCCAAATGGACAAGACATTGGATTCTATTCACTTTAGGAACAAATAAAGTATTTGATAGTGGAATATACATATCATGTAATTAGAATATCATTCTCTATTCTAGGTTAGGTCCATTTATTAGGATCTAGTCAATGACTATGAACTCAGTTTTAAAATTAAAAACTCAACATTTAATAATGTTTAAGTTCTACCTGTTGCAAGGTGTTGCCCTTGGTCTCCTCGGCGTGGGCCAATGCGACGCTCAGGCTTTGTGACATGGTCTAATTGCCTCTTGTGGATCTTGGATCCTGTATAAATCCAACTGTTGTATTGGGCATTAACAAGTCAATCTTTTAGTGCAACGACAATTGCTTGTGCAATAATTGGTATCAGAGCCGAGGTCACAGGTTCAAACCCCTCACTTGTGCTGGGGGGATTGTTGCAAGGTGTCACTCTTGGTCTCCTCGACATGGGCCAGTGCGATTCTCAGGCTTCGTGACATGGTTTAACCAATTTTTGTGGATCTTGGATCTTGTATAAATCCAACGTCTATATCGAGCATTAACAGGTTGATCTTTTGGTGCAATGACAACCGCTTGTGCAACACTACCCTTCTACATGATCTAGAAATTAGAGTGTCTAATCTCACATAGTATAAATGTTTGATAGATTTTTTGGTTTGCACTTAATGGATCTCGTTATTTACTAATGTGTTAAATCATGTAAGGATGTTGATTCAACAAATTTAACTTAATGATTAGAGGTGGTAGACAAACACATAGAAATTGTAAGGAAGCTAAGTTAGTAGAACAATTCCTACACTAACCTTGAGAGGAGAATAATGCCAAACTTTTACAGATCTTTAACAGTTACAAAAACTTAAACAAAAATAAACACAAATATCATGTATACCACAATATAATAATTTACATGGGGAAAACCCTTTCAGGAGAAAAACCCCACACTCCAAAAATCGCCAATATATTATTGAGAAATCAAAAGATTACAATATACTTGCAGAGCAAGCTTCTCACAGGATTATCGTCACTAGAGATCAAGAGACAACCCGACCACTATCAGACTCTAATACACTGTCTACATACATCCCACCCACTTATAAAAATATTTTTGGAACCTTTTAGAATTAGGGTTTTACAAGGTCATTTTTCATTTGACGCGTTAATAGAAAAACCTTGATGTGTTAGTGGGAAAAATCCTTGACGTGTCAGTGGGAAAAAAACTTGACATGCCAGCGAATTTTTTTTTGAGGCATTGCCCCAAACCCCATGTCTTTCTACGAGTGTATAGTATTTGCATGATCATTCGCCACATACCAACATACATCCTATCAATAAATCGTATATAATTGCAAAGTTGAGACACATTTTCCCAACATAAATAAAACTCATTTCTCCTTTTAATTATAAAAAATAAATACATATTATTTTTTTCTCATGTCTAGATTCTCTAGAATGGGAGATTTCTTAATTCCGTGATTTCTTGATGATTAAAATGAGTGCAAGTAATTTATTTTTGTATAGGAATATGAATTTAGATAAAAAAACATGTAAATAATTAAGTCAATTCAGGAAGGAAAAATGGGGCTAGTTGGCCAACATTGAATATTTAAATTTAATTTTAGGTAGGTTAAGTTTACACCTATGGGGGCAACCTCATGACTACAAACTTGACTTGGGAGTAAATAATTAGAATGGATAATTATAGATAGAGACAATTTGATCTTTACTAAATGGATCAACATGGATAACAAACATATACGAAAATGCATATGTATGCATGCAAATGAAAGTGAGGTATGCCAATAAGTATAAGCTTATATGCAGATAAGGATGATATATAAGCTAGGTAAATATGAAGGGCACACAATCTATTGAGAGAGGGGAATTGGTAGATCCAAACAATTACAACAATTTTGGAAACCTTCACAACTACTTTAAATATTTTCAACATGAAGAGCACTAGACCATACAAGCTAGTAAGTACAACAATTAAATCATAAAACATAACACTAGATTCTACGTGCAAAACCAAGATGGGAAAAAACACTATGAGAAACTCTCACAAGAAGGAATATAATAAATGAATTTTACAATGTGATGTAGGCACAAACCTATCAGAGTCACCAATCCCTAAAAGATTCAGTAGGAACCAACCTACCAGAGACACCAATCCCTAAGAGATTCAGTAGGCACCAACCTACAAGAGACATCGATCCCCACTAGAGAAAAGACAACAATCCTTTCTAGGATAGAGAAACCAATCAGTGTCAAAATAATACAATAGGTAGAACACCAATCCTACCAAAACCGAATAATGGTGGATTTGAAATTTAACTCTTATATGCACCATCAAACACTCTGATACTAGAAATCTTCTGCTATGACACAATTATACATCCCACTATAAAACTTTCATTGTAATCATCAATACATTTAGTACATTCTTGGGTACTATAGTGTTACATAAAATGCATCTAAACATTTGAAATATATACATGACACTACATTAACACTCTTCTATATCGGTCAAGGATCCGCACCAACCTTGACAACATAGGGTGGACCTAAATTCAAATTACATGTTGAGTCTTGTAATGCAATGGTCCAAAATTTCCACTAGAAGAACTTTACACCTTGCGCCACCATGGGAACCTTAAACAGGTCCTATCCTCACTCCACATGCTTGAATTGAATTATGCATGCTTGTATCCATTACCACACATGCCTCAAAATTTGAGTAGCTTGATGAAGCTTTTGATATTTCAAACTCCTTGCACACTGAGTCACACCACTAGAAACTTAAGAAACTAATAGAACTAGTATATGCATACTCTCCTTCCAGACCATAGAGCTACAACAAATTTTTGAAAGAAATGCTGCCTTGCTGTGAATTGTAATCTTTGTTGTGACTTGGCATTGACCATAATATCTATAGTGATTTGATAGTAGGAGGGTATGTTTTTTTCACTTTTCCCCATTATTTTTTAACTATATTTCTAGTTGTCAAAATTAAATTGGGGTTTGGATTCATTGCAAAGTGTTTGTAAAGGGGTGAGAGTTTTTACATTTTTCCATAAATTTTAAAATTAGGGTTTTTTTTCATTTTGCACCAACTTGCAAACATAAGGGGGTCTTACTTTTTCCATGTATTTAAAAATTTATAAAAGAGGAGTCAATTTTCTCTTTTTCAATGAAATTGGTAAAGGAAAAGCTTTTAAAATGGAGAGATTGAATATTTTTTGCCATAGTTAAAAATTTGCAAAAGAGGAGTTAATTTTCTCTTATGCAATGAATTTGGCAAAAAGGGGGGTCATCATAATGGGGGTTTAATTTTATATTTTATATTTTATTGAGGTTTGCAAGACATAACTTAATCTTTTCTTCTTAATCAACCTCATGAAAACAAACTTGTAGAAATCAAATAGAAAACAATGTTGTAAACACACTCAAATAAAGTGCCACAAAACTGAATGTGTGTTCCTTCAGGAGGGAATTTGAGAAATTATTGCACATACATGAAATTATAAAGTGTAATGGGGGGATATTCCATCACAACATGCATTCTTGTGATTCTCACCTCATGTGAGTATATCTTGAGGCACACTTTATAGATCTATACATTCCTTACACACTCTTGATCTCAATTGTTCTACTTATATATTCTCTTAGAATTAAGGGCGAAATATGATATGTTATGCTAATGTTTCTTTCAATGAAGAAAAATATTCTTTTTGGGAGGCCTCATGAGCCTTCTAACTTGATCTCTTGTATGGGGGATTAATTCAATGGATCACAGTTTGAGATTCTAGTACTCCTTATCATAGTACTAACTGTACATTATTAACTTCACATAGTTTGATAAAACTTGTGTACATTGGTTGAGTAGTGTTAATCAATTCACTCATGCAGTGTTTTGTATATCACATCTTGATCCACATTCCTTGGAGATTCGTTGATTCCAGCATACACCAGTTCATCATTGATAGAGTTTACAAATTCTACATGCTTCAAGAGTTCTTCATCATAATTTTCTTATCATCAAGGGACATATTTTCATAAGGTCTTAAATCCTTCTCTTTCTCTTTTTAAAGATTAGTTTTGTTCCCACTAGGTTTTCTCCTTTACTCCACTTTATGAGAATGCATTGTACACGGGTACCTAACATGGCCTCCAGTCGGGACCCATTTCTATCTATTACACTTTTGTGATCTCCCCAAGTATCACTTAAGGGGGGTGTTAGTGTGAATAATTAATATATTCACTATACTTAAGTGTCCTTAGGTTGATGAGGTTAGACAACATATTTTCTAATTGAATGTGCAACATTTAAATCTATAGAGGTTACCAAGTTATTTGGTTAACCTCATGCAAACACCTTTTGAGGTTGAAAGCATTTCCATCTCACCTCAAAAGACACTCAATAGTTGGACAAGGTTGATGACTTGGTCATAGAGGTTGTTGGTTTGCACACTCCAAGAGATCCCTATGTTGACACTTCTCTACTTATTTGTGCCACATCTTGGGGCACCTGTCAACCATACTTGCCTATATATGCAATGTCTTGTACTCATTATCATTTGGGTCAACTAAATACAATAGTTGCATATTTTTCATTTGTGCTTGTAGATTATCTCATAAATCTTCCTAATTTTAATGTCACCCATTTTAATTAATCATTGCCCAAAAGATATCCTTCCAGACCACCACACTCATGTTGAATGCACACTTGACATGGTATAATAAATTCATTAACTATTTGAAGGCAAACACACAACAACTGACATGATACAATATAGGATAGATTAGACAACCTACATAATATGCTTCTGGAACCTTGAGACAACAATTAGTACTTGTACTCCTACAATCTCCTCTATTTTGACAACCTTCACAATGACAACCTTGACATCCATTGATAACCATTGTCAACAACAATGATCTATTGACATCAATTTGACACCAATGACAACCTATTCTTAACAAAATATTCCCTAATTTATGTTACAAGATTGTGTCATTTATCATTACGTGTGAGTTACAAGAAATTATCTTGAAAAAACATAAAACTAAATGGGGTGATATGTTAGGATATTATTTTCACAACTATATTTTCTCCCCACTTTCAAGTGTATTTGAATTCTAAATAAATCATGCATATCTAAGTATTTATCATTCACAAACATATATGTGCAATAAATTAAATATTTAGACTCTAAAATGATACATCCCATAGGGTCCATTTAGAGTAATAGACACAACTTGGGTATTATCATAATATGATCATAAGCATGAAATTAATCACAGTAAGTATATAAGACACAAACCAAAGGCTTTAATAATGAATCATGATCAATGATCATGGGATTAGATATAAGATCAATAGAGAACAATGATTCCATCCAACATGGGTGAGATAATGGTGGTACAACCATCAAAAAATAAAAAATCATAAAATGTAGATAAAGATGAATAAGATAAAAATTGACATGGCATACAACCCAACATTAGAATGAAGCTTGATAATGACAAGAAGCCCAACTTAAGCTAAACTTAGGAGAGATTTTTTCTTGAATAAGAGATGAGCTATTATTAGATCATAAAATCATCACAAGGATTACAACACTTGTCATGATCTAATCCCTTTATCATGTATGGTTTTCTCTTATAAACACTCTCCTTCATTGTATTATTTCATTATGCAAGTTCTTCTTTTTGAGGAAATATAAAACCATTATTTGTAACTCTCATGTGTGTAAGGCGTTCTCATTTGTTGTTGAATATTTTTTTATGCATTTTTGTCACAAATATAACATGGTATCTAGTAGAGCTACTAATTTTATTTTGAAAATTTGTGATGAGTCCTTGATCTATCATGGTTTTTGTCTCTGTGTCCAAGGGTAGGGTTTCAGGTTTAAGGTCTGAAAACCCTCGCTTCAAAATTGTGTAATTCTTGAACCCTTGGTGTTTTAATCCTTCGTTGACCTATTGCATTCGGTTGCTGGTCACCTACGTTAAAACTCGAGCCATTCACACCATTATTTTTACTAGCCTCTTAGGTTAGGTTTGTCAATCATCGAGTACCTTTTCATTGCTTAAATTTTTTCCTATGGTTGGGCTAAGATTTTCATATTTAATGACTTAGGTCCTAAGTCTTTAATTCTTGAGGGTTGTGCCCCGTCGACCTAGTCGGGTCCCTTTATTAATTTTCTTTTGTGCATGTTCGGATATTACTAGCTAATATTGGATATGCAGGTTTGATTTGGACCATTAGTCACCAACCCCATGTGACTAAAATAATGGTTAAATAAAAGCCACGGGGTTAGCGGGCGCTGGACGTGTGTCTCATTATAGGTTTGGGGCCCTGTCTCCACTATCATACCCAACATGGTGAAGTTTCAAATTGACGGCTGAGAAGGAATACTGGGAATTAATCTCTATCATTCCCTGCCAACCCCACGTGAATAAAATAATGCTTTATTCAAAGCCATGGGGTCAACGGGCTTGTGACACATGTATCTTTTCTTGGCCTTGGGATATGATGGTGGAGCCCACAGGTGGATGAGTTGGCATCTTGCTGGCAGGGTTTTCATTGGTTGAGGGATTACTAAGCGATTGCAGATGAAATTCAAAACTTTTTGACCCAATTTGGGTCATTCGACGCACCATCTCAGAAGGAGATCAACGACTTACATTCAAAAAATAGAAATATGAACATGATAGCCATTTTTCTTTGCACTAGCGAACATTAATGGCTGAGGCCACATGAAAAATTACTCATTTTGATCCTGATAAGTGTGAATGATTTCTCTCCTGCAATCATTGAGGTTGATAAAAAAGTTTCACAATATCCTGGAGATCAACAACCAAGATTTGGAATCAAGAGAAGGGTTGTCAGCTCACATGCACGAAATACCTTTGAACATTAATACATACATGTTGCAGTTGATCTATTTAATGAATATTTCTTCCTTATTATTCTCACCATTTGATATCTGCGAGAATTGAGAGTCTGGGAATGAGTGTGTGAATTGTTCTTAATAAGTGTAGAATTTGTGCTAGCCTTTTACATTAAGGGTGGTGTCTCTGTCTTGAGGAAGTTTGGTGAATTACTCTATCAAGAATGGGTAAGGTAAGTGTGTCTGCCAACCCAATCCGAAGGTCCAAGAGACTAAATATTCTTGATTTTTATAGTGATGTTCCCAAGGATGAAAAAGATATGCCCGAGGTCCCTGTGACTCCAAAGAAGAAAACAAGAGCTGATAGGAAATCTGCATGAGGTGTTCTCAGGAATGCTTATCATTTGAGGAGAAAAATTGTCTCAGAATAATTGGTTAGGGGTAAGGAAAAGAAGGTTGATAGGCCTGAGAGGGAATCTGTGAGAAAGAATAAATATCATCAAGCTTACATTGGGTGTCATCATTCTCCCATAAAAGTTTTAGATGATCGCTCTGATAGCGGACTTGAAACTGATTCAGGCTCTTGCCAGTATCTTATGGCCATTACTGATTTGGTTGATTCTGAGGATGATGTGGTGATGGCTACCCCATTGTCAATAAGGACACCAAGCGAGCATTCTTATTCTACTGCTAACAAGTTAGAATTGCACCTTGTTTCCTTTCTGAGCTAGTGCTCAATTTTTGGTCGTTTGTGCTGACTTTTCCTTTTGGTTGGTTTGTTATGATATGGGTTTTCGTTTGTTCATGCTTTATGTTGATGGTGAAATTTCCTGGTTTAGTGTAAATGTGCAAAATTTTGATGTCGCGAGAACATCTTTTGGAAGGCTGGTGGGTCTTCTCCAGCTAATGATTTTTGGATATTTTTCTTTCCCTTGTTTTACAAATGATTACATATAACTGTCAGGGGAATATTTTGAATTCTAGTGAAATTAGCAATGAAATGCAAGTCAAATGTAACTATAATTCAACCCGATGCTTGTTGCTCTCTTTATCTATAAAAGGGATTTGAAGGCTGATTATAAAGGTTTGAATTTTGAGTCTCATAATGGTCTATGTGAGAAGCTAAGCTCAGGAAGAAGCATATTGTATAAATGCTGATAAATAGAACAATAATAAGTCTAGGGTATAAGTCATGTATGTAGTTATCTTAAAATATTTTTATGGAAGCCACAGATATGAAGGAAAGTCTTAAGTTCTAATGTGTATACTCTCTTATGTAATATTCCTGCAAATTATGAATGAAAGGGTTAATAATATTTTAGTTCATCTTCAATTATTTTAATTGATTGTGTGGATTTGTTTTGGATTCAATTCAAAGAATTGATTAAATGCTAAGATAATGGTCTGTAGGGAAGAGCATAGGATTCGGTAAGAAGTTATGTTATAATCACATTGAGTTGAATGCTACAATGTTGTATGAAAATAGTCCATTAATCTTTGCGTAAATGGCTAATATATTATTGGTTATTACATGATTTGACTCTGTTACCCAATGGATGAAGCATTGGTCTCTTCATTAGCATGTTTTGTAGATAAATGAGCTAGCAATGCACCTGACTAGGGATTTGAAATGATAATAATCATTTCAAATACTTTCAATTACAATGTATAAGTTGAAATTTATCTTAATTCCTAGCACTAGACAGTAATTTGTTCAAAGGTTAGCCAAATATTTGATGAAGGATTCCTATTTGCACTTAATAGGAATTGATCTGTGTATAAAAATGCTCTCTAAGAACTGAGTATCTCTTGAGTGTGACGAGGAGTACCCTCCTGGGTTTCATAGAGCCCAAAGAGTAGGAGTGAGGAATTGAGAATCCTTACTTGTTAGTTGGCCACTAACTTTGAAAATTATTGAGCATAAGGGTTGGCTACCCTTTAGAGGATTTCAAGGTTTAGCTGGAAAAAATAACCAACAGTATCAAAGTGTGAGTTTAGCATACCCATTCTTGAATTTTGAGGGTTTCCTTCAACTAGGGTTACAAAGGCATTGAATTTGAAATCTTCATATTTTTTGTACGTATTAGACTTAAACACTTTTTTATTGTGTGCTAGTGAAAAATGAAGCTCATCATTGCGTTTAGGAGGCCAACAAATAAATTTTGACTAAATTTTTCCCTATTTCATCAATAGGAGTTTTTGAGGTATTTTTTTAGTACAAGGGCCTATATGGCCCCTCAATGGTTGTACTTGGTATAACTAAAAATCAGGTTGAATTCTATCGTATGGCTTAGGACATAAAGCACACCCACTTTCCAATTATTTCATTAAAGGGTAACCGTAGAGATCTCACTGCAAAGGAGAAAGAGATCTTGGAATAGGGTTGCCCTATGGGCTGATTGTAAACTAATGAGGGGTTCACCACCAAGTAAGAACTTGGAAAGAAAAATACAATACAAGTTGTAGTACTAAACCATAACTCAATGCAAACTTTAACTAAATGACCTAGAAATGCAAATAAAATAGAATAACAAGTTGCGAGATGAAATGCATGCACTTGGAAATCTGAAAATGGCTAGAAGGAGGTTTGAAATGCTGGAAATTATTTATTTAATGGTGAGTGGGACTCATTTTCCAAGTTGGGTGAATCAATCCAAAATCTGGGTTTTTGTGTGGGAACAAGTTTCTGGCAAATAGGTATCCAAATTTGTAAAAATATGAATTTTGACCAAAATTGGGACTCATTCACTAGAAGTGGTGAATCAATCTAGTTAGGGATTTCTGAAACTTCAAGATCTGACTCTGATCTTCAAGATCTGCTCTATGCTTCCCAACTGATTTTTGGATCCGAATCTCTATAAATCAACCTGTAGCTGTTCTCCAATGTTCTCCAATGCTTGATGACAACTTTGAAAACTTTAGGAACTTTGAAAAATTTCTCCAATATTTCTCTTCAATGTGTCTTCAACCTAAACCTGCAAAATACACCCATAAGAGGGGGAAAAAACTTTTTTGTTAGTGAATAGGGGTTTGCCTTGGTCAAACCCCGTTTTGGTAATCAAACCTTGAAATAGAATAAAATAGGAATGGAGAATGATGAATGAACAAAATATGATGTTGCAACTCACCAAAACCTATTAATAAGATGGTGCAAACATGTGTGAGGTGGCTCCAATGGATGTAGATCTTGACTCTTGCTTGAAGGTGATAGATCTTGAATGAAATGCTAGCTTGAATCATAAAACCCTACATCACAATCGTTAGCTTAAAAACAAACATGATGCATGAAGTCCTTGAAATGATGCTTGATGCTTGAAGAATGCTCTAAAATTCTTGATAATCTACCCTTGAAGACTCTTGAATGCTCTTGTAAACACTTGAATGTTCTTGTGAACTCAAACTTGCTATAAGGATGAATACTTGAATGCTTGGGGTGAAAATCAATGAAAGAAACTTGTATTTATACTTATGAAAGAATTCTTGTATTTTTAATAAATTTTGATTTTGGGCCGCATGGGACTCTTTCGCCCAAAGCGGCGAATGAGTCCCATTAGGCATAATTTATGGGACCATTTTAAAAAATTCTTAGAAAGGTGTGAAACCAGGTAAATGGGACCCAAAAACCTAGGTGGGACTCATTTTCCCAAGGTGGCGAATGAGTCCCTGATCACTAAATATGGAACATTCAACCTGAAAACACCTGAATTATGATTGATTGTTGATTTGTGTCAGGAATATAATAAAAAAGATGCATTAAATGAGGCTTGTAGATGCAAAATAAGGCCAATTATAGAATAAAGAAGCCTAATTATTAATGAAAACCCTATAAAAGTGTGAAAGCGTGTTACAAAACTTTACAAAACTTTAGATAAGGCATGATTGAGGTTAAAAAGAGACTTATTAGGTGTAGTTAATTAATAAAACCTCAGAAAAGTGTGAAAGTATGTTACAACACTTCACAATACTTTAGCAAGGTACCATTTTAAGTTCATTAGTTCACAAGGGCCTAAGACCTAATGTGAATATGTCAAACAAATTGCAACACTAAATCAAGGCACCATTAAGCCCAGTTAACAAGGAGGGCCCAAAAAAGAAAGAAAAAGTAAAAGGGATACTTTTTCCATTGCCACATTTAGTCCCCACTTTAGTGAGAGGGTGAACTTGCTTCAAACTCACACTAAAGTAGACAAACACACATCAAGAGGGGTCCAAATGTACCAATGCCAATAAGATAGGATGACAATGGTCAAGAGGGGTGATCAAGCCCCCAAGATCGAGATCCCATGGAAAAACAACATAGACACAAAAGAACACACATGGAAATGATATAAGAGCATCATAAAAGCACAAGAATGCACTACCAAAGACATAAAGAAAATGAAAAAATGAAAAAGAAAGGGGTGGATCAAGCTTTGACCATTTTTCCATCACGTTGTGGATTAGACCTAGGCTATTTGTCCAAAAAATGCATACTCACTCTGAGGCAACATAACTATAGGCTGTCCACCAGGTGAGAAATCCAAGAAGGTGAGACACATACACCCATGGCTGGTATGTACTCACACACATGCGAGTGGCTAAGGAAAAGTCATGCCCTCGTTCGAATTCCTATCAAACCATTCCAAAGTTACACCTCCTGATAAATTTAATAAGGTGCCACACAAAAATGATCTTTGAGCTTTATGAGACAAGAAAAACTTCGTATGCTTGGAGCTCATGAACAAACAAGATGGCTCCATAGGCATGCAAGCTATGTTATGCAAGGTGGCCATATAACTAAAAAAATAAAATGGAACAATAAGGAACATTCAAAGGAGTCTTGCTTAATTCATGCAAGGTCTTTAACTTTAGGGACATTGTGCCTAATGTCTCCAAGAGAGGACTAATCAAAGAATAAAATATTTACAACTTAGGGGATGTAGTGTGTCGCATCAAGCCACTAAGAGGAATGTAATATGCTAAGATAGATCATGCTTTTGAAGGACATCACACCCAATGTCAACCACAAAGAATTTTTTTTATCATATAAGATACAAAGACTACACCATGAACCATGAGAAGGAAAAATGCAAAAGAATAATGCCAATGTGCCCCCACTTTAAAGAAATTTCTAAACACCATACTGTGAGAAATTACTTTAAAGAAGAAAATGATAGATGCTAACAATAAAGAAGACATGAGAGCCAACTTGGAAAGCCCTATGCCTTGAGTCATATATTTTTGAGTAAAGCTACACCATGCACAAAGAAAGGACAAGAGAGGGGTTGCCCCCAAAATTAAAATCCAAACACATAAGGGATCTATGGATTTGGGGTGAATATGTTCTTGCTACAATGTTTTTAGAGAGCTTGGAACCGTCATCATTCCCAAATAATCATAGAACTAGAATGACACAAAGAGGCTAAAAACAAAGAAAAACCTTTTGGGTCAACATGGAAGAGACATGAATGTCTCGACGCCTTGCATCATCCCCATAAGGAAAACACAAGACAAAGAAAATAAGTAAAGGAAAAGATTTTGGGTCAACATGGAAGAGACATGAATATCTCGACGCCTTTTGTCATCCCCAAAAGGAAAACGCAAGACAAATAAAAAAGGCGAAAAGATAAAAGGTTTATGACATAGAGAAGAATGAAGGTACAAATAGAGGAATGTCACAAAGAGAGAGAGATACATTAGATAGAACATTACAGGGCATCACATTACACACATGCATTAATAAAAATTAAAAATAAATGATGCAAAATACTAGTAAGGGACATGTGAGTCAACTTAAAGCAAGTTGTCTGCATCCTAGTCATGTTCATTGTATACCAAAGGTGGCCAACTAGCTAGAGGGACAATAGCAAGTTCCGTACTAGGCTCATTACCAAGTTCAACACTCTTCGTGGGAGAATTATCGTTTAAGCTCATGGAAGAGGAAAACAATGTATTCAATTCATTATGCACCGCTTCATCATTTTTAGCAACTTCCTCATCATCATCTAAATTAATTACGACAAGAGGTCGAATGATAATGTCTAAAGAAGGGTTTGGCTCTTGTTGTGGTTGTTGTATTGGATTGTTTTGTTTTGGGGTGGGGGTAGATGTTGGGAATAAGGTGTCTCAACCTTAGAATCCTAACATTAAATTATTTAATGTATTATTATATTTATTTATTTTATTTAATTTCCTATAATGTCATGCTATTAATTGGGAACCATTGGTTGGGTGGCATCCTCGTTGGAGGTTACTGTATGACACATCTTCATCACAAGTGGAGGTAGGCTTCCCATCTTGGAATCATGGACCTAGGACAAGTGATGTCATTTTATGACATATTCTCTGATGCATCATAAGGTATATTTTACATGGAGAAAGTGTGGTGCCTTAGTGGGGTATGAAAAAAGTGTGAGAGAATAAGTGTGATAGTCATGTTTGACTTATTCTTTGTTTGTTGAAAGTGTTGTAAGTGTGATAGGATATTATGACAGTTGTAAGGAATTTGTCACAACCCGCTATTAGCATGAACTAGGCGCCCAAGCTTGGAGAGATGTTTTGCATGTTATGAAAACTATAAGAGGTGTGAGAGAATGTTGTAAAAATGTCCAAATCATGCCTATGGTGTGAAATATTGTTTCCACATGGGTTTGGATGCCTAACCTCTTCTAAAGCTTCTTCAAGCTTGTATCTTCTATAAATAGGATGCCTTGCATTGTAGAATGCATAGTTTATTTGCAAGTATTGAAGTGTTGTTGGATTTCCTTCAGATTAGCAAGATGTAGTCTCCATGTTAAGGCTGTGAGCCTGCAAGTGTATCGTTACCTTATTATTGTAGATTAATACATTGGTTCGATGCTTTGGAGTGGGGTTTTTTACCCGAAAGGGTTTTCCCCACGTATAATGTGTTTTATTCTCTTCTGTCTATTTTTCTTCTATTCTTTATGTTTCTCATTCTTGAAATGTTAATTTACATGCTGTTATGTTGCTGAAATTTTCTTAGATTTGAAACTACATCAACTTTCGTAGAAGGGTTAATGCATGGGATGCTTGTATCAAGATGATTGATATCTGATTTGTTTAAAGAAACATAAGATACTGAAGGCGCATATTGGTTCTTGGAAGGCTTTTCGAGTCCGTCATTTCCTTTCATTTGATATCAAGACTCAGCTCTAGATTTGCATGTGCTTTCATGTGCATGTATGTAAGTTGCATGTCACCTGCAAGTGCTCGCATAGTGATGCATATGGTTTCTGGGGTTCTGGGCATTTCTTTTGTTATGATTTCTTAGCTTGGAAAGCTTGAGGGAATTTGTTTTGAAGGAATTTCCTGATTATTAATCCTTGTCTGAGTGGGAGTTTTGTAGTTGATCTTGTTTTCTAGAAACAATAGGCATTGTGAAGGATGGAGAAGATAGAGTTTTATGGAGTTGATCATGTGGTTACATTTGATATGTTATTGATTTGAAGCTCCTATTTGATAGTTGAATAACCTCGAATGCATGTAGGCTATGGAGTTGATCATTGGATGATCTGGAAGCTTATGAAATAGTGTAATTCTCCCTCGGATGCATGTACATGTTGGTGGTGGAGTTGGATTAAAAATGGGCCTAGAAGTTCTTGGACCTCTCTTTCCTAATAAATGTTTCTACTTACATGGATCAGATTCATGTTCCTTGGATTTGAGGGTTTTATGGATTTTTCGTTTAAAATCTATGATTATGCATATTCATGATATTCCATTGTTTAGGTTTAACTATTGTGGCTGTATATAGACTTGAGGGTCTTCTAGATGTTAAGTGGATATGGATTTACATGTGTGTTACAAAACATGGTGGGTTTGCAGGTTTACACGGTAAATCAAAACTTGCGGTTTCGCAAATCTGTAAATGAACTATTTTTCAGATTATGTTTCCCTTGTGGTATTTCTAGATGTAAGATAGTTACAATTTTGTGCGTATTCTTTGTGCATATTTTGAGGAGGTTTGCAACTTTCTCTTTGAGGAAATGTTGGTATATGTTTTATCATTGGTGATTTGTGGGTTGAGAAGTTGGGATAATTTATATTTTATAAGCTTCTGGACAACCTATTTCCTCTGAAAATTTTACAATTTTCCTATGTTCTAAAAGCTGTGGGTTTGTGTAGATCTAAAGTATTCATTTGTTCAGATGAAATATGTGTGATCTATTATTCTAGATGTTTAAGTGGTCTTAGATTTACATGGAGATGATTTTTTATAGGTTTTTTCATGTTAACCAAAAATCTGTGGTTTGTAGATCAATGGAAAATATTGTTTTCGAACTCTTAGAGTTTTTTGGATGAGAAAAATTGCAGATTTGCAGGAATATTTGATTAGTTCCTTGACTATGGTACTCAATTGTGGATTTTTTTGGAAAATCAGGCCTATTGGTGATCTAGTGTTTTATTCTTGAAATCTACATGTTATCTTCTTTGATATCTCAGTTTTACATGTTGCTAATGTGATGATGAGTTCACATGCTTCAATTTTTGGGATCTACGAGTTATGCAGTTTGTGGATTAGCTACCCATTGGCTGTAGTGGGATGACTTGGATGTGGATTATCTATATCCACGAGATTGATTCAATGTTGATGCATATCTCATTAGTTGGACTTGTTGGTGGTCATTTGTGCATTGGTATTTTGTTTTGAGATGAGATGATGGATGATATTGAGTGCTTGGATAGTTAGTTATGGTACTTGTAGCATATTTTTATTTTCTTGGCTTGGAGATTTTGGTTCTGGTGTTGATGATATTGCATTTTATTGTGTTAGAGTTGTGAAGAATCTTCATTAAGGAGATGGTTGTCATGATGCTTGGAAAGCTCGGTATCACTGTTCAGTGGGAGATTTAGCAATGATTGTGGATTCATCACTTGGTGATGGATGATATTCTTTAGTGTTGCAAATGTTACTAGGAGGAGCTCTTAGATCTTGTTGCTACAAAAGGGTTCTTTCGCATTTGTATGGACATTAATTGGAGATGGTTATTTTTCATGTGAATGGATATGTTGACATCTTGGTTTAGCATGTAGGACTTGTTTAGTATTTGGTTGAGGTGTCATTATTTGTATTATGAAATGTGATCCTTGTTTTGATAATATGGTTATCTTATTATGTCATGGTTTACTCTTGATTACCAGTTTAGAGTGTTGGCATGATAAATGTACTTGTTATTTTCTTTGGATCATATGATATTATTTTGAAGAAGTGTGAGATCATGTTGTCATGCTTATGTTCCCATTTCATGATTGGATCTTTCACATTGATCTTGGTGGTTCTCTTTGTATTGAGTACATTAATCATTTGATTGATTACTTCATGATGGTGCTAGGTTGCATTTGGAGTTTGGAATGGATTCATTGGTTGCAGGTACTCATGGATCCTTGGAGACGTAGGTGATGCTTTCAATTCTCTTATGGTTAGAGACATGTTTTGAGATCGTCACTCTTGATGAGATTTCAGCAGGAAGTCTGAGGAGCCTACACCTTGGTTGGATGTGAGTTCAACATGAACCTATGAGGAGAGTGTTCTTGGATAAGTCATGATGAATTGGATATCTTGGAGAGCACTCTCATTCCACACTCTTGGTCTACTTGATAGTCTACTTGAAAGGTATCACTCATTATTCCTTTTAGGTGTATTCTATTATGCTTTGTCCTCTCATGGATATGGATCTTAAGCTAAGGACATATGGTTTTGGAGGATTCATTTGAGAAATGTTGGCATGCTTATCTCCTTATGCATTATGAGAAAATTCATTGATGTTGAGTTTAGGAGATGTATTGGGCTTATTTCCTGATATGGGAATGGATATTTAGTTTGACCTTCTTTGGCTTGAGAAGCTTACATCCATGTTGATTACATGATACATATGTTTTATCTTGGTGATTGAACAGTTGAGTGTTGTTATGGATTTTATTTTGAGATTTTGTGGAGGAGATCATACTCGGCACAATTGGAATTTAGAGGTGTATGAAGAAGGATTTTCTATAGGTATATGATGTGCAATGTTTCTCTCTTTGTTCTTGGTTATCCTCCTAGATGTTTGGTTTCATATTACATTGTTTTTGAGTTTTGGATGGAAACTATTAGAAATGTTAAGCATAAAAATTTGGTACTTTTACTTGGTTAATGTGTTTTCACTTATGTTCTTGGGTGATGACATGGAGGTTTCTTTATCCTTTTACTTTGTTTAGTGTGGAAAATATGGGAGAGATTCAGAGACTTGTGGTGAGAGTTACTCTTACAAGTTACTCATTTACAGGTTTTGCATATCATTGTGGATGTTTCTTGGTACTACATGATGTTGTTTACACTTTTTATATGATTCTATTGGTAGAATTGGTATGATTTGATCTTTTCTAGATTTGACATTACCCATGCAGTGGGAGTTCTTGGATGTGTGTGTTCTTAGTGATAGTTTTGACACATGGAGCCTTTGATTGCAGTTTATGGGTTCAATATGTTGTTGGCATAAGTTGTACTATTATTTTAGATACCTTTGAGGTATGGAAGATTGGATGGATTAGCATTTGTTGTGGGTGCTATTTTCAATCTCGTGGTTTATCAGTTAGATGAGGGAAAATTGGTTTGGTTGTTGGTCTAACTGATGGTTTATCTTGTTCTCTAGAGGATTATTTGTCTTCAAAATTATGTTTCGACTCTACGGGACTTGGTGCCTTGAGCAGATGTTTTAATATGAATCTTCCCACGTCTTCAATAAGTGGGAGAATGTTGGGAATAAGGTGTCTCAACCTTAGAGTCCTAACATTAAATTATTTAATGTATTATTATATTTATTTATTTTATCTAATTTCCTACAATGTCATGTCATTACTTGGGATCCACTAGTTGGGTGGCATCCTCGTTGGAGGTGACTGTATGACACATCTTCATCACAAGTGGAGGTAGGCGTCCCATCTTGGAATCATGGACCTAGGAAAAGTGATGTCATTTTATGACATATTCTATGAGACGTCATAAGGTATATTTTGCATGGAGAAAGTGTGGTGCCTTAGTGGGGTATGAAAAAAGTGTGAGAGAATAAGTGTGATATTCATGTTTGACTTATTCTTTGTTTGTTGAAAGTGTTGTAAGTGTGATAGGATATTATGACACATGTTATGATAGATTCTATGACAGTTGTAAGGAATTTGTCATAACCCACTATTAGCATGAACTAGGTGCCCAAGTTTGGAGAGATGTTTTCCATGTTATGACAGCTATAAGAGGTGTAAGAGAATGTTGTAAAAATTCCAAATCATGCCTATGGTGTGAAATATTGTTCCCACATGGGTTTAGACACCTAACCTCTTCTAGAAGCTTCTTCAAGCTTGTATCTTCTATAAATAGGATGCCTTGCATTGTAGAATGTGTAGTTTATTTGTAGGTATTGAAGTGTTGTTGGATTTCCTTCAGAAGAGAAAGATGTAGTCTCCATGTTAAGGCTGTGAGCCTGCAAGTGTATTGTAACCTTATTGTTGCCGATTAATACATTGGTTTGATGCTTTGGAGTGTGGGTTTTTTTACCCGAAAGGGTTTTTCCCACGTATATCATGTTTTCTTCTCTTCTGTTCTTTGTGTTTCTCATTCTTGAAATGTTAATTTATATGTTGTTATGCTGCTGAAATTTTCTTAGATCTAAAACTACATCAAATTTCCTAGAAGGAATAATGCATGGGAAATTAAACTGTGTGTTTCCACTTTAAGGCGTGGTAGTATGTACTTGTATCAAGATGATTGATATCTTATTTGTTTAAAGAAACATAAGATAATAAAGGTGCAGATTGGTTCTTAGAAGGCTTTCTGAGTCCGTCATTTCCTTTCAGTAGAGTCATCATTCGAGTTTGGATTTTAATTTTCTTTGTTTATTTCTTCATGTAGCCTACGAGCAAGGGCATGATGTCTACACCTATTCTCTTTAGCACCTCTAGTTCTTTTAGTTATATTTTCAAGTTGCATTTGTGTAGGAGTGGGTTGATTGACCATAGGTTTATTTTCTTCCCCAAGGGGAGGAACAAAAGGAACCATGTAAGGTTGTTCAACCACTTTCTCTTTGAATTTGTAAACCTGTTTTATTCTAGGAGGCATGACGGGGTTGTTTTCATGTCTCTTGGTCTTTTGTAGGAAGGATGTGAAGTTTCTATCTTAGGTTGGTCTTGGTTGTTTGGAATTTATTTAGGTTCAATCATGGTTTCATCAAGGATGGTAGGCTCATTTGTGGATGGAGACATGTTTTAGAGGGATAATTCTATTACTTTCTTTGCCTTGAACTTTTGATAGGATATGAAAACAAAGTCTTCTCATTGTTTTATAGGTTCTATAGGCTCAGGCCAAAAGAAATGTAAGGAAAATTTTCCTTTGGAGGACAACGGGTTAAAGCCACTATGATGGATGGTAAAAATTTCATTTTCAAAGGGAAACTTTAAGCATTTATGCACAATCGAAGGGACAACATTCATGGAGCAAAGCCATGGATAGCCTAGCTTCACACAAAATTGGTCTGACAGGATGGTGGAGAATGAGATATCCAATATTTTTGGTCCTATTTGTAAATGAGGGGTGATCAAATTATGCATCTTGATCCATGCTTTCATTTTATCATATATATCTTGGTAGAGCTCATGCAAAAGTAAGAATTTCTCAGTGATCACATTCTCTCCATAGACGAGATCTATTAGTATCCCATTAGTGGGATTGTCATAGATTCAACCGACTATGTAAAGAGGACCATCAGGTGCATGTTTAATTATATCTTTAGAGGAGAAAGCAATTTAAAGAGGATTTTTAGTTCAACACTTACAAGGAATGATGTATATCACTCCTATCATGTCATCCATAGGATTATTATCTATAGAATCATATTGAACAATATAATTATTATCATCATCCGTATCAACATTCATCACATCATTATTTGTAGTTTCTCTAGCTTTAACAAATGAAATGTTATGATTAGGCATAGGGTTAGTAAAGATTTTCAAGTTTTAGTAAGGAGGGGTAGTAGAATTATTTCCTTGATCACTAAAACCTCCAACGAAAAGATGACCGAAATAAATGAGGTCTTGCACAAGATGTTTAAGGCACCTGCAATGTTCCACATCATGTCCATTTTGTTAGTGATAATGGAAATAAGAATTTGATCTAAATTTTAGAGGTAGAGGCTTATTGGGATCAAGTGTTTTAACAAGAGGCAAGGTAATCATTTGTTGTTCTAAAAGTTGGGACATTGTGTTGTGAAGGGTATCACGTAGGGGAGTGAATTGTCTTTTCGGGTCCCGATTGGTAAAGGGTATCATGGATTTAAAAGAAGCTACTTGGTTATTGACATTTTGAGTTGTTTTTTGAGGGGGATTAAATTGAAGGAAACCCTTATTCTATTTTTTGAAAGGTTGGGAATTTTTTTGGTTTGTAGACTCGAACTTCTCAGTTTGGTTAGAAACGGACTTTGCATCACGACTACTAACCGAATTTTGATAATCACAGAGGGCAGTACACAAATGCATAAAGGAGGGAAATTTAATCATGGTAAGCTTGTCTTGTATCTTACTTTGCAAATTTTCTTTGAACATCCTTTGAAGGTGATGGTCAAGAACCTTGACATTGATTTGGGAACAAAGCGATTGATAGCATGAGAAAAACTCAGTTATCTTTTCTTCTTCTTTTTGCTTGCATCACATCAAATCGACGAAGGTCATCTTAGGGGTCATATGCACTTGGAAATGGTTAAAAAATGCCTCAAAAAGTTCATTGAATGAATGAATTGAGTTGTTTGGTAAAGAAGAGAGCCATTCCAAGGTAGTATCTTTCAAGGACCTAGGGAAAAGTTAGCCAAAAGTTTATCATCAAGGAAAAAGTCACTACATAAGGTGGTATAAGCATTAACATGGTTATAAGGATCTCCCTTCCCTCCATTTTTCTTGAACCTAGGTACCTCTACACCTTGTAGCATTGGTGTTTGCAATATATCCAAGGAAAATGGACTGCTTTTGACATAACAATGGATTGATTTTGACATAATATGTAGGTGGGCCATTTTGATTTTGGTTGATGGTAGAAACTTTATTTTGAAGGGATGAAATAGTTTGGAAAAGTTGATTTGTGAGAGGGTCATTGCTTGTATTATGAGATGGAGGTTAAAAAGGTGAAGGGGTGTATGTGTTTGAGGGACATGTGAATGGAATTCTTATAGGTGGTAAAGTGGTAGGAGATATGACATGTGATGCCACAAAGGTACTAGGGATGCTAGCGGAAATACCTAAGGAGTGAATCACATTACTAGTTGGTTGCATTGTTGCTGTGACTTGAGGGTTTGTATAGGTAGGAATTGAGGCGATTGTTATGAGAGGAGGAATTTGAGATCCTCCTTGGCTTGTGATATTGCTTATAGGTAAAGGAAAAATAGTGGTTGAGGTAAGGTGTTTTCCAAAGATTTGAACTATGTTTTTCACAAGGTCAAGTCCATCTTCACTTTCAAGCATGCGATGAATGTTATCTATAGTAGGGATGGAAGTAGTTGAAATAGTGTATTTTTGCACTTGATGTTGTAGGTTTGATAAGTCTTTGTGGATTTGAATTATGTTTTCTTGAGGGACACTAGAAACCATTGTTTCAACATGTGTCACACTACTTGAAGGTAAAGAGTTGTTAAGGGTATGGTCCATACCTAGTGTACTAGTGTCAATACTAGGAGTGAAAGAGCTAGACAACCCAAGATCCATGATGATTGTGCTATTGCGAGATGACATGAGTCTCGAACTTTGTCTCACTATAGTATTAGCAATAGGACACCAAATACTCATGCAAGGGATTCTAAATGCAAAATGGATGAAAATAAAATATACGCTAAGAACAATGAAATGATTATAACCAAAATTCTATAAACTAAAATAGATAGCTATAAAAAACAAAAAAAAGCTCAAAAACAGTGCTTTAAATGCAAAAAAATACACTTCAAAGTCTACACTGGGACTGATTTTCCCAAGGTGGCAAATGAGTCCCAATAGGGATTTTTTTTCAAAATTTTCAGAAATTTTCAATTGATATTTATGCTTTTTATGTTGTATGATCTGTAAACTAAGTGCAAATGTAGATTTTGTATGATTTTCACCGATTTAAGATGCAAAAATGAAAGCTATATGAGCTTTGACTAGTGTAAAATTAGAAACCCTAGAATGTCAATTAACTAATGCAAATCCTAATGCAATGTTAATGCAAATAAGATCTAAGATGATGATGCAATCCAAATCAAAATTATGATGTTTTAAATGCAGGTTCACCAAAATGGAATAACTAAATATTGGGTTGAATTCTATCATATGGTTTAGGACATAGAGCACACCCAGTTTCCAATTATTTCATTAAAGGGTAACCCTAGGGATCTCATTGCAAAGGAGAAAGAGATCTTGTAATAGGTCTGTCCTAGGGACTAATTGTAAACTAATGAGGGGTTCGCCACCAAGTAAGAACTTGGAAAGATAAATGAAATGGGAGTTGTAGTACTAAACCACAACTCAATGTAAACTTTAACTAAATGACCTAGAAATGCAAATAAAATAGAATAACAAGCTATGAGATGAAATGCGTGCACTTGGAAATTTGAAGATGGCTAGAAGGAGGTTTGAAATGCTAGAAATTTTGTCTTTAATGCTGAGTGGGACTCATTCACCAAGTTGGGTGAATCAGTCCAAAATTTTGGTTTTTGTGCGAGAACAAGAATTTGGCAAATGGGTATCCGAATCTACAAAAATCTTAATTTTGACCAAAATTGAGACTTATTCGATAGAAGTGGCGAATCAGTCTAGTTAGGGATTTCTGAAACTTCAAGATCTAACTTTGGTCTTCAAGGTCTGCTTTGTTCTTCCCAGCTGATTTTCGGATTCAAATCTTTATAAATCAACCTGTAGGTGTTCTCCAATGTTCTGCAATGCTTGATGACAACTTAGACAAATTTAGGTACTTTGACAACTTTATCCAATATTTCTCTTCAATGTGTCTTCAACCTAAACCTGTAGAACACACACAAAAGAGGGGAAAATGTTGTTTTGTTAGGGGTTTTCCTTGGTCAAACCTTGCTTTGGTATTCAAAATTTGAAATAGAATAAAATAGGAATGGAGAATGATGAATGGACAAAATATGATGTTGCAACTCACCAAACCCTATCAATAAGATGCTGTAAACATGTGTGAGGTGGCTCCAATGGATGTAGATCTTGACTCTTGCTTGAAGGTGATAGATATTGAATGAAATGCTAGCTTGAATCATAAAACCCTACATCACAATTGTTAACTAAGAAACAAACATGATGTTGGAAGCTTTGCGACATGAGCATGAAGTATGGATGGTTCTATTGGTTGTTCCTATGTTTTCATTGATTTCAACACGGTGATAACTATATGGGAAGTCTGCTTGGTTTACTGGAAGTTGTTCTTTGATGGTAATACTCTTTTGTGACGGATTAGTGTGTTGGTATTTGAGTCTAGAAGTTACTGCAAGATCTGATATGAATCTAATCTCTTAACCATTTTTTCTTGACTCATTCAGATAGCCATATCCTAGATCTTGAGACATCTTTTTTTTGTGAGCAAAAAGTTATCTCTGAAAAAGTAAAAATTTTTATCCTACCATTGTTTTGTGTGTGGCATACTGTGTGGGAGACTCCACATTCTACTAAGGTGAACATTATTATGTTGCAATTTTGTTGATAGTCTCTTTGATGGTAGTATGATGGGAAATTAATGTGTTCTTAGATCCAAAAGGTGTTTTATTTGAGAATTATTTGTTGGTTTGGAGAATTTCATTCCAGTCTTGGCCAACTCAGTGAATGTAATACATTATGAAGACTAGTTATGTTTTATGGATGATATTCAACTTGGTATAATGCACTACATGGATAATTTTTTTAAATATTATATGGTGCTGACGAAGAATATTTTATTATTTTATGTTTATCTAATTAGGCCAACCTAATTGATGAATAAGATATACTTGCATATATATAAGATGAAAGATGGAAGAGAGATGTACATGAGAGCAAGGAGGAGAAGTGAATTTGAACAAAGGAGAAGATCAAAGCCTAAATGCTTTTTCAGTTGTGATCAATATAGTTTGTTGAGTGAATTTTGTGTGAGGCAGTAATTCTTATTCTGAGCTTTAGTGGAATTGAACCTTACATATTGAAGGTGTATCCTATTAGTTCAACATTTTGGTAGTGAGCCACTATCATTGTATCTTGGCGGTTAGCCATATTTTGTACTCAGGGAGTGAGCCTTTTAAAGAAAGTGAGTCCTAGTAGTAAGCCCTATAATATTTTGTATCTAGATATAATATATTGTGAGTTAACTCTGACTGTGGTTTTTCCCATTTTGGGTTTTCCACGTAAAAATCCTGGTGTTCATGTGTATGGTTGCATTGAATTGTTTCTATGTTATCTCTTACTGATTCAATTAGAATTGTGATAATGTTTAAGTGGATTTTATTATGGTTTTATGGAATACTAATTCACCCCCCCTTAAAATTTTGGATGTTCAAAAATTGGTATCTCAGAAGAAGCCTAACAATTTGAGGAAGGTCCCAAAATTTGAATATAAGAATTTTTTTCCTTCGGAAGTAGTCTTTGTTGAATATTTAGAAGAAATGGAAGTTCTAAATGACAGGTTGATAAAAGAAAATGAGTACATTGAAAAGATGCAAAGTAAAAGTATGGAAGCATGCGATCTTTTGACTGAAGAAGAATAAATCATCTCTAGCCTACTGCAACAATTGGATGAGAAGAAAAGAATTGAAGAATGTCAGGAAATTGAAATTCAAAGGAAGATGGATGAATGCATAAAGTTAGAAGAAGAAGCAGAAACCTTAAGATCTGATTTGGAAAAGGAAATAAGTTTTGAAGAAAAATTTAAGATAAGCTTGACGATGCTTGATGAATTGATTACCTCTCAAATATTGGAATTGGATAAGAGTGGTTTAGGGTTTGAGGAAGGTTAGAGTTCTAAAGGGAAGCAATCCACTAGTAAGAAGATGTAGTACAAAAATTGATAAATCAAGGAGTGAAGAAGTAATTCCAGAAAAATTCCTGTCAAAGGACATGATGTTAAAAGGTATTTATCCTTCAATGGTGTTTGTTATTCTTGCAAGAAATTTGGCCATAAGGAAAAGTATTGGAAAATAAAAGTGAATGATTCTCTATCACTCCTTGAAAAATGTTCTAAGAGCAAGAAGAATGGATATAAAGTTAGTCTATCAATGATAAAAGGGAAAATGGAAAGAAGAATGATCAAACCTTTGACCTGGAAGAAGTAATAAAGAAAGTGAAAAGGATTTGGAGAAAGGAATCATTAGTCTTATCTATGTTGACCTCCGGTGTAGATACTCCTATAAATTTCTAAATAAAAGTAGTGGCTAAGGGGGAGCACTCATCAGAAAATCTAATAAACTCCCTCATCGATACTTGTGTCATATCATGACAAAAGTATACTTAATGTGGTAACAAGGTTAAGGTATTTTCTTAGTGGCATGTGTGAAGGATGTAGTCTATAAAATTTAAAAGAATGGAGGTGTACACAATTTTCAAGGCAATCTACCTGCAAGTTGAAGCATTTATTGTAAAATCATTCAAAATGAAAGGAATAAATTTAGATAATTTTAAAGGCTTATGTATTTTCAAAGAAGCATGCAAAGGAAGTTTAGAAGGCAATTCAGAGTTTCATAGTGTGAAGGAGATAACAGATGGATTCGAAGCGAGCTCCAGATGCAGGATATCTATACATTTCTTATTGGAATTTTTTAGAGGTATTCCTATTTGCATAATATTTCAATTTTATTGCTATGGATAATTCAAAGGTTGTGAATTGTGTGGATAAAGCTAGGTTGAAGAGATATTTGAGGAATGTGTCGAAAGAGTCCGTTGGTGCATTATCTTGCATCCCTCCAAGAGTGTTTCCTACAAAAGATATCTATGCATTTGTTTATAGTAAGATTGAAGAGATGTCATTAGTTCAGTTGAATATGATTTGGGAAAGTGAATTGAAAGAGATCCATGATGCCTACAAAGTATTAATTAAGAAAAATTTGGATTTTTGGAGAAAATTTCCCTTGTTTGAATTTGAGAAGAAGTATATTCAAATAGTGTTGAGCATAATTCATGATGAATTTCTATGGATAGATGAGGTACATTTGATTTCTAGAGAAGCTATTATAAATTTAATTGGTTTGTGTTCCTCTGGAACAGTTCCCAAACAAAAGGATATGGATGAGAAAGAGATAATTGAGGTTACAGGTGCGATTTCTAAAGGGAAAGAGATTGATTTAAAAATGATTGTTGGTTTGGTAACTAGGTATGCTTCTATGGTCATCGGTCACAAAGTTTGTATCCCTAATAATGACCTTACAATTTCTATTGCTGTGGTTCATACTGCTATCGATATGGTAATAATAGGTATGTAATATGACTCGTGTGAATTAATTTGTATACATATTTTGAATAATTTAAAGGAAATCAAGAAGAGTAAGAAGAATAAATTTCGGTATGGAAATTTGGTTGTTTGTTTACTCTTTTACTTTTTGAGAGAATTACCGGTAATAGGAAGGATAAAATGGTCAAATTCAAAGCCTATTTCCTATAAAATCAGGAACTTCATGATAAATCTTGGTAGTTTAGATGTGCAAGAGACTGCCCTTGCTGCATTCTTTGGAACATTTCAGATGAGGATGAACAAAAGGTTTAGGATTCTAGTAAGTATTATGGAAATATACTCCAGAAGCATAAATTTTCTTGTGTCTACAAATTCTTGTCACATGGAAGAAGTTGAATCAAGGTTAGTTTGGATATTTGAATTGGATTATGAAGTGTAAAAGGCTGAAGTTGATAAATATGCTAAAATCCTTTTGGAAAGCCCTAAGGATCTCAATGTAGAAGGTACCTCTGGTAGTGTGACCAGAACAGGGAAGAAAAAGAAGAGTGTTGTTAAGAAAGAAGGTGTAGAAGAAAGTGAGCTTGAACATGAGCATGAAAGAATAAATATTTAGAGAGCTTTAGAAGAATTGTAGAAGGTTATTCCTGATGCTAATTTTGATTCATCTATTTTTGTTGTGGAGAATCTCCGTGGCATGATTAATTATTTGAAGGTATACATCTCTGAACTTGAAATGTCTACTGGAATCAAGTCTGATGAAGGAAATTTGGAAGATATCAAAGGAAAATGCGCAAATGCACATGATTGAGTAATGAAGGAATTGGAGAGTGTAAAAGGTTGTGAAAAAAGGCACATGAACTACTTTCTTTCTTCCTAGATTGGTCTGACAGTACACTGGATATGAGAAATGAGATAAGGATGAGTGAGTCTTGGTTGAGAACTCAAGAAGACACATATAGGTTAGCAGAAGATAAAGATAATCAGAGGTGGTCCTACATTGTACAAATTTAGGAAAAATTCTTCTCTCTATAGGATCGAAGGACAAATGTTATCAAAATTTTTTTGGCACTTAGAGACATACTTCTGTTTCTAGTGCTCTTGGAAGTATTGGTGAATTATCAAAGATTGATCTTAGTCCCAATAATTTAACTAATGGTGTAGAGTCTTTAACTAAGCTTGAGATATTTTACAAGACTCTTGTCAGTGCAAAAAGTTCATGGGAAGAAGGTAAAGCATCGTGGAAGGCTATCCTAGAGAGTCTCAGAGCTTCTTCTTTAAAAGAAAATTCAAGGTTGTGTTCATATCTTTCTAGTTACATTTTGATGCATATTTACATATATACCAGATCCCTTTCTTTTTCATTGATGTCAAAGCCTGGGGAGAGATATAAATATGGAGAGATAGAGATAGAGAGAGAGGAAAAACATTTTTGTGAAGAAGAATTTTGATAGGGGGAGTAGTCAGAGTATTCAGTTGCGGTATACTAGAATTTTTTTTTTGTCATGCATGTTGCCATCAATACCAAAGGGGGAGATTGTTGGAAGCTTTGCAACATGAGTATGAATTATGGATGGTTGTGTTGGTTGTTCTTATGTTTCATTGATTTCAACATGGTGATAACTATATGGGAAGTCTGCTTGGTTTACCAGAAGTTGTTCTCTACCAGTAATACTCTTTTGTGATGGATCAATGTGTTGGTATTTGAGTCTGGAATTCAATGCAAGATCTGATATGACTCTAATATATTAACCATTTTTTCCTGACTCATTCAAACAACTATATCCTAGATCTTGAGACATATTTTTTTGTGAGAAGAAAGTTATCTCTGATAGAGTTTAACTCTATATCCTATTATTGTTTTGTGTGTGGCATACTATGTGGGAGACTCTACATTCTACTAAGGTGAACATTCTTATAATGTGGTTTTGTTGACAGTCCCTTTATTGGTAGTATGATGGGAAATCAATGTGTTCTCAGATCTAGAAGGTGTTTTGTTTGAGAATTATTTGTTGGTTTGGAGAATTATGTTCTAGTTTTGGCCGACTTAGCGAATGCAATATATTATGAAGACTAGTTATGTTTTATGGATGATAGCTGACTTGGTATAATGCACTAGACTTGGATAAAATGTATAAATCTTATATGGTGCCGACAAAGAAGGTTTTGATTATTTTATGTTCATATAATTAGGCTGACCTAATTGATGAATAAGATATACTTGTATATATAAGATGAAATATGGAAGAGATATGTACATGAGAGTGAGGAGGAGAAGTGAATGTGACCAAAGGAGAAGATCAGAGCCTAAATGCTTTATCAGTTGTGATTAGTACAATTTGTTGAGCAACTGCTATGTGAGGAAGTACTTCTTATTTTGAGCTTCAGTGGAACTGAACCTTGCACATTGAAGGTGTATCCTATCAGTTCAATCTTTTGGCAGTGAGCCACTATCATTGTATCTTGGCAGTTAGCCATATTTTGTACTTAGGAAATGATCCTTTTAAGGATAGTGAGTCTTTCCAGTGAGCCCCATAATATTTTGTCTGGATATAATATATTGTGAGTTAACCCTCACCATGGTTTTTCCCATTTTAGGTTTTCCACATAAAAATCCTCATGTGTATGGTTGCATTGCATTGTTTCTATGTTCTCTCTTGCTGATTTAGTCAGAATTGTGATAATATTTAAGTGGATTTTACTACGATTTTATGGAATACTGATTCACCCTCATTCTTATTATTTTGGATGTTCAACACATGATGCATGAAGTCTTTGACACAATGCTTGATGCTTGAAGAATGATCTAAAATTCTTGATAATCTACCCTAAAAGACTCTTGAATGCTCTTGTAAACACTTGAATGCTCTTGTGAACTCAAAATTTCTATAAGGATGAATACTTGAATGCTTGGGATGAAAATGAGTGAAATAAATTTGTATTTATACTTAATTATGTAAGAATTCCCAAAATTACAACACTACAAGCCAACATCAGATCTAGGAGGATAAAATCCCGTCAAAAATTTGAATTAATTTTGATTTTGGGCCACATAGGACTCATTCTCCCAAAGTGGCGAATGAGTCCCATTAGGCATAATTTATGGGACCATTTTCAAAAATTCTTAGAAAGGTGTGAAACTAGGTTTGGGACCCAAAAACCTAGGTGGGACTCATTCGCCCAAGGTGGCGAATGAGTCTTAGATCACTAAATATGGGCCATTCAACCTGAAAAACAATTGAATTATGATTGATTGTTGATTTGTGTTAGAATTTTCCTTGAAAAGATGCATTAAATGAGGCTTGTGGATGCAAAATAAGGCCAATTAAAGCATAAAGAAGCCCAATTATTAATGAAAACCCTAGAAAAGTGTGAAAGTGTGTTACAATAGTTTACAACACTTTAGATAAGACATGATTAAGGTTAAAAAGAGACTTATTAGGTGTGGTTAATTAATAAAACCTCAAAAAAGTGTGAAAGTGTGTTACAACACTTCACAACACTTTAGCAAGGTACCATTTTAAGTTCATTAGTTCACGAGGGCCCAAGACCTAATGTGAATGTGTCAAACATATTGCAACACTAAATCAAGGCACCATTAAGCCCAGTTAACAAGGAGGACCTAAAAAAGCAAGAAAAAGTAAAAGGGATACTTTTTCCATTGCCATAGTACCATATGATTTTTTTTAAAAAAATAGATCTTTATAAGTGCTAAATTCTAAATATAGCAGTAAGCACTTTAAATAGCATTGGTTGATGCATATTCTGTCGGTGGCTTGAAAAATGTTGACTTTCCAAAATCAACAATGTTTTTAGCTTTCCCGATAGTCACCAAAATTATTTCTATGGGCCAATTAGAATTTTTTATATTTAATCTATTTTGGCATATTTTGATAGTATTTTGAATATATTTTGGGCTGATGTCCAAGTATATTCTGAGAAATTTTCCATTTATAGGCGATTGGCCTTTTTTGTTAGCAGACGAAATATTCCAAGTAATATTTTTCTAATTTCAACATGATGTCAGTGGTATAGATGCTGACATGGCCCCCTCGAAGCCCCTTTGTTCCCTAAAGGAGCAGTTTTTTATTTTTTCCATAACTTGGGTGTATGATATTGAAATTAGGCGAATGAGATGTCATCATAAACTTGATTCTAAGAATTATCTAGTGGTGTGGGTCCCATCACCATTTTTTCTACTAGTGCATTCTACAACTCGTAAAATTCAGATGTGTTGGTGCCAAGCTCATAAATTTTGACCATTTTCTCTATTTTCATGATTCGTATGACATTGGACAAGTCTTTCATAGCTCTTCACAACTATCTATGCACTTTTTCTATATTTTCTTTAGGTACATTTTATTTCTCTCTTTTTTATTTTCACATTTTGGTGAATTACTTGGATGTTTTAGCTTTTGAATTTTTTTTTTGTGTGCAATGACTTTTTCTTGGCTGTTCTAAATTTATTTCCAATATTTTTTCCTATTTGGGCATTTTGAGCATGTTTTGTAAGCACTTTCTCTTTTGTAGATGCATTGACATAAAGTGCCACTCTGGTGTATTTTTTGGGGGGATTTTGCACATCCCATCGTACCTTTTATACTTGCACTATGTTATAAAGTTCCATGGGGGTTTGTCTAGTGCCTTGTTTTTGTCATCACAACTTTGTCAAGTGAGTTTCCCTTCCATGAAATCATCAAATCCTAGTGATTATTTCCTTATGTGTGTGTTCCTTGTTTACACAATTTTTTTAGTTCCAGACATTATTTTGTGCACACTCAGGTGTTCTTGGATCTCCTTCATGTACTTCTTGGTGACATAGTTTAAATGGACCTTTCATGGCTCTCCCTTGTTAGCATTATGAGGGGCGTCTAATGTTGGTGCTAATTCTTCTTTGGTTTAATTTTGGAGTTAGCTATGTACCCAATTTTTATTCATAAGTATTAGGCAAATGAAGGGGTTGGTTACCCATACATTTTGCTGAGATGAATCATTTAATATATTGACACTGTTTGATTCCTATTTTTGTAGGTGACCTTTTCTTTTCACTTGATCAGTGCTCTTCAAACTGTTGGTACCTATTGCATCTTATGTGTTTGAGTAGTGTTGTTGGGGTCACTCATGTAGATTCATGTGTCATTTGTATCTTTAACTATCATATGTTTTCCTTTCTTTTCCATCTAATTATTTTTTGAGTAGTGTTGTTGGGGGAACTCATATAGATTCTTATCTTCTTAATCCTGATCATCATCTATTTTAGAGGAGGTTCTTCATTTCAACACTATAACAGTCATCATTTGACATTTTTCGCTTCAATGATGTTCTTCATATTCCTATTCTTTTTGGAACACTATTTTGGAGCCTTCTTAGTCCTTCATTAACCTTTCTCTCTTTTGGAGAGGATTTTCTTCCCATGAGGTTTTCTCATTTTCTCTAGTTGTGAGAGATTAAATTATTTGTACATGTGTACCTCATAAAACCTTGTTTGTTGAGACCTATTCATGCATTATTTTCTTTTTATGCATTTTATTTTAGAGTTTTTTAGCTACTCCCTAAGTTTCACTTGAAGGGAGTATTAGAGTAATCATTCATTAGCTAATAATTAATTTTTTAATTGGTTATTAGGCTAATTTCACTTTATGCACTTAAGATAAACTTAGGAGTGTTTTTTATTTTATTAGAGCAAGCTATTATTAGATAATTTTGTCTCATCACTTAGGATGACAACACTTTTCATGATCTAATCCCTTTATCATTTGGGTTTTGGTCTTATAATCACTCTCCTTTATTATATTATTTCATTATGTAAATTCTTTCTTTTTGAGGAAATAGAAAATCATTAATTGCAACTCTCATGCATGGAAGGTGTTCTCATTTTTTGTTTGATCTTTCTTTGTGTGTTAATTCACAAATCTAACAGGTTGACCATAAAGACATACTCATTTTTTATACCACCATTTGAACCTCCTCTCCAAACACACGAGCACTTGATTGAAAGCTCTGTGATGCCTATTAGAGCTCTCATATACTTGGAGAACATGTATCAAAATAAAGAGAGTGAAGAATCCAATCATAAGAAACATGATTTACTACTGTAACCTCAAACTACAAATAAAATTCGTAAAAAATATCTAGGGATCCTAAAACCCTAACAATTTTACACCATTATAGTGATAAATTTAAGAAAGATATAAAATCTTGGTGAATCTTTTATTTGTTTGGAGAAACATTAATTTATGTTGGTTAATATTTCCTTTTTTTGAAAAATATTGATTTTATTGATAATTTTTAAATAGCTATAAATTTATAGAAAATCTTGGTGAATCTTGACAAAAAATAGGTAAATGCATTAATTACCTTGGAATATCCTTCCTTTTTTAAAAGTTCAATTCCTATGAAAAAGAGCTTGAAGATGACATTTATTGACTAGTTTAAGGTGTAGTGCTCATGTTTATAATTCCTTAATTCCAGGCCCCATGAGCATTGGAGCTCTACAAGTACATTTTGGCCTACAATTTAACTCCAACCATTAGATTATAAATATTCAATTAACCAAATACAATTTTGGTTTCAATGGGCATTAGAGCTTTGTGGGTACATTTTAACACATGGAATACAAACTTAACCATTAGATTATAAATAAAATCAATGGTGGTGATTGAAAATTGCTAATATGCCCCAAAAGTAACCAATAATTATATAATAATATTGGTGAATTAATTTAATTTTCTACTATAACTTATAAAATTTAGGCGAATATGATCTAAATAGGTATCAAATATTGTGGGAAATTTTTGAGTTTAAAAGTTTAATAAAATAAATATTTGGACAATTAACGAAGACTGAAATAGATTTTTATAAAATTGTGGTAGTTCAACTCACCTTACATCTTGTACTATTATCCAAATTTTAAATATACAATTTCAACTATTATCCAATTGATGAATATTCTCCACTAAGAAAATCACCTATACCATTGGCTCCCAAACAATGATTTTACAAAATAAAATACCACTTAATTGTCAATATGAAAAACATGACCCAAGGATTCTTCAAACATGACAATCTCTAATAAGTCACATCTTGTTAACTTCTCATATGCATTATCTCTCAACCCTTAGCATACACACCTAGGTAAAATAAGAAAATAAATCATATGCTTGATTGGAAAGTAACATGGATGATTTAAAAAACTCAAAAATCCTACACATGTATCAAATACTTCCCACAGTAACAGAAAAAAGAAGTATTGTTCAATGTCCAACAAATTTGTGAACAAACAAGCTATCCCTTGATCAATTAACTTATTTATGTGAGTAGAAGTTGGGTGGCATGCACATAAGAATATGACTATTTTCAAATTAATGATATCTTCTATATGACGCTCTTTAACATCAAAACTAACCTTAGTCCTGAATGAAAATTTCTTCATGCCAAAGTTTACAAACCTATCAACTAACATATTCTTTTCTCTAAAACAATGCTTATAAATAACATTGTGAGAGTGGCTTTCAGTGATTCTAATTTCTAATATACTCTTCAAGTTCCAATCTCTAATGTGGTCAACTAAACAACTTTTTATAGAAAATGAAAATCTCTTTCAACCTTCAATGGTCAACAATCCATTAATTTAGTTAACTTCAAAATTTTGAGAAATGCAATAGATTTTACTTTTTTATTTGATTTTGATCCAATAAATAACCACCTTTTACAAATGAACCACTATTAAATCTCATGACAATTTATGCACCTACAAGACTTCGATTTATTCTCACTACACCAAAATTCAATTTGATGTGCTTATCCTTTAAAAGAGATAACTTAAAGAAGATTTATGTGATAATATTTAGTAGAAAATATTTAATTATTAAAGATTAGATATATTCATTACAAAGTATTTTTATTATTAAAGTTTAGATAATTCCATAAAATATTTTGGGCTTCTTTTACCTTTTTAAAAAAAATGGTTTTTGTTCAAAGTGTGCATAAAGTCTCCTTCTCATGGAGGAGCCTTCAGCTTATAAATTCGTAGAAATATAGATTTCCTAAAACAAAGCAAATATTTACGGAGTCAAATGTAATATCTTATTGTAAAATCATCGTTTCTATATTTTTGTCTTACAAATTTTCAACTTATTTGGGTGACACTGTAGATTTTCCTAGCAAAACAATACTTCTCTTATGTATTCACTTATCGACTGTTTCTTTATATTGATTGATAAGATGGTTTTTTTTTGTCATTCATTATATTTTAGATAAAAGTAGACAAGAGAATATTTTTATGTTTATCTATTTATTGAAAGTTTCTTTATATTATTTGATTTGAGAGATTTTTTCTTCATTTATATTATTTTATATAAAATGTGACAAGACAATATCTTTATCATTTATCCATCTTTTGACTAGTATCTTTACATTGTTTGATAGATATATTTTTGGTTCAATATATTATTCTTAATATTTCTTCAATGTAATCTACAATGTAATTTTGGGTGAATAATATATCTTAATTTAATAGTTCTTTTTTAAATTATTTTTTTTCAGATGAATAAAGTTATTTCTTTTATTTTTTGTTTTTGAAAGGAATCAAGGGTTTAACCCAGTCACTTGGAGCTTAGTTCTTTATAGGGCAAGCCCCCCTATAATCTCTCTAGTGATGTGTAACATACCCTCATCCACATGATAGATAAATAAAAAATTGAACTTATGATCTGGACTACCTAAATTTTGTCAATTTAACTTATTCCAATGACACATGTTTAAATATCATGACACATGTTTAAATATCAAATTATATATATATAATCTTTTTATTTAAACAATTCATGAAACTACTAATGTTGTATAACTTCTTAACTAAATTTTTTCAATTTACTAAAATCATCCCCTCTTAAAACTATTGACTTACAAAATTATATGATCTATATGAGACAATAGATAAATAGTGAGAGATTTTTGAAACAAAATTTAGAAAAGAATTCTAAAAAAAATTCTTTATTGCTTAACATGTGTCTAGAAAAGGAGAAAACATTCAAGAGAGTTATTCATTTTGATGCAAAGGAAACCAATTAGACTATATGTTAGGGGAGAGGGACCCATAGTGGAGTACCCTAACTTTGCGTTTCTTAAAATTCTATGTGAAATTTCAAATCAATCTCAATTTTGTACAACAATTTATTTGACAACTTTCTATATTTCGTTTTAGGGTCACATCATCAAATATGATGCCACATTAGCATGCTTTTTGTCGAGGTATCCGAAAAGGGCAAAAAAAAAGTGAGACCAATAGTGGTGCACTAAGTCATGTTTTATTGGTGCACTGATGTGGCATCACATGATTTGTCAATTTGTGTATTTTATTGATAAAAACTGTTTTGCAATTGGATATTAAGATGCTCTACTATGGGACCCACTGAAGACTACTTCTATCCCCACTATTGGACCCTGCTCCACTATAGGCCCCTCTCCCCTACTATGCTTACAACCCAATTTCTATCGATAACTTCTAAAAGTGTTATCTCATAGATTTTAAACTTATTCAAATGCACCGAACATTTCGTATAAGCAACCAATATAGAATAATCACATCAATTATTTACATATGAAACCTACTCCTACCATAAACAACTTATACTTTACTATAAACAACCAATATATAATAATCACTACATCAATTATTTAGTATGAAACCTACTTCTACCGTAAACAATTTATAATAAGAAAATTACTCATTTTAAAATTAAGAAAGAACAATTAAACTCTATTTGACTATACCTACAATCCAGCTTCTAAAATATGATCTCAAAACTAAACAACCATTACGTAATAATCCATGCGTCTAATTTCTACCATAATTAATCTCTTTTACTGTTAAAAAATATCGTGATCCACTATAGGCTGATGAAATTTCTTTGTTGATTGGGTCCACGTGCATGACATATACTTTTCCAATAAAAAGTCTGGAAGTCCTACTCCTGATAAAACGTTTTTATTCATTTATACAACAACTTCGGTTCAGAGAGTATTTTTCGCTCCTCCAATATAGACACGCACATAGAAAAAGGTAATCGAAGCATGGTCCCACCTTCTTGACATTTTATGGGTAATAAACTTTAATATTAACTGCAGTTAAAAGTTTCAGCTCGCTAATAAATTTCATCATTGTAAAAATTTAATACAGTTCTTGTGATTGTGTCTATTAATTGGTGTACACTTACACTTCAAGTAATCTGTATTTTATGGCTGATTTGTTTTACAGCTTACATTTTTCAGATCTTGTAAATTTGGAATTGTATTCTTTGTTGAACAGAAGGACGAGCTATGTTTTCTAACTACTTATAACTTTATTATTATAAATTCTTTCCCTTTGTTAAAAAAAAAAAAACAACTACTACTGCAGTTAAAAGTTGGATAGATTATAACTGCAGTTGTTTGAAATTATTTAACATTTGACTTGAAAGAACTATGAATATTTTATAATATTTCTTAGGTTAAATATCTACACATAAGTAGTTGTATTTAGCTGTAAAATCATATACGAAATCTGCCCTACCATCTAAAACAGGTTAAAGTCTAGATCGTTTCAGGCACGTTCATCCGAATTGTGAGCCTTTAAAAATACTTATATTTTACTTTAAAAAGTGAGACTACCTTCTGGTCTTATAAATAGGCGATGTTATGCCCATTTACTTTACCAATATCCAACAAATTCTCATACACGCCCTCCCTCACACGGCCTACCATGGCTCCTCCTCCTCCACCTGCTTCTGCAATTTCGATTCCCCAGCCTGCCCATATTGGTAGAGAAGAAGCCCAGCCCGAGAGTTTGTTATCTCAGCTAAAACTGTATGACATGATACTCGGCCTATCTGAGCCCATGGCTCTCAGAGCCGCTGTTTTGTTGAATATTCCAGACATAATTGCCGAGGCTTCAGGTTCTCTTACCCTAGACGAAATTGCTGCTCATATTTCAACTTCCACCGAGAGCCCCCCTTGCATAGAATATCTGTTTCGTCTTCTCAGATTTCTATCCTCCCACCAAGTCTTTAGTGAGATCCCGCACGAGGAGGACTTCAAGCAATGTAGATATGCCCTCACAGGCCTTTCGAAATTGCTTGTGAAGGAAACAAGTAAAGGAGGTTTGAGTTCTGGTGTGTCCATGCAAAACTATGTTCCATTTTTGCTGGGGGCCACCAGCAATATTGCCTTCCAGGGATGGCTGCATCTACACGAGTCTGTGTTAGAAGGCGGCTGCGCCTTCGGTAAGGCTTTTGGTATGAGTAATTGGGACTACGCTGTAAACAATCCTGAAGCGAACAAGACATTTAACGAGGCCATGTCCTGTGACACTCGTGCTGTCATGGCTTCTGTTGTCAAGGTTTATGAGGAGGGGTTTAAGAAGATAACTTCTTTGGTTGATGTTGCGGGAGGTGTGGGTTCTGCCTTGTCCACCATTGTGGAGAATTACAAGCATATTAGAGGAATTAATTTTGACTTACCTCATGTCATTGCTTCTGCACTTCCTATTGCTGGTAAGATTGATCTCAACCGAACCAAGATGTTTAGAATTTTGGTAATAAATTGCTTTTCTGTCTAGTATTAGATGACAATATGAAAAGAAAACCTATTTCTATTTGTAGATCTTAGCACATATTATTAGAATATTTTGTATATTATAGTAATAGCAAGATTATATGGTTTGGTTTTTAACATTGTAGGAGTAGAGCATGTGAGTGGCAATATGTTTGAACATATTCCATCAGCTGATGCAGTCTTTATGAAGGTATGCAATCTTTATGTAATTTTTAAAAAAATGTTTAATATTTCAAAAGCAATTTAAATTGAATGGAAAAGGTTATTGCAGTGGGTTTTGCATGATTGGGATGATGATGATTGCGTTAGAGTGTTGAAAAGGTGTTACGTGGCTATACCAGAAAATGGAAAGGTTGTTATTGTGGATGCTCTTATTGTTGAAGGGGAAAAAGATGAAGATAAAGAAGAAAAACATTTGAGGGGAGTGGGATTGGCATTTGATATGGGAATGATGGTATTCAGCAATGGTGGAAAGGAGAGATCAGAAATGGAGTTTAAACAGATTTTTAACAAAGCCGGTTTCAAAAGCTACACCATCTTCAAATCACCATCTCTTCAAACCATTATTGAGGTTTCCAAATTCTAAATTAGTAAAGTTTAATATTATATATTAAAATAGTAACTAATTTAGAATCATGTGAAAGGAGTTGTTCTATAATTACGTTAATGGTGATGTATTAGATGCATATGTATGTTCCAAATACTTTATTATACTTATTATCTATATAAACTACCATCATCGTTGAAAGGAGGGGTAAATGCATCATTGTCTCTAGTGGAGGAACAATTAGTAGTTCTAGAGTTCTCTAGAATGGTTCAATTTCAAACAACCTTAAGCTGGTTGATCTTTTGTTGTCCTTTCCCTCCTTGGATTCTCATGTGAGTGAATTATGGGTTGTGTTCAGCCCTTGGATTGCATGATACATATTATTGTATTTTTGTTATAATGATTTTCATTGATATATTTTGTATTGACTTTGCACAAGGTTTGGGGTCCTTTCAAAACCCACCTTTTATTCTCTAAAAAAAAGTTTGTTATTATACACATATATAGTCTCATGTGTTACTATAGTCATAATCAACATTTTAAATTTTTTATTTAAAATACATGTTGTGATAAATTGTACAAAAGAAAAGGTGATAGCACAATAGTGTGTTCTACTTTTTCGTCTAAATAAAACACTCTAATTAACATTTTAAACCAATTTTTTT
Organism: Sequoiadendron giganteum; assembly: GCA_007115665.2. Classification (NCBI taxonomy): domain Eukaryota; kingdom Viridiplantae; phylum Streptophyta; class Pinopsida; order Cupressales; family Cupressaceae; genus Sequoiadendron; species Sequoiadendron giganteum. Next base: position 27,959,744 of record CM021105.1, on the reverse strand, counting down.
TTTTTCAATCATGTATATCATGTGAACCATTAATAATTTGAAGATGATGCAAACTAAAGATTTTAAAGGTATTTGTATATATTCTAAATACACATTTAAAAAAAATAAAACAATATTTTATTTAATTTTTTAAGCATAACTTTTTTTTTATAATTTAGAGTATTTTTAAGATAAATTCAAAATTTCTAAACATAGATTACTAATATTGATATCGAGGGCATGCATTTTTTGTAGTTGTTTGTTGTATATTTTATTTATTTTTAATTTATTATTTAAATTAATTATAATTTAGAGTAATATTATGTCATAATGCATAACTTTTCATTTTTAAATATCTAGCCTTTTGAAATAAGGGCATCATTGCAAAGGGTACACACATTTTAAAGATTTGTTTTTTATTTTGAATTTTCCCATGTTCATCAAATAAAGACCTTTAAGTTTAGTAAAAAATAATGCTCAATAAAAAATAGAAAATCAATATACTAATTAAACATGCCCAGTGAAGAAGATAGGTTGATTACAACTACATTGAATTTATGGATTGGGAGTCTATGGGATCCACTAGAAGACAAAGTTAGGAATATAATTTTAGCATGGGGTGACAAATGGTTGTCATGGGCTAGTCGTATCATCATTTTAAAGGTAGTTTTTTCGATGCTACCAATATACCTCATGTCTTGCTTGGATCTATCGGTGAACAAGGTGGATGTTTTGAAGAGATATATGAGATTCTTCTTTTGCCAGGGAACCTCAGATAGGAAGAAATTCTCCCTGATCACCTGGGATACAATTTTCAAATCCAAAGGGAATGATGGTGTAGGGATTAGGGACTTGTTGAAGAAAAATAGGGCATTGGAAGCAAAGCTTGTGTGGAATATGTAATCCTGTAATGAAATAAAATGGGCTAAGATCCTCCCAAAAAAATACATTGTTGACCTCAATGCAGAAATTTTTTTACTTGCGGATAGTCTCCCTAGAGATTCCAAAATATGGAACTTCATGCGGACATTTCATAACCTCATTCAAGAGCAACTGTCTTGGGATATTTATGATAAACTTGAATGATGTTGTTCTAGGAAGAATCTTGGGTTGGTCTTCCAAGCATTGATATAAGCTTAGGTCTGGAGCAAACAAAGACTATTTTGAAACAATGGTGGGGGGAGAAGGTAAGGGATTATCTCATGGAAAAGCATTGCAATGGGGCTTCCACCTTTGAATGGAAGTCTTTGGATATTGGATTCATCTTGAGGGAGGAGGCAAAATGAATCAAATAGGAATTGGAAAGGTGCATAGTGATAATTAGGGTGGGTGTTGATAGGCTGGTGTGGGTGGATTCAAGTTCAGGGAAGTATAAATCAATGGTCGAGTATCAGTACTAGTGCAAGAATGAAACAACCACATTTTTTACTATGCACCTATGTTGGGATAAAGCTTGCATCCCACGGGCTAACATGTTCGCATGAGCTACAATACAAATTTTTTTTTGATGACAAACAAATTTCATAGGATGGGATATGTGGGCCCTTTGTGTTATGTGATGTGCAAAAATGAGGAGGAAGATGCAAATCACTTTCTAGTGAGATGCCCATTCACACAAGCATGTTGGAGATAGCTATGTGCTAGGATGGGGTGGAGTGGCGCTTTGCCAAATGACATACTATCACTTTTTTCTACCTAGTCGATCCTCAAAAGGCACTTGGTCTTTAGTGAGGTAAGGATGAATAGACCATCCATGGTAATATGGGAGCTTTGGAAGGAGAGAAACAAGATTATTTTCATAAAAAAAAGAGAGAATTTCCAACCTTTGTCAATCAGTCGGAGATAGCGATAGTGGAGGTCATCAATGGGAAGGTAGCGTAGAAGGATAAGAAAGCTTGGATATTTTTTGATTGGGATGCACAAATGAGAAGAGTGCTCAACATGACAAGGTAAAGTCAACAACAAGGGGAGAGGCAGTGTGGTGTCCCCCCCAACCTTGATGGCACAAATTGAACTTTGATGGGGCCTCCAAGGGCAATGATAGATTAGACAACCTACACAACATGCTTTTGAAACCTTGAGACAACAAGTAATAATCATTTGAGGGGAGTGGGATTGGCATTTGATATGGGAATGATGGTATTCAGCAATGGTGGAAAGGAGAGATCAGAAATGGAGTTTAAACAAATTTTTAACAAAGCCGGTTTCAAAAGCTACACCATCTTCAAATCACCATCTCTTCAAACCATTATTGAGGTTTCCAAATTCTAAATTAGTAAAGTTTAATATTATATATTAAAATAGTAACTAATTTAGAATCATGTGAAAGGAGTTGTTCTATAATTACGTTAATGGTGATGTATTAGATGCATATGTATGTTCCAAATACTTTATTATACTTATTATCTATATAAACTACCATCATCGTTGAAAGGAGGGGTAAATGCATCATTGTCTCTAGTGGAGGAACAATTAGTAGTTCTAGAGTTCTCTAGAATGGTTCAATTTCAAAGAACCTTAAGTTGGTTGATCTTTTGTTGTCCTTTCCCTCCTTGGATTCTCATGTGAGTGAATTATGGGTTGTTTTCAGCCCTTGGGTTGCATGATGCATATTATTGTATTTTTGTTATAATGATCTTCATTGATATATTTTGTATTGACTTTGCACAAGGTTTGGGGTTCTTTCAAAACCCACCTTTTATTCTCTAAAAAAAAGTTTGTTATTATACACATATATAGTCTCATGTGTTACTATAATCATAATCAACATTTTAATTTTTTTATTTAAAATACATTTTGTGATAAATTGTACTAAAGAAAAGGTGATGGCACAATAGTGTGTTCTACTTTTTTGTCTAAATAAAACACTCTAATTAACATTTTAAACCAAAATTTTATTTTTCAATCATTTATATCATGTGAACCATTAATAATTTGAAGATGATGCAAACTAATGATTTTTAAGGTATTTGTATATATTCTAAATACACATTTTAAAAAAAATAAAACAATATTTTATTTAATTTTTTAAGCATAACTTATTTTTATAATTTAGAGTATTTTTTAGATAAATTCAGAATTTCTAAACATAGATTACTAATATTGATATCGAGGGCATGCATTTTTTGTATTTGTTTGTTGTATATTTTATTTATTATTAATTTATTATTTAAATTAATTATAATTTAGAGTAATATTATGTCATAATGAATAACTTTTCATTTTTAAATATCTAGCCTTTTGAAATAAGGGAATCATTGCAAAGGGTACACACATTTTAAAGATTTGTTTTTTTATTTTGAATTTTCCCATGTTCATCATATAAAGACCTTTAAGTTTAGTCAAAAATAATGCTCAATAAAAAATAGAAAATAAATATACTAATTAAACACGCCCGGTGAAGAAGATAGGTTGATTGTAGCTACATTGAATTTATGGATTGGGAGTCTTTCGCTAACATATATTGGGCTTTCATTAGAAAAAGGTGTGAGAACGAGAAAACTATGGGATCCACTGGAAGACAAAGTTAGGAATAGAATTTTAGCATGGGATGACAAATGGTTGTCATAGGCTAGTTGTATCATCATTTTAAAGGCATTTTTTTCGATGCTACCAATATACCTCATGTATTGCTTGGATCTACCGGTGAACAAGGTGGATGTTTTAAAGAGATATATGAGATTCTTCTTTTGGCAGGGAACCTCAGATAGGAAGAAATTCCCCCTGATCACCTGGGATACAATTTTCAAATCCAAAGGGAATGATGGTGTAGGGATTAGGGACTTGTTGAAGTAAAATAGGGCATTGGGAGAAAAGCTTGTGTGGAATATGTACTCCTGTAATGAAAAAAAATGGGCTAAGATCCTTCAAAAAAAGTACATGGTTGACCTCAATGCAGATAAAATTTTACGTGCGGATAGTCTCCTTGGCGATTCCAAAATATGGAACTTCATGCGGGCATGTCATCCCCTCATTCAAGAGCAACTATCTTGGGATATTAATGATAGACTTGAATGATGTTGTTCTGGGAAGACTCTTGGGGAGGTCTTCCAAGCATCGATATAAGCTTAGGTCTGGAGCAAACAAAGACTATTTTGAAAAAATGGTGGGGGGAGAAGGTAAGGGACTATCTCATGGAAAAGAATTGCAATGGGGCTTCCACCTTTGAATGGAAGTATTTGGATATTGGAGTCATCTCGAGGGAGGAGGTGGAACAAATCAAATAGGAATTGGAAAGGCGCATAGTGATAATTAGGGTGGGTGCTGATAGGCTAGTGTGAGTGGATTCAAGTTCAGGGAAGTATAAATCAATGGTCGAGTATCAGTACTAGTGCAAGAATGACACAACCACATTGTTTCCTATGCACCTATGTTGGGATAAATCTTGCATCCCACGGGTTGACACGTTCACATGAGTTGCAATACAAAACAATTTTTTGACGGCAGACAAATTTCATAGGATGGGATATGTGGGCCCTTCGTGTTATGTGATGTGAAAAAATGAGGAGGAAGATGCAAATCACTTGCTGGTGAGATGCCCATTCACACAAGCATGTTGGAGATAGCTATGTGCTAGGATGGGGTGGAGTGGCGCTCTGCCAAATGACATACTATCACTTTTTTCTACCTAGTTGGTCCTCAAAAGGAACTCGGTCTTTAGTGAGCTATGGATGACTAGACCATCCATGGTAATATGGGAGCTTTGGAAGGAGAGAAACAAGAAGATTTTCATAGAAAAAAAGAGAATTTCCAACCTTTGTCAATCGGTTGGAGATAGCGATAGTAAAGGTCGTCAATGGGAAGGTAGCGTAGAAGGATAAGAAAGCTTGGATATTTTTTGATTGGGATGCACAAATGAGAAGAGTGTGCAGGTTTGGTCTAACTCTATGGTGCTCAAAATGACAAGGTAAAGTCAACAACAAGGGGAGAGGCAGTGTGGTGTCCCCCCCAACCTAGATGGCATAAATTGAACTTTGATGGGGCCTCCAAGGGCAATGATAGATTAGAGAACCTACACAACATGCTTCTGAAACCTTGAGACAATAACTAATAATCATACTCCTACAATCTTCTCCATTTCAATGACAACCTTCACATTGACAATCTTGACATCCTTTGATAACCACTATCAACAATAATGATCTGTTGACATTAGTTTGACACCAATGACAACCCATGCTCAACAAAATTTCCAAATTTATGTACAATATTGTTTCATTTATCATTATGTGTGAGTTACAAGAAATTATCTTGAAAAAACATAAAACTAAATGGGGTGATATGTTAGGACATAATTTTCACAATTATATTTTCTCCCCACTTTGAGGTGTATGCAAATTTTAAATAAATCATGCATATCTAAATTTAGCATTCACAAACATGTATGTGCAATAAAATAAATATTTAGACACTAAAATGATACACTCCATAAGGTCCATTTAGAGTAATAGACATGTCAACTTGGGTATTATCATGATATGATCAGAAGCATGGAATTAATCATAGTAAGTATATAAGACATAAAGCAAAGGATTTAATAATGAATCATGATCAATCATCATGGGATTAGATATAAGATCAATGAAGAACAATGATTCCGCCCAACATGGGCGAGATAATAGTGATACAACCATCTAAAAATAAAAAAATCATAATATGTAGATCAAGATGAATAAGAAAAAAATTGACATGTCATAAACCCAACATTGTGATTGTAGTGTAGAAAAATGTATCCCTATACATTTTCACACTTGTTTAGGCCCTCCCTACTAAAAATGGGCTTCTTTATGCCTTATTTGGTCCTATTTTGCATCCACAAGCCTTATTTGATGCATCTTTTCAAGGATAATCTCGACATTTATCAATAACCAATCATAATTCATGTGATTTTGAGTTATGTGGCCCAAATTTAGTGATCTGTGACTCATATGCCACCTTGGGTGCATGAGTCCCACCTAAGTCTTGGGGCCTAATCCTGAATTTATCATTAAACTAAACATTTCTTAAAATTTGTGTCCCAAGCCTAGGCTACTGGAAATCATACGCCCCAATTGGCATATGAGTCCCGCTTAGCTTGGACCTACTTTAAATTCAAATTCCTAGTGATATTTTATTCTCCTAGATCTGATGTCGGCTTGTAGTGTTGTAATTTCAGGAAATTTGGCATAAACAAGTATAAATACAAGGTTATTTCATATATTTTCACCTACGACTTTCAAGAGAGCATTCCTAATAGCAGGTTGTGATTACAAGTGCATTCAAGAGAATTCAAGAGCTGATTATCAAGCATTTTGGAGCATCATTCAAGATTCAAGCATCATGTTAAAGTCTTCATGCATCATGTTTGTTTTTGAGCTAACATTTGTGATGTAGGTTTTTATGCTTCAAGCAAGCATTCAAGTCAAGATCTACAACATTCCATTAAGAGTCAAGATCTACATTCATGATAGTCATTAAGATTGAAAAATTTTATTTAATGGGTTAGTGAATTGCAACATAGCATACTTGTTCACTCATTATTCTTTTTTACTATTTCATTTCATTTTAAGGTTTGATTACCAAAACAAGGTTTGACCAAGGAAAACCCCTATCCATTAGTTCAAAACAACATTTTTTCCTCTCTTTGATGTGTGATTTGCAAATTTAGGTTGACAATCCATTGAAGATGAAGATTGGAGAATTTTTTCAAGGTTGCAAAGTGGTCAAAGTTGTCATCTATCTTGCAAGAGCACATACAGTCACCTACAAGGAAAAATTTAGTGTTTTAGATTCGAAGATCGGAAGGGAGAGAAGCTATAGAAAATTACTAGAGAATATCAGAGTTTCAGATCAACCTTGATACTGGGATTGAATCACCATTTGTGGTGTATAAATCCCAATATAGCAATTTTCAGACATTTTCAACATATATCCTGATTTACTAGTTCCAAATTCCAATTTATGTCATAAACCCTAAACTAGGACTAAATCACCCCTACTAGGACTAAACCGCCCCTACTGGGACTAAATCACCCCGACTAGGACTGGATCGCCCCTACTGGGATTGTATTTTCAACTTGCATCTTATGTGTTTGAGTAGTGTTGTTAGGGTCACAAATGTAGATTCACGTGTCATTTGTATCTTTGGCTATCATATGTTTTCCTTTGTTTTTTGTCTAATTATTTTTTGAGTAGTGTTTTTGGGGGCACTCATATATATTCTTGTCTTCTTAATCTTAATCATCATCTATTTTAGAGGAGGTTCTTTATTTCAACACTATAGCAGTCATCATTTGACAATTTTATATAGTTTCTTCATGCTTCAACGCTGTTCTTCATGTTCCTATCATTTTTGGACCACTATTTTTGAGGCTTCTTAGTCCTTCATTAATCTTTCTCTCTTTTGGAGAGGAGTTTCTTCTCATGAGGTTTTCTCATTTTCTCTAGTTTAGAGAGATTAAGTTGTTTGTACATGGGTACCTCATAAAACCTTGTTTGTTGAGACCTATCCATGTATTATTTTATTTTTAAGAATTTTATTTTAGAGGTTTCTAGCTATTCCCTAAGTTTCACTTAAAGGGAGTGTTAGAGTAATCATTCATTAACTAATAATGAATTAAGCTTTAATTTATTAATAGGCTAATTTCACTTTATGCACTTAAGATAAACTTAGGAGTGTTTTTTCTTTTATTAGAGCGAGCTATTATTAGATTATTTTGTCTCATTGCATAGGATGAAAACACTTGTCATGATCTAATCCATTTATCATTTAGGGTTTTATCTTATAAACACTCTCATTTATTATATTATTTCATTATGTAAATTATTTATTTTTGAGGAAATATAAAATCATTATTTGCAACTCTCATGCATGGAAGGTGTTCTCATTTTCTATTTGATCTTTCTTTGTGTGTTTTTCAAAATCTAATATGTTGACCACAAAGACATACTCATTTTCTATACCACCAAAGCACCTCTCCAAAAACACTAGGCAATTGATTGAAAGCTATGTGAACCCTATCATAGCTCTCATATACTTGGAGAACATGTATACAAGTAAAGAGAGTGAATAATCCACTCATAAGAAACATGATTCACTACCGCAATCTCAAGCTTCAAAGAAAATTCATAAAAAAGTTCTAGGGATCCTAAAACCCTAACAATTTTACACCATTACAATGATAAATTAAAGAAAGATATAAAATATTGGTGAACCCTCCATTTGTTTGGAGAAACATTAATTTATGTTGCCTACTATTTCCTTTTTTTTGAAAAATATTGATTTTATTGACAATTTTTTTCAAATAACTATAAATTTGTAGAAAATCTTGGCGAATCTTGACAAAAAATAGGTAAATACATTAATTACCTTGGCATATCCGTTCTTTTTTAAAAGTTAAATTCATATGGAAAAGGGCTTGAAGATGGCATTTATTGACTAGTTTAAGGTTTAGTTCTCATGTTTATAATTCCTTAATTCTATGCCCCATGAGTATTGGAGCTCTACAAGTACATTTTGGCCCACACAATTTAACTCCAACCATTAGATTATAAATATTCAATTACCTAAATACATTTTTGGGTTCAAGGAGCATTAGAGATTTGTGGGTACATTTTAACACATGAAATACAACCTTAACCATTAGATTAAAATAAAATCAATGGTGGTGATTGAAAATTGCTAATATGGCCCAAAAGTAACCAATAATTATATAATAATATTAGTGAATTAATTTAATTTTGTACTATAACTTATAAAATTTAGGTGAATATGATCTAATTAGGTATCAAATATTGTGGATTTTTTTTGAGTTCAAATATTATCCAAGTTTTAAATTTGTAATTTCAACTATTAGCTAATTGGCGAATATTGGTGTGTCGCCAAAAAGTGTAGCCTTGGACAATTGTTCACTCATTTGGATCCTTGTCTATGGATTTTGGACCTTTTTCAGCCTCTTTTTATCCCTTTCCAAGCGTTGTGCCAAAGTGTTGTAAGGTGTTGCAAAATATTTTCATGCTTTCTTAGGCTTGTCATCACTCAATCAACCTCTTATTATGCTATAATGACCCCTTAGTATACATATAAGTCCTATCTTAGTGTGTTTTCATGAGACAATCTTGACAAGCAAGAATAATAATACTTTAATTCTTGACATTCAATAAAATTTTCCTAGGTGGACTAGGTCGCCACCTTTGGCGACCTAGTCCCATGTGGCTTATAAATTAAAATAAACTTAATTTTCTTTTGGGATTTTGTCTCTAAAACCCTAAGGTCGACTTGTATAGTGTTATTTTGGGAAAATGAGGGCATAAATTGTAGGAGTTGAGAAAATACAACACCACAAACACGGAAGATCACCTGCATGCAAATAACTTGTCACAAAAGAAGAGATGGAGACAAACAAGCAAGGGTTCTCTGAAAACTAAAACTGTATATATCAAAGAGAATGAATTGATATGAAATACAATGGGATCAATCTTTATAAAAAAGAGATCATGCAAACCCTAATAGGAAAAACCCTAATAGAAACCCTAATAGGAAAACATTTAATAATTAATATGATCATTAAATGTCACTTTATGCAAACTAACGTGAAATATTAAGAAGGGAATAAAGGTAACTTAATCAACATAATTAAGTTAAAACCTTTACTCTAACACCCCCCCTTAAGATGAGCAACAGTGCAACTACAAACAAATGCAAGAAAGCAAAGGTAACTACAATGCAAAAAGGTAAACATGGGTCCCAACAACTAGGCCAGATCAGGTACCTAAATACAACCAAATCTCTATAAAATGGAGAAATAGAGAAAACCTCATGAGAAAAAGCTCTACTCCAAAAAGAGATCCAGAAAGCCAAGAAGAACATCATTGAAGTAGAAGAAGCTACAAACAACTGTCGAAAGATGACTGCTATGGTGTTGAAGAACCTCCGCTGAAGATGGAAGATCCCTTCCAAGGCAAAAATAAGGACAAATTAGCACGAACAATATAATAACCCCCCCATAATGCTAAACTGGGAGAGCTTGACAGATCCACTGAAATGATGTGAAACACCCTGTAGTGCATGAAGAAGAAGATACAACATCTGAAAGTGCACAAGAAAGCACCTGCAATTGAAAAAGTGGTGTGCAAAATAAAGCACACATGCATGAGGCTGGAATCATAGGATCCACTGTCGTCATGGAGAGACACTCACCGGACAAAGATGTGATGGCAAAACAAAGGAAAACTACACAACCCCTCATGGCACTTTATAATAACAGTGCGAGTACAGAATATGGCACAACCTTATGTGAAAAATCCCCAAAAAATGCATGTACAATAGTGTGGCACTTTATCTCAGTGCGTTTACATAAAAGAAATTGCTTACAAATGATGCTCAAAATGTCCAAAAAGGACAAAGTTGGAAATACATGAAGGACAGCCAAAAAAATGACTGTAGAATGCACCAACAGAAAAAAGAAGTGATGAAACCCACACCACAGGAAATATGAGAAAACCAGCTTTCCGACGATATCTTGTTTGCCAAAAAATGATATTGTATGCCCAAGTTACGACCTCTGGAAAAAAACAGCTCCAAAGATGAAAAAAACCAGCGCTGGGTTAAATTTGATGGTCATACGGCTGTCGCAACAAAATATGGGCTTAAATTTGACGGCCAAACGACCGTCACCGTAAAAGCGCAATAGGGCTTATTTTTAAAAATTACAATTTTTTTCTTTTTTTAAAATTAAAAAAAAAAAAGTGTGGTGGGGGAGGCATGTGGGCCCACCCCCACCGCACCCTATGTGGGCACGGGCTACCTGCGGAGGCCTGCGCAGTACCCTGCGTAGGTACAAACTTGCACATAGCTTGCGCAGGGAGTGTACCCGCCTGCGCAGGGGTGACAGGCTTAAGCATGCCTTAAAAAGGCTTTTTTTTTTAACTTTTGATTTTTTTGATTTTTTTAAAAAATCAAATGTTCTACAATGAAAATTGCAAATTTTTTTTTTCGAAAATATCTTGGAAAAAAATTCTGAAAAAAAAATATTTACCAGGATTTTTTCCTAATTGCGCGTAGACGACGGCCGTACCCTAAATTTTTTTTGCTTCAAATTTTGACTTTGTCCAAAATGGATGAATGAACAATCGATTTAGGGGTTTTGGACCGCTACGGACGCAATGGAAATGTCCATTTGAGCTGAAAATGCTTCGAAATTACAGGTATGCCCTAGATAAAAAAATAAACCCCAAACCCTTGAAGCTCCAAAAATCTTCAAAACAAGAACAAGAAGCAACAGGTGTGGAGTTCTGATACCATGTAGGAGTTGAGAAAATACAACACCACAAACCCCAAAGATCACCTGCATGCAAATAACCTGTCACAAAAGAAGAGATGGAGACAAACAAGCAAGGGTTCTCTGAAAACTGAAAATGTATATATCAGAGAGAATGAGAGAATGAATTGATATGAAATACAATGGGATCAATCCTTATAAAAAGGAGATCATGCAAACCCTAATAAAACCCTAATAGGAAAAACCCTAATAGAAGCCCTAATAGGATAACATTTAATAATTAATATAATTATTAAATGTCACTTTATGCAAACTAACGTGAAATCTTAAGAAGGGAATAAATGTAATTTAATCAACACAATTAAGTTAAAACCTTTACTCTAACACAACCCCTTGAAAATACAACACCACAAACCCCGAAGATCACCTGCATGCAAATAACTTGTCACAAAAGAAGAGATGGAGACAAACAAGCAAGGGTTCTCTGAAAATTGAAAATGTATATATCAGAGAGAATGAATTGATATGAAATACAATGAGATAAATCCTTATAAAAATGAGATCATGCAAACCTTAATAAAACCCTAATAGGAAAAACCCTAATAGAAGCCCTACTAGGAAAACATTTAATAATTAATATAATTATTAAATGTCACTTTATGCAAACTAAAGTGAAATCTTAAGAAGGGAATAAAGGTAACTTAATCAACATAATTAAGTTAAAACCTTTACTCTAACATAAATTGTATAAATAATCCTAAAAACCCTAATTTCTCATTAGACACACTCATTTTCTTCTCAATCTCTCATCTCTCCTTCTCAAGCAAGCTAGGGTTTTGATTATTCTAAGTCACCAAGGAATCACTCTCAAGAAGCATTCAAGGGCTGAATCCTCTATTGCTGCAACTCAAGATCAAACATCATGGAAAGGTAAAATCCATCACTATCCTTCGTTCATACTTCATTACTTTATTTCATCTTCTTGATTTAATTACTCGAAAGGGGCTTGACCAAGGCATGCCCCCATACCCTAACAATCAACAATTTTTCCTTCTTTGTGTGATTTGCAGGTCTTATAGGCAGATTTGGCAAAGGAACAAGGTGGAAGATCATTCAAAAACTTGTCCAAGCTATCTAAGGATTGAAGAAACCCTAGTTGGAGCTTTTTAGACACCTACAAATCAGATTATGCACTTTCAGGACTAGATACCTATAGGAGTAGAAAACACAAACCAAGGGCTTTAGATTCCATCTTCTGATTTATAGAAATTTAGAAGAGGACTAGGTCACCATTGTTGGTGACCTAGTCCCATTGAAGCTATTTTTCAGAGATTTTGGTAGATTTGGATACCCTTTTGGCCGAAATGGGGCCCAAAGTAGTTTTCCAAAATTTTCCCTAAAAAGGACTAGGTCGCCCAGATTGGCACAAGTGTCCCTTTTGGATTTTGCATCAAATTCAACAACATTTACAATCCCTATAGGATTTCAGCTGCACACCTCTTCAATCTTATCCACTTTTGTAATAGTTTTTTTATATCTCTTAGGTTATTTTGTAAATACTTGCATATCTCAATATTTTTTCCAACATAGTTGCATTCTTTAGGTTTTACATTGATAGTTAGTTTCTTGTATTCATTTCCAACATGTAGACATTCAATCACACACATCACAACCCCCAATCTCTCCCTTTGAATGTAACATATGCATTTTGGTATCCCTCTCTATCCTCTTAGGTGAAAAGCCCTAGAAGTGTTAGAGACCCTAAGTGGGTACCAAAATCTTCATTACAATTGGCCACTAAGAAAATCACTATCCCATTGGCTCCCAAAAAATGATTTGAAAAATAAAATACCACTTAATTGTCAATATGAAAAACATGACCCATGGATTCTTCAAACATGACAATCTCTAATAAGTCACATCTTAAATCAATATTGCTTCTAGATTTGATTGTGTTCATATTCTTTGTAAAAAATATGAACACAAGCAAATCCAGAAGCAATACTGATTTATAATATGGATTGTGGAAACCAAATGCCATTAAGTCACATATTATTAACTTCTCATATGCATTATCTCTCAACCCTTAGCATACACACCTAGGCAAACATAAATAATAAATCATATGCTTGAAAGTAGAGTAACATGGATGATATAAAAAAGCTCAAAAATCCTACACATGTATCAAATACTTCCCACGGTACAATAGAAAAGAAGTATTGTTTGACATGTCCAACAAAATTGTGAAAAAACAAGTTATCCCTTGATTAATTAACTTACATGTGAGTGAAAGTTAGATGGCATGTACATAAGAATATGAATCTTTTCAAATAAATGATATTCTTCTATATGCCACTCTTTAACATCAAAATTAACCTTAGTTGCGAGTGAATTTTTTTTAATGCCAAAGTTTACAAACCTATCAACTAATGTATTGTTTTCTCTAAAACAATGCTTATAAATGACATTGTGAAGGTTGCTTTCAATGATTCTAATTTCTGATATACTCTTCAAGTTCCAATCTCTGATGTGGCCAACTAAACAACCTTTTATAGAAATATGAAAATCTCTTTCAACCTTCAATGATCAACAATCCATTAATTTATAACTTCAAACCTTTGAGAAATGCAATAGATTTTACTTTTTTATTTGATTTTGATCCAAGATAAAATAAGCCACCTTTTACAAATGAACCACTATTTAATCTCATAACAATTTATGCACCTGCAAGACTTCGATTTCTTTTCACTACACCATCAAAATTTAATTTGATGTGCTTGTCCTTTAAAAAGGATAACTTAAAAAAGATTTATGTGATAATATTGACTAGAAAATATTTAATTATTAAAGATTAGAAATATTCATTACAGAGTATTTTTATTATTAAAGTTTAGATAATTCCATAAATATTTTGGGCTTCTTTTACCTTTTAAAAAAAATTGGTTTTTGTTCAAAGTGTGCATAAAGTCTCCTTCTCATCGAGGAGCCTTCAGCTTATAAATTCGTAGAAATATAGATTTCCTAAAACAAAGCAAATAATTACGGAGTCAAATGTAATATCTTATTGTAAAATCATCGTTTCTATCTTTTTGTCTTACAGATTTTCAATCTATTTGGGTGACACAGGTAGATTTTCCTAGCAAAACAATACTTCTCTCATGTATTCACTTATCGACTGTTTCTTTATATTGATTGATAAAGATAGTTTTTTTTTTTCATTCATTCTATTTTAGATAAAAGTAGATAAGAGAATATTTTTATGTTGTATCTATCTATTGAAAGTTTCTTTATATTATTTGATTTGAGAGATTTTTTCTTCATTTATTGTATTTTAAATAAAAGGTGACAAGATAATATCTTTATCGTTTATCCATTTTTTGATTAGTCTCTTTACATTGTTTGATAGATAATTTTTTCGTTCAATATATTTTATATGAATAATACTTCTTCAACAATTTACAATCTAATTTTGGGTGAATAATATATCTTAATTTAATAGTTCTTTTTCAAATTATTTTTTCCGAGATGAATAAAGTTATTTCTTTTATAGAGTTGTAGTCTCTTTATTTTTAAGTTGTTTCATTCTTTTCTAAAATTATATGTTTTTATGATTTCAAAACATATCAATTTAGCATTTTTTTTTTTTGAGAGGAATCAAGGGTTTAGCCCAGTCACTTGGAGCTTAGTTCTTTATAGGGAAAGCCCCCCCTATAATCTCTCTAGTGATGTGTAACATACCCTCATCCATAAGATATATAAATCAAGAATTGAACTTATGGTCTGGACTACCTAAATTTTGTCAATTTAACTTATTCCAATGATACATGTTTAAATATCAAATTATATATATATATATATATATATATATATATATATAATCTTTTTATTTAAACAATTCATGAAACTACTAATGTTGTATAACTTCTTAACTAAATTTTTTCAATTTACTAAAATCATCCCCTCTTAAAACTATTGACTTAAAAAATTATATGATCTATATGAGACAATAGATAAATAGTGAGAGCTTTTTGAAACAAAATTGAGAAAAGAATTCTAAAAAAATTCTTCATTGCTTAACATGTGTCTAAAAAGGGAGAAAACAATCAAGAAAGTTATTCATTTTGATGCAAAGGAAACCAATTAGACTATATGTTAGGGGAGAGGGGCCCATAGTGGAGCACCCTAACTTTGAGTTTCTCAAAATTCTATGTGAAATTTCAAATCAATCCCAATTTTGTACAACAATTTATTTAACAACTTTCTATATTTCGTTTTAGGGTCACATCATCAAATATGATGCCACATCAACACGCTTTTTGTCGAGGTATCCAAAAAGGGCCAAAAAAAAGTGAGACCAATAGTGGTGCACTAAGTCATGTTTTATTGGTGCACTGATGTGGCATCACATGATTTGTCAATTTGTGTATTTTTTTGATAAAAAGTGTTTTACAATTGGATATTAAGATGCTCTACTATGGGACCCACTGAAGACTACTTCTATCCCCACTATTGGACCCTGCTCCACTATAGGCCCCTCTCCCCTACTATGCTTACAACCCAATTTCTATCGATAACTTCTAAAAGTGTTATCTCATAGATTTTAAACTTATTCAAATGTACCAAACATTTCCTATAAACAACCAATATAGAATAATCACATCAATTATTTACATATGAAACCTACTCCTACCATAAACAATTTATAATTTACTATAAACAACCAATATATAATAATCACTACATCAATTATTTAGTATGAAACCTACTTCTACCATAAACAATTTATACTAAGAAAATTACTCATTTTAGAATTAAGAAAGAACAATTAAACTCTATTTGACTATACAATCCAGCTTCTAAAATATGATCTCAAAACTAAACAACCATTACGTAATAATCCATGCGTCTAATTTCTACCATAATTAATCTCTTTTACTGTTAAAAAATATCGTGATCCACTATAGGCTGATGAAATTTCTTTGTTGATTGGGTCCACGTGCATGACATATACTTTTCCAATAAAAAGTCTGGAAGTCCTACTCCTGATAAAACGTTTTTATTCATTTATACAACAACTTCGGTTCAGAGAGTATTTTTCGCTCCTCCAATATAGACACGCACATAGAAAAAGGTAATCGAAGCATGGTCCCACCTTCTTGACATTTTATGGGTAATAAACTTTAATATTAACTGCAGTTAAAAGTTTCAGCTCGCTAATAAATTTCATCATTGTAAAAATTTAATACAGTTCTTGTGATTGTGTCTATTAATTGGTGTACACTTACACTTCAAGTAATCTGTATTTTATGGCTGATTTGTTTTACAGCTTACATTTTTCAGATCTTGTAAATTTGGAATTGTATTCTTTGTTGAACAGAAGGACGAGCTATGTTTTCTAACTACTTATAACTTTATTATTATAAATTCTTTCCCTTTGTTAAAAAAAAAAAAACAACTACTACTGCAGTTAAAAGTTGGATAGATTATAACTGCAGTTGTTTGAAATTATTTAACATTTGACTTGAAAGAACTATGAATATTTTATAATATTTCTTAGGTTAAATATCTACACATAAGTAGTTGTATTTAGCTGTAAAATCATATACGAAATCTGCCCTACCATCTAAAACAGGTTAAAGTCTAGATCGTTTCAGGCACGTTCATCCGAATTGTGAGCCTTTAAAAATACTTATATTTTACTTTAAAAAGTGAGACTACCTTCTGGTCTTATAAATAGGCGATGTTATGCCCATTTACTTTACCAATATCCAACAAATTCTCATACACGCCCTCCCTCACACGGCCTACCATGGCTCCTCCTCCTCCACCTGCTTCTGCAATTTCGATTCCCCAGCCTGCCCATATTGGTAGAGAAGAAGCCCAGCCCGAGAGTTTGTTATCTCAGCTAAAACTGTATGACATGATACTCGGCCTATCTGAGCCCATGGCTCTCAGAGCCGCTGTTTTGTTGAATATTCCAGACATAATTGCCGAGGCTTCAGGTTCTCTTACCCTAGACGAAATTGCTGCTCATATTTCAACTTCCACCGAGAGCCCCCCTTGCATAGAATATCTGTTTCGTCTTCTCAGATTTCTATCCTCCCACCAAGTCTTTAGTGAGATCCCGCACGAGGAGGACTTCAAGCAATGTAGATATGCCCTCACAGGCCTTTCGAAATTGCTTGTGAAGGAAACAAGTAAAGGAGGTTTGAGTTCTGGTGTGTCCATGCAAAACTATGTTCCATTTTTGCTGGGGGCCACCAGCAATATTGCCTTCCAGGGATGGCTGCATCTACACGAGTCTGTGTTAGAAGGCGGCTGCGCCTTCGGTAAGGCTTTTGGTATGAGTAATTGGGACTACGCTGTAAACAATCCTGAAGCGAACAAGACATTTAACGAGGCCATGTCCTGTGACACTCGTGCTGTCATGGCTTCTGTTGTCAAGGTTTATGAGGAGGGGTTTAAGAAGATAACTTCTTTGGTTGATGTTGCGGGAGGTGTGGGTTCTGCCTTGTCCACCATTGTGGAGAATTACAAGCATATTAGAGGAATTAATTTTGACTTACCTCATGTCATTGCTTCTGCACTTCCTATTGCTGGTAAGATTGATCTCAACCGAACCAAGATGTTTAGAATTTTGGTAATAAATTGCTTTTCTGTCTAGTATTAGATGACAATATGAAAAGAAAACCTATTTCTATTTGTAGATCTTAGCACATATTATTAGAATATTTTGTATATTATAGTAATAGCAAGATTATATGGTTTGGTTTTTAACATTGTAGGAGTAGAGCATGTGAGTGGCAATATGTTTGAACATATTCCATCAGCTGATGCAGTCTTTATGAAGGTATGCAATCTTTATGTAATTTTTAAAAAAATGTTTAATATTTCAAAAGCAATTTAAATTGAATGGAAAAGGTTATTGCAGTGGGTTTTGCATGATTGGGATGATGATGATTGCGTTAGAGTGTTGAAAAGGTGTTACGTGGCTATACCAGAAAATGGAAAGGTTGTTATTGTGGATGCTCTTATTGTTGAAGGGGAAAAAGATGAAGATAAAGAAGAAAAACATTTGAGGGGAGTGGGATTGGCATTTGATATGGGAATGATGGTATTCAGCAATGGTGGAAAGGAGAGATCAGAAATGGAGTTTAAACAGATTTTTAACAAAGCCGGTTTCAAAAGCTACACCATCTTCAAATCACCATCTCTTCAAACCATTATTGAGGTTTCCAAATTCTAAATTAGTAAAGTTTAATATTATATATTAAAATAGTAACTAATTTAGAATCATGTGAAAGGAGTTGTTCTATAATTACGTTAATGGTGATGTATTAGATGCATATGTATGTTCCAAATACTTTATTATACTTATTATCTATATAAACTACCATCATCGTTGAAAGGAGGGGTAAATGCATCATTGTCTCTAGTGGAGGAACAATTAGTAGTTCTAGAGTTCTCTAGAATGGTTCAATTTCAAACAACCTTAAGCTGGTTGATCTTTTGTTGTCCTTTCCCTCCTTGGATTCTCATGTGAGTGAATTATGGGTTGTGTTCAGCCCTTGGATTGCATGATACATATTATTGTATTTTTGTTATAATGATTTTCATTGATATATTTTGTATTGACTTTGCACAAGGTTTGGGGTCCTTTCAAAACCCACCTTTTATTCTCTAAAAAAAAGTTTGTTATTATACACATATATAGTCTCATGTGTTACTATAGTCATAATCAACATTTTAAATTTTTTATTTAAAATACATGTTGTGATAAATTGTACAAAAGAAAAGGTGATAGCACAATAGTGTGTTCTACTTTTTCGTCTAAATAAAACACTCTAATTAACATTTTAAACCAATTTTTTTTTTTTCAATCATGTATATCATGTGAACCATTAATAATTTGAAGATGATGCAAACTAAAGATTTTAAAGGTATTTGTATATATTCTAAATACACATTTAAAAAAAATAAAACAATATTTTATTTAATTTTTTAAGCATAACTTTTTTTTTATAATTTAGAGTATTTTTAAGATAAATTCAAAATTTCTAAACATAGATTACTAATATTGATATCGAGGGCATGCATTTTTTGTAGTTGTTTGTTGTATATTTTATTTATTTTTAATTTATTATTTAAATTAATTATAATTTAGAGTAATATTATGTCATAATGCATAACTTTTCATTTTTAAATATCTAGCCTTTTGAAATAAGGGCATCATTGCAAAGGGTACACACATTTTAAAGATTTGTTTTTTATTTTGAATTTTCCCATGTTCATCAAATAAAGACCTTTAAGTTTAGTAAAAAATAATGCTCAATAAAAAATAGAAAATCAATATACTAATTAAACATGCCCAGTGAAGAAGATAGGTTGATTACAACTACATTGAATTTATGGATTGGGAGTCTATGGGATCCACTAGAAGACAAAGTTAGGAATATAATTTTAGCATGGGGTGACAAATGGTTGTCATGGGCTAGTCGTATCATCATTTTAAAGGTAGTTTTTTCGATGCTACCAATATACCTCATGTCTTGCTTGGATCTATCGGTGAACAAGGTGGATGTTTTGAAGAGATATATGAGATTCTTCTTTTGCCAGGGAACCTCAGATAGGAAGAAATTCTCCCTGATCACCTGGGATACAATTTTCAAATCCAAAGGGAATGATGGTGTAGGGATTAGGGACTTGTTGAAGAAAAATAGGGCATTGGAAGCAAAGCTTGTGTGGAATATGTAATCCTGTAATGAAATAAAATGGGCTAAGATCCTCCCAAAAAAATACATTGTTGACCTCAATGCAGAAATTTTTTTACTTGCGGATAGTCTCCCTAGAGATTCCAAAATATGGAACTTCATGCGGACATTTCATAACCTCATTCAAGAGCAACTGTCTTGGGATATTTATGATAAACTTGAATGATGTTGTTCTAGGAAGAATCTTGGGTTGGTCTTCCAAGCATTGATATAAGCTTAGGTCTGGAGCAAACAAAGACTATTTTGAAACAATGGTGGGGGGAGAAGGTAAGGGATTATCTCATGGAAAAGCATTGCAATGGGGCTTCCACCTTTGAATGGAAGTCTTTGGATATTGGATTCATCTTGAGGGAGGAGGCAAAATGAATCAAATAGGAATTGGAAAGGTGCATAGTGATAATTAGGGTGGGTGTTGATAGGCTGGTGTGGGTGGATTCAAGTTCAGGGAAGTATAAATCAATGGTCGAGTATCAGTACTAGTGCAAGAATGAAACAACCACATTTTTTACTATGCACCTATGTTGGGATAAAGCTTGCATCCCACGGGCTAACATGTTCGCATGAGCTACAATACAAATTTTTTTTTGATGACAAACAAATTTCATAGGATGGGATATGTGGGCCCTTTGTGTTATGTGATGTGCAAAAATGAGGAGGAAGATGCAAATCACTTTCTAGTGAGATGCCCATTCACACAAGCATGTTGGAGATAGCTATGTGCTAGGATGGGGTGGAGTGGCGCTTTGCCAAATGACATACTATCACTTTTTTCTACCTAGTCGATCCTCAAAAGGCACTTGGTCTTTAGTGAGGTAAGGATGAATAGACCATCCATGGTAATATGGGAGCTTTGGAAGGAGAGAAACAAGATTATTTTCATAAAAAAAAGAGAGAATTTCCAACCTTTGTCAATCAGTCGGAGATAGCGATAGTGGAGGTCATCAATGGGAAGGTAGCGTAGAAGGATAAGAAAGCTTGGATATTTTTTGATTGGGATGCACAAATGAGAAGAGTGCTCAACATGACAAGGTAAAGTCAACAACAAGGGGAGAGGCAGTGTGGTGTCCCCCCCAACCTTGATGGCACAAATTGAACTTTGATGGGGCCTCCAAGGGCAATGATAGATTAGACAACCTACACAACATGCTTTTGAAACCTTGAGACAACAAGTAATAATCATTTGAGGGGAGTGGGATTGGCATTTGATATGGGAATGATGGTATTCAGCAATGGTGGAAAGGAGAGATCAGAAATGGAGTTTAAACAAATTTTTAACAAAGCCGGTTTCAAAAGCTACACCATCTTCAAATCACCATCTCTTCAAACCATTATTGAGGTTTCCAAATTCTAAATTAGTAAAGTTTAATATTATATATTAAAATAGTAACTAATTTAGAATCATGTGAAAGGAGTTGTTCTATAATTACGTTAATGGTGATGTATTAGATGCATATGTATGTTCCAAATACTTTATTATACTTATTATCTATATAAACTACCATCATCGTTGAAAGGAGGGGTAAATGCATCATTGTCTCTAGTGGAGGAACAATTAGTAGTTCTAGAGTTCTCTAGAATGGTTCAATTTCAAAGAACCTTAAGTTGGTTGATCTTTTGTTGTCCTTTCCCTCCTTGGATTCTCATGTGAGTGAATTATGGGTTGTTTTCAGCCCTTGGGTTGCATGATGCATATTATTGTATTTTTGTTATAATGATCTTCATTGATATATTTTGTATTGACTTTGCACAAGGTTTGGGGTTCTTTCAAAACCCACCTTTTATTCTCTAAAAAAAAGTTTGTTATTATACACATATATAGTCTCATGTGTTACTATAATCATAATCAACATTTTAATTTTTTTATTTAAAATACATTTTGTGATAAATTGTACTAAAGAAAAGGTGATGGCACAATAGTGTGTTCTACTTTTTTGTCTAAATAAAACACTCTAATTAACATTTTAAACCAAAATTTTATTTTTCAATCATTTATATCATGTGAACCATTAATAATTTGAAGATGATGCAAACTAATGATTTTTAAGGTATTTGTATATATTCTAAATACACATTTTAAAAAAAATAAAACAATATTTTATTTAATTTTTTAAGCATAACTTATTTTTATAATTTAGAGTATTTTTTAGATAAATTCAGAATTTCTAAACATAGATTACTAATATTGATATCGAGGGCATGCATTTTTTGTATTTGTTTGTTGTATATTTTATTTATTATTAATTTATTATTTAAATTAATTATAATTTAGAGTAATATTATGTCATAATGAATAACTTTTCATTTTTAAATATCTAGCCTTTTGAAATAAGGGAATCATTGCAAAGGGTACACACATTTTAAAGATTTGTTTTTTTATTTTGAATTTTCCCATGTTCATCATATAAAGACCTTTAAGTTTAGTCAAAAATAATGCTCAATAAAAAATAGAAAATAAATATACTAATTAAACACGCCCGGTGAAGAAGATAGGTTGATTGTAGCTACATTGAATTTATGGATTGGGAGTCTTTCGCTAACATATATTGGGCTTTCATTAGAAAAAGGTGTGAGAACGAGAAAACTATGGGATCCACTGGAAGACAAAGTTAGGAATAGAATTTTAGCATGGGATGACAAATGGTTGTCATAGGCTAGTTGTATCATCATTTTAAAGGCATTTTTTTCGATGCTACCAATATACCTCATGTATTGCTTGGATCTACCGGTGAACAAGGTGGATGTTTTAAAGAGATATATGAGATTCTTCTTTTGGCAGGGAACCTCAGATAGGAAGAAATTCCCCCTGATCACCTGGGATACAATTTTCAAATCCAAAGGGAATGATGGTGTAGGGATTAGGGACTTGTTGAAGTAAAATAGGGCATTGGGAGAAAAGCTTGTGTGGAATATGTACTCCTGTAATGAAAAAAAATGGGCTAAGATCCTTCAAAAAAAGTACATGGTTGACCTCAATGCAGATAAAATTTTACGTGCGGATAGTCTCCTTGGCGATTCCAAAATATGGAACTTCATGCGGGCATGTCATCCCCTCATTCAAGAGCAACTATCTTGGGATATTAATGATAGACTTGAATGATGTTGTTCTGGGAAGACTCTTGGGGAGGTCTTCCAAGCATCGATATAAGCTTAGGTCTGGAGCAAACAAAGACTATTTTGAAAAAATGGTGGGGGGAGAAGGTAAGGGACTATCTCATGGAAAAGAATTGCAATGGGGCTTCCACCTTTGAATGGAAGTATTTGGATATTGGAGTCATCTCGAGGGAGGAGGTGGAACAAATCAAATAGGAATTGGAAAGGCGCATAGTGATAATTAGGGTGGGTGCTGATAGGCTAGTGTGAGTGGATTCAAGTTCAGGGAAGTATAAATCAATGGTCGAGTATCAGTACTAGTGCAAGAATGACACAACCACATTGTTTCCTATGCACCTATGTTGGGATAAATCTTGCATCCCACGGGTTGACACGTTCACATGAGTTGCAATACAAAACAATTTTTTGACGACAGACAAATTTCATAGGATGGGATATGTGGGCCCTTCGTGTTATGTGATGTGAAAAAATGAGGAGGAAGATGCAAATCACTTGCTGGTGAGATGCCCATTCACACAAGCATGTTGGAGATAGCTATGTGCTAGGATGGGGTGGAGTGGCGCTCTGCCAAATGACATACTATCACTTTTTTCTACCTAGTTGGTCCTCAAAAGGAACTCGGTCTTTAGTGAGCTATGGATGACTAGACCATCCATGGTAATATGGGAGCTTTGGAAGGAGAGAAACAAGAAGATTTTCATAGAAAAAAAGAGAATTTCCAACCTTTGTCAATCGGTTGGAGATAGCGATAGTAAAGGTCGTCAATGGGAAGGTAGCGTAGAAGGATAAGAAAGCTTGGATATTTTTTGATTGGGATGCACAAATGAGAAGAGTGTGCAGGTTTGGTCTAACTCTATGGTGCTCAAAATGACAAGGTAAAGTCAACAACAAGGGGAGAGGCAGTGTGGTGTCCCCCCCAACCTAGATGGCATAAATTGAACTTTGATGGGGCCTCCAAGGGCAATGATAGATTAGAGAACCTACACAACATGCTTCTGAAACCTTGAGACAATAACTAATAATCATACTCCTACAATCTTCTCCATTTCAATGACAACCTTCACATTGACAATCTTGACATCCTTTGATAACCACTATCAACAATAATGATCTGTTGACATTAGTTTGACACCAATGACAACCCATGCTCAACAAAATTTCCAAATTTATGTACAATATTGTTTCATTTATCATTATGTGTGAGTTACAAGAAATTATCTTGAAAAAACATAAAACTAAATGGGGTGATATGTTAGGACATAATTTTCACAATTATATTTTCTCCCCACTTTGAGGTGTATGCAAATTTTAAATAAATCATGCATATCTAAATTTAGCATTCACAAACATGTATGTGCAATAAAATAAATATTTAGACACTAAAATGATACACTCCATAAGGTCCATTTAGAGTAATAGACATGTCAACTTGGGTATTATCATGATATGATCAGAAGCATGGAATTAATCATAGTAAGTATATAAGACATAAAGCAAAGGATTTAATAATGAATCATGATCAATCATCATGGGATTAGATATAAGATCAATGAAGAACAATGATTCCGCCCAACATGGGCGAGATAATAGTGATACAACCATCTAAAAATAAAAAAATCATAATATGTAGATCAAGATGAATAAGAAAAAAATTGACATGTCATAAACCCAACATTGTGATTGTAGTGTAGAAAAATGTATCCCTATACATTTTCACACTTGTTTAGGCCCTCCCTACTAAAAATGGGCTTCTTTATGCCTTATTTGGTCCTATTTTGCATCCACAAGCCTTATTTGATGCATCTTTTCAAGGATAATCTCGACATTTATCAATAACCAATCATAATTCATGTGATTTTGAGTTATGTGGCCCAAATTTAGTGATCTGTGACTCATATGCCACCTTGGGTGCATGAGTCCCACCTAAGTCTTGGGGCCTAATCCTGAATTTATCATTAAACTAAACATTTCTTAAAATTTGTGTCCCAAGCCTAGGCTACTGGAAATCATACGCCCCAATTGGCATATGAGTCCCGCTTAGCTTGGACCTACTTTAAATTCAAATTCCTAGTGATATTTTATTCTCCTAGATCTGATGTCGGCTTGTAGTGTTGTAATTTCAGGAAATTTGGCATAAACAAGTATAAATACAAGGTTATTTCATATATTTTCACCTACGACTTTCAAGAGAGCATTCCTAATAGCAGGTTGTGATTACAAGTGCATTCAAGAGAATTCAAGAGCTGATTATCAAGCATTTTGGAGCATCATTCAAGATTCAAGCATCATGTTAAAGTCTTCATGCATCATGTTTGTTTTTGAGCTAACATTTGTGATGTAGGTTTTTATGCTTCAAGCAAGCATTCAAGTCAAGATCTACAACATTCCATTAAGAGTCAAGATCTACATTCATGATAGTCATTAAGATTGAAAAATTTTATTTAATGGGTTAGTGAATTGCAACATAGCATACTTGTTCACTCATTATTCTTTTTTACTATTTCATTTCATTTTAAGGTTTGATTACCAAAACAAGGTTTGACCAAGGAAAACCCCTATCCATTAGTTCAAAACAACATTTTTTCCTCTCTTTGATGTGTGATTTGCAAATTTAGGTTGACAATCCATTGAAGATGAAGATTGGAGAATTTTTTCAAGGTTGCAAAGTGGTCAAAGTTGTCATCTATCTTGCAAGAGCACATATAGTCACCTACAAGGAAAAATTTAGTGTTTTAGATTCGAAGATCGGAAGGGAGAGAAGCTATAGAAAATTACTAGAGAATATCAGAGTTTCAGATCAACCTTGATACTGGGATTGAATCACCATTTGTGGTGTATAAATCCCAATATAGCAATTTTCAGACATTTTCAACATATATCCTGATTTACTAGTTCCAAATTCCAATTTATGTCATAAACCCTAAACTAGGACTAAATCACCCCTACTAGGACTAAACCGCCCCTACTGGGACTAAATCACCCCGACTAGGACTGGATCGCCCCTACTGGGATTGTATTTTCAACTTGCATCTTATGTGTTTGAGTAGTGTTGTTAGGGTCACAAATGTAGATTCACGTGTCATTTGTATCTTTGGCTATCATATGTTTTCCTTTGTTTTTTGTCTAATTATTTTTTGAGTAGTGTTTTTGGGGGCACTCATATATATTCTTGTCTTCTTAATCTTAATCATCATCTATTTTAGAGGAGGTTCTTTATTTCAACACTATAGCAGTCATCATTTGACAATTTTATATAGTTTCTTCATGCTTCAACGCTGTTCTTCATGTTCCTATCATTTTTGGACCACTATTTTTGAGGCTTCTTAGTCCTTCATTAATCTTTCTCTCTTTTGGAGAGGAGTTTCTTCTCATGAGGTTTTCTCATTTTCTCTAGTTTAGAGAGATTAAGTTGTTTGTACATGGGTACCTCATAAAACCTTGTTTGTTGAGACCTATCCATGTATTATTTTATTTTTAAGAATTTTATTTTAGAGGTTTCTAGCTATTCCCTAAGTTTCACTTAAAGGGAGTGTTAGAGTAATCATTCATTAACTAATAATGAATTAAGCTTTAATTTATTAATAGGCTAATTTCACTTTATGCACTTAAGATAAACTTAGGAGTGTTTTTTCTTTTATTAGAGCGAGCTATTATTAGATTATTTTGTCTCATTGCATAGGATGAAAACACTTGTCATGATCTAATCCATTTATCATTTAGGGTTTTATCTTATAAACACTCTCATTTATTATATTATTTCATTATGTAAATTATTTATTTTTGAGGAAATATAAAATCATTATTTGCAACTCTCATGCATGGAAGGTGTTCTCATTTTCTATTTGATCTTTCTTTGTGTGTTTTTCAAAATCTAATATGTTGACCACAAAGACATACTCATTTTCTATACCACCAAAGCACCTCTCCAAAAACACTAGGCAATTGATTGAAAGCTATGTGAACCCTATCATAGCTCTCATATACTTGGAGAACATGTATACAAGTAAAGAGAGTGAATAATCCACTCATAAGAAACATGATTCACTACCGCAATCTCAAGCTTCAAAGAAAATTCATAAAAAAGTTCTAGGGATCCTAAAACCCTAACAATTTTACACCATTACAATGATAAATTAAAGAAAGATATAAAATATTGGTGAACCCTCCATTTGTTTGGAGAAACATTAATTTATGTTGCCTACTATTTCCTTTTTTTTGAAAAATATTGATTTTATTGACAATTTTTTTCAAATAACTATAAATTTGTAGAAAATCTTGGCGAATCTTGACAAAAAATAGGTAAATACATTAATTACCTTGGCATATCCGTTCTTTTTTAAAAGTTAAATTCATATGGAAAAGGGCTTGAAGATGGCATTTATTGACTAGTTTAAGGTTTAGTTCTCATGTTTATAATTCCTTAATTCTATGCCCCATGAGTATTGGAGCTCTACAAGTACATTTTGGCCCACACAATTTAACTCCAACCATTAGATTATAAATATTCAATTACCTAAATACATTTTTGGGTTCAAGGAGCATTAGAGATTTGTGGGTACATTTTAACACATGAAATACAACCTTAACCATTAGATTAAAATAAAATCAATGGTGGTGATTGAAAATTGCTAATATGGCCCAAAAGTAACCAATAATTATATAATAATATTAGTGAATTAATTTAATTTTGTACTATAACTTATAAAATTTAGGTGAATATGATCTAATTAGGTATCAAATATTGTGGATTTTTTTTGAGTTCAAATATTATCCAAGTTTTAAATTTGTAATTTCAACTATTAGCTAATTGGCGAATATTGGTGTGTCGCCAAAAAGTGTAGCCTTGGACAATTGTTCACTCATTTGGATCCTTGTCTATGGATTTTGGACCTTTTTCAGCCTCTTTTTATCCCTTTCCAAGCGTTGTGCCAAAGTGTTGTAAGGTGTTGCAAAATATTTTCATGCTTTCTTAGGCTTGTCATCACTCAATCAACCTCTTATTATGCTATAATGACCCCTTAGTATACATATAAGTCCTATCTTAGTGTGTTTTCATGAGACAATCTTGACAAGCAAGAATAATAATACTTTAATTCTTGACATTCAATAAAATTTTCCTAGGTGGACTAGGTCGCCACCTTTGGCGACCTAGTCCCATGTGGCTTATAAATTAAAATAAACTTAATTTTCTTTTGGGATTTTGTCTCTAAAACCCTAAGGTCGACTTGTATAGTGTTATTTTGGGAAAATGAGGGCATAAATTGTAGGAGTTGAGAAAATACAACACCACAAACACGGAAGATCACCTGCATGCAAATAACTTGTCACAAAAGAAGAGATGGAGACAAACAAGCAAGGGTTCTCTGAAAACTAAAACTGTATATATCAAAGAGAATGAATTGATATGAAATACAATGGGATCAATCTTTATAAAAAAGAGATCATGCAAACCCTAATAGGAAAAACCCTAATAGAAACCCTAATAGGAAAACATTTAATAATTAATATGATCATTAAATGTCACTTTATGCAAACTAACGTGAAATATTAAGAAGGGAATAAAGGTAACTTAATCAACATAATTAAGTTAAAACCTTTACTCTAACACCCCCCCTTAAGATGAGCAACAGTGCAACTACAAACAAATGCAAGAAAGCAAAGGTAACTACAATGCAAAAAGGTAAACATGGGTCCCAACAACTAGGCCAGATCAGGTACCTAAATACAACCAAATCTCTATAAAATGGAGAAATAGAGAAAACCTCATGAGAAAAAGCTCTACTCCAAAAAGAGATCCAGAAAGCCAAGAAGAACATCATTGAAGTAGAAGAAGCTACAAACAACTGTCGAAAGATGACTGCTATGGTGTTGAAGAACCTCCGCTGAAGATGGAAGATCCCTTCCAAGGCAAAAATAAGGACAAATTAGCACGAACAATATAATAACCCCCCCATAATGCTAAACTGGGAGAGCTTGACAGATCCACTGAAATGATGTGAAACACCCTGTAGTGCATGAAGAAGAAGATACAACATCTGAAAGTGCACAAGAAAGCACCTGCAATTGAAAAAGTGGTGTGCAAAATAAAGCACACATGCATGAGGCTGGAATCATAGGATCCACTGTCGTCATGGAGAGACACTCACCGGACAAAGATGTGATGGCAAAACAAAGGAAAACTACACAACCCCTCATGGCACTTTATAATAACAGTGCGAGTACAGAATATGGCACAACCTTATGTGAAAAATCCCCAAAAAATGCATGTACAATAGTGTGGCACTTTATCTCAGTGCGTTTACATAAAAGAAATTGCTTACAAATGATGCTCAAAATGTCCAAAAAGGACAAAGTTGGAAATACATGAAGGACAGCCAAAAAAATGACTGTAGAATGCACCAACAGAAAAAAGAAGTGATGAAACCCACACCACAGGAAATATGAGAAAACCAGCTTTCCGACGATATCTTGTTTGCCAAAAAATGATATTGTATGCCCAAGTTACGACCTCTGGAAAAAAACAGCTCCAAAGATGAAAAAAACCAGCGCTGGGTTAAATTTGATGGTCATACGGCTGTCGCAACAAAATATGGGCTTAAATTTGACGGCCAAACGACCGTCACCGTAAAAGCGCAATAGGGCTTATTTTTAAAAATTACAATTTTTTTCTTTTTTTAAAATTAAAAAAAAAAAAGTGTGGTGGGGGAGGCATGTGGGCCCACCCCCACCGCACCCTATGTGGGCGCGGGCTACCTGCGGAGGCCTGCGCAGTACCCTGCGTAGGTACAAACTTGCACATAGCTTGCGCAGGGAGTGTACCCGCCTGCGCAGGGGTGACAGGCTTAAGCATGCCTTAAAAAGGCTTTTTTTTTTAACTTTTGATTTTTTTGATTTTTTTAAAAAATCAAATGTTCTACAATGAAAATTGCAAATTTTTTTTTTCGAAAATATGGAAAAAATTGAAAAAAAAAAAATACCAGGCAAGCGGACGGTCGTACTGCAAAAATTTTTTTGCCCCAAAATTCGACTTTGTCCAAAATGGATGAATGAACAATCGATTTAGGGGTTTTGGACCGCTACGGACGCAATGGAAATGTCCATTTGAGCTGAAAATGCTTCGAAATTACAGGTATGCCCTAGATAAAAAAATAAACCCCAAACCCTTGAAGCTCCAAAAATCTTCAAAACAAGAACAAGAAGCAACAGGTGTGGAGTTCTGATACCATGTAGGAGTTGAGAAAATACAACACCACAAACCCCAAAGATCACCTGCATGCAAATAACCTGTCACAAAAGAAGAGATGGAGACAAACAAGCAAGGGTTCTCTGAAAACTGAAAATGTATATATCAGAGAGAATGAGAGAATGAATTGATATGAAATACAATGGGATCAATCCTT
The DNA here is from genome assembly GCA_007115665.2 of Sequoiadendron giganteum. NCBI lineage: Eukaryota > Viridiplantae > Streptophyta > Pinopsida > Cupressales > Cupressaceae > Sequoiadendron > Sequoiadendron giganteum. The sequence goes on along the minus strand of CM021105.1, from coordinate 27,929,225 downwards.
ATAAAAAGGAGATCATGCAAACCCTAATAAAACCCTAATAGGAAAAACCCTAATAGAAGCCCTAATAGGAAAACATTTAATAATTAATATAATTATTAAATGTCACTTTATGCAAACTAACGTGAAATCTTAAGAAGGGAATAAATGTAATTTAATCAACACAATTAAGTTAAAACCTTTACTCTAACACAACCCCTTGAAAATACAACACCACAAACCCCGAAGATCACCTGCATGCAAATAACTTGTCACAAAAGAAGAGATGGAGACAAACAAGCAAGGGTTCTCTGAAAATTGAAAATGTATATATCAGAGAGAATGAATTGATATGAAATACAATGAGATAAATCCTTATAAAAATGAGATCATGCAAACCTTAATAAAACCCTAATAGGAAAAACCCTAATAGAAGCCCTACTAGGAAAACATTTAATAATTAATATAATTATTAAATGTCACTTTATGCAAACTAAAGTGAAATCTTAAGAAGGGAATAAAGGTAACTTAATCAACATAATTAAGTTAAAACCTTTACTCTAACATAAATTGTATAAATAATCCTAAAAACCCTAATTTCTCATTAGACACACTCATTTTCTTCTCAATCTCTCATCTCTCCTTCTCAAGCAAGCTAGGGTTTTGATTATTCTAAGTCACCAAGGAATCACTCTCAAGAAGCATTCAAGGGCTGAATCCTCTATTGCTGCAACTCAAGATCAAACATCATGGAAAGGTAAAATCCATCACTATCCTTCGTTCATACTTCATTACTTTATTTCATCTTCTTGATTTAATTACTCGAAAGGGGCTTGACCAAGGCATGCCCCCATACCCTAACAATCAACAATTTTTCCTTCTTTGTGTGATTTGCAGGTCTTATAGGCAGATTTGGCAAAGGAACAAGGTGGAAGATCATTCAAAAACTTGTCCAAGCTATCTAAGGATTGAAGAAACCCTAGTTGGAGCTTTTTAGACACCTACAAATCAGATTATGCACTTTCAGGACTAGATACCTATAGGAGTAGAAAACACAAACCAAGGGCTTTAGATTCCATCTTCTGATTTATAGAAATTTAGAAGAGGACTAGGTCACCATTGTTGGTGACCTAGTCCCATTGAAGCTATTTTTCAGAGATTTTGGTAGATTTGGATACCCTTTTGGCCGAAATGGGGCCCAAAGTAGTTTTCCAAAATTTTCCCTAAAAAGGACTAGGTCGCCCAGATTGGCACAAGTGTCCCTTTTGGATTTTGCATCAAATTCAACAACATTTACAATCCCTATAGGATTTCAGCTGCACACCTCTTCAATCTTATCCACTTTTGTAATAGTTTTTTTATATCTCTTAGGTTATTTTGTAAATACTTGCATATCTCAATATTTTTTCCAACATAGTTGCATTCTTTAGGTTTTACATTGATAGTTAGTTTCTTGTATTCATTTCCAACATGTAGACATTCAATCACACACATCACAACCCCCAATCTCTCCCTTTGAATGTAACATATGCATTTTGGTATCCCTCTCTATCCTCTTAGGTGAAAAGCCCTAGAAGTGTTAGAGACCCTAAGTGGGTACCAAAATCTTCATTACAATTGGCCACTAAGAAAATCACTATCCCATTGGCTCCCAAAAAATGATTTGAAAAATAAAATACCACTTAATTGTCAATATGAAAAACATGACCCATGGATTCTTCAAACATGACAATCTCTAATAAGTCACATCTTAAATCAATATTGCTTCTAGATTTGATTGTGTTCATATTCTTTGTAAAAAATATGAACACAAGCAAATCCAGAAGCAATACTGATTTATAATATGGATTGTGGAAACCAAATGCCATTAAGTCACATATTATTAACTTCTCATATGCATTATCTCTCAACCCTTAGCATACACACCTAGGCAAACATAAATAATAAATCATATGCTTGAAAGTAGAGTAACATGGATGATATAAAAAAGCTCAAAAATCCTACACATGTATCAAATACTTCCCACGGTACAATAGAAAAGAAGTATTGTTTGACATGTCCAACAAAATTGTGAAAAAACAAGTTATCCCTTGATTAATTAACTTACATGTGAGTGAAAGTTAGATGGCATGTACATAAGAATATGAATCTTTTCAAATAAATGATATTCTTCTATATGCCACTCTTTAACATCAAAATTAACCTTAGTTGCGAGTGAATTTTTTTTAATGCCAAAGTTTACAAACCTATCAACTAATGTATTGTTTTCTCTAAAACAATGCTTATAAATGACATTGTGAAGGTTGCTTTCAATGATTCTAATTTCTGATATACTCTTCAAGTTCCAATCTCTGATGTGGCCAACTAAACAACCTTTTATAGAAATATGAAAATCTCTTTCAACCTTCAATGATCAACAATCCATTAATTTATAACTTCAAACCTTTGAGAAATGCAATAGATTTTACTTTTTTATTTGATTTTGATCCAAGATAAAATAAGCCACCTTTTACAAATGAACCACTATTTAATCTCATAACAATTTATGCACCTGCAAGACTTCGATTTCTTTTCACTACACCATCAAAATTTAATTTGATGTGCTTGTCCTTTAAAAAGGATAACTTAAAAAAGATTTATGTGATAATATTGACTAGAAAATATTTAATTATTAAAGATTAGAAATATTCATTACAGAGTATTTTTATTATTAAAGTTTAGATAATTCCATAAATATTTTGGGCTTCTTTTACCTTTTAAAAAAAATTGGTTTTTGTTCAAAGTGTGCATAAAGTCTCCTTCTCATCGAGGAGCCTTCAGCTTATAAATTCGTAGAAATATAGATTTCCTAAAACAAAGCAAATAATTACGGAGTCAAATGTAATATCTTATTGTAAAATCATCGTTTCTATCTTTTTGTCTTACAGATTTTCAATCTATTTGGGTGACACAGGTAGATTTTCCTAGCAAAACAATACTTCTCTCATGTATTCACTTATCGACTGTTTCTTTATATTGATTGATAAAGATAGTTTTTTTTTTTCATTCATTCTATTTTAGATAAAAGTAGATAAGAGAATATTTTTATGTTGTATCTATCTATTGAAAGTTTCTTTATATTATTTGATTTGAGAGATTTTTTCTTCATTTATTGTATTTTAAATAAAAGGTGACAAGATAATATCTTTATCGTTTATCCATTTTTTGATTAGTCTCTTTACATTGTTTGATAGATAATTTTTTCGTTCAATATATTTTATATGAATAATACTTCTTCAACAATTTACAATCTAATTTTGGGTGAATAATATATCTTAATTTAATAGTTCTTTTTCAAATTATTTTTTCCGAGATGAATAAAGTTATTTCTTTTATAGAGTTGTAGTCTCTTTATTTTTAAGTTGTTTCATTCTTTTCTAAAATTATATGTTTTTATGATTTCAAAACATATCAATTTAGCATTTTTTTTTTTTGAGAGGAATCAAGGGTTTAGCCCAGTCACTTGGAGCTTAGTTCTTTATAGGGAAAGCCCCCCCTATAATCTCTCTAGTGATGTGTAACATACCCTCATCCATAAGATATATAAATCAAGAATTGAACTTATGGTCTGGACTACCTAAATTTTGTCAATTTAACTTATTCCAATGATACATGTTTAAATATCAAATTATATATATATATATATATATATATATATATATATAATCTTTTTATTTAAACAATTCATGAAACTACTAATGTTGTATAACTTCTTAACTAAATTTTTTCAATTTACTAAAATCATCCCCTCTTAAAACTATTGACTTAAAAAATTATATGATCTATATGAGACAATAGATAAATAGTGAGAGCTTTTTGAAACAAAATTGAGAAAAGAATTCTAAAAAAATTCTTCATTGCTTAACATGTGTCTAAAAAGGGAGAAAACAATCAAGAAAGTTATTCATTTTGATGCAAAGGAAACCAATTAGACTATATGTTAGGGGAGAGGGGCCCATAGTGGAGCACCCTAACTTTGAGTTTCTCAAAATTCTATGTGAAATTTCAAATCAATCCCAATTTTGTACAACAATTTATTTAACAACTTTCTATATTTCGTTTTAGGGTCACATCATCAAATATGATGCCACATCAACACGCTTTTTGTCGAGGTATCCAAAAAGGGCCAAAAAAAAGTGAGACCAATAGTGGTGCACTAAGTCATGTTTTATTGGTGCACTGATGTGGCATCACATGATTTGTCAATTTGTGTATTTTTTTGATAAAAAGTGTTTTACAATTGGATATTAAGATGCTCTACTATGGGACCCACTGAAGACTACTTCTATCCCCACTATTGGACCCTGCTCCACTATAGGCCCCTCTCCCCTACTATGCTTACAACCCAATTTCTATCGATAACTTCTAAAAGTGTTATCTCATAGATTTTAAACTTATTCAAATGTACCAAACATTTCCTATAAACAACCAATATAGAATAATCACATCAATTATTTACATATGAAACCTACTCCTACCATAAACAATTTATAATTTACTATAAACAACCAATATATAATAATCACTACATCAATTATTTAGTATGAAACCTACTTCTACCATAAACAATTTATACTAAGAAAATTACTCATTTTAGAATTAAGAAAGAACAATTAAACTCTATTTGACTATACAATCCAGCTTCTAAAATATGATCTCAAAACTAAACAACCATTACGTAATAATCCATGCGTCTAATTTCTACCATAATTAATCTCTTTTACTGTTAAAAAATATCGTGATCCACTATAGGCTGATGAAATTTCTTTGTTGATTGGGTCCACGTGCATGACATATACTTTTCCAATAAAAAGTCTGGAAGTCCTACTCCTGATAAAACGTTTTTATTCATTTATACAACAACTTCGGTTCAGAGAGTATTTTTCGCTCCTCCAATATAGACACGCACATAGAAAAAGGTAATCGAAGCATGGTCCCACCTTCTTGACATTTTATGGGTAATAAACTTTAATATTAACTGCAGTTAAAAGTTTCAGCTCGCTAATAAATTTCATCATTGTAAAAATTTAATACAGTTCTTGTGATTGTGTCTATTAATTGGTGTACACTTACACTTCAAGTAATCTGTATTTTATGGCTGATTTGTTTTACAGCTTACATTTTTCAGATCTTGTAAATTTGGAATTGTATTCTTTGTTGAACAGAAGGACGAGCTATGTTTTCTAACTACTTATAACTTTATTATTATAAATTCTTTCCCTTTGTTAAAAAAAAAAAAACAACTACTACTGCAGTTAAAAGTTGGATAGATTATAACTGCAGTTGTTTGAAATTATTTAACATTTGACTTGAAAGAACTATGAATATTTTATAATATTTCTTAGGTTAAATATCTACACATAAGTAGTTGTATTTAGCTGTAAAATCATATACGAAATCTGCCCTACCATCTAAAACAGGTTAAAGTCTAGATCGTTTCAGGCACGTTCATCCGAATTGTGAGCCTTTAAAAATACTTATATTTTACTTTAAAAAGTGAGACTACCTTCTGGTCTTATAAATAGGCGATGTTATGCCCATTTACTTTACCAATATCCAACAAATTCTCATACACGCCCTCCCTCACACGGCCTACCATGGCTCCTCCTCCTCCACCTGCTTCTGCAATTTCGATTCCCCAGCCTGCCCATATTGGTAGAGAAGAAGCCCAGCCCGAGAGTTTGTTATCTCAGCTAAAACTGTATGACATGATACTCGGCCTATCTGAGCCCATGGCTCTCAGAGCCGCTGTTTTGTTGAATATTCCAGACATAATTGCCGAGGCTTCAGGTTCTCTTACCCTAGACGAAATTGCTGCTCATATTTCAACTTCCACCGAGAGCCCCCCTTGCATAGAATATCTGTTTCGTCTTCTCAGATTTCTATCCTCCCACCAAGTCTTTAGTGAGATCCCGCACGAGGAGGACTTCAAGCAATGTAGATATGCCCTCACAGGCCTTTCGAAATTGCTTGTGAAGGAAACAAGTAAAGGAGGTTTGAGTTCTGGTGTGTCCATGCAAAACTATGTTCCATTTTTGCTGGGGGCCACCAGCAATATTGCCTTCCAGGGATGGCTGCATCTACACGAGTCTGTGTTAGAAGGCGGCTGCGCCTTCGGTAAGGCTTTTGGTATGAGTAATTGGGACTACGCTGTAAACAATCCTGAAGCGAACAAGACATTTAACGAGGCCATGTCCTGTGACACTCGTGCTGTCATGGCTTCTGTTGTCAAGGTTTATGAGGAGGGGTTTAAGAAGATAACTTCTTTGGTTGATGTTGCGGGAGGTGTGGGTTCTGCCTTGTCCACCATTGTGGAGAATTACAAGCATATTAGAGGAATTAATTTTGACTTACCTCATGTCATTGCTTCTGCACTTCCTATTGCTGGTAAGATTGATCTCAACCGAACCAAGATGTTTAGAATTTTGGTAATAAATTGCTTTTCTGTCTAGTATTAGATGACAATATGAAAAGAAAACCTATTTCTATTTGTAGATCTTAGCACATATTATTAGAATATTTTGTATATTATAGTAATAGCAAGATTATATGGTTTGGTTTTTAACATTGTAGGAGTAGAGCATGTGAGTGGCAATATGTTTGAACATATTCCATCAGCTGATGCAGTCTTTATGAAGGTATGCAATCTTTATGTAATTTTTAAAAAAATGTTTAATATTTCAAAAGCAATTTAAATTGAATGGAAAAGGTTATTGCAGTGGGTTTTGCATGATTGGGATGATGATGATTGCGTTAGAGTGTTGAAAAGGTGTTACGTGGCTATACCAGAAAATGGAAAGGTTGTTATTGTGGATGCTCTTATTGTTGAAGGGGAAAAAGATGAAGATAAAGAAGAAAAACATTTGAGGGGAGTGGGATTGGCATTTGATATGGGAATGATGGTATTCAGCAATGGTGGAAAGGAGAGATCAGAAATGGAGTTTAAACAGATTTTTAACAAAGCCGGTTTCAAAAGCTACACCATCTTCAAATCACCATCTCTTCAAACCATTATTGAGGTTTCCAAATTCTAAATTAGTAAAGTTTAATATTATATATTAAAATAGTAACTAATTTAGAATCATGTGAAAGGAGTTGTTCTATAATTACGTTAATGGTGATGTATTAGATGCATATGTATGTTCCAAATACTTTATTATACTTATTATCTATATAAACTACCATCATCGTTGAAAGGAGGGGTAAATGCATCATTGTCTCTAGTGGAGGAACAATTAGTAGTTCTAGAGTTCTCTAGAATGGTTCAATTTCAAACAACCTTAAGCTGGTTGATCTTTTGTTGTCCTTTCCCTCCTTGGATTCTCATGTGAGTGAATTATGGGTTGTGTTCAGCCCTTGGATTGCATGATACATATTATTGTATTTTTGTTATAATGATTTTCATTGATATATTTTGTATTGACTTTGCACAAGGTTTGGGGTCCTTTCAAAACCCACCTTTTATTCTCTAAAAAAAAGTTTGTTATTATACACATATATAGTCTCATGTGTTACTATAGTCATAATCAACATTTTAAATTTTTTATTTAAAATACATGTTGTGATAAATTGTACAAAAGAAAAGGTGATAGCACAATAGTGTGTTCTACTTTTTCGTCTAAATAAAACACTCTAATTAACATTTTAAACCAATTTTTTTTTTTTCAATCATGTATATCATGTGAACCATTAATAATTTGAAGATGATGCAAACTAAAGATTTTAAAGGTATTTGTATATATTCTAAATACACATTTAAAAAAAATAAAACAATATTTTATTTAATTTTTTAAGCATAACTTTTTTTTATAATTTAGAGTATTTTTAAGATAAATTCAAAATTTCTAAACATAGATTACTAATATTGATATCGAGGGCATGCATTTTTTGTAGTTGTTTGTTGTATATTTTATTTATTTTTAATTTATTATTTAAATTAATTATAATTTAGAGTAATATTATGTCATAATGCATAACTTTTCATTTTTAAATATCTAGCCTTTTGAAATAAGGGCATCATTGCAAAGGGTACACACATTTTAAAGATTTGTTTTTTATTTTGAATTTTCCCATGTTCATCAAATAAAGACCTTTAAGTTTAGTAAAAAATAATGCTCAATAAAAAATAGAAAATCAATATACTAATTAAACATGCCCAGTGAAGAAGATAGGTTGATTACAACTACATTGAATTTATGGATTGGGAGTCTATGGGATCCACTAGAAGACAAAGTTAGGAATATAATTTTAGCATGGGGTGACAAATGGTTGTCATGGGCTAGTCGTATCATCATTTTAAAGGTAGTTTTTTCGATGCTACCAATATACCTCATGTCTTGCTTGGATCTATCGGTGAACAAGGTGGATGTTTTGAAGAGATATATGAGATTCTTCTTTTGCCAGGGAACCTCAGATAGGAAGAAATTCTCCCTGATCACCTGGGATACAATTTTCAAATCCAAAGGGAATGATGGTGTAGGGATTAGGGACTTGTTGAAGAAAAATAGGGCATTGGAAGCAAAGCTTGTGTGGAATATGTAATCCTGTAATGAAATAAAATGGGCTAAGATCCTCCCAAAAAATACATTGTTGACCTCAATGCAGAAATTTTTTTACTTGCGGATAGTCTCCCTAGAGATTCCAAAATATGGAACTTCATGCGGACATTTCATAACCTCATTCAAGAGCAACTGTCTTGGGATATTTATGATAAACTTGAATGATGTTGTTCTAGGAAGAATCTTGGGTTGGTCTTCCAAGCATTGATATAAGCTTAGGTCTGGAGCAAACAAAGACTATTTTGAAACAATGGTGGGGGGAGAAGGTAAGGGATTATCTCATGGAAAAGCATTGCAATGGGGCTTCCACCTTTGAATGGAAGTCTTTGGATATTGGATTCATCTTGAGGGAGGAGGCAAAATGAATCAAATAGGAATTGGAAAGGTGCATAGTGATAATTAGGGTGGGTGTTGATAGGCTGGTGTGGGTGGATTCAAGTTCAGGGAAGTATAAATCAATGGTCGAGTATCAGTACTAGTGCAAGAATGAAACAACCACATTTTTTACTATGCACCTATGTTGGGATAAAGCTTGCATCCCACGGGCTAACATGTTCGCATGAGCTACAATACAAATTTTTTTTTTGATGACAAACAAATTTCATAGGATGGGATATGTGGGCCCTTTGTGTTATGTGATGTGCAAAAATGAGGAGGAAGATGCAAATCACTTTCTAGTGAGATGCCCATTCACACAAGCATGTTGGAGATAGCTATGTGCTAGGATGGGGTGGAGTGGCGCTTTGCCAAATGACATACTATCACTTTTTTCTACCTAGTCGATCCTCAAAAGGCACTTGGTCTTTAGTGAGGTAAGGATGAATAGACCATCCATGGTAATATGGGAGCTTTGGAAGGAGAGAAACAAGATTATTTTCATAAAAAAAAGAGAGAATTTCCAACCTTTGTCAATCAGTCGGAGATAGCGATAGTGGAGGTCATCAATGGGAAGGTAGCGTAGAAGGATAAGAAAGCTTGGATATTTTTTGATTGGGATGCACAAACGAGAAGAGTGCTCAACATGACAAGGTAAAGTCAACAACAAGGGGAGAGGCAGTGTGGTGTCCCCCCCAACCTTGATGGCACAAATTGAACTTTGATGGGGCCTCCAAGGGCAATGATAGATTAGACAACCTACACAACATGCTTTTGAAACCTTGAGACAACAAGTAATAATCATTTGAGGGGAGTGGGATTGGCATTTGATATGGGAATGATGGTATTCAGCAATGGTGGAAAGGAGAGATCAGAAATGGAGTTTAAACAAATTTTTAACAAAGCCGGTTTCAAAAGCTACACCATCTTCAAATCACCATCTCTTCAAACCATTATTGAGGTTTCCAAATTCTAAATTAGTAAAGTTTAATATTATATATTAAAATAGTAACTAATTTAGAATCACGTGAAAGGAGTTGTTCTATAATTACGTTAATGGTGATGTATTAGATGCATATGTATGTTCCAAATACTTTATTATACTTATTATCTATATAAACTACCATCATCGTTGAAAGGAGGGGTAAATGCATCATTGTCTCTAGTGGAGGAACAATTAGTAGTTCTAGAGTTCTCTAGAATGGTTCAATTTCAAAGAACCTTAAGTTGGTTGATCTTTTGTTGTCCTTTCCCTCCTTGGATTCTCATGTGAGTGAATTATGGGTTGTTTTCAGCCCTTGGGTTGCATGATGCATATTATTGTATTTTTGTTATAATGATCTTCATTGATATATTTTGTATTGACTTTGCACAAGGTTTGGGGTTCTTTCAAAACCCACCTTTTATTCTCTAAAAAAAAGTTTGTTATTATACACATATATAGTCTCATGTGTTACTATAATCATAATCAACATTTTAATTTTTTTATTTAAAATACATTTTGTGATAAATTGTACTAAAGAAAAGGTGATGGCACAATAGTGTGTTCTACTTTTTTGTCTAAATAAAACACTCTAATTAACATTTTAAACCAAAATTTTATTTTTCAATCATTTATATCATGTGAACCATTAATAATTTGAAGATGATGCAAACTAATGATTTTTAAGGTATTTGTATATATTCTAAATACACATTTTAAAAAAAATAAAACAATATTTTATTTAATTTTTTAAGCATAACTTATTTTTATAATTTAGAGTATATTTTAGATAAATTCAGAATTTCTAAACATAGATTACTAATATTGATATCGAGGGCATGCATTTTTTGTATTTGTTTGTTGTATATTTTATTTATTATTAATTTATTATTTAAATTAATTATAATTTAGAGTAATATTATGTCATAATGAATAACTTTTCATTTTTAAATATCTAGCCTTTTGAAATAATGGAATCATTGCAAAGGGTACACACATTT